>OY998247.1:27728067-28928067 GCA_963922005.1 Cornus suecica
ATTTCAGTGCTGAAATGGTCATTTTTTTAGTGTGATGGCAGACTCTTATCAGTGCTCCTGGCTAGTGCAAATGACAAGGTTGCTCTTAAACATGGACATGGTTTAATGATGGAAAATGATGAATCAAATGTTCTGCAATTTGTTTCATTTATCTTGATAATGTTCATATGTGGGGATTTCAAGGCTCATATTAATGTTGTCCACAATCTGATGAAGACTGGACTACTAATGTTTTGGAGGAGTATGGTTATTGTTAAACCAATGGTTTCATGTAATTCTCTGGTTTATTGGTTTAGCAATAGAGATAGTATGGTTTTTATGTATTTTCTCCCTTTTAACAATTTAAATCTAAAGATTTGGTGGGTTTGGGGATACCACCCTTGGGAATGCCCAAGTTTTTTGTAGGCTTTTGCCCTTTCTAGTTTTTATAATATTGACTTACTTTTCAAAAAAAAAAAAAAAATGCCTAACTCACAGAGATAGCGAATATTAGAGTTTTATGGGTTTGAAATGCTGAAGAAAAACAGAAACCCTAATTCAACTAGGGTTTTGTAGGCTTAATGTTGGAAGAGATGGTGAGAGCAGTTGTCTGGTAGGGCTTAAGAGGTGAATAGAAAAAAAGAAACACCTAATTAAAAGTGTGAGAATAGGGTTTGGTGAGTTTCAAATGGTGAGCAACAAAAAAAAACCCTCATTGAACTAGGGTTTGTAGGTTTCAAATTGGAAGAGAGTGTTAGAACTTGGGTTTGGTGGGTCTGAATAGGTGAATAGAGAAAAAAACCTTAATTCACCGGGATTGTGAGAAATTGGGTTGTGTGGGTTTGAAGTGCAAAAGAGAAACAAAAACCTTTTTTCAAACTAACCGAGGGTTCGGTTAGTTTGATTTGGAGATGAGAAACATAAAGCCTAATTCACAAAGAGTTCGAGAATTTGGTTTTCAGGGGTTTGAAGTGGTGAAGAGAAACAAAATCCCGAATTCACAAAGTGTGTGAGAACCATGGTTTCGTGGGTTTGGATTGGGGATGAGAAACAGAAACCCTATTTACACTAGGGTTTTGAGGATTAAAAAGCGGAAGAGAGAGTGTGAGAATTATTGTTTGGTAGGTTTGAAAAACTGAACCGAAACCGAATCCCTAATTCACAGAGTGTGAGGTCTAGGGTTTTGTGAGTTTAAATTGGTGAAGTACAATTCAAACAGAAATTCAACAATGGTTTTGTAAGGTTTAAATATTGAATTGAGTATGAGAACAAGGGTTTCGCGGGTTTGAACTGATGAACAAAAACAAAAACCCTAACTTATAGGGATTGTGAGAATCAGGGTTTTGTGTGTTTGAAGTGCAGAAGAGAAACATAAACCCTAATTCTAAGAGATTTTGAGAACTAGGTTTGAATTGGAGAAGAGAAATAGAGGCCCTGATTCAAAAGGAGTTTGAGAGCTTTATTTTCGTGGGTTTGCGGTGGTAAAGAGAAACAAAATCCCGAATTCATAGTGCGTGAGAATCAAGGTTTGGTAGTTTCGGTTTGGTGATGAGAAACATAAATCCTATTTACAGTAGGGTTTTTAGGTTTAAAATTGGAGGAAAGGGTGAGATCTGTTGTTTGGAAGGTTGGAATAAGTGAACCGAAACAGAAATTCTAATTCACAGTGTGAAAGAACTAGGGTTTGGGCGGGTTTCAATTGGTGTAGTACAACATAAACCCTAATCCAACAATGGTTTTCTGAGGTCTAAAGATGGAAGGGAGTATGGGAACTACGGTTTGGTGGGTTTTAACAGGTGCCATGAAGCAAAATGCCTAACTCACAGAGATAGCGAATATTAGAGTTTTATGGGTTTGAAGTGCTGAAGAAAAACAGAAACCCTAATTCAACTAGGGTTTTGTAGGCTTAATGTTGGAAGAGATGGTGAGAGCAGTTGTCTGGTAGGGCTTAAGAGGTGAATAGAAAAAAAGAAACACCTAATTAAAAGTGTGAGAATAGGGTTTGGTGAGTTTCAAATGGTGAGCAACCAAAAAAAAACCCTCATTGAACTAGGGTTTGTAGGTTTCAAATTGGAAGAGAGTGTTAGAACTTGGGTTTGGTGGGTCTGAATAGGTGAATAGAGAAAAAAACCTTAATTCACCGGGATTGTGAGAAATTGGGTTGTGTGGGTTTGAAGTGCAAAAGAGAAACAAAAACCTTTTTTCAAACTAACCGAGGGTTCGGTTAGTTTGATTTGGAGATGAGAAACATAAAGCCTAATTCACAAAGAGTACGAGAATTTGGTTTTCAGGGGTTTGAAGTGGTGAAGAGAAACAAAAACCCGAATTCACAAAGTGTGTGAGAACCATGGTTTTGTGGGTTTGGATTGGGGATGAGAAACAGAAACCCTATTTACACTAGGGTTTTGAGGATTAAAAAGCGGAAGAGAGAGTGTGAGAATTATTGTTTGGTAGGTTTGAAAAACTGAACCGAAACAGAATCCCTAATTCACAGAGTGTGAGGTCTAGGGTTTTGTGAGTTTAAATTGGTGAAGTACAATGCAAACAGAAATTCAACAATGGTTTTGTAAGGTTTAAATATTGAATTGAGTATGAGAACAAGGGTTTGGCGGGTTTGAACTGATGAACAAAAACAAAAACCCTAACTTATAAGGATTGTGAGAACCAGGGTTTTGTGTGTTTGAAGTGCAGAAGAGAAACATAAACCCTAATTCTAAGAGATTTTGAGAACTAGGTTTGAATTGGAGAAGAGAAATAGAGGCCCTGATTCAGAAAGAGTTTGAGAGCTTTATTTTCGTGGGTTTGCGGTGGTAAAGAGAAACAAAATCCCGAATTCATAGTGCGTGAGAATCAAGGTTTGGTAGTTTCGGTTTGGTGATGAGAAACATAAATCCTATTTACAGTAGGGTTTTTAGGTTTAAAATTGGAGGAAAGGGTGAGATCTGTTGTTTGGAAGGTTGGAATAAGTGAACCGAAACAGAAACTCTAATTCACAGTGTGAAAGAACTAGGGTTTGGGCGGGTTTCAATTGGTGTAGTACAACATAAACCCTAATCCAACAATGGTTTTGTGAGGTCTAAAGATGGAAGGGAGTATGGGAACTACGGTTTGGTGGGTTTTAACAGGTGCCATGAAGCAAAATGCCTAATGGAGGATTGGGGAACTGATACAGTAAATGAAAAGGAAGGTTTTATACATGACCCAGGGAGAAGGGTAGAGGAAGTAAAGCATGGTCATAAAGCTGGGGAAAACCCTCTGTGTATTAAAGAGATAGGGAGTAAGAGCCAAATTTCCTTGCTGGCTTCAGGTGTTGGTATGTCGGGCCCCATTTCTAACAAGAAATTTAAAACCAAAAGGGTCTTGAAAAGAGAGGATAAGGGGGGAGATCAGTCTGCTCAAAATTAGTTTCCATATGAATTGCTATATTTTGAATGTTCGTGGTCTTAATGGGGAGGTGAAACAGAAGGAAATTAAGTTAATGATTAAATCATTAGATATTTCTATATTTTGTTTGATTGAGACAAAGGTTTTAAAGAACAATGTTGATAAAGTGATGAAAGTGATTTGCCCAGGTTGGAAGATGGTTCATAATTATGATTTTGCGGCTTTGGGAAGATTATGGATTTGTTGGGACCCAAAGAAAATGAATGTGGATTTATTGAAAGGCAATGCTCAATTTCTTCATTGTAAAGTGAGTACTGTTGATAATATCTGCAATTGGTTCGCTACCTTTATTTATGGAAGTAATGATTATATTGAGAGAAGGATTTTATGGAAAGAATTGTTTGATATTTCCATGGCTTTGAAGAACAGCCCCTGGATTTGTGCGGGTGATTTAAATGCTATTAGATATCAACATGAGAAATGGGGTGGGGATGACAAGTGGAATGCAAAAATGAGGGAATGTGGTCAGGCTCTAGACAGAGCAGGATTAATGGATTTGAAGTATAATGGTATCAAATTTTCTTGGTCCAATGGTCATGTGTTTAGTAAGCTGGACAGATGCTTAGTGAATTCAGCTTGGATTGATTATTTTCAGTCCACTGAAATATCTTTTTTGCCTCCGGGCGTTTCTGATCATGCTTGTATTATGGTTAAAATCCCTATGGAGTTGGAGAGGGTTAAAAGGCCTTTTAGGTTCAACAATTTTTTAACTAAGCATGATAAGTTTATTCAAGTGGTTAGAGATGCATGGAATGGCCAGGTTACTGGGAGTAAAATGTTTGTGGTAAGTCAAAAACTGAAAATGGTGAAGAACGCTTTGAAAATTCTCAATAAAACTCACTTTGATAAGTTACCAACTCAAGTGTCCGAAGCTAGGAAAAAGTTATTGAACATTCAATGCTTGGTGGATTTGGATCCGGGTAATCACGATTTTCAAAGAATCGAAAAGGACTGTCTTAAACAATTTTATAACGTGTCAAATGCCGAGGAATGTTTATATAGACAGTTATCTAGGATTCAATGGCTGAGGCTAGGAGATCAAAACACCAGCTATTTTCATAAGATTGCTAATCAGAGGAAAGCTCTTAACAATATCGTTTCCATAACTAGAGAGGATGGCACTGTTCTCACTGATAAAGGTGATGTTAATAGAGAGATTGTGGGATTTTACAAGAATCTTTTTGCCAAGAGAGATGAGGCCAGGATCCCTGTTTTGAATGAGTTTATTCAACACCCTATTTCTCTAGAGCAAAGTATGGACATGAATAGAGATGTGACTAGAGATGAAATCAAAGCTACTCTCCTTGCTATAAAAGATGACAAAGCCCCAGGGCCGGATGGTTTGAATGCTGTGTTTTATAAGGCGGCCTGGGATGTTATTGGAAATGAGGTGGTGGATGCCATTATGGATTTCTTTGCTTCAGGTCAATTGCTTTCTGAGATAAACTGTACTTCCATCTCTCTTATTCCCAAAGTTGATAATCCTACTAAAGTGACGGAGTTCAGGCCTATTTCAGTATGCAATGTGTTGTATAAATGCATAGCAAAAATTATTGCTAATAGGCTGAAGCCCATTCTAGACTCGAGCATAAGTGCAAATCAATCTGGGTTTGTTCCGGGTAGGAGTATTTGTGATAATGTTCTGCTAGCTCAAGAGATTTTACTCCATTACCATAAAGATGAGTCTCCAGCTAGAGTTGCCATGAAAATTGATCTGACTAAAGCTTATGACTCCGTCTCATGGGATTTTTTAAGTGAGGTGTTGAAGTGTTTTGGATTGCCTGATCGAGTTAGAGGTTGGATACTTACTTGTTGCTCTTCTCCTAAGTTCTCTATAAATATTAATGGTGCCCTTGAAGGGTTCTTTAAAGGGGGAAGAGGGCTTAGGCAAGGGGACCCTATGTCACCATATCTTTTTGTGATGTGCATGGAAGTTCTCTCAGGGATGTTGAATAAACTGGGGAAAAATGACTCTTTTAAGTTCCATGCCAAATGTAAAAGATTGGAGATTAATCATTTGATGTTTGCTGATGACCTATTCCTCTTCTGTGAGGGTAGTGAAAATTCAGTGAACTGTATGCTGGATGTTTTGAGGAAGTTTAGTGAATTTTCAGGTTTAATTCCTAATACTTCAAAGAGCTCCATTTTTACATCGGGTGTGGGGGGTAGAGTATTAGAAAATATTGTCCTTGGATCCAACTTTTCAATTGGGAAATTGCCTGTCAAGTATTTAGGGGTGCCTCTGATTTCTTCAAAGCTTAATGCAGCTGATTGTCAAGAGTTAGTATTGAAAATTACTAGAAGGGTTCAGTCTTGGAATTGCAGATTCCTTTCCTTTGCGGGTAGGTTACAATTGATTGCCTCAGTGTTGTTTTCAGTTCAGGTTTATTGGAGTTCTACTTATATCCTTCCAAAATCTGTGTTTAAGCAACTGAATGAGATTATGAGGAAATTCTTATGGAAAGGGGCAGATTTGAAGAGTGGTGGTGAGAAGTTGGCATGGACTAAAGTGTGTTTGCCGAAAGATGAAGGGGGCTTAGGATTAAAAGATTTGATAGCTTGGAATGTGGCAGCTATTGGTAAGCAGCTATGGAACTTGTTGCAACCTATTCCCACTAATCTCTGGAGTAAGTGGGCAAGGATCGAGCTCATGAAAGACCAGAATTTCTGGCTGCTAAAGGTTCCGGATAAAAGATCTTGGTCATGGAAGAAGATAATGGGGCTAAGGGATACATTTAGACAATACATTGAGTACAAGGTTGGGAATGGCAATAATATTCTTCTTTGGCATGATGATTGGTTGTATCCCAATTCTATTGTAGAAAAGCATGGGGATCGGATTAGGTATGATTCTGGATTAAGCAACAATTGTAAAGTCAATGCTATAATCAGAAATGGGCAATGGTCTCCTCCTTTTGCAAACTCTCATAAATTAATGGAGTTAAGAGATGATATTGCTACCCTTCCCCCTCCAGATTGTCATGATGTTGATACTTTGATTTGGAAGCCTACCAGGGGTAAGTATTCTATTAGTTCAGCTTGGAATTTGTTAAGGAACAGGGATACTCAAGTTCAATGGTACAAGACTGTGTGGTTCCCAAATAATATTCCAAGACATGCTTTCATCTTATGGACGTTAATTAATAATAGGATGCAGACACAAGATAAATTGGTCCGTTATGGTATGATTCAGCAACAAAAATGTGTCTTCTGTGACTTACCGTGTGAAAGCAGGGAACATCTATTTTTTGAGTGCTGTTTCTCTTCTCAAGTTTGGTCTTCGGTTGTTATTGAAAATGGTGTGAGGCACGTTGGGAAGAAGTGGGTGGAGATGGTAAATTGGTGCAATGTCCACTGTTCAAATAATACTTTAAAGGCTTGTGTTACCAAACTATCATTGGCTGCTAGTGTTTACATTTTATGGAGGGAAAGGAATCTCAGGTTGTTTGTTGGAGAGTTTAAAAAGGAGGAACAACTTGTTAAGGAGATAAATGCTTCTGTCAAATTTAGATTGTTTCACTTGTTGGATATTCAAAATGGAGATAGAGTTTCTAGCAATGGGTGAGGGGATTATTTTTTGCTCAGGTTTCCTGGAATTTATGTTCAGGATTTCTGTCTGGATGAGTGGTAGAGAAAATGTTTCAGTGTTGTTGGGGGTATGGGTCAAGATTTGGTTCAGAATGCGTGCGAGGTGTTTAATGATAAATTTTTTAAATGTTGCATTATCTTTTGATCCCTTTGCTTACATTGTGCAGATTTATAAGTTGGTGGCTGATTTTCACGGGGGTCGGATGGCTATGAAGACCATCACGGATGGCTACCACAGTTTTCGGTCGTTGTCCAGTGCTTCAGTGCAGTTTGTAAACTGCAGTTTTGTGACGGCCAACAATGCAGTTTATCAGTGCAGATTTTTCAGGGCTGAAATACAGAATTTTCAGTGCAGATTTCAGTGGTTTAGTACTGAAATGCAGTTTTTTCAGTGCAGATTTAAGAATTTCAGTACTAAAATGGTCGTTTTTCAGAGTTTCAGGGCAGAATACAGATTTTTCAGTGCAGTTTTCAGTGTTTCAGTGCTGAAATGCAGTTTGTTTTCAGTACTGAAATGCAGTATTTTCAGTGTTTCAGTGCTGAAATGCAGTATTTTCAGTGTTTCAGTGCTGAAATGCAGTTTTTTCAGTGCTGATTTCAGAATTTCAGTGCTGAAATGGTCATTTTTTCAGTGTGATGGCAGACTCTTATCAGTGCTCCTGGCTAGTGCAAATGACAAGGTTGCTCTTAAACATGGACATGGTTTAATGATGGAAAATGATGAATCAAATGTTCTGCAATTTGTTTCATTTATCTTGATAATGTTCATATGTGGGGATTTCAAGGCTCATATTAATGTTGTCCACAATCTGATGAAGACTGGACTACTAATGTTTTGGAGGAGTATGGTTATTGTTAAACCAATGGTTTCATGTAATTCTCTGGTTTATTGGTTTAGCAATAGAGATAGTATGGTTTTTATGTATTTTCTCCCTTTTAACAATTTAAATCTAAAGATTTGGTGGGTTTGGGGATACCACCCATGGGAATGCCCAAGTTTTTTGTAGGCTTTTGCCCTTTCTAGTTTTTATAATATTGACTTACTTTTCAAAAAAAAAAAAAAAATGCCTAACTCACAGAGATAGCGAATATTAGAGTTTTATGGGTTTGAAATGCTGAAGAAAAACAGAAACCCTAATTCAACTAGGGTTTTGTAGGCTTAATGTTGGAAGAGATGGTGAGAGCAGTTGTCTGGTAGGGCTTAAGAGGTGAATAGAAAAAAAGAAACACCTAATTAAAAGTGTGAGAATAGGGTTTGGTGAGTTTCAAATGGTGAGCAACAAAAAAAAACCCTCATTGAACTAGGGTTTGTAGGTTTCAAATTGGAAGAAAGTGTTAGAACTTGGGTTTGGTGGGTCTGAATAGGTGAATAGAGAAAAAAACCTTAATTCACCGGGATTGTGAGAAATTGGGTTGTGTGGGTTTGAAGTGCAAAAGAGAAACAAAAACCTTTTTTCAAACTAACCGAGGGTTCGGTTAGTTTGATTTGGAGATGAGAAACATAAAGCCTAATTCACAAAGAGTTCGAGAATTTGGTTTTCAGGGGTTTGAAGTGGTGAAGAGAAACAAAAACCCGAATTCACAAAGTGTGTGAGAACCATGGTTTCGTGGGTTTGGATTGGGGATGAGAAACAGAAACCCTATTTACACTAGGGTTTTGAGGATTAAAAAGCGGAAGAGAGAGTGTGAGAATTATTGTTTGGTAGGTTTGAAAAACTGAACCGAAACCGAATCCCTAATTCACAGAGTGTGAGGTCTAGGGTTTTGTGAGTTTAAATTGGTGAAGTACAATTAAAACAGAAATTCAACAATGGTTTTGTAAGGTTTAAATATTGAATTGAGTATGAGAACAAGGGTTTGGCGGGTTTGAACTGATGAACAAAAACAAAAACCCTAACTTATAGGGATTGTGAGAACCAGGGTTTTGTGTGTTTGAAGTGCAGAAGAGAAACATAAACCCTAATTCTAAGAGATTTTGAGAACTAGGTTTGAATTGGAGAAGAGAAATAGAGGCCCTGATTCAGAAAGAGTTTGAGAGCTTTATTTTCGTGGGTTTGCGGTGGTAAAGAGAAACAAAATCCCGAATTCATAGTGCGTGAGAATCAAGGTTTGGTAGTTTCGGTTTGGTGATGAGAAACATAAATCCTATTTACAGTAGGGTTTTTAGGTTTAAAATTGGAGGAAAGGGTGAGATCTGTTGTTTGGAAGGTTGGAATAAGTGAACCGAAACAGAAACTCTAATTCACAGTGTGAAAGAACTAGGGTTTGGGCGGGTTTCAATTGGTGTAGTACAACATAAACCCTAATCCAACAATGGTTTTGTGAGGTCTAAAGATGGAAGGGACTATGGGAACTACGGTTTGGTGGGTTTTAACAGGTGCCATGAAGCAAAATGCCTAACTCACAGAGATAGCGAATATTAGAGTTTTATGGGTTTGAAGTGCTGAAGAAAAACAGAAACCCTAATTCAACTAGGGTTTTGTAGGCTTAATGTTGGAAGAGATGGTGAGAGCAGTTGTCTGGTAGGGCTTAAGAGGTGAATAGAAAAAAAGAAACACCTAATTAAAAGTGTGAGAATAGGGTTTGGTGAGTTTCAAATGGTGAGCAACCAAAAAAAAACCCTCATTGAACTAGGGTTTGTAGGTTTCAAATTGGAAGAGAGTGTTAGAACTTGGGTTTGGTGGGTCTGAATAGGTGAATAGAGAAAAAACCTTAATTCACCGGGATTGTGAGAAATTGGGTTGTGTGGGTTTGAAGTGCAAAAGAGAAACAAAAACCTTTTTTCAAACTAACCGAGGGTTCGGTTAGTTTGATTTGGAGATGAGAAACATAAAGCCTAATTCACAAAGAGTTCGAGAATTTGGTTTTCAGGGGTTTGAAGTGGTGAAGAGAAACAAAAACCCGAATTCACAAAGTGTGTGAGAACCATGGTTTCGTGGGTTTGGATTGGGGATGAGAAACAGAAACCCTATTTACACTAGGGTTTTGAGGATTAAAAAGCGGAAGAGAGAGTGTGAGAATTATTGTTTGGTAGGTTTGAAAAACTGAACCGAAACCGAATCCCTAATTCACAGAGTGTGAGGTCTAGGGTTTTGTGAGTTTAAATTGGTGAAGTACAATTCAAACAGAAATTCAACAATGGTTTTGTAAGGTTTAAATATTGAATTGAGTATGAGAACAAGGGTTTGGCGGGTTTGAACTGATGAACAAAAACAAAAACCCTAACTTATAGGGATTGTGAGAATCAGGGTTTTGTGTGTTTGAAGTGCAGAAGAGAAACATAAACCCTAATTCTAAGAGATTTTGAGAACTAGGTTTGAATTGGAGAAGAGAAATAGAGGCCCTGATTCAAAAAGAGTTTGAGAGCTTTATTTTCGTGGGTTTGCGGTGGTAAAGAGAAACAAAATCCCGAATTCATAGTGCGTGAGAATCAAGGTTTGGTAGTTTCGGTTTGGTGATGAGAAACATAAATCCTATTTACAGTAGGGTTTTTAGGTTTAAAATTGGAGGAAAGGGTGAGATCTGTTGTTTGGAAGGTTGGAATAAGTGAACCGAAACATAAATTCTAATTCACAGTGTGAAAGAACTAGGGTTTGGGCGGGTTTCAATTGGTGTAGTACAACATAAACCCTAATCCAACAATGGTTTTCTGAGGTCTAAAGATGGAAGGGAGTATGGGAACTACGGTTTGGTGGGTTTTAACAGGTGCCATGAAGCAAAATGCCTAACTCACAGAGATAGCGAATATTAGAGTTTTATGGGTTTGAAGTGCTGAAGAAAAACAGAAACCCTAATTCAACTAGGGTTTTGTAGGCTTAATGTTGGAAGAGATGGTGAGAGCAGTTGTCTGGTAGGGCTTAAGAGGTGAATAGAAAAAAAGAAACACCTAATTAAAAGTGTGAGAATAGGGTTTGGTGAGTTTCAAATGGTGAGCAACCAAAAAAAAACCCTCATTGAACTAGGGTTTGTAGGTTTCAAATTGGAAGAGAGTGTTAGAACTTGGGTTTGGTGGGTCTGAATAGGTGAATAGAGAAAAAAACCTTAATTCACCGGGATTGTGAGAAATTGGGTTGTGTGGGTTTGAAGTGCAAAAGAGAAACAAAAACCTTTTTTCAAACTAACCGAGGGTTCGGTTAGTTTGATTTGGAGATGAGAAACATAAAGCCTAATTCACAAAGAGTACGAGAATTTGGTTTTCAGGGGTTTGAAGTGGTGAAGAGAAACAAAAACCCGAATTCACGAAGTGTGTGAGAACCATGGTTTCGTGGGTTTGGATTGGGGATGAGAAACAGAAACCCTATTTACACTAGGGTTTTGAGGATTAAAAAGCGGAAGAGAGAGTGTGAGAATTATTGTTTGGTAGGTTTGAAAAACTGAACCGAAACAGAATCCCTAATTCACAGAGTGTGAGGTCTAGGGTTTTGTGAGTTTAAATTGGTGAAGTACAATGCAAACAGAAATTCAACAATGGTTTTGTAAGGTTTAAATATTGAATTGAGTATGAGAACAAGGGTTTGGCGGGTTTGAACTGATGAACAAAAACAAAAACCCTAACTTATAAGGATTGTGAGAACCAGGATTTTGTGTGTTTGAAGTGCAGAAGAGAAACATAAACCCTAATTCTAAGAGATTTTGAGAACTAGGTTTGAATTGGAGAAGAGAAATAGAGGCCCTGATTCAGAAAGAGTTTGAGAGCTTTATTTTCGTGGGTTTGCGGTGGTAAAGAGAAACAAAATCCCGAATTCATAGTGCGTGAGAATCAAGGTTTGGTAGTTTCGGTTTGGTGATGAGAAACATAAATCCTATTTACAGTAGGGTTTTTAGGTTTAAAATTGGAGGAAAGGGTGAGATCTGTTGTTTGGAAGGTTGGAATAAGTGAACCGAAACAGAAACTCTAATTCACAGTGTGAAAGAACTAGGGTTTGGGCGGGTTTCAATTGGTGTAGTACAACATAAACCCTAATCCAACAATGGTTTTGTGAGGTCTAAAGATGGAAGGGACTATGGGAACTACGGTTTGGTGGGTTTTAACAGGTGCCATGAAGCAAAATGCCTAACTCACAGAGATAGCGAATATTAGAGTTTTATGGGTTTGAAGTGCTGAAGAAAAACAGAAACCCTAATTCAACTAGGGTTTTGTAGGCTTAATGTTGGAAGAGATGGTGAGAGCAGTTGTCTGGTAGGGCTTAAGAGGTGAATAGAAAAAAAGAAACACCTAATTAAAAGTGTGAGAATAGGGTTTGGTGAGTTTCAAATGGTGAGCAACCAAAAAAAAACCCTCATTGAACTAGGGTTTGTAGGTTTCAAATTGGAAGAGAGTGTTAGAACTTGGGTTTGGTGGGTCTGAATAGGTGAATAGAGAAAAAACCTTAATTCACCGGGATTGTGAGAAATTGGGTTGTGTGGGTTTGAAGTGCAAAAGAGAAACAAAAACCTTTTTTCAAACTAACCGAGGGTTCGGTTAGTTTGATTTGGAGATGAGAAACATAAAGCCTAATTCACAAAGAGTTCGAGAATTTGGTTTTCATGGGTTTGAAGTGGTGAAGAGAAACAAAAACCCGAATTCACAAAGTGTGTGAGAACCATGGTTTCGTGGGTTTGGATTGGGGATGAGAAACAGAAACCCTATTTACACTAGGGTTTTGAGGATTAAAAAGCGGAAGAGAGAGTGTGAGAATTATTGTTTGGTAGGTTTGAAAAACTGAACCGAAACAGAATCCCTAATTCACAGAGTGTGAGGTCTAGGGTTTTGTGAGTTTAAATTGGTGAAGTACAATGCAAACAGAAATTCAACAATGGTTTTGTAAGGTTTAAATATTGAATTGAGTATGAGAACAAGGGTTTGGCGGGTTTGAACTGATGAACAAAAACAAAAACCCTAACTTATAAGGATTGTGAGAACCAGGGTTTTGTGTGTTTGAAGTGCAGAAGAGAAACATAAACCCTAATTCTAAGAGATTTTGAGAACTAGGTTTGAATTGGAGAAGAGAAATAGAGGCCCTGATTCAGAAAGAGTTTGAGAGCTTTATTTTCGTGGGTTTGCGGTGGTAAAGAGAAACAAAATCCCGAATTCATAGTGCGTGAGAATCAAGGTTTGGTAGTTTCGGTTTGGTGATGAGAAACATAAATCCTATTTACAGTAGGGTTTTTAGGTTTAAAATTGGAGGAAAGGGTGAGATCTGTTGTTTGGAAGGTTGGAATAAGTGAACCGAAACAGAAACTCTAATTCACAGTGTGAAAGAACTAGGGTTTGGGCGGGTTTCAATTGGTGTAGTACAACATAAACCCTAATCCAACAATGGTTTTGTGAGGTCTAAAGATGGAAGGGAGTATGGGAACTACGGTTTGGTGGGTTTTAACAGGTGCCATGAAGCAAAATGCCTAATGGAGGATTGGGGAACTGATACAGTAAATGAAAAGGAAGGTTTTATACATGACCCAGGGAGAAGGGTAGAGGAAGTAAAGCATGGTCATAAAGCTGGGGAAAACCCTCTGTGTATTAAAGAGATAGGGAGTAAGAGCCAAATTTCCTTGCTGGCTTCAGGTGTTGGTATGTCGGGCCCCATTTCTAACAAGAAATTTAAAACCAAAAGGGTCTTGAAAAGAGAGGATAAGGGGGGAGATCAGTCTGCTCAAAATTAGTTTCCATATGAATTGCTATATTTTGAATGTTCGTGGTCTTAATGGGGAGGTGAAACAGAAGGAAATTAAGTTAATGATTAAATCATTAGATATTTCTATATTTTGTTTGATTGAGACAAAGGTTTTAAAGAACAATGTTGATAAAGTGATGAAAGTGATTTGCCCAGGTTGGAAGATGGTTCATAATTATGATTTTGCGGCTTTGGGAAGATTATGGATTTGTTGGGACCCAAAGAAAATGAATGTGGATTTATTGAAAGGCAATGCTCAATTTCTTCATTGTAAAGTGAGTACTGTTGATAATATCTGCAATTGGTTCGCTACCTTTATTTATGGAAGTAATGATTATATTGAGAGAAGGATTTTATGGAAAGAATTGTTTGATATTTCCATGGCTTTGAAGAACAGCCCCTGGATTTGTGCGGGTGATTTAAATGCTATTAGATATCAACATGAGAAATGGGGTGGGGATGACAAGTGGAATGCAAAAATGAGGGAATGTGGTCAGGCTCTAGACAGAGCAGGATTAATGGATTTGAAGTATAATGGTATCAAATTTTCTTGGTCCAATGGTCATGTGTTTAGTAAGCTGGACAGATGCTTAGTGAATTCAGCTTGGATTGATTATTTTCAGTCCACTGAAATATCTTTTTTGCCTCCGGGCGTTTCTGATCATGCTTGTATTATGGTTAAAATCCCTATGGAGTTGGAGAGGGTTAAAAGGCCTTTTAGGTTCAACAATTTTTTAACTAAGCATGATAAGTTTATTCAAGTGGTTAGAGATGCATGGAATGGCCAGGTTACTGGGAGTAAAATGTTTGTGGTAAGTCAAAAACTGAAAATGGTGAAGAACGCTTTGAAAATTCTCAATAAAACTCACTTTGATAAGTTACCAACTCAAGTGTCCGAAGCTAGGAAAAAGTTATTGAACATTCAATGCTTGGTGGATTTGGATCCGGGTAATCACGATTTTCAAAGAATCGAAAAGGACTGTCTTAAACAATTTTATAACGTGTCAAATGCCGAGGAATGTTTATATAGACAGTTATCTAGGATTCAATGGCTGAGGCTAGGAGATCAAAACACCAGCTATTTTCATAAGATTGCTAATCAGAGGAAAGCTCTTAACAATATCGTTTCCATAACTAGAGAGGATGGCACTGTTCTCACTGATAAAGGTGATGTTAATAGAGAGATTGTGGGATTTTACAAGAATCTTTTTGCCAAGAGAGATGAGGCCAGGATCCCTGTTTTGAATGAGTTTATTCAACACCCTATTTCTCTAGAGCAAAGTATGGACATGAATAGAGATGTGACTAGAGATGAAATCAAAGCTACTCTCCTTGCTATAAAAGATGACAAAGCCCCAGGGCCGGATGGTTTGAATGCTGTGTTTTATAAGGCGGCCTGGGATGTTATTGGAAATGAGGTGGTGGATGCCATTATGGATTTCTTTGCTTCAGGTCAATTGCTTTCTGAGATAAACTGTACTTCCATCTCTCTTATTCCCAAAGTTGATAATCCTACTAAAGTGACGGAGTTCAGGCCTATTTCAGTATGCAATGTGTTGTATAAATGCATAGCAAAAATTATTGCTAATAGGCTGAAGCCCATTCTAGACTCGAGCATAAGTGCAAATCAATCTGGGTTTGTTCCGGGTAGGAGTATTTGTGATAATGTTCTGCTAGCTCAAGAGATTTTACTCCATTACCATAAAGATGAGTCTCCAGCTAGAGTTGCCATGAAAATTGATCTGACTAAAGCTTATGACTCCGTCTCATGGGATTTTTTAAGTGAGGTGTTGAAGTGTTTTGGATTGCCTGATCGAGTTAGAGGTTGGATACTTACTTGTTGCTCTTCTCCTAAGTTCTCTATAAATATTAATGGTGCCCTTGAAGGGTTCTTTAAAGGGGGAAGAAGGCTTAGGCAAGGGGACCCTATGTCACCATATCTTTTTGTGATGTGCATGGAAGTTCTCTCAGGGATGTTGAATAAACTGGGGAAAAATGACTCTTTTAAGTTCCATGCCAAATGTAAAAGATTGGAGATTAATCATTTGATGTTTGCTGATGACCTATTCCTCTTCTGTGAGGGTAGTGAAAATTCAGTGAACTGTATGCTGGATGTTTTGAGGAAGTTTAGTGAATTTTCAGGTTTAATTCCTAATACTTCAAAGAGCTCCATTTTTACATCGGGTGTGGGGGGTAGAGTATTAGAAAATATTGTCCTTGGATCCAACTTTTCAATTGGGAAATTGCCTGTCAAGTATTTAGGGGTGCCTCTGATTTCTTCAAAGCTTAATGCAGCTTATTGTCAAGAGTTAGTATTGAAAATTACTAGAAGGGTTCAGTCTTGGAATTGCAGATTCCTTTCCTTTGCGGGTAGGTTACAATTGATTGCCTCAGTGTTGTTTTCAGTTCAGGTTTATTGGAGTTCTACTTATATCCTTCCAAAATCTGTGTTTAAGCAACTGAATGAGATTATGAGGAAATTCTTATGGAAAGGGGCAGATTTGAAGAGTGGTGGTGAGAAGTTGGCATGGACTAAAGTGTGTTTGCCGAAAGATGAAGGGGGCTTAGGATTAAAAGATTTGATAGCTTGGAATGTGGCAGCTATTGGTAAGCAGCTATGGAACTTGTTGCAACCTATTCCCACTAATCTCTGGAGTAAGTGGGCAAGGATCGAGCTCATGAAAGACCAGAATTTCTGGCTGCTAAAGGTTCCGGATAAAAGATCTTGGTCATGGAAGAAGATAATGGGGCTAAGGGATACATTTAGACAATACATTGAGTACAAGGTTGGGAATGGCAATAATATTCTTCTTTGGCATGATGATTGGTTGTATCCCAATTCTATTGTAGAAAAGCATGGGGATCGGATTAGGTATGATTCTGGATTAAGCAACAATTGTAAAGTCAATGCTATAATCAGAAATGGGCAATGGTCTCCTCCTTTTGCAAACTCTCATAAATTAATGGAGTTAAGAGATGATATTGCTACCCTTCCCCCTCCAGATTGTCATGATGTTGATACTTTGATTTGGAAGCCTACCAGGGGTAAGTATTCTATTAGTTCAGCTTGGAATTTGTTAAGGAACAGGGATACTCAAGTTCAATGGTACAAGACTGTGTGGTTCCCAAATAATATTCCAAGACATGCTTTCATCTTATGGACGTTAATTAATAATAGGATGCAGACACAAGATAAATTGGTCCGTTATGGTATGATTCAGCAACAAAAATGTGTCTTCTGTGACTTACCGTGTGAAAGCAGGGAACATCTATTTTTTGAGTGCTGTTTCTCTTCTCAAGTTTGGTCTTCGGTTGTTATTGAAAATGGTGTGAGGCACGTTGGGAAGAAGTGGGTGGAGATGGTAAATTGGTGCAATGTCCACTGTTCAAATAATACTTTAAAGGCTTGTGTTACCAAACTATCATTGGCTGCTAGTGTTTACATTTTATGGAGGGAAAGGAATCTCAGGTTGTTTGTTGGAGAGTTTAAAAAGGAGGAACAACTTGTTAAGGAGATAAATGCTTCTGTCAAATTTAGATTGTTTCACTTGTTGGATATTCAAAATGGAGATAGAGTTTCTAGCAATGGGTGAGGGGATTATTTTTTGCTCAGGTTTCCTGGAATTTATGTTCAGGATTTCTGTCTGGATGAGTGGTAGAGAAAATGTTTCAGTGTTGTTGGGGGTATGGGTCAAGATTTGGTTCAGAATGCGTGCGAGGTGTTTAATGATAAATTTTTTAAATGTTGCATTATCTTTTGATCCCTTTGCTTACATTGTGCAGATTTATAAGTTGGTGGCTGATTTTCACGGGGGTCGGATGGCTATGAAGACCATCACGGATGGCTACCACAGTTTTCGGTCGTTGTCCAGTGCTTCAGTGCAGTTTGTAAACTGCAGTTTTGTGACGGCCAACAATGCAGTTTATCAGTGCAGATTTTTCAGGGCTGAAATACAGAATTTTAAGTGCAGATTTCAGTGGTTTAGTACTGAAATGCAGTTTTTTCAGTGCAGATTTAAGAATTTCAGTACTAAAATGGTCGTTTTTCAGAGTTTCAGGGCAGAATACAGATTTTTCAGTGCAGTTTTCAGTGTTTCAGTGCTGAAATGCAGTTTGTTTTCAGTACTGAAATGCAGTATTTTCAGTGTTTCAGTGCTGAAATGCAGTATTTTCAGTGTTTCAGTGCTGAAATGCAGTTTTTTCAGTGCTGATTTCAGAATTTCAGTGCTGAAATGGTCGTTTTTTCAGTGTGATGGCAGACTCTTATCAGTGCTCCTGGCTAGTGCAAATGACAAGGTTGCTCTTAAACATGGACATGGTTTAATGATGGAAAATGATGAATCAAATGTTCTGCAATTTGTTTCATTTATCTTGATAATGTTCATATGTGGGGATTTCAAGGCTCATATTAATGTTGTCCACAATCTGATGAAGACTGGACTACTAATGTTTTGGAGGAGTATGGTTATTGTTAAACCAATGGTTTCATGTAATTCTCTGGTTTATTGGTTTAGCAATAGAGATAGTATGGTTTTTATGTATTTTCTCCCTTTTAACAATTTAAATCTAAAGATTTGATGGGTTTGGGGATACCACCCTTGGGAATGCCCAAGTTTTTTGTAGGCTTTTGCCCTTTCTGGTTTTTATAATATTGACTTACTTTTCAAAAAAAAAAAAAAAATGCCTAACTCACAGAGATAGCGAATATTAGAGTTTTATGGGTTTGAAATGCTGAAGAAAAACAGAAACCCTAATTCAACTAGGGTTTTGTAGGCTTAATGTTGGAAGAGATGGTGAGAGCAGTTGTCTGGTAGGGCTTAAGAGGTGAATAGAAAAAAAGAAACACCTAATTAAAAGTGTGAGAATAGGGTTTGGTGAGTTTCAAATGGTGAGCAACAAAAAAAAACCCTCATTGAACTAGGGTTTGTAGGTTTCAAATTGGAAGAGAGTGTTAGAACTTGGGTTTGGTGGGTCTGAATAGGTGAATAGAGAAAAAAACCTTAATTCACCGGGATTGTGAGAAATTGGGTTGTGTGGGTTTGAAGTGCAAAAGAGAAACAAAAACCTTTTTTCAAACTAACCGAGGGTTCGGTTAGTTTGATTTGGAGATGAGAAACATAAAGCCTAATTCACAAAGAGTTCGAGAATTTGGTTTTCAGGGGTTTGAAGTGGTGAAGAGAAACAAAAACCCGAATTCACAAAGTGTGTGAGAACCATGGTTTCGTGGGTTTGGATTGGGGATGAGAAACAGAAACCCTATTTACACTAGGGTTTTGAGGATTAAAAAGCGGAAGAGAGAGTGTGAGAATTATTGTTTGGTAGGTTTGAAAAACTGAACCGAAACCGAATCCCTAATTCACAGAGTGTGAGGTCTAGGGTTTTGTGAGTTTAAATTGGTGAAGTACAATGCAAACAGAAATTCAACAATGGTTTTGTAAGGTTTAAATATTGAATTGAGTATGAGAACAAGGGTTTGGCGGGTTTGAACTGATGAACAAAAACAAAAACCCTAACTTATAGGGATTGTGAGAACCAGGGTTTTGTGTGTTTGAAGTGCAGAAGAGAAACATAATATCTAATTCTAAGAGATTTTGAGAACTAGGTTTGAATTGGAGAAGAGAAATAGAGGCCCTGATTCAGAAAGAGTTTGAGAGCTTTATTTTCGTGGGTTTGCGGTGGTAAAGAGAAACAAAATCCCGAATTCATAGTGCGTGAGAATCAAGGTTTGGTAGTTTCGGTTTGGTGATGAGAAACATAAATCCTATTTACAGTAGGGTTTTTAGGTTTAAAATTGGAGGAAAGGGTGAGATCTGTTGTTTGGAAGGTTGGAATAAGTGAACCGAAACAGAAACTCTAATTCACAGTGTGAAAGAACTAGGGTTTGGGCGGGTTTCAATTGGTGTAGTACAACATAAACCCTAATCCAACAATGGTTTTCTGAGGTCTAAAGATGGAAGGGACTATGGGAACTACGGTTTGGTGGGTTTTAACAGGTGCCATGAAGCAAAATGCCTAACTCACAGAGATAGCGAATATTAGAGTTTTATGGGTTTGAAGTGCTGAAGAAAAACAGAAACCCTAATTCAACTAGGGTTTTGTAGGCTTAATGTTGGAAGAGATGGTGAGAGCAGTTGTCTGGTAGGGCTTAAGAGGTGAATAGAAAAAAAGAAACACCTAATTAAAAGAGTGAGAATAGGGTTTGGTGAGTTTCAAATGGTGAGCAACCAAAAAAAAACCCTCATTGAACTAGGGTTTGTAGGTTTCAAATTGGAAGAGAGTGTTAGAACTTGGGTTTGGTGGGTCTGAATAGGTGAATAGAGAAAAAAACCTTAATTCACCGGGATTGTGAGAAATTGGGTTGTGTGGGTTTGAAGTGCAAAAGAGAAACAAAAACCTTTTTTCAAACTAACCGAGGGTTCGGTTAGTTTGATTTGGAGATGAGAAACATAAAGCCTAATTCACAAAGAGTTCGAGAATTTGGTTTTCAGGGGTTTGAAGTGGTGAAGAGAAACAAAAACCCGAATTCACAAAGTGTGTGAGAACCATGGTTTCGTGGGTTTGGATTGGGGATGAGAAACAGAAACCCTATTTACACTAGGGTTTTGAGGATTAAAAAGCGGAAGAGAGAGTGTGAGAATTATTGTTTGGTAGGATTGAAAAACTGAACCGAAACAGAATCCCTAATTCACAGAGTGTGAGGTCTAGGGTTTTGTGAGTTTAAATTGGTGAAGTACAATGCAAACAGAAATTCAACAATGGTTTTGTAAGGTTTAAATAACGAATTGAGTATGAGAACAAGGGTTTGGCGGGTTTGAACTGATGAACAAAAACAAAAACCCTAACTTATAGGGATTGTGAGAACCAGGGTTTTGTGTGTTTGAAGTGCAGAAGAGAAACATAAACCCTAATTCTAAGAGATTTTGAGAACTAGGTTTGAATTGGAGAAGAGAAATAGAGGCCCTGATTCAGAAAGAGTTTGAGAGCTTTATTTTCGTGGGTTTGCGGTGGTAAAGAGAAACAAAATCCCGAATTCATAGTGCGTGAGAATCAAGGTTTGGTAGTTTCGGTTTGGTGATGAGAAACATAAATCCTATTTACAGTAGGGTTTTTAGGTTTAAAATTGGAGGAAAGGGTGAGATCTGTTGTTTGGAAGGTTGGAATAAGTGAACCGAAACAGATTCTCTAATTCACAGTGTGAAAGAACTAGGGTTTGGGCGGGTTTCAATTGGTGTAGTACAACATAAACCCTAATCCAACAATGGTTTTCTGAGGTCTAAAGATGGAAGGGAGTATGGGAACTACGGTTTGGTGGGTTTTAACAGGTGCCATGAAGCAAAATGCCTAACTCACAGAGATAGCGAATATTAGAGTTTTATGGGTTTGAAGTGCTGAAGAAAAACAGAAACCCTAATTCAACTAGGGTTTTGTAGGCTTAATGTTGGAAGAGATGGTGAGAGCAGTTGTCTGGGAGGGCTTAAGAGGTGAATAGAAAAAAAGAAACACCTAATTAAATGAGTGAGAATAGGGTTTGGTGAGTTTCAAATGGTGAGCAACCAAAAAAAAACCCTCATTGAACTAGGGTTTGTAGGTTTCAAATTGGAAGAGAGTGTTAGAACTTGGGTTTGGTGGGTCTGAATAGGTGAATAGAGAAAAAAACCTTAATTCACCGGAATTGTGAGAAATTGGGTTGTGTGTGTTTGAAGTGCAAAAGAGAAACAAAAACCTTTTTTCAAACTAACCGAGGGTTCGGTTAGTTTTATTTGGAGATGAGAAACATAAAGCCTAATTCACAAAGAGTTCGAGAATTTGGTTTTCAGGGGTTTGAAGTGGTGAAGAGAAACAAAAACCCGAATTCACAAAGTGTGTGAGAACCATGGTTTCGTGGGTTTGGATTGGGGATGAGAAACAGAAACCCTATTTACACTAGGGTTTTGAGGATTAAAAAGCGGAAGAGAGAGTGTGAGAATTATTGTTTGGTAGGATTGAAAAACTGAACCGAAACAGAATCCCTAATTCACAGAGTGTGAGGTCTAGGGTTTTGTGAGTTTAAATTGGTGAAGTACAATGCAAACAGAAATTCAACAATGGTTTTGTAAGGTTTAAATATTGAATTGAGTATGAGAACAAGGGTTTGGCGGGTTTGAACTGATGAACAAAAACAAAAACCCTAACTTATAGGGATTGTGAGAACCAGGGTTTTGTGTGTTTGAAGTGCAGAAGAGAAACATAAACCCTAATTCTAAGAGATTTTGAGAACTAGGTTTGAATTGGAGAAGAGAAATAGAGGCCCTGATTCAGAAAGAGTTTGAGAGCTTTATTTTCGTGGGTTTGCGGTGGTAAAGAGAAACAAAATCCCGAATTCATAGTGCGTGAGAATCAAGGTTTGGTAGTTTCGGTTTGGTGATGAGAAACATAATTCCTATTTACAGTAGGGTTTTTAGGTTTAAAATTGGAGGAAAGGGTGAGATCTGTTGTTTGGAAGGTTGGAATAATGAACCGAAACAGAAACTCTAATTCACAGTGTGAAAGAACTAGGGTTTGGGCGGGTTTCAATTGGTGTAGTACAACATAAACCCTAATCCAACAATGGTTTTGTGAGGTCTAAAGATGGAAGGGAGAATGGGAACCACGGTTTGGTGGGTTTTAACAGGTGCCATGAAGCAAAATGCCTAACTCACAGAGATAGCGAATATTAGAGTTTTATGGGTTTGAAGTGCTGAAGAAAAACAGAAACCCTAATTCAACTAGGGTTTTGTAGGCTTAATGTTGGAAGAGATGGTGAGAGCAGTTGTCTGGTAGGGCTTAAGAGGTGAATAGAAAAAAGAAACACCTAATTAAAAGTGTGAGAATAGGGTTTGGTGAGTTTCAAATGGTGAGCAACAAAAAAAAACCCTCATTGAACTAGGGTTTGTAGGTTTCAAATTGGAAGAGAGTGTTAGAACTTGGGTTTGGTGGGTCTGAATAGGTGAATAGAGAAAAAAACCTTAATTCACCGGGATTGTGAGAAATTGGGTTGTGTGGGTTTGAAGTGCAAAAAGAGAAACAAAAACCTTTTTTCAAACTAACCGAGGGTTCGGTTAGTTTGATTTGGAGATGAGAAACATAAAGCCTAATTCACAAAGAGTTCGAGAATTTGGTTTTCATGGGTTTGAAGTGGTGAAGAGAAACAAAAACCCGAATTCACAAAGTGTGTGAGAACCATGGTTTCGTGGGTTTGGATTGGGGATGAGAAACAGAAACCCTATTTACACTAGGGTTTTGAGGATTAAAAAGCGGAAGAGAGTGTGAGAATTATTGTTTGGTGGGTTTGAAAAACTGAACCGAAACAGAATCCCTAATTCACAGAGTGTGAGGTCTAGGGTTTTGTGAGTTTAAATTGGTGAAGTACAATGCAAACAGAAATTCAACAATGGTTTTGTAAGGTTTAAATATTGAATTGAGTATGAGAACAAGGGTTTGGCGGGTTTGAACTGATGAACAAAAACAAAAACCCTAACTTATAGGGATTGTGAGAACCAGGGTTTTGTGTGTTTGAAGTGCAGAAGAGAAACATAAACCCTAATTCTAAGAGATTTTGAGAACTAGGTTTGAATTGGAGAAGAGAAATAGAGGCCCTGATTCAGAAAGAGTTTGAGAGCTTTATTTTCATGGGTTTACGGTGGTAAAGAGAAACAAAGTCCCGAATTCATAGTGCGTGAGAATCAAGGTTTGGTAGTTTCGGTTTGGTGATGAGAAACAGAAATCCTATTTACAGTAGGGTTTTTAGGTTTAAAATTGGAGGAAAGGGTGAGATCTGTTGTTTGGAAGGTTGGAATAAGTGAACAGAAACAGAAACTCTAATTCACAGTGTGAAAGAACTAGGGTTTGGGCGGGTTTCAATTGGTGTAGTACAACATAAACCCTAATCCAACAATGGTTTTGTGAGGTCTAAAGATGGAAGGGAGTATGGGAACCACGGTTTGGTGGGTTTTAACAGGTGCCATGAAGCAAAATGCCTAACTCACAGAGATAGCGAATATTAGAGTTTTATGGGTTTGAAGTGCTGAAGAAAAACAGAAACCCTAATTCAACTAGGGTTTTGTAGGCATAATGTTGGAAGAGATGGTGAGAGCAGTTGTCTGGTAGGGCTTAAGAGGTGAATAGAAAAAAAGAAACACCTAATTAAAAGTGTGAGAATAGGGTTTGGTGAGTTTCAAATGGTGAGCAACAAAAAAAAACCCTCATTGAACTAGGGTTTGTAGGTTTCAAATTGGAAGAGAGTGTTAGAACTTGGGTTTGGTGGGTCTGAATAGGTGAATAGAGAAAAAAACCTTAATTCACCGGGATTGTGAGAAATTGGGTTGTGTGGGTTTGAAGTGCAAAAGAGAAACAAAAACCTTTTTTCAAACTAACCGAGGGTTCGGTTAGTTTGATTTGGAGATGAGAAACATAAAGCCTAATTCACAAAGAGTTCGAGATTTTGGTTTTCTTGGGTTTGAAGTGGTGAAGAGAAACAAAAACCCGAATTCACAAAGTGTGTGAGAACCATGGTTTCGTGGGTTTGGATTGGGGATGAGAAACAGAAACCCTATTTACACTAGGGTTTTGAGGATTAAAAAGCGGAAGAGAGTGCGAGAATTATTGTTTGGTAGGTTTGAAAAACTGAACCGAAACAGAATCCCTAATTCACAGAGTGTGAGGTCTAGGGTTTTGTGAGTTTAAATTGGTGAAGTACAATGCAAACAGAAATTCAACAATGGTTTTGTAAGGTTTAAATATTGAATTGAGTATGAGAACAAGGGTTTGGCGGGTTTGAACTGATGAACAAAAACAAAAACCCTAACTTATAGGGATTGTGAGAACCAGGGTTTTGTGTGTTTGAAGTGCAGAAGAGAAACATAAACACTAATTCTAAGAGATTTTGCTAACTAGGTTTGAATTGGAGAAGAGAAATAGAGGCCCTGATTCAGAAAGAGTTTGAGAGCTTTATTTTCGTGGGTTTGCGGTGGTAAAGAGAAACAAAATCCCGAATTCATAGTGCGTGAGAATCAAGGTTTGGTAGTTTCGGTTTGGTGATGAGAAACATAAATCCTATTTACAGTAGGGTTTTTAGGTTTAAAATTGGAGGAAAGGGTGAGATCTGTTGTTTGGAAGGTTGGAATAAGTGAACCGAAACAGAAACTCTAATTCACAGTGTGAAAGAACTAGGGTTTGGGCGGGTTTCAATTGGTGTAGTACAACATAAACCCTAATCCAACAATGGTTTTGTGAGGTCTAAAGATGGAAGGGAGTATGGGAACCACGGTTTGGTGGGTTTTAACAGGTGCCATGAAGCAAAATGCCTAACTCACAGAGATAGCGAATATTAGAGTTTTATGGGTTTGAAGTGCTGAAGAAAAACAGAAACCCTAATTCAACTAGGGTTTTGTAGGCTTAATGTTGGAAGAGATGGTGAGAGCAGTTGTCTGGTAGGGCTTAAGAGGTGAATAGAAAAAAAGAAACACCTAATTAAAAGTGTGAGAATAGGGTTTGGTGAGTTTCAAATGGTGAGCAACAAAAAAAAACCCTCATTGAACTAGGGTTTGTAGGTTTCAAATTGGAAGAGAGTGTTAGAACTTGGGTTTGGTGGGTCTGAATAGGTGAATAGAGAAAAAAACCTTAATTCACCGGGATTGTGAGAAATTGGGTTGTGTGGGTTTGAAGTGCAAAAGAGAAACAAAAACCTTTTTTCAAACTAACCGAGGGTTCGGTTAGTTTGATTTGGAGATGGGAAACATAAAGCCTAATTCACAAAGAGTTCGAGAATTTGGTTTTCACGGGTTTGAAGTGGTGAAGAGAAACAAAAACCCGAATTCACAAAGTGTGTGAGAACCATGGTTTCGTGGGTTTGGATTGGGGATGAGAAACAGAAACCCTATTTACACTAGGGTTTTGAGGATTAAAAAGCGGAAGAGAGAGTGTGAGAATTATTGTTTGGTAGGTTTGAAAAACTGAACCGAAACAGAATCCCTAATTCGCAGAGTGTGAGGTCTAGGGTTTTGTGAGTTTAAATTGGTGAAGTACAATGCAAACAGAAATTCAACAATGGTTTTGTAAGGTTTAAATATTGAATTGAGTATGAGAACAAGGGTTTGAACTGATGAACAAAAACAAAAACCCTAACTTATAGAGATTGTGAGAACCAGGGTTTTGTGTGTTTGAAGTGCAGAAGAGAAACATAAACCCTAATTCTAAGAGATTTTGAGAACTTGGTTTGAATTGGAGAAGAGAAATAGAGGCCCTGATTCAGAAAGAGTTTGAGAGCTTTATTTTCGTGGGTTTGCGGTGGTAAAGAGAAACAAAATCCCGAATTCATAGTGCGTGAGAATCAAGGCTTGGTAGTTTCGGTTTGGTGATGAGAAACATAAATCCTATTTACAGTAGGGTTTTTAGGTTTAAAATTGGAGGAAAAGGTGAGATCTGTTGTTTGGAAGGTTGGAATAAGTGAACCGAAACAGAAACTCTAATTCACAGTGTGAAAGAACTAGGGTTTGGGCGGGTTTCAATTGGTGTAGTACAACATAAACCCTAATCCAACAATGGTTTTGTGAGGTCTAAAGATGGAAGGGAGTATGGGAACAACGGTTTGGTGGGTTTGAACAGGTGCCATGAAGCAAAATGCCTAACTCACAAAGATAGCGAATATTAGAGTTTTATGGGTTTGAAGTACTGAAGAAAAACAGAAACCCTAATTCAAGTAGGGTTTTGTTGGCTTAATGTTGGAAGAGATGGTGAGAGCAGTTGTTTGGTAGGGCTTAAGAGGTGAATAGAAAAAAAGAAACACCTAATTAAAAGTGTGAGAATAGGGTTTGGTGAGTTTCAAATGGTGAGCAACAAAAAAAAACCCTCATTGAACTAGGGTTTGTAGGTTTCAAATTGGAAGAGAGTGTTAGAACTTGGGTTTGGTGGGTCTGAATAGGTGAATAGAGAAAAAAACCTTAATTCACCGGGATTGTGAGAAATTGGGTTGTGTGGGTTTGAAGTGCAAAAGAGAAACAAAAACCTTTTTTCAAACTAACCGAGGGTTCGGTTAGTTTGATTTGGAGATGAGAAACATAAAGCCTAATTCACAAAGAGTTCGAGATTTTGGTTTTCATGGGTTTGAAGTGGTGAAGAGAAACAAAAACCCGAATTCACAAAGTGTGTGAGAACCATGGTTTCGTGGGTTTGGATTTGGGATGAGAAACAGAAACCCTATTTACACTAGGGTTTTGAGGATTAAAAAGCGGAAGAGAGTGTGAGAATTATTGTTTGGTAGGTTTGAAAAACTGAACCGAAACAGAATCCCTAATTCACAGAGTGTGAGGTCTAGGGTTTTGTGAGTTTAAATTGGTGAAGTACAATGCAAACACAAATTCAACAATGGTTTTGTAAGGTTTAAATATTGAATTGAGTATGAGAACAAGGGTTTGAACTGATGAACAAAAACAAAAACCCTAACTTATAGAGATTGTGAGAACCAGGGTTTTGTGTGTTTGAAGTGCAGAAGAGAAACATAAACCCTAATTCTAAGAGATTTTGAGAACTAGGTTTGAATTGGAGAAGAGAAATAGAGGCCCTGATTCAGAAAGAGTTTGAGAGCTTTATTTTCGTGGGTTTGCGGTGGTAAAGAGAAACAAAATCCCGAATTCATAGTGCGTGAGAATCAAGGTTTGGTAGTTTCGGTTTGGTGATGAGAAACATAAATCCTATTTACAGTAGGGTTTTTAGGTTTAAAATTGGAGGAAAGGGTGAGATCTGTTGTTTGGAAGGTTGGAATAAGTGAACCGAAACAGAAACTCTAATTCACAGTGTGAAAGAACTAGGGTTTGGGCGGGATTCAATTGGTGTAGTACAACATAAACCCTAATCCAACAATGGTTTTGTGAGGTCTAAAGATGGAAGGGAGTATGGGAACTACGGTTTGGTGGGTTTTAACAGGTGCCATGAAGCAAAATGCCTAACTCACAGAGATAGCGAATATTAGAGTTTTATGGGTTTGAAGTGCTGAAGAAAAACAGAAACCCTAATTCAACTAGGGTTTTGTAGGCTTAATGTTGGAAGAGATGGTGAGAGCAGTTGTCTGGTAGGGCTTAAGAGGTGAATAGAAAAAAAGAAACACCTAATTAAAAGTGTGAGAATAGGGTTTGGTGAGTTTCAAATGGTGAGCAACAAAAAAAAACCCTCATTGAACTAGGGTTTGTAGGTTTCAAATTGGAAGAGAGTGTTAGAACTTGGGTTTTGTGGGTCTGAATAGGTGAATAGAGAAAAAAACCTTAATTCACCGGGATTGTGAGAAATTGGGTTGTGTGGGTTTGAAGTGCAAAAGAGAAACAAAAACCTTTTTTCAAACTAACCGAGGGTTCGGTTAGTTTGATTTGGAGATGAGAAACATAAAGCCTAATTCACAAAGAGTTCGAGAATTTGGTTTTCACGGGTTTGAAGTGGTGAAGAGAAACAAAAACCCGAATTCACAAAGTGTGTGAGAACCATGGTTTCGTGGGTTTGGATTGGGGATGAGAAACAGAAACCCTATTTACACTAGGGTTTTGAGGATTAAAAAGCGGAAGAGAGAGTGTGAGAATTATTGTTTGGTAGGTTTGAAAAACTGAACCGAAACAGAATCCCTAATTCACAGAGTGTGAGGTCTAGGGTTTTGTGAGTTTAAATTGGTGAAGTACAATGTAAACAGAAATTCAACAATGGTTTTGTAAGGTTTAAATATTGAATTGAGTATGAGAACAAGGGTTTGAACTGATGAACAAAAACAAAAACCCTAACTTATAGAGATTGTGATAACCAGGGTTTTGTGTGTTTGAAGTGCAGAAGAGAAACATAAACCCTAATTCTAAGAGATTTTGAGAACTAGGTTTGAATTGGAGAAGAGAAATAGAGGCCCTGATTCAGAAAGAGTTTGAGAGCTTTATTTTCGTGGGTTTGCGGTGGTAAAGAGAAACAAAATCCCGAATTCATAGTGCGTGAGAATCAAGGTTTGGTAGTTTCGGTTTGGTGATGAGAAACATAAATCCTATTTACAGTAGGGTTTTTAGGTTTAAAATTGGAGGAAAGGGTGAGATCTGTTGTTTGGAAGGTTGGAATAAGTAGACAAAAAAGAAAAAACTAGAGTGCAGATTTCTAGTGAGAGAAGCTCTCCCTTCTCTCTACAATGAGGGGTGTTTGGGAATTGGGTTAGTGGAGTGAGTTAATGATTTTGACTCGGTCAAACTGAGTTTGACCAAGTATTGGTTATGTTCTTCCACTGAGTCATTACGGATTAGGTTTATTTGAGATTGAAGTACTGAGTTATAGTACGAGTCATTATAGATCTGGGAGTGGCTTCTTGAGTGTTTGGGTGTTGTCTTCGTCTTTCTCTATTCAAAGCTGAGATTGAAACGATTTGTTCATCTCTTTGTTCGTTCCTTCAGTGATTTTCACTGGGTCGAAGCTTTCTCACGCATTCACGGTGTGGTTTCTGGGGATCTCTTGGTTTTCGGCGTTTTGGTCGGACGATTTCATAAGCGATTCGGAATCCAGGTGAGGTTTCGTATCTTCAATCCCCTGAAGTCTGAGTAGGGGGAGTGAGGTCGAATCAACAAGGGTCCTGGTCGACGGTTCTGATCCTGGTCGACGTCTCTGTTCGTGGGTCTGTCGAAGACTCTGTTTCGGCTTTCTTCTGGGCTGCTGAAGTTAGGTTCGGCTCTTGGGTTTCATCAGCGAAACCTGTTTCGGTGGTCCCTTGAAGGTTTTCGAGACGACGACGCTACCCAGAAGCATCCAGTGATTTCAGGTTCTGAAGAAGACGACCTGAGAAAGGGGTGTGAGGAAGACTGGTTGTTGTGTCCTGTAACTGCAATTGTTTCGGGAGTTGTGGGTTTCGTCAATCCATCCCCGTGTTGTGCAGACGAAGCAAGGGGCGTTTTTTGGGGGCGGTCAGTATCTTTGGTGGTTCATGGTTTCGAGGAGACGGTGCTCATAGCTGTTTCTTCAGACGAAGCTCGCCGGTGATCGTGTTTCTCTAGTTTCGTCCGCTGAAGTTCGTGGTGATTCCAGTGCATTTTGGTGAGTGCGGCCGAGTAGCTGCTACTGCTGCAATTGCCGATTGTAGGCAACTGCTGCTGTTGCTGTGCTTGACTTCACGATACTGGTGATTGTGCTGCGGTAAGTTGGGTAAGCTTTCATCTCTTTATTTTGGGGTTGGTGCCCCTTGTAGTCTGGGTTGGAGCCCCTTGGCTCGTTGGGTTGGAGCCCATTTGTTTTTCTTGTAAGGATTGGTGCCCTCTTTGTGTGTTTTTTTTAACTGCTAATGGGGGATTCTGCTGAAATTGAACGTATGAAAAAACAGGTTGAGGAATATAGGGTAGCTTTACAGGCTAGTAATGAACTGATTGAGAAACATTTGATTAATGCTGGAAATCATGAGGGAAATATGAAAATGAGGCACAATGATTCACAGCAGGGGTCTGAAATTAAGGGTAAGGAGTCTGTGTTAGAAGGAGTTACAGGTGGTGTGCTTACGGGTCACCAAATGTCTGTAGGGAAGTCTGAATTTATCCTGAGGGCTGAGAGTTCTAAGGAGGCAGCGGTAGAGATTCCGTTAGGCTCTTCGATTAAAGGGAATTTTTCTGGGATGAGTAAAAATTTGCAGATGCCTGGGAGTGATGAGGGTAGTAGGGTTAAACCTACTTTGTCATGGGCGGATACTCTAACTAAAAATATTTCAAAGAACAAAATGCAATTAAATTACTTCCCACAAGCTGTGAAAGATAAGATTGTTGAAATTCCTTACGATGTCGAAATGAAAGGGTGTTATTTGTGGAGGGATTGCTTAGTGGGTTATTGTATGGATAGGAAACTACCATTTCCAACTGTAAATTCCATTGCAAAGAGACTTTGGGGTAAAAATGGGATGACCGAGGTTATGAGCCTTGATAGGGGTTTCTTTTTGTTCAGGTTTGATAGTGCTGAAAGTTGTAATTCTATTATAGAAAGCGGACCTTGGCATTTTGCAAACCAACTTATGGTTTTGCAAAAGTGGAGGCCTGATCTCGCTATCTATAAACAAGGGTTAAAAAGTGTTCCAATATGGGCTAAATTTTATCATATTCCATTACAATTGTGGACTCCGGATGGGTTGGGATATATTGCTAGCATTTTGGGGCGACCTCTATATACTGATTCTCAAACTGATGATAGGGGTAGATTAAATTATGCCAGGATGTGTATTGAGGTTGATATTAAAGCTGAATTTCCGGGTGCAGATTTTTAGAGAGAGAAGCTCTTCCTTCTCTCTAGAATGAAGAGCGTGTAGGAGCTGGGTTAGTGGATTGTCTAAACGGGTTGACTCGGTCAAACTCAGTTTTGACCAAGCCTTTTATACATATATTCCACTGAGTCAGATGAGTTAGGTTATTGTTTGAGATTGAACTACTGGGTCTGTTAACGAGTTTGTTCTTGGAGGCGGCGATTGTCATTTCCAGCTCATACGAATTTGGTCATGTGTTTGCGGCGAATCTGTCATCTTCGTGCGTGGTGAAGCTGATCCAAGACCATTTCTGAAGTCTGAGTAAGATCTGGATCTTTGAGACGGCCATTAGGTGGTGCGAAGAAGGTTGTGAAGGTTCGTTTCCTTGGTTTTGAGCGGAGGTTTGCAGTTTTTCTTTAATAGTTGCTGAGTTTCGAACCTGAAGGCTGCGTAAGGTTGCTTTACTGTAATCGAAACAAGTTGTGCCTGGGGTTTGATAGACGAAGCTCTGAGATCGGGGGTTGCCTTCGCGGTTCTCTCTTCAATCCTGCGCCGATTCGTTGCTAGGCAGGGTGCTGGGTTGAGTGAGTTCGTGCCTGTGTTTTTTCCTGCGGAGATTGCGACGGTTCATACCCACATTCCCTGAATCGTATCGGTGGTTGTGGGTCGATCGTAGGTCGGTGGTTTCCAGTTCAGACGCACCAGTTCGTGTCCATTGAAGACGATTTGCTGTTCGGAGAGCGCGGCCCATAAGCGAAAGCTGATTCGGCTGCATTTTCTGAAGCTGCGTTCTGAGATCAGTAGCTGCTGCTGTGGCTGGGTGATCCACGAAACTGTGAGTTTGTGCTGAGGTTCAAGACGATTGTTCGTGGTCTGCTGCAAAAGGGGTGATTTGTGGAGTTGCCGAAGCTGTAACGGGCCTGTTCGTGAGGCGTTGGAGACGACGACCTGTTCGAAGCTGTTATAACACTGAGTTTTCGGTCTCCTTCAATCAGCAGTTGAGAACATCACCCGAAGACTGAGTAGGGTGGGTTTCCAGCTGCGATCTTTTCGGGGTCGTGGGTTCAACAGGTGACTGTGAGCGTAGCCTGAAGCTGTCTATTACTGGCTTTGTAGCTGCCTTTCTAAAGCGGTTGCCGAAGCTGGGTCGGGTAGCTGTGGTTAAGCTTCGATTGCGTGTTTTACATTAGCTGCTGATTGTGCACTTTTCGATTTGAAGCTGCTGCTTCTGGTCTTGGAGCAGAGCTTTACTGACGACAGTGATTAGCTATTTCACGAAGAAGTGAGTGTGCTGTGGTATCCATCATTGCTACAATCAAACTGTTTGTGCTGAGTAAGGTTTTTTGTGGGTTCTTGCCCCTTTCTGGTTGGGTTGCTGCCCATTTGTTTTGTTGCAAGGGTTGCTGCCCTGGTGTTGGTGAGGGTTGGTGCCCTATTTGTGTTTTTTTATTTTTTGTTTTTGGGTTGGTGCCCATTTTTTTGTTGCAAGGGTTGCTGCCCTGGTGATTTTGGTGAGGGTTGGTGCCCTATTTGTGTTTTTTTTCTCTTTGTTATGAGTCTGGTTATGGGGGATGCTGTTGAGATTGAGCGTCTAAATAAACTGGTTGAGAAGCTTAGTAATGAACTGAATGAGCAATATAAGGTTAAGGCTGGCAATCCTGAGGGTGATAATAAAATGTTACTCAATGTTTCACAACAGGGGTCTCCTATAAAAGGAAAGGATTCTGCGATAGAAGTAGAAAGGCCTGAAATTAATCTGTGTGTTGAGGGTACTAAGGTAGTTGTTCCTTCTGTCTCTTCGATGAATGGGAATTTTTCTGGGGTGAGTGAAAACTTGCCGAAGTTAGGGGGTGATGAAGGTACTGTTAAACCTACTTTGTCATGGGCTGATACTCTAATTAAAAATATTTCTAAAAATAAAATGCAATTAAATTACTTCCCACAAGCTGTGAAAGATAAAATTGTTGAAATACCTTATGATGTCGAAATGAAGGGGTGTTATTTGTGGAGGGATTGTTTAGTGGGATACTGTATGGATAGGAAACTACCATTCCCAACTGTAAATTCCATAGCAAAGAGACTCTAGGGTAAAAATGGAATGACTGAGGTGATGAGCCTAGATAGGGGTTTCTTTTTGTTCAAATTTGATAGTGCTGAAAGTTGTAATTCTATTATAGAAGGTGGACCTTGGCATTTTGCAAACCAGCTTATGGTGTTGCAAAAGTGGAGGCCTGATCTTGCCATCTATAAACAAGGGTTAAAAAGTGTTCCAATATGGGCTAAATTTTATCATATTCCATTACAATTGTGGACACCGGATGGGTTGGGTTATATTGCTAGCATTTTGGGGAGACCTCTGTATACGGATTCCCAAACTGATGATAGGGGTAGATTAAATTATGCCAGGATGTGTATTGAGGTTGATATTAATGCTGAATTTCCATCTGAGGTAGGGGTCAAGTTGGCGGATGGGAGAATTGTTACTATTGGTGTGGAATATCAATGGGTGCCCATGAAATGTGAACACTATGAGATTTTTGGACATTCTTCCAAAAATTGTGTTAAAATGAAAGTCCAAAATGCAATTCAAAAAACTAAAGAGATTAAGAAAGAATGGGTTGTTGTTGGGAAGAAAGTTGGAGAAACAAATAATTCTGATGCAATGAATCAGGAGCAGGTTAATGTTTTACCTAAAGATATTCAGAATGTAGGAAAAAATGTAGTTGAAGTTGAGAATATTATTGAGTCTAATGAATTAAAAAATCATGAGGTTCTAGTGAATGTAAACGAGTTGAAGATAGAGGTTCCTAGGGATATTACAAATGTCCTTTCTCCTAATAAATTCGCATGCTTGGGAGATTTTGATGAAGGGGAAATAATGGAGGATTGGGGAATTGATACTGATGAAAATGAAGGTTTTATACATGAACCAGGGGGAATGGTAGAGGAAGAGAAGCATGTTCATAAAGCTGGAGAAAAACCTCTGATCAGAATAAAAGAGAAAGGGAGTAAGAGCCCAATTTCCTTGGTGGTCTCAGGTGTTCGTAGGTTGGGACCCATTTCTAACAAGCAATTTAAAACTAAAAGGGTCTTGAAAAGAGAGGAAAAAGGGGGAGACCAGTCTACTCAAAATTAGTATTCCATATGAATTGCTATATCTGGAATGTCCGTGGTCTTAATGGGGAGGTGAAACATAAGGAAATTAAGTTAATGATTAATTCTCTAGATATTTCTATTTTTTGTTTGATTGAGACAAAGGTTTTAAAGCACAATGTAGATAAGGTGTTGAAAGTGATTTGCCCAGGTTGGAGGTTAGTTAATAATTATGATTATGCGGATTTGGGGAGATTATGGATTTGTTGGGACCCAAAGAAGATGAATGTGGATTTATTAAAGGGCAGTGCTCAATTTCTTCATTGTAAAGTGAGTACTGTTGATAATATCTGCAATTGGTTCGCTACCTTTATTTATGGAAGTAATGACTATATTGAGAGGAGGATTTTATGGAAGGAGCTTTTTGATATTTCCATGGCTTTGAAGAACAGCCCCTGGATTTGTGCGGGTGATTTAAATGCTATTAGATATCAACATGAGAAATGGGGTGGGGATGACAAGTGGAATGCAAAAATGAGGGAATGTGGTCAGGCTCTAGACAAAGCAGGATTAATGGATTTGAAGTATAATGGTATCAAATTTTCTTGGTCCAATGGTCATGTGTTTAGTAAGCTGGACAGATGCTTAGTGAATTCAGCTTGGATTGATTATTTTCAGTCCACTGAATTATCTTTTTTGCCTCCGGGTGTTTCTGATCATGCTTGTATTATGGTTAAAATCCCTATGGAGTTGGAGAGGGTTAAAAGGCCTTTTAGGTTCAACAATTTTTTAACCAAGCATGAAAATTTTATTCAAGTGGTTAAAGATGCGTGGAATGGCCAGGTTACTGGGAGTAAAATGTTTGTGGTAAGTCAAAAACTGAAAATGGTGAAGAATGCTTTGAAAATTCTCAATAAAACTCACTTTGATAAATTGCCAACTCAAGTGTCCGAAGCTAGGAAAAAGTTATTGAACATTCAATGCTTGGTGGATTTGGATCCGGGTAATCACGAATTTCAAAGAATAGAAAAGGACTGTCTTAAACAATTTTATAAAGTGTCAAATGCCGAGGAAGGTTTATATAGACAGTTATCTAGGATTCAATGGCTAAGGCTAGGAGATCAAAACACCAGCTATTTTCATAAGATTGCTAATCAGAGGAAAGCTCTAAACAATATAGTTTCCATAACTAGAGAGGATGGCACTGTTCTTACTGATAAAGGTGATGTTAGTAGAGAGATTGTGGGATTTTACAAGAACCTTTTTGCCAAGAGAGATGAGGCCAGGATCCCTGGTTTGAATGAGTTTATTCAACACCCTATTTCTCTAGAACAAAGCATGGACATGAATAGAGATGTGACCAGAGATGAAATCAAAGCTACCTTCCTTGCTATAAAAGATGACAAAGCCCCAGGGCCGGATGGTTTGAATGCTGTGTTTTATAAGGCGGCCTGGGATGTTATTGGAAATGAGGTGGTGGAGGCCATTATGGATTTCTTTACTACAGGTCAATTGCTTTCTGAGATAAACTGTACTTCCATCTCTCTTATTCCCAAAGTTGATAATCCTACTAAAGTGACAGAGTTCAGGCCTATTTCAGTTTGCAATGTGTTGTATAAATGCATTGCAAAAATTATTGCTAATAGGTTGAAACCCATTCTTGACTCGAGCATAAGTGCAAACCAATCTGGGTTTGTACCGGGTAGGAGTATTTGTGATAATGTTCTGCTAGCTCAAGAGATATTACTCCATTACCATAAAGATGAGTCTCCAGCTAGAGTTGCCATGAAAATTGATCTGACCAAAGCTTATGACTCTGTCTCCTGGGATTTTTTGGGTGAGGTGTTGAAGGGTTTTGGATTGCCTGATCGAGTTAGAGGTTGGATTCTTGCTTGTTGCTCTTCTCCTAAGTTCTCTATAAATATAAATGGTGCGCTTGAAGGGTTTTTCAAAGGAGGAAGAGGGCTTCGGCAAGGGGACCCTATGTCACCCTATCTTTTTGTGATGTGTATGGAAGTTCTCTCAGGGATGTTGAATAAACTGGGGAAAAATGACTCTTTTAAGTTCCATGCCAAATGTAAAAGATTGGAGATAAATCATTTGATGTTTGCTGTTGACCTTTTCCTCTTTTGTGAGGGTAGTGAAAATTCAGTGAATTGTATGCTGGATGTTTTGAGGAAGTTTAGTGAATTTTCAGGTTTAATTCCTAATACTTCAAAGAGCTCCATTTTTACATCGGGGGTGGGGGGTAGAGTTTTAGAGAATATTGTCCTTGGATCCAACTTTTCAATTGGGAAATTGCCTGTCAAGTATTTAGGGGTTCCTCTGATTTCTTCAAAGCTTAATGCAGCTGATTGTCAAGAGTTAGTATTGAAAATTACTAGAAGGGTTCAGTCTTGGAATTGCAGATTCCTTTCCTTTGCGGGTAGGTTACAATTGATTGCCTCAGTGTTGTTTTCAGTTCAGGTTTATTGGAGTTCTACTTATATCCTTCCTAAATCTGTGTTTAAGCAACTGAATGAGATTATGAGGAAATTCTTATGGAAAGGGGCTGATTTGAAGAGTGGTGGTGAGAAGTTGGCATGGACTAAAGTGTGTTTGCCGAAAGATGAAGGGGGCTTAGGATTAAAAGATTTGATAGCTTGGAATGTGGCAGCTATTGGTAAGCAGCTATGGAACTTGTTGCAGCCTATTCCCACTAATCTCTGGAGTAAGTGGGCAAGGATCGAGCTCATGAAAGACCAGAATTTCTGGCTGCTTAAGGTTCCGGATAAAAGATCTTGGTCATGGAAGAAGATAATGTGGCTAAGGGATACATTTAGACAATACATTGAGTACAAGGTTGGGAATGGCAATAATATTCTTCTTTGGCATGATGATTGGTTGTATCCCAATTCTATTGTAGAAAAACATAGGGATCGGATTAGGTATGATTCTGGATTAAGCAACAATTGTAAAGTCAATGCTATAATTAGAAATGGGCAATGGTTTCCTCCTTTTGCAAACTCTCATAAATTAATGGAGTTAAGAGATGATATTGCTACCCTTCCCCCTCCAGATTGTCATGATGTTGATACTTTGATTTGGAAGCCTACCAGGGGTAAGTATTCTATTAGTTCAGCTTGGAATTTGTTAAGGAACAGGGATACTCAAGTTCAATGGTACAAGACTGTATGGTTCCCAAATAATATTCCAAGACATGCTTTCATCTTATGGACGTTAATTCATAATAGGATGCAGACACAAGATAAATTGGTCCGTTATGGTATGCTTCAACAACAAAAATGTGTCTTCTGTGACTTACCGTGTGAAAGCAGGGAACATCTATTTTTTGAGTGCAGTTTCTCTTCTCAAGTTTGGTCTTCGGTTGTTATTGAAAATGGTTTGAGGCACGTTGGGAAGAAGTGGGTGGAGATGGTAAATTGGTGCAATGTCCACTGTTCAAATAATACTTTAAAGGCTTGTGTTACCAAACTATCATTGGCTACTAGTGTTTACATTTTATGGAGGGAAAGGAATCTCAGGTTGTTTGCTGGAGAGTTTAAAAAGGAGGAACAACTTGTTAAGGAGATAAATTCTTCTGTCCAATTTAGATTGTTTCACTTGTTGGATATTCAAAATGGAGATAGAGTTTCTAGCAATGGGTGAGGGGATTATTTTTTGCTCAGTTTTCCTGGAATTTATGTTCAGGATTTCTGACTGGATGAGTGGTAGAGAACATGTTTCAGTGTTGGTGGGGGTATGGGTCAAGTTTTGGTTCAGAATGCGTGCGAGGTGTTTAATGATAAATTTTTTAAATGTTGCATTATCTTTTGATCCCTTTGCTTACATTGTGCAGATTTATAAGTTGGTGGCTGATTTTCACGGGGGTCGGATGGCTATGAAGACCATCACGGATGGCTACCACAGTTTTCGGTCGTTGTCCAGTGCTTCAGTGCAGTTTGTAAACTGCAGTTTTGTGACTGCCAACAATGCAGTTTATCAGTGCAAATTTTTCAGTGCTGAAATTCAGAATTTTCAGTGCAGATTTCAGTGGTTTAGTACTGAAATGCAGTTTTTTCAGTGCAGATTTAAGATTTTCAGTGCTGAAATGGTCGTTTTTCAGAGTTTCAGGGCAGAAATACAGATTTTTCAGTGCAGTTTTCAGTGTTTCAGTACTGAAATGCAGTTTTTTTCAGTGCTGAAATGCAGTATTTTCAGTGGTTCAGTGCTGAAATGCAGTTTTTTCAGTACAGATTTCAGAATTTCAGTGCTGAAATGGTCGTTTTTCAGTGTGATGGAAGTCTCTTATCAGTGCTCCTGGCTAGTGCAAATGACAAGGTTGCTCTTCAAATATGGACATGGTTTAATGATGGAAAACGATGGATCAAATGTTCTGCTATTTGTTTCATTTATCTTGATAATGTTCATATGTGGGGATTTCAAGGCTCATATTAATGTTGTCCACAATCTGATGAAGACTGGACCACTAATGCTTTGGAGGAGTATGATTATTGTTAAACCAATGGTTTCATGTAATTCTCTGGTTTATTGGTTAAGCAATAGAGATAGTATGGTTTTTGTGTATTTTCTCCCTTTTAACAATTTAAATCTAAAGTTGTGGTGGGTTTGGGGATACCACCCTTGGGAATGCCCAAGTTTTTTGTAGGCTTTTGCCGTTTCTGGTTTTTATAATATTGACTTACTTTTCAAAAAAAAAAAAAAAAAAAAAAAAAAAAAAAGCTGAATTTCCGTCTGAGGTAGGGGTCAAGTTGGCTGATGGGAGAATTGTTACTATTGGTGTTGAATATCAATGGGTACCCATGAAATGTGAGCACTGTGAGATTTTTGGACATTCTTCCAAAAATTGTGTTAAAATGAAAGTCCAAAATGCAATTCAAAAAACTAAAGAGATTAAGAAAGAATGGGTTGTTGTAGGGAAGAAAGGAGGAGAAACAAGTAATTCTGATGCAATAAATCAGGAGCAGGTTAATGTTATACCCAAAGACATTCAGAATTTAGGAAATAAAGTTGTTGAGGGTGAGAATATTGTAGAGTCACATGAATTAAAAAATCATGAGGTTCGGGTGAATGTAAATGAGTTGAAGATAGAGGAGCCTAGGGATAATACAAATGTTTTTTCTCCTAATAAATTCTCATGCTTAGGAGATTTTGATGATGGGGAGATAATGGAGGATTGGGGAATTGATGCAGATAATGAAAAGGAAGGTTTTATACATGATCCAGGGAGAAGGGTAGAGGAAGAAAAACATGGTCATAAAGATGGGGAACACCCTCTGAGTATAAAAGAGATAGGGAGTAAGAGCTCAATTCCCTTGGTAGTTTCAGGTGCTGGTATGTTGGGCCCCATTTCTAATAAGAAATTTAAAACTAAAAGGGTCTTGAAAAGAGAGGATAAGGGGGGAGACCAGTCTGCTCAAAATTAGTTCCCATATGAATTGCTATATTTGGAATGTTCGTGGTCTTAATGGGGAGGTGAAACAGAAGGAAATTAAGTTAATGATTAAATCATTAGATATTTCTATTTTTTGTTTGATTGAGACAAAGGTTTTAAAGAACAATGTTGATAAAGTGATGAAAGTGATTTGCCCAGGTTGGAAGTTAGTTAATAATTATGATTTTGCGGATTTGGGAAGATTATGGATTTGTTGGGACCCAAAGAAAATGAATGTGGCTTTATTGAAGGGCAATGCTCAATTTCTTCATTGTAAAGTGAGTACTGTTGATAAAATTTACAATTGCTTCGCTACGTTTATTTATGGAAGTAATGATTATATTGAGAGAAGGATTTTATGGAAAGAGTTGTTTGATATTTCCATGGCTTTGAAGAACAGCCCCTGGATTTGTGCGGGTGACTTAAATGCTATTAGATATCAACATGAGAAATGGGGCGGGGATGACAAGTGGAATGCAAAAATGAGGGAATGTGGGCAGGCTCTAGATAGAGCAGGATTAATGGATTTGAAATATAATGGTATCAAATTTTCTTGGTCCAATGGTCATGTGTTTTGTAAGCTGGATAGATGCTTAGTGAATTCAGCTTGGGTTGATTATTTTCAAACCACTGAAGTTTCTTTTTGCCTCCAGGGGTTTCGGATCATGCTTGTATTACGGTTAAAATCTCTATGGAGGTAGAGAGGGTTAAAAGACCTTTTAGGTTCAACAATTTTTTAACTAAACATGAAAAGTTTACTCAAGTGGTGAGAGATGCGTGGAATGGCCAAGTTACTGGGAGTAAAATGTTTGTGGTAAGTCAGAAGTTGAAAATGGTAAAGAATGCATTGAAAATTTTAAATAAATCTCACTTTGATAATTTACCAACTCAAGTGTCTGAAGCTAGGAAAAAGTTATTGAACATTCAATGCTTGGTGGATTTGGATCCTGGAAATCACGAATTTCAAAGAATAGAAAAGGACTGTCTTAAACAATTTTATAAAGTGTCAAATGCCGAGGAATGTTTATATAGACAGCTATCTAGGATTCAATGGCTGAGGCTAGGAGATCAAAACACCAGCTATTTTCATAAGATTGCTAATCAGAGGAAAGCTCTTAATAATATAGTTTCCATAACTAGAGAGGATGGCACTGTTCTGACTGATAAAGGTGATGTTAGTAGAGAGATTGTGGGATTTTACAAGAATCTTTTTGCTAAGAGAGATGAAGTCAGAATCCCGGTTTTAAATGAGTTTATTCAACACCCTATTTCTCTAGAGCAAAGTATGGACATGAATAGAGATGTGACTAGAGAAGAAATCAAAGCTACCTTCCATGCGATAAAAGATGACAAAGCCCCAGGACCGGATGGGTTGAATGCAGTGTTTTATAAGGCGGCCTGGGATGTTATTGGCAATGAGGTGGTGGATGCCATAATGGATTTCTTTGCTTCAGGTCAATTGCTTTCTGAAGTAAACTGTACTTCCATTTCTCTCATTCCCAAAGTTGATAATCCTACTAAAGTGACGGAGTTCAGGCCTATTTCAGTATGCAATGTGTTGTATAAATGCATAGCAAAAATTATTGCTAATAGGTTGAAACCCATTCTTGACTCGAGTATAAGTGCAAATCAATCTGGGTTTGTTCCGGGTAGGAGTATTTGTGATAACGTTCTGCTAGCTCAAGAGATATTACTCCATTACCATAAAGATGAGTCTCCAGCTAGAGTTGCTATGAAAATTGACTTGACTAAAGCTTATGACTCTGTTTCTTGGGATTTTTTGGGTGAGGTATTGAAGTGTTTTGGATTGCCTGATAGAGTTAGAGGTTGGATTCTTACTTGTTGCTCTTCTCCTAAGTTCTCTATAAATATTAATGGGGCTCTTGAAGGGTTTTTCAAAGGGGGAAGAGGGCTTAGGCAAGGGGACCCTATGTCTCCTTATCTTTTTGTGATGTGTATGGAAGTTCTCTCAGGGATGTTGAATAAACTGGGGAAAAATGACTCTTTTAAGTTCCACGCCAAATGTAAAAAATTGGAGATTAATCATTTGATGTTTGCTGATGACCTATTCCTCTTTTGTGAGGGTAGTGAAAATTCAGTGAACTGTATGCTGGATGTTTTGAGGAAGTTTAGTGATTTTTCAGGTTTAATTCCTAATACTTCAAAGAGCTCCATTTTTACATCGGGTGTGGAAGGTAGAGTCTTAGAAAATATAATCCTTGGGACCAACTTTTCAATTGGAAAATTACCTGTCAAGTATTTAGGGGTGCCTCTGATTTCTTCAAAGCTTAATGCAGCTGACTGTCAAGAGCTAGTATTGAAAATTACCAGAAGGGTTCAGGCTTGGAATTGCAGATTCCTTTCCTTTGCGGGTAGGTTACAATTGATTGCCTCAGTGCTGTTTTCAGTTCAGGTTTATTGGAGTTCTACTTATATCCTTCCAAAATCTGTGTTTAAACAACTGAATGAGATAATGAGGAAATTCTTATGGAAAGGGGCTGATTTGAAGAGTGGTGGTGAGAAGTTGGCATGGGCTAAGGTCTGTTTGCCGAAAGATGAAGGGGGCTTAGGATTAAAGGATTTGATAGCTTGGAATGTGGCAGCTATTGGTAAGCAGTTATGGAACCTGTTACAGCCTATTCCCACTAACCTCTGGAGCAAGTGGGCAAGGATTGAGCTCATGAAAGACCAAAATTTCTGGCTGCTTAAGGTCCCGGATAAAAGATCTTGGTCATGGAAGAAGATAATGGGTCTAAGAGATACATTTAGACAATACATTGAGTACAAGGTTGGGAATGGCGATAATATTCTTCTTTGGCATGATGATTGGTTGTATCCCAATTCTATTGTAGAAAAACATGGGGATAGGATCAGGTATGATTCTGGGTTAAGAAACAATTGTAAAGTCAATGCCATAATCAGAAATGGGCAATGGTTCCCTCCTTTTGCAAACTCTCACAAATTAATGGAGTTAAGAGATGATATTGCAATCCTCCCCCCTCCTGATTGCCATGATGTTGACACTTTGATTTGGAAGCCTACCAAGGGTAAGTATTCTATTAGTTCGGCTTGGAATTTGTTAAGGAACAGGGATAGTCAAGTTAAATGGTACAAGACTGTGTGGTTCCCAAATAATATTCCAAGACATGCTTTCATTTTATGGACTTTAATTCATTATAGGATGCAAACTCAAGATAAATTGGTCATTTATGGGTTACTTCAGCAACAAAAATGTGTCTTCTGTGACTTACCGTGTGAAAACAGGGAACATCTATTTTTTGAATGCAGTTTCTCTTCTCAAGTTTGGTCTTCGGTTGCTATTGAAAATGGTTTGAAGCAAGTTGGGAAGAAGTGGGTGGATATAGTAAATTGGTGCAATGACCATTGTACTAACAATACTTTAAAGGCATGTGTTACCAAACTCGCATTGGCTGCAAGTGTTTACATCTTATGGAGGGAGAGAAACCTCAGGTTGTATGCAGGAGAGTTTAAACAGGAGGTTCAACTTGTTCAGGAGATAAATTCTTCTGTCAAATTTAGATTGTATCACTTGTTGGATATTCAAAATGGAGATAGAGTTTCAAGCAATGGGTGAGGGGAATATTTGCTTAGTCTTCCTGGAATTTATGTTCTGGGTTTGTGTTTGGATGAGTGGTAGAGAGTCAGTGTTTATGGGATTATGGTTCAGGAAATGGTTCAGACTTCGTGGGAGGTGCTTTGTGATCTTTTTTATAAATGTTGCATTATCTTTTGATCCATTTGTTTATACTGTGCAGATTTATAAGTGGGTTGCTGAAGTTCAAGGGGTTCGGATGGCTATGAAGACTCTCGCTGTGATAGAAATTAATTTATGTAATCTGATGAAGATTATGTATATTATATTTGTGGGGAGGTGCTCTAGAGATATGTTAAACATTGGTTCCTATAGTCTTATGTTTTATCAGACTTGTTTTATTGTTGTAAGGGTTATGGTGATTCTCTTGTATAATCCCCTGTGTTTAGAGTTAAGCTTAACTCTCTGGTGGGTTTGGGGGTTCCACCCTTGGGGTATGCCCCAAGTATTTTGTAGGCTTCTCGCCATTTTTTAATTTTCTATAATACTGACTTACTTTTCAAAAAAAAAAAAAAAAAAAAAAAAAAAAAAGGTTGGAATAAGTGAACCGAAACAGAAACTCTAATTCACAGTGTGAAAGAACTAGGGTTTGGGCGGGTTTCAATTGGTGTAGTACAACATAAACCCTAATCCAACAATGGTTTTGTGAGGTCTAAAGATGGAAGGGAGTATGGGAACTACGGTTTGGTGGGTTTTAACAGGTGCCATGAAGCAAAATGCCTAACTCACAGAGATAGCGAATATTAGAGTTTTATGGGTTTGAAGTGCTGAAGAAAAACAGAAACCCTAATTCAACTAGGGTTTTGTAGGCTTAATGTTGGAAGAGATGGTGAGAGCAGTTGTCTGGTAGGGCTTAAGAGGTGAATAGAAAAAAAGAAACACCTAATTAAAAGTGTGAGAATAGGGTTTGGTGAGTTTCAAATGGTGAGCAACAAAAAAAAACTCTCATTGAACTAGGGTTTGTAGGTTTCAAATTGGAAGAGAATGTTAGAACTTGGGTTTGGTGGGTCTGAATAGGTGAATAGAGAAAAAAACCTTAATTCACCGGGATTGTGAGAAATTGGGTTGTGTGGGTTTGAAGTGCAAAAGAGAAACAAAAACCTTTTTTCAAACTAACCGAGGGTTCGGTTAGTTTGATTTGGAGATGAGAAACATAAAGCCTAATTCACAAAGAGTTCGAGAATTTGGTTTTCATGGGTTTGAAGTGGTGAAGAGAAACAAAAACCCGAATTCACAAAGTGTGTGAGAACCATGGTTTCGTGGGTTTGGATTGGGGATGAGAAACAGAAACCCTATTTACACTAGGGTTTTGAGGATTAAAAAGCGGAAGAGAGTGTGAGAATTATTGTTTGGTAGGTTTGAAAAACTGAACCGAAACAGAATCCCTAATTCACAGAGTGTGAGGTCTAGGGTTTTGTGAGTTTAAATTGGTGAAGTATAATGCAAACAGAAATTCAACAATGGTTTTGTAAGGTTTAAATATTGAATTGAGTATGAGAACAAGGGTTTGAACTGATGAACAAAAACAAAAACCCTAACTTATAGAGATTGTGAGAACCAGGGTTTTGTGTGTTTGTAGTGCAGAAGAGAAACATAAACCCTAATTCTAAGAGATTTTGAGAACTAGGTTTGAATTGGAGAAGAGAAATAGAGGCCCTGATTCAGAAAGAGTTTGAGAGCTTTATTTTCGTGGGTTTGCGGTGGTAAAGAGAAACAAAATCCCGAATTCATAGTGCGTGAGAATCAAGGTTTGGTAGTTTCGGTTTGGTGATGAGAAACATAAATCCTATTTACAGTAGGGTTTTTAGGTTTAAAATTGGAGGAAAGGGTGAGATCTGTTGTTTGGAAGGTTGGAATAAGTGAACCGAAACAGAAACTCTAATTCACAGTGTGAAAGAACTAGGGTTTGGGCGGGTTTCAATTGGTGTAGTACAACATAAACCCTAATCCAACAATGGTTTTGTGAGGTCTAAAGATGGAAGGGAGTATGGGAACTACGGTTTGGTGGGTTTTAACAGGTGCCATGAAGCAAAATGCCTAACTCACAGAGATAGCGAATATTAGAGTTTTATGGGTTTGAAGTGCTGAAGAAAAACAGAAACCCTAATTCAACTAGGGTTTTGTAGGCTTAATGTTGGAAGAGATGGTGAGAGCAGTTGTCTGGTAGGGCTTAAGAGGTGAATAGAAAAAAAGAAACACCTAATTAAAAGTGTGAGAATAGGGTTTGGTGAGTTTCAAATGGTGAGCAACAAAAAAAAACCCTCATTGAACTAGGGTTTGTAGGTTTCAAATTGGAAGAGAGTGTTAGAACTTGGGTTTGGTGGGTCTGAATAGGTGAATAGAGAAAAAGCTGAATTGGTGGGTCTGATTTCTAGTGAGAGAAGCTCTACCTTCTCTCTAGAATGAGGGGTGTTTGGGAATTGGGTTAGTGGAGTGATTTAATGTTTTTGGCTCGGTCAAACTGAGTTTGACCAAGTGTTTGTTATGTTATTCCACTGAGTCTTTACGGGTTAGGTTAATTATGAGATTGAACTACTGAGTTATAGCACGATTCATATCAGATCTGGGAGTTCATCTTGAGTGGTTGGGTGTTGACTTCGTCTTTTTCTGTATTCAAAATTGAGGTTGAAACAATTTTGTTCATCCCCCTGTTCGTTCATTCAGAGATTTTGACTGGGTCGAAGCTTTCTCACTTATTCACGGTGTTGCTGTCCGGCGATTGGGTGCGTTTCGGAATCCAGGTGAGGTTTCGTTTCTTCATTCCCCTGAAGTCTGAGTAGGGGGTGTGAGGTCGAATCCTCCAGGGTCCTGCTTGACGGTTCTGATCCTGGTCGACGTGATCGTGGGTCTGTCGAAGACTCGGATCGACTTGCAGAAATAGAGGTGTTCGTTGCCGGTGTTGTGATTGAAGAAGACGACCTGAGAAAGGGGTGTGAGGACGATTGGTTGCTGTGTATCCTGTAACTGCATTAGATTCGGGGGTTGTGGGTTTCGCAAATCCATCCCCGGTTTGTGCAGACGAAGCAAGGGGCGACTTTTGGGGATCGGTCAGTATCCTCGGTCAGACGAAGCTCGATCCAGTGTTTTCCGCTGAAGAAGACAACTGGTAACAGAGGACACAGGCGAAAGCTGTAGTTGTGGCCTATAGCTGCTACTGCTGCAATTGCCGAAGCTGGGTCTTTCTTTTGCTGTTGGATTTTTTAGGCAACTGCTAGCTGAGTTTTTGATTCGGAGGCCGTGGATTTCGTCAGACGAAGCTCCTTTTCTCTGGTTTTCAGACGATTCAGCTGTTTTCTGAAGCTGTTTTCCATCCTTTTCGTGCCTCAGACGAAAGTTGGTTCTGGATAGCTGCTAGATTGTGCCTAAGGTCGAAATTTCTGGTGTTTTCTGGTGCTGCTGTTGCTGTAGCTGTGCTATCCTGACGAAGGTGATAAGCTGAGTGTGCTGTGGTAGGTCACTGTAAGTTTTTATCTCTTTTAATTGGGGTTGGTGCCCCTTGTTGATTGGGTTGGAGCCCCTTGGCTCGTTTTTTTTGGGTTGGTGCCCATTTTGTTTTTCTTGTAAGGGTTGGTACCCTTTTCTTTTGGTTTGTAAGGGTTGGAGCCCTCATTGTCTGGTGATGGGGGATTCTGCTGAGATTGAAAGTTTGAAGAAACAGGTAGAGGAGTTTAGGGGAGCTATACAGGCTAGAAATGAACTGATAGGGAAATATATGATGAATGCTGGAAATCATGAGGGCGATATGAAAATGTTGCACAATGATTCACAGCAGGGGTCTGAAATTAAGGGTAAGGAGTCTGTGTTAGAAGGAGGGATAGGGAGTGGGATTACGGTTCCCCAAGTGTCTGTAGGAAGATCTGATTTTGTTCTGAGTGATGAGGGTACTAAAGAGGCAGTGGTAGAGATACCTACAGGCTCTTCGAGAAATGAAAATTATACTGGGATGAGTATAAATTTGCTGAAGCCCGGGAGTGATGAAGGTGTTAAACCTACTGTGTCATGGACAGAAACACTAACTAAAAATATTTCAAAGAACAAAATGCAATTAAAATACTTCCCACAAGCTGTGAAAGATAAAATCGTTGAAATACCTTATGAGGTCGAAATGAAGGGGTGTTATTTGTGGAGGGATTGCTTAGTGGGCTATTGTATGGATAGGAAACTACCATTCCTAACAGTTAATTCCATTGCAAAGAGACTCTGGGGTAAAAATGGGATGAATGAGGTTATGAGCCTAGATAGGGGCTTCTTTTTGTTCAAGTTTGATAGTGCTGAAAGTTGTAACTCTATTATAGAAAGCGGACCTTGGCATTTTGCAAACCAACTTATGGTGTTGCAAAAGTGGAGGCCTGTTCTTGCTATCTATAAACAAGGGTTAAAAAGTGTTCCAATATGGGTTAAATTTTATCATATCCCATTACAATTGTGGACTCCTGATGGGTTGGGATATATTGCTAGCATTTTGGGGAGACCTCTATATACTGATTCTCAAACTGATGATAGGGGTAGATTAAATTATGCCAGGATGTGTATTGAGGTTGATATTAGAGCTGAATTTCCGTCTGAGGTAGGGGTCAAGTTGGCTGATGGGAGAATTGTTACTATTGGTGTTGAATATCAATGGGTTCCCATGAAATGTGAACACTGTGAGATTTTTGGACATTCTTCCAAAAATTGTGTTAAAATAAAAGTCCAAAATGCTATTAAAAAAACTAAAGAGATTAAGAAAGAATGGGTTGTTGTGGGGAAGAAAGTTGGAGAAACAAGTAATTTTGATACAATCAATCATGAGCAGGTTAATGATATACCTAAAGATATTCAGAATTTAGGAAATAATGTAGTTGAGGTTGAGAATATTGTTGAGTCAAATGAATTTAAAAATCATGAGGATCGGGTGAATGTAAATGAATTGAAGATAGAGGTTCCTAGGGATAATACAAATGTTCTTTCCCCTAATAAATTCGCTTGCTTGGGAGATTTTGATGAGGGGGAGATAATGGAGGATTGGGGAATTGATACCGATAATGAAAAGGAAGGTTTTATACATGAACCAGGGGGAATGGTAGAGGAAGAGAAGCATGGTCATAAAGATGGAACAAAACCTCTGATTATAAAAGAGAAAGGGATTAAGAGCCCAATGTCCTTGTTGGATTCAAGTGTTGGTATGTTGGGGCCCATTTCTAACAAGAAATTTAAAACTAAGAGGGGCTTGAAAAGAGAGGATAAGGGGGGAGAGCAGTCTGATAAAAATTAGTTTCCATATGAATTGCTATATTTGGAATGTTCGTGGTCTTAATGGGGATGTGAAACAAAAGGAAATAAAGCTAATGATTAAATCTTTAGATATTTCTATTTTTTGTTTGATTGAGACAAAGGTGTTAAAGAGCAATGTTGATAAAGTGATGAAAGTGATTTGCCCAGGTTGGAAGTTAGTTAATCATTATGAATTTGCGGATTTGGGAAGATTATGGATTTGTTGGGACCCAAAGAAAATAAATGTGGATTTATTGAAGGGCAGTGCTCAATTTCTTCACTGTAAAGTGAGTACTGTTGATAAAATTTATAATTTCTTCGCTACATTTATTTATGGGAGTAATGATTATATTGAGAGAAGGATTTTATGGAAAGAGTTGTTTGATATTTCCATGGCGTTGAAGAACAGCCCCTGGATTTGTGCGGGTGACTTAAATGCTATTAGATATCAACATGAGAAATGGGGTGGGGATGACAAGTGGAATGCAAAAATGAGGGAATGTGGGCAGGCTCTAGATAGAGCAGGATTAATGGATTTGAAGTATAATGGTATCAAACTTTCTTGGTCCAATGGTCATGTGTTTTGCAAGCTGGATAGATGCTTAGTGAATTCAGCTTGGGTTGATTATTTTCAAACCACTGAAGTTTCTTTTCTGCCTCCAAGGGTTTCGGATCACGCTTGTATTACGGTTAAAATCTCTATGGAGGTAGAGAGGGTTAAAAGACCATTTAGGTTCAATAATTTTTTAACTAAACATGAAAAGTTTACTCAAGTGGTGAGAGATGCGTGGAATGGTCATGTTACTGGGAGTAAAATGTTTGTCGTAAGTCAAAAGCTGAAAATGGTTAAGAATGCATTGAAAATTTTAAATAAAACTCACTTTGATAATTTACCAACTCAAGTGTCTGAAGCTAGGAAAAAGTTATTGAACATTCAATGCTTGGTGGATTTGGATCCTGGAAATCACGAATTTCAAAGAATAGAAAAGGACTGTCTTAAACAATTTTATAAAGTGTCAAATGCCGAGGAATGTTTATATAGACAGCTATCTAGGATTCAATGGTTGAGGCTAGGAGATCAAAACACCAGTTATTTTCATAAGATTGCTAATCAGAGGAAAGCTCTTAACAATATAGTTTCCATAACTAGAGAGGATGGCACTGTTCTGACTGATAAAGGTGATGTTAGTAGAGAGATTGTAGGATTTTACAAGAATCTTTTTGCCAAGAGAGAAGAGGTCAGGATCCCTGTTTTGAATGAGTTTATTCAACACCCTATTTCTCTAGAACAAAGTATAGACATGAATAGAGATGTGACCAGAGAAGAAATCAAAGCTACTTTCCTTGCAATAAAAGATGATAAAGCCCCAGTTCCGGATGGTTTGAATGCAGTGTTTTATAAGGCGGCCTGGGATGTTATTGGAAATGAGGTGGTGGATGCCATAATGGATTTCTTTGCTTCAGGTCATTTGCTGTCTGAAGTAAACTGTACTTCCATTTCTCTCATCCCCAAAGTTGATAATCCTACTAAAGTGACGGAGTTCAGGCCTATTTCAGTATGCAATGTGTTGTATAAATGCATAGCAAAAATTATTGCTAATAGGTTGAAACCCATTCTAGACTCGAGTATAAGTGCTAATCAATCTGGGTTTGTTCCGGGTAGGAGTATTTGTGATAATGTTCTGCTAGCTCAAGAGATATTACTCCAGTACCATAAAGATGAGTCTCCAGCTAGAGTTACCATGAAAATTGATTTGACTAAAGCTTATGACTCTGTCTCTTGGGATTTTTTGGGTGAGGTGTTGAAGTGTTTTGGTTTGCCTGATAGAGTTAGAGGTTGGATTCTTACTTGTTGCTCTTCTCCTAAGTTCTCTATAAATATTAATGGTGCTCTTGAAGGGTTTTTCAAAGGGGGAAGAGGGCTTAGGCAAGGGGACCCTATGTCTCCTTATCTTTTTGTGATGTGCATGGAAGTTCTCTCAGGGATGTTGAATAAGCTGGGGAAAAATGACTCTTTTAAGTTCCACCCCAAATGTAAAAAATTGGAGATTAATCATTTGATGTTTGCTGATGACCTATTCCTCTTTTGTGAGGGTAGTGAAAATTCAGTGAACTGTATGCTGGATGTTTTGAGGAAGTTTAGTGAATTTTCAGGTTTAATCCCTAATACTTCAAAGAGCTCCATTTTTACATCGGGTGTGGAGGGTAGAGTCTTAGAAAATATTGTCCTTGGGTCCAACTTTTCAATTGGAAAATTGCCTGTCAAGTATTTAGGGGTGCCTCTGATTTCTTCAAAGCTTAATGCAGCTGACTGTCAAGAGTTAGTATTGAAAATTACCAAAAGGGTTCAGGCTTGGAATTGTAGATTCCTTTCCTTTGCGGGTAGGTTACAATTGATTGCCTCAGTGTTGTTTTCAGTTCAGGTTTATTGGAGTTTTACATATATCCTTCCAAAATATGTGTTTAAACAACTGAATGAGATAATGAGGAAATTCTTATGGAAAGGGGCTGATTTGAAGAGTGGTGGTGAGAAGTTGGCATGGGCTAAAGTGTGTTTGCCGAAAGATGAAGGGGGCTTAGGATTAAAAGATTTGATAGCTTGGAATGTGGCAGCTATTGGTAAGCAGCTATGGAACCTGTTACAGCCTATTCCCACTAACCTCTGGAGTAAGTGGGCAAGGATTGAGCTCATGAAATACCAGAATTTCTGGCTGCTTAAGGTCCCGGATAAAAGATCTTGGTCATGGAAGAAGATAATGGGTCTAAGAGATACTTTTAGACAATACATTGAGTACAAGGTTGGGAATGGCGATAATATTCTTCTTTGGCATGATGATTGGTTGTATCCCAATTCTATTGTAGAAAAACATGGGGATAGGATCAGGTATGATTCTGGGTTAAGAAACAATTGTAAAGTCAATGCTATAATCAGAAATGGGCAATGGTTTCCTCCTTTTGCAAACTCTCATAAATTAATGGAGGTAAGAGATGATATTGCTACCCTTCCCCCTCCAGATTGTCATGAAGTTGATACCTTGATTTGGAAGCCTACCAGGGGTAAGTATTCTATTAGTTCAGCTTGGAATTTGTTAAGGAACAGGGATAATCAAGTTCAATGGTACAAGACTGTGTGGTTCCCAAATAATATTCCAAGACATGCTTTCATCTTATGGACTTTAATTCATAATAGGATGCAAACACAAGATAAATTGGTCCTTTATGGGATGATTCAGCAACAAAAATGTGTCTTCTGTGACTTACCGTGTGAAAGCAGGGAGTATATATTTTTTGAATGCAGCTTCTCTTCTCAAGTTTGGGCTTCGGTTGCAACTGATAATGGTTTAAGGCAAGTTGGGAAGAAGTGGGTGGATATGGTAAATTGGTGCAATGTCCACTGTACAAATAATACTTTAAAGGCATGTGTTACCAAACTATCATTGGCTGCTAGTGTTTACATTTTATGGAGGGAAAGGAATCTCAGGCTGTTTGCTGGAGAGTTTAAAAAGGAGGATCAACTTGTTAAGGAAATAAATTCTACTGTCAAATTTAGATTGTATCACTTGTTGGATATTCAAAATGGAGATAGAGTTTCTAGCAATGGGTGAGGAGATTATTTTTTGCTCAGTTTTCCTGGAATTTATGTTCAGGATTGCTGTCTGGATGAGTGGTATAGAGCATGTTTCAGTGTTGTTGGGGGTATGGTTCAGGAGTTGGTTCAGAATGCGGGGGAGGTGGTTTATGATAAAAATTTTAAATGTTGCATTATCTTTTGATCCCTTTGCTTACCTTGTGCAGATTTATAAGTTGGTAGCTGAGGTTCACGGGGTTCGGATGGCTATGAAGTCCCTCGCGGATGGCTACTACAGTTTTCGGTCGTTGTTCAGTGCTTCAGTGCAGTTTGTAAACTGCAGTTTTGTGACGGCCAGCAATGCAGTGTATCGGGGCAGATTTACCAGTGCTGAAATACAGTTTTTCAGTGCTGATTTCAGTGTTTCAGTACTGAAATGCATTTTTTCCGGAGCTGAAATGCAGTATTTTCAGTGTTTCAGTGCTGAAATGCAGTTTTTTCAGTGCAGATTTCAGTATTTCAATGCTGAAAATGGTCGTTTTTCAGTGTTTCAGGGCTATTTTATAGTGCAGTTTTATGATGGCAGACTCTTATCAGTGCTCTTGGCTATTTGACAAGGATGCTCTTCAATTTATGGACACGGTTCTAAAGATGGAAAATGATGGATCAAATGCTCTGCTATTTGTTCCATTTGATCTTGATTATGTTCATATGTGGGGATTTCAAGGCTCATATTAAGCTTTACAAGTTGGTGGCTGAAACTCATGGGGTTAGGATGGCTATGAAGACCCTCACAGTGATAGGAATTCATTTTTGTAATCTGATGAAGATTATGTATATTTTATGTGTTGTGAGGGGTTCTAGAGATTTGTTAAACATTGGGTGCTTTAATCTTATGTATTATCAGACTTGTTTTTTTGTTGTCAGGGTTATGGTGATTATCTTGTATTGTCCCCTGTGTTTAGAGTTAAGCTTAACTCTTTGGTGGGTTTGGGGGTTCCACCCTTGGGGTATGCCCCAAGTATTTTGTAGGCTTCTAGCTATTTTTTAATTTTGCTATAACATTGACTTACCTTTAAAAAAAAAAAAAAAAAAAAAAAAAAAAAAAAAAAATAGAGAAAAAAACCTTAATTCACCGGGATTGTGAGAAATTGGGTTGTGTGGGTTTGAAGTGCAAAAGAGAAACAAAAACCTTTTTTCAAACTAACCGAGGGTTCGGTTAGTTTGATTTGGAGATGAGAAACATAAAGCCTAATTCACAAAGAGTTCGAGAATTTGGTTTTCATGGGTTTGAAATGGTGAAGAGAAACAAAAACCCGAATTCACAAAGTGTGTGAGAACCATGGTTTCGTGGGTCTGGATTGGGGATGAGAAACAGAAACCCTATTTACACTAGGGTTTTGAGGATTAAAAAGCGGAAGAGAGTGTGAGAATTATTGTTTGGTAGGTTTGAAAAACTGAACCGAAACAGAATCCCTAATTCACAGAGTGTGAGGTCTAGGGTTTTGTGAGTTTAAATTGGTGAAGTACAATGCAAACAGAAATTCAACAATGGTTTTGTAAGGTTTAAATATTGAATTGAGTATGAGAACAAGGGTTTGAACTGATGAACAAAAACAAAAACCCTAACTTATAGAGATTGTGAGAACCAGGGTTTTGGGTGTTTGAAGTGCAGAAGAGAAACATAAATCCTAATTCTAAGAGATTTTGAGAACTAGGTTTGAATTGGAGAAGAGAAATAGAGGCCCTGATTCAGAAAGAGTTTGAGAGCTTTATTTTCGTGGGTTTGCGGTGGTAAAGAGAAACAAAATCCCGAATTCATAGTGCGTGAGAATCAAGGTTTGGTAGTTTCGGTTTGGTGATGAGAAACATAAATCCTATTTACAATAGGGTTTTTAGGTTTAAAATTGGAGGAAAGGGTGAGATCTGTTGTTTGGAAGGTGGGAATAAGTGAACCGAAACAGAAACTCTAATTCACAGTGTGAAAGAACTAGGGTTTGGGCGGGTTTCAATTGGTGTAGTACAACTTAAACCCTAATCCAACAATGGTTTTGTGAGGTCTAAAGATGGAAGGGAGTATGGGAACTACGGTTTGGTGGGTTTTAACAGGTGCCATGAAGCAAAATGCCTAACTCACAGAGATAGTGAATATTATAGTTTTATGGGTTTGAAGTGCTGAAGAAAAACAGAAACCCTAATTCAACTAGGGTTTTGTAGGCTTAATGTTGGAAGAGATGGTGAGAGCAGTTGTCTGGTAGGGCTTAAGAGGTGAATAGAAAAAAAGAAACTCCTAATTAAAGGTATGAGAATAGGGTTTGGTGAGTTTCAAATGGTGAGCAACAAAAAAAAACCCTCATTGAACTAAGGTTTGTAGGTTTCAAATTGGAAGAGAGTGTTAGAACTTGGGTTTGGTGGGTCTGAATAGGTGAATAGAGAAAAAAACCTTAATTCACCGGGATTGTGAGAAATTGGGTTGTGTGGGTTTGAAGTGCAAAAGAGAAACAAAAACCCTTTTTCAAACTAACCGAGGGTTCGGTTAGTTTGATTTGGAGATGAGAAACATAAAGCCTAATTCACAAAGAGTTCGAGAATTTGGTTTTCATGGGTTTGAAGTGGTGAAGAGAAACAAAAACCCGAATTCACAAAGTGTGTGAGAACCATGGTTTCGTGGGTTTGGATTGGGGATGAGAAACAGAAACCCTATTTACACTAGGGTTTTGAGGATTAAAAAGCGGAAGAGAGTGTGAGAATTATTGTTTGGTAGGTTTGAAAAACTGAACCGAAACAGAATCCCTAATTCACAGAGTGTGAGGTCTAGGGTTTTGTGAGTTTAAATTGGTGAAGTACAATGCAAACAGAAATTCAACAATGGTTTTGTAAGGTTTAAATATTGAATTGAGTATGAGAACAAGGGTTTGGCGGGTTTGAACTGATGAACAAAAACAAAAACCCTAACTTATAGAGATTGTGAGAACCAGGGTTTTGTGTGTTTGAAGTGCAGAAGAGAAACATAAACCCTAATTCTAAGAGATTTTGAGAACTAGGTTTGAATTGAAGAAGAGAAATAGAGGCCCTAATTCAGAAAGAGTTTGAGAGCTTTATTTTCGTGGGTTTGCGGTGGTAAAGAGAAACAAAATCCCGAATTCATAGTGCGTGAGAATCAAGGTTTGGTAGTTTCGGTTTGGTGATGAGAAACATAAATCCTATTTACAGTAGGGTTTTTAGGTTTAAAATTGGAGGAAAGGGTGAGATCTGTTGTTTGGAAGGTTGGAATAAGTGAACCGAAACAGAAACTCTAATTCACAGTGTGAAAGAACTAGGGTTTGGGCGGGTTTCAATTGGTGTAGTACAACATAAACCCTAATCCAACAATGGTTTTGTGAGGTCTAAAGATGGAAGGGAGTATGGGAACTACGGTTTGGTGGGTTTTAACAGGTGCCATGAAGCAAAATGCCTAACTCACAGAGATAGCGAATATTAGAGTTTTATGGGTTTGAAGTGCTGAAGAAAAACAGAAACCCTAATTCAACTAGGGTTTTGTAGGCTTAATGTTGGAAGAGATGGTGAGAGCAGTTGTCTGGTAGGGCTTAAGAGGTGAATAGAAAAAAAGAAACACCTAATTAAAAGTGTGAGAATAGGGTTTGGTGAGTTTCAAATGGTGAGCAACAAAAAAAAACCCTCATTGAACTAGGGTTTGTAGGTTTCAAATTGGAAGGGAGTGTTAGAACTTGGGTTTGGTGGGTCTGAATAGGTGAATAGAGAAAAAAACCTTAATTCACCGGGATTGTGAGAAATTGGGTTGTGTGGGTTTGAAGTGCAAAAGAGAAACAAAAACCATTTTTCAAACTAACCGAGGGTTCGGTTAGTTTGATTTGGAGATGAGAAACATAAAGCCTAATTCACAAAGAGTTCGAGAATTTGGTTTTCATGGGTTTGAAGTGGTGAAGAGAAACAAAAACCCGAATTCACAAAGTGTGTGAGAACCATGGTTTCGTGGGTTTGGTTTGGGGATGAGAAACAGAAACCCTATTTACACTAGGGTTTTGAGGATTAAAAAGCGGAAGAAAGTGTGAGAATTATTGTTTGGTAGGTTCGAAAAACTGAACCGAAACAGAATCCCTAATTCACAGAGTGTGAGGTCTAGGGTTTTGTGAGTTTAAATTGGTGAAGTACAATGCAAACAGAAATTCAACAATGGTTTTGTAAGGTTTAAATATTGAATTGAGTATGAGAACAAGGGTTTGGCGGGTTTGAACTGATGAACAAAAACAAAAACCCTAACTTATAGAGATTGTGAGAACCAGGGTTTTATGTGTTTGAAGTGCAGAAGAGAAACATAAACACTAATTCTAAGAGATTTTGAGAACTAGATTTGAATTGGAGAAGAGAAATAGAGGCCCTGATTCAGAAAGAGTTTGAGAGCTTTATTTTCGTGGGTTTGCGGTGGTAAAGAGAAACAAAATCCCGAATTCATAGTGCGTGAGAATCAAGGTTTGGTAGTTTCGGTTTGGTGATGAGAAACATAAATCCTATTTACAGTAGGGTTTTTAGGTTTAAAATTTGAGGAAAGGGTGAGATCTGTTGTTTGGAAGGTTGGAATAAGTGAACCGAAACAGAAACTCTAATTCACAGTGTGAAAGAACTAGGGTTTGGGCGGGATTCAATTGGTGTAGTACAACATAAACCCTAATCCAACAATGGTTTTGTGAGGTCTAAAGATGGAAGGGAGTATGGGAACAACGGTTTGGTGGGTTTTAACAGGTGCTATGAAGCAAAATGCCTAACTCACAGAGATAGCGAATATTAGAGTTTTATGGGTTTGAAGTGCTGAAGAAAAACAGAAACCCTAATTCAACTAGGGTTTGGTAGGCTTAATGTTGGAAGAGATGGTGAGGGCAGTTGTCTGGTAGGGCTTAAGAGGTGAATAGAAAAAAAGAAACACCTAATTAAAAGTGTGAGAATAGGGTTTGGTGAGTTTCAAATGGTGAGCAACAAAAAAAAACCCTCATTGAACTAGGGTTTGTAGGTTTCAAATTGGAAGGGAGTGTTAGAACTTGGGTTTGGTGGGTCTGAATAGGTGAATAGAGAAAAAAAACCTTAATTCACCGGGATTGTGATAAATTGGGTTGTGTGGGTTTGAAGTGCAAAAGAGAAACAAAAATCTTTTTTCAAACTAACCGAGGGTTCGATTAGTTTGATTTGGAGATGAGAAACATAAAGCCTAATTCACAAAGAGTTCGAGAATTTGGTTTTCATGGGTTTGAAGTGGTGAAGAGAAACAAAAACCCGAATTCACAAAGTGTGTGAGAACCATGGTTTCGTGGGTTTGGATTGGGGATGAGAAACAGAAACCCTATTTACACTTGGGTTTTGAGGATTAAAAACCGGAAGAGAGTGTGAGAATTATTGTTTGGTAGGTTTGAAAAACTGAACCGAAACAGAATCCCCAATTCACAGAGTGTGAGGTCTAGGGTTTTGTGAGTTTAAATTGGTGAAGTACAATGCAAACAGTATTCAACAATGGTTTTGTAAGGTTTAAATATTGAATTGAGTATGAGAACAAGGGTTTGGCGGGTTTGAACTGATGAACAAAAACAAAAACCCTAACTTATAGAGATTGTGAGAACCAGGGTTTTGTGTGTTTGAAGTGCAGAAGAGAAACATAAACCCTAATTCTAAGAGATTTTGAGAACTAGGTTTGAATTGGAGTAGAGAAATAGAGGCCCTGAATCAGAAAGAGTTTGAGAGCTTTATTTTCGAGGGTTTGCGGTGGTAAAGAGAAACAAAATCCCGAATTCATAGTGCGTGAGAATCAAGGTTTGGTAGTTTCGGTTTGGTGATGAGAAACATAAATCCTATTTACAGTAGGGTTTTTAGGTTTAAAATTGGAGGAAAGGGTGAGATCTGTTGTTTGGAAGGTTGGAATAAGTGAACCGAAACAGAAACTCTAATTCACAGTGTGAAAGAACTAGGGTTTGGGCGGGTTTCAATTGGTGTAGTACAACATAAACCCTAATCCAACAATGGTTTTGTGAGGTCTAAAGATGGAAGGGAGTATGGGAACAACGGTTTGGTGGGTTTTAACAGGTGCCATGAAGCAAAATGCCTAACTCACAGAGATAGCGAATATTAGAGTTTTATGGGTTTGAAGTGCTGAAGAAAAACAGAATCCCTAATTCAACTAGGGTTTTGTAGGCTTAATGTTGGAAGAGATGGTGAGAGCAGTTGTCTGGTAGGGCTTAAGAGGTGAATAGAAAAAGAGAAACACCTAATTAAAAGTGTGAGAATAGGGTTTGGTGAGTTTCAAATGGTGATCAACAAAAAAAAACCCTCATTGAACTAGGGTTTGTAGGTTTCAAATTGGAAGGGAGTGTTAGAACTTGGGTTTGGTGGGTCTGAATAGGTGAATAGAGAAAAAAACCTTAATTCACCGGGATTGTGAGAAATTGGGTTGTGTGGGTTTGAAGTGCAAAAGAGAAACAAAAACCTTTTTTCAAACTAACCGAGGGTTCGGTTAGTTTGATTTGGAGATGAGAAACATAAAGCCTTATTCACAAAGAGTTCGAGAATTTGGTTTTCATGGGTTTGAAGTGGTGAAGAGAAACAAAAACCAGAATTCACAAAGTGTGTGAGAACCATGGTTTCGTGGGTTTGGATTGGGGAAGAGAAACAGAAACCCTATTTACACTAGGGTTTTGAGGATTAAAAAGCGGAAGAGAGTGTGAGAATTATTGTTTGGTAGGTTTGAAAAACTGAACCGAAACAGAATCCCCAATTCACAGAGTGTGAGGTCTAGGGTTTTGTGAGTTTAAATTGGTGAAGTACAATGCAAACAGTATTCAACAATGGTTTTGTAAGGTTTAAATATTGAATTGAGTATGAGAACAAGGGTTTGGCGGGTTTGAACTGATGAACAAAAACAAAAACCCTAACTTATAGAGATTGTGAGAACCAGGGTTTTGTGTGTTTGAAGTGCAGAAGAGAAACATAAACCCTAATTCTAAGAGATTTTGAGAACTAGGTTTGAATTGGAGTAGAGAAATAGAGGCCCTGAATCAGAAAGAGTTTGAGAGCTTTATTTTCGAGGGTTTGCGGTGGTAAAGAGAAACAAAATCCCGAATTCATAGTGCGTGAGAATCAAGGTTTGGTAGTTTCGGTTTGGTGATGAGAAACATAAATCCTATTTACAGTAGGGTTTTTAGGTTTAAAATTGGAGGAAAGGGTGAGATCTGTTGTTTGGAAGGTTGGAATAAGTGAACCGAAACAGAAACTCTAATTCACAGTGTGAAAGAACTAGGGTTTGGGCGGGTTTCAATTGGTGTAGTACAACATAAACCCTAATCCAACAATGGTTTTGTGAGGTCTAAAGATGGAAGGGAGTATGGGAACAACGGTTTGGTGGGTTTTAACAGGTGCCATGAAGCAAAATGCCTAACTCACAGAGATAGCGAATATTAGAGTTTTATGGGTTTGAAGTGCTGAAGAAAAACAGAATCCCTAATTCAACTAGGGTTTTGTAGGCTTAATGTTGGAAGAGATGGTGAGAGCAGTTGTCTGGTAGGGCTTAAGAGGTGAATAGAAAAAAAGAAACACCTAATTAAAAGTGTGAGAATAGGGTTTGGTGAGTTTCAAATGGTGATCAACAAAAAAAAACCCTCATTGAACTAGGGTTTGTAGGTTTCAAATTGGAAGGGAGTGTTAGAACTTGGGTTTGGTGGGTCTGAATAGGTGAATAGAGAAAAAAACCTTAATTCACCGGGATTGTGAGAAATTGGGTTGTGTGGGTTTGAAGTGCAAAAGAGAAACAAAAACCTTTTTTCAAACTAACCGAGGGTTCGGTTAGTTTGATTTGGAGATGAGAAACATAAAGCCTTATTCACAAAGAGTTCGAGAATTTGGTTTTCATGGGTTTGAAGTGGTGAAGAGAAACAAAAACCAGAATTCACGAAGTGTGTGAGAACCATGGTTTCGTGGGTTTGGATTGGGGATGAGAAACAGAAACCCTATTTACACTAGGGTTTTGAGGATTAAAAAGCGGAAGAGAGTGTGAGAATTATTGTTTGGTAGGTTTGAAAAACTGAACCGAAACAGAATCCCCAATTCACAGAGTGTGAGGTCTAGGGTTTTGTGAGTTTAAATTGGTGAAGTACAATGCAAACAGTATTCAACAATGGTTTTGTAAGGTTTAAATATTGAATTGAGTATGAGAACAAGGGTTTGGCGGGTTTGAACTGATGAACAAAAACAAAAACCCTAACTTATAGAGATTGTGAGAACCAGGGTTTTGTGTGTTTGAAGTGCAGAAGAGAAACACAAACCCTAATTCTAAGAGATTTTGAGAACTAGGTTTGAATTGGAGAAGAGAAATAGAGGCCCTGATTCAGAAAGAGTTTGAGAGCTTTATTTTCGTGGGTTTGCGGTGGTAAAGAGAAACAAAATCCCGAATTCATAGTGCGTGAGAATCAAGGTTTGGTAGTTTCGGTTTGGTGATGAGAAACATAAATCCTATTTACAGTAGGGTTTTTAGGTTTAAAATTGGAGGAGAGGGTGAGACCTGTTGTTTGGAAGGTTGGAATAAGTGAACCGAAACAGAAACTCTAATTCACAGTGTGAAAGAACTAGGGTTTGGGCGGGTTTCAATTGGTGTAGTACAACATAAACCCTAATCCAACAATGGTTTTGTGAGGTCTAAAGATGGAAGGGAGTATGGGAACAACGGTTTGGTGGGTTTTAACAGGTGCCATGAAGCAAAATGCCTAACTCACAGAGATAGCGAATATTTGAGTTTTATGGGTTTGAAGTGCTGAAGAAAAACAGAATCCCTAATTGAACTAGGGTTTTGTAGGCTTAATGTTGGAAGAGATGGTGAGAGCAGTTGTCTGGTAGGGCTTAAGAGGTGATTAGAAAAAAAGAAACACCTAATTAAAAGTGTGAGAATAGGGTTTGGTGAGTTTCAAATGGTGAGCAACAAAAAAAAACCCTCATTGAACTAGGGTTTGTAGGTTTCAAATTGGAAGGGAGTGTTAGAACTTGGGTTTGGTGGGTCTGAATAGGTGAATAGAGAAAAAAACCTTAATTCACCGGGATTGTGAGAAATTGGGTTGTGTGGGTTTGAAGTGCAAAAGAGAAACAAAAACCTTTTTTCAAACTAACCGAGGGTTCGGTTAGTTTGATTTGGAGATGAGAAACATAAAGCCTTATTCACAAAGAGTTCGAGAATTTGGTTTTCATGGGTTTGAAGTGGTGAAGAGAAACAAAAACCCGAATTCACAAAGTGTGTGAGAACCATGGTTTCGTGGGTTTGGATTGGGGATGAGAAACAGAAACCCTATTTACACTAGGGTTTTGAGGATTAAAAAGCGGAAGAGAGTGTGAGAATTATTGTTTGGTAGGTTTGAAAAACTGAACCGAAACAGAATCCCCAATTCACAAAGTGTGAGGTCTAGGGTTTTGTGAGTTTAAATTGGTGAAGTACAATGCAAACAGTATTCAACAATGGTTTTGTAAGGTTTAAATATTGAATTGAGTATGAGAACAAGGGTTTGGCGGGTTTGAACTGATGAACAAAAACAAAAACCCTAACTTATAGAGATTGTGAGAACCAGGGTTTTGTGTGTTTGAAGTGCAGAAGAGAAACACAAACCCTAATTCTAAGAGATTTTGAGAACTAGGTTTGAATTGGAGTAGAGAAATAGAGGCCCTGATTCAGAAAGAGTTTGAGAGCTTTATTTTCGAGGGTTTGCGGTGGTAAAGAGAAACAAAATCCCGAATTCATAGTGCGTGAGAATCAAGGTTTGGTAGTTTCGGTTTGGTGATGAGAAACATAAATCCTATTTACAGTAGGGTTTTTAGGTTTAAAATTGGAGGAAAGGGTGAAATCTGTTGTTTGGAAGGTTGGAATAAGTGAACCGAAACAGAAACTCTAATTCACAGTGTGAAAGAACTAGGGTTTGGGCGGGTTTCAATTGGTGTAGTACAACATAAACCCTAATCCAACAATGGTTTTGTGAGGTCTAAAGATGGAAGGGAGTATGGGAACAACGGTTTGGTGGGTTTTAACAGGTGCCATGAAGCAAAATGCCTAACTCACAGAGATAGCGAATATTAGAGTTTTATGGGTTTGAAGTGCTGAAGAAAAACAGAATCCCTAATTAAACTAGGGTTTTGTAGGCTTAATGTTGGAAGAGATGGTGAGAGCAGTTGTCTGGTAGGGCTTAACAGGTGAATAGAAAAAAAGAAACACCTAATTAAAAGTGTGAGAATAGGGTTTGGTGAGTTTCAAATGGTGAGCAACAAAAAAAAACCCTCATTGAACTAGGGTTTGTAGGTTTCAAATTGGAAGGGAGTGTTAGAACTTGGGTTTGGTGGGTCTGAATAGGTGAATAGAGAAAAAAACCTTAATTCACCGGGATTGTGAGAAATTGGGTTGTGTGGGTTTGAAGTGCAAAAGAGAAACAAAAACCTTTTTTCAAACTAACCGAGGGTTCGGTTAGTTTGATTTGGAGATGAGAAACATAAAGCCTTATTCACAAAGAGTTCGAGAATTTGGTTTTCATGGGTTTGAAGTGGTGAAGAGAAACAAAAACCCGAATTCACAAAGTGTGTGAGAACCATGGTTTCGTGGGTTTGCAATGGGGATGAGAAACAGAAACCCTATTTACACTAGGGTTTTAAGGATTAAAAAGCGGAAGAGAGTGTGAGAATTCTTGTTTGGTAGGTTTGAAAAACTGAACCGAAACAGAATCCCCAATTCACAGAGTGTGAGGTCTAGGGTTTTGTGAGTTTAAATTGGTGAAGTACAATGCAAACAGTATTCAACAATGGTTTTGTAAGGTTTAAATATTGAATTGAGTATGAGAACAAGGGTTTGGCGGGTTTGAACTGATGAACAAAAACAAAAACCCTAACTTATAGAGATTGTGAGAACCAGGGTTTTGTGTGTTTGAAGTGCAGAAGAGAAACACAAACCCTAATTCTAAGAGATTTTGAGAACTAGGTTTGAATTGGAGAAGAGAAATAGAGGCCCTGATTCAGAAAGAGTTTGAGAGCTTTATTTTCGTGGGTTTGCGGTGGTAAAGAGAAACAAAATCCCGAATTCATAGTGCGTGAGAATCAAGGTTTGGTAGTTTCGGTTTGGTGATGAGAAACATAAATCCTATTTACAGTAGGGTTTTTAGGTTTAAAATTGGAGGAGAGGGTGAGACCTGTTGTTTGGAAGGTTGGAATAAGTGAACCGAAACAGAAACTCTAATTCACAGTGTGAAAGAACTAGGGTTTGGGCGGGTTTCAATTGGTGTAGTACAACATAAACCCTAATCCAACAATGGTTTTGTGAGGTCTAAAGATGGAAGGGAGTATGGGAACAACGGTTTGGTGGGTTTTAACAGGTGCCATGAAGCAAAATGCCTAACTCACAGAGATAGCGAATATTTGAGTTTTATGGGTTTGAAGTGCTGAAGAAAAACAGAATCCCTAATTGAACTAGGGTTTTGTAGGCTTAATGTTGGAAGAGATGGTGAGAGCAGTTGTCTGGTAGGGCTTAAGAGGTGATTAGAAAAAAAGAAACACCTAATTAAAAGTGTGAGAATAGGGTTTGGTGAGTTTCAAATGGTGAGCAACAAAAAAAAACCCTCATTGAACTAGGGTTTGTAGGTTTCAAATTGGAAGGGAGTGTTAGAACTTGGGTTTGGTGGGTCTGAATAGGTGAATAGAGAAAAAAACCTTAATTCACCGGGATTGTGAGAAATTGGGTTGTGTGGGTTTGAAGTGCAAAAGAGAAACAAAAACCTTTTTTCAAACTAACCGAGGGTTCGGTTAGTTTGATTTGGAGATGAGAAACATAAAGCCTTATTCACAAAGAGTTCGAGAATTTGGTTTTCATGGGTTTGAAGTGGTGAAGAGAAATAAAAACCCGAATTCACAAAGTGTGTGAGAACCATGGTTTCGTGGGTTTGGATTGGGGATGAGAAACAGAAACCCTATTTACACTAGGGTTTTGAGGATTAAAAAGCGGAAGAGAGTGTGAGAATTATTGTTTGGTAGGTTTGAAAAACTGAACCGAAACAGAATCCCCAATTCACAGAGTGTGAGGTCTAGGGTTTTGTGAGTTTAAATTGGTGAAGTACAATGCAAACAGTATTCAACAATGGTTTTGTAAGGTTTAAATATTGAATTGAGTATGAGAACAAGGGTTTGGCGGGTTTGAACTGATGAACAAAAACAAAAACCCTAACTTATAGAGATTGTGAGAACCAGGGTTTTGTGTGTTTGAAGTGCAGAAGAGAAACACAAACCCTAATTCTAAGAGATTTTGAGAACTAGGTTTGAATTGGAGTAGAGAAATAGAGGCCCTGATTCAGAAAGAGTTTGAGAGCTTTATTTTCGAGGGTTTGCGGTGGTAAAGAGAAACAAAATCCCGAATTCATAGTGCGTGAGAATCAAGGTTTGGTAGTTTCGGTTTGGTGATGAGAAACATAAATCCTATTTACAGTAGGGTTTTTAGGTTTAAAATTGGAGGAAAGGGTGAAATCTGTTGTTTGGAAGGTTGGAATAAGTGAACCGAAACAGAAACTCTAATTCACAGTGTGAAAGAACTAGGGTTTGGGCGGGTTTCAATTGGTGTAGTACAACATAAACCCTAATCCAACAATGGTTTTGTGAGGTCTAAAGATGGAAGGGAGTATGGGAACAACGGTTTGGTGGGTTTTAACAGGTGCCATGAAGCAAAATGCCTAACTCACAGAGATAGCGAATATTAGAGTTTTATGGGTTTGAAGTGCTGAAGAAAAACAGAATCCCTAATTAAACTAGGGTTTTGTAGGCTTAATGTTGGAAGAGATGGTGAGAGCAGTTGTCTGGTAGGGCTTAACAGGTGAATAGAAAAAAAGAAACACCTAATTAAAAGTGTGAGAATAGGGTTTGGTGAGTTTCAAATGGTGAGCAACAAAAAAAAACCCTCATTGAACTAGGGTTTGTAGGTTTCAAATTGGAAGGGAGTGTTAGAACTTGGGTTTGGTGGGTCTGAATAGGTGAATAGAGAAAAAAACCTTAATTCACCGGGATTGTGAGAAATTGGGTTGTGTGGGTTTGAAGTGCAAAAGAGAAACAAAAACCTTTTTTCAAACTAACCGAGGGTTCGGTTAGTTTGATTTGGAGATGAGAAACATAAAGCCTTATTCACAAAGAGTTCGAGAATTTGGTTTTCATGGGTTTGAAGTGGTGAAGAGAAACAAAAACCCGAATTCACAAAGTGTGTGAGAACCATGGTTTCGTGGGTTTGCAATGGGGATGAGAAACAGAAACCCTATTTACACTAGGGTTTTAAGGATTAAAAAGCGGAAGAGAGTGTGAGAATTCTTGTTTGGTAGGTTTGAAAAACTGAACCGAAACAGAATCCCCAATTCACAGAGTGTGAGGTCTAGGGTTTTGTGAGTTTAAATTGGTGAAGTACAATGCAAACAGTATTCAACAATGGTTTTGTAAGGTTTAAATATTGAATTGAGTATGAGAACAAGGGTTTGGCGGGTTTGAACTGATGAACAAAAACAAAAACCCTAACTTATAGATATTGTGAGAACCAGGGTTTTCTGTGTTTGAAGTGCAGAAGAGAAACACAAACCCTAATTCTAAGAGATTTTGAGAACTAGGTTTGAATTGGAGTAGAGAAATAGAGGCCCTGATTCAGAAAGAGTTTGAGAGCTTTATTTTCGAGGGTTTGCGGTGGTAAAGAGAAACAAAATCCCGAATTCATAGTGCGTGAGAATCAAGGTTTGGTAGTTTCGGTTTGGTGATGAGAAACATAAATCCTATTTACAGTAGGGTTTTTAGGTTTAAAATTGGAGGAAAGGGTGAGATCTGTTGTTTGGAAGGTTGGAATAAGTGAACCGAAACAGAAACTCTAATTCACAGTGTGAAAGAACTAGGGTTTGGGCGGGTTTCAATTGGTGTAGTACAACATAAACCCTAATCCAACAATGGTTTTGTGAGGTCTAAAGATGGAAGGGAGTATGGGAACAACGGTTTGGTGGGTTTTAACAGGTGCCATGAAGCAAAATGCCTAACTCACAGAGATAGCGAATATTAGAGTTTTATGGGTTTGAAGTGCTGAAGAAAAACAGAATCCCTAATTCAACTAGGGTTTTGTAGGCTTAATGTTGGAAGAGATGGTGAGAGCAGTTGTCTGGTAGGGCTTAAGAGGTGAATAGAAAAAAAGAAACACCTAATTAAAAGTGTGAGAATAGGGTTTGGTGAGTTTCAAATGGTGAGCAACAAAAAAAAACCCTCATTGAACTAGGGTTTGTAGGTTTCAAATTGGAAGGGAGTGTTAGAACTTGGGTTTGGTGGGTCTGAATAGGTGAATAGAGAAAAAAACCTTAATTCACCGGGATTGTGAGAAATTGGGTTGTGTGGGTTTGAAGTGCAAAAGAGAAACAAAAACCTTTTTTCAAACTAACCGAGGGTTCGGTTAGTTTGATTTGGAGATGAGAAACATAAAGCCTTATTCACAAAGAGTTCGAGAATTTGGTTTTCATGGGTTTGAAGTGGTGAAGAGAAACAAAAACCTGAATTCACAAAGTGTGTGAGAACCATGGGTTTGTGGGTTTGGATTGGGGATGAGAAACAGAAACCCTATTTACACTAGGGTTTTGAGGATTAAAAAGCGGAAGAGAGTGTGAGAATTATTGTTTGGTAGGTTTGAAAAACTGAACCGAAACAGAATCCCCAATTCACAGAGTGTGAGGTCTAGGGTTTTGTGAGTTTAAATTGGTGAAGTACAATGCAAACAGTATTCAACAATGGTTTTGTAAGGTTTAAATATTGAATTGAGTATGAGAACAAGGGTTTGGCGGGTTTGAACTGATGAACAAAAACAAAAACCCTAACTTATAGAGATTGTGAGAACTAGGGTTTTGTGTGTTTGAAGTGCAGAAGAGAAACATAAACCCTAATTCTAAGAGATTTTGAGAACTAGGTTTGAATTGGAGAAGAGAAATAGAGGTCCTGATTCAGAAAGAGTTTGAGAGCTTTATTTTCGTGGGTTTGCGGTGGTAAAGAGAAACAAAATCCCGAATTCATAGTGCGTGAGAATCAAGGTTTGGTAGTTTCGGTTTGGTGATGAGAAACATAAATCCTATTTACAGTAGGGTTTTTAGGTTTAAAATTGGAGGAGAGGGTGAGATCTGTTGTTTGGAAGGTTGGAATAAGTGAACCGAAACAGAAACTCTAATTCACAGTGTGAAAGAACTAGGGTTTGGGCGGGTTTCAATTGGTGTAGTACAACATAAACCCTAATCCAACAATGGTTTTGTGAGGTCTAAAGATGGAAGGGAGTATGGGAACAACGGTTTGGTGGGTTTTAACAGGTGCCATGAAGCAAAATGCCTAACTCACAGAGATAGCGAATATTAGAGTTTTATGGGTTTGAAGTGCTGAAGAAAAACAGAATCCCTAATTCAACTAGGGTTTTGTAGGCTTAATGTTGGAAGAGATGGTGAGAGCAGTTGTCTGGTAGGGCTTAAGAGGTGAATAGAAAAAAAGAAACACCTAATTAAAAGTGTGAGAATAGGGTTTGGTGAGTTTCAAATGGTGAGCAACAAAAAAAAACCCTCATTGAACTAGGGTTTGTAGGTTTCAAATTGGAAGGGAGTGTTAGAACTTGGATTTGGTGGGTCTGAATAGGTGAATAGAGAAAAAAACCTTAATTCACCGGGATTGTGAGAAATTGGGTTGTGTGGGTTTGAAGTGCAAAAGAGAAACAAAAACCTTTTTTCAAACTAACCGAGTGTTCGGTTAGTTTGATTTGGAGATGAGAAACATAAAGCCTTATTCACAAAGAGTTCGAGAATTTGGTTTTCATGGGTTTGAAGTGGTGAAGAGAAACAAAAACCCGAATTCACAAAGTGTGTGAGAACCATGGTTTCGTGGGTTTGGATTGGGGATGAGAAACGGAAACCCTATTTACACTAGGGTTTTGAGGATTAAAAAGCGGAAGAGAGTGTGAGAATTATTGTTTGGTAGGTTTGAAAAACTGAACCGAAACAGAATCCCCAATTCACAGAGTGTGAGGTCTAGGGTTTTGTGAGTTTAAATTGGTGAAGTACAATGCAAACAGAAATTCAACAATGGTTTTGTAAGGTTTAAATATTGAATTGAGTATGAGAACAAGGGTTTGGCGGGTTTGAACTGATGAACAAAAACAAAAACCCTAACTTATAGAGATTGTGAGAACCAGGGTTTTGTGTGTTTGAAGTGCAGAAGAGAAACACAAACCCTAATTCTAAGAGATTTTGAGAACTAGGTTTGAATTGGAGAAGAGAAATAGAGGCCCTGATTCAGAAAGAGTTTGAGAGCTTTATTTTCGTGGGTTTGCGGTGGTAAAGAGAAACAAAATCCCGAATTCATAGTGCGTGAGAATCAAGGTTTGGTAGTTTCGGTTTGGTGATGAGAAACATAAATCCTATTTACAGTAGGGTTTTTAGGTTTAAAATTGGAGGAGAGGGTGAGATCTGTTGTTTGGAAGGTTGGAATAAGTGAACCGAAACAGAAACTCTAATTCACAGTGTGAAAGAACTAGGGTTTGGGCGGGTTTCAATTGGTGTAGTACAACATAAACCCTAATCCAACAATGGTTTTGTGAGGTCTAAAGATGGAAGGGAGTATGGGAACAACGGTTTGGTGGGTTTTAACAGGTGCCATGAAGCAAAATGCCTAACTCACAGAGATAGCGAATATTAGAGTTTTATGGGTTTGAAGTGCTGAAGAAAAACAGAATCCCTAATTCAACTAGGGTTTTGTAGGCTTAATGTTGGAAGAGATGGTGAGAGCAGTTGTCTGGTAGGGCTTAAGAGGTGAATAGAAAAAAAGAAACACCTAATTAAAAGTGTGAGAATAGGGTTTGGTGAGTTTCAAATGGTGAGCAACAAAAAAAAACCCTCATTGAACTAGGGTTTGTTGGTTTCAAATTGGAAGGGAGTGTTAGAACTTGGGTTTGGTGGGTCTGAATAGGTGAATAGAGAAAAAAACCTTAATTCACCGGGATTGTGAGAAATTGGGTTGTGTGGGTTTGAAGTGCAAAAGAGAAACAAAAACCTTTTTTCAAACTAACCGAGGGTTCGGTTAGTTTGATTTGGAGATGAGAAACATAAAGCCTTATTCACAAAGAGTTCGAGAATTTGGTTTTCATGGGTTTGAAGTGGTGAAGAGAAACAAAAACCCGAATTCACAAAGTGTGTGAGAACCATGGTTTCGTGGGTTTGGATTGGGGATGAGAAACGGAAACCCTATTTACACTAGGGTTTTGAGGATTAAAAAGCGGAAGAGAGTGTGAGAATTATTGTTTGGTAGGTTTGAAAAACTGAACCGAAACAGAATCCCCAATTCACAGAGTGTGAGGTCTAGGGTTTTGTGAGTTGAAATTGGTGAAGTACAATGCAAACAGTATTCAACAATGGTTTTGTAAGGTTTAAATATTGAATTGAGTATGAGAACAAGGGTTTGGCGGGTTTGAACTGATGAACAAAAACAAAAACCCTAACTTATAGAGATTGTGAGAACCAGGGTTTTGTGTGTTTGAAGTGCAGAAGAGAAACATAAACCCTAATTCTAAGAGATTTTGAGAACTAGGTTTGAATTGGAGTAGAGAAATAGAGGCCCTGATTCAGAAAGAGTTTGAGAGCTTTATTTTCGAGGGTTTGCGGTGGTAAAGAGAAACAAAATCCCGAATTCATAGTGCGTGAGAATCAAGGTTTGGTAGTTTCGGTTTGGTGATGAGAAACATAAATCCTATTTACAGTAGGGTTTTTAGGTTTAAAATTGGAGGAAAGGGTGAGATCTGTTGTTTGGAAGGATGGAATAAGTGAACCGAAACAGAAACTCTAATTCACAGTGTGAAAGAACTAGGGTTTGGGCGGGTTTCAATTGGTGTAGTACAACATAAACCCTAATCCAACAATGGTTTTGTGAGGTCTAAAGATGGAAGGGAGTATGGGAACAACGGTTTGGTGGGTTTTAACAGGTGCCATGAAGCAAAATGCCTAACTCACAGAGATAGCGAATATTAGAGTTTTATGGGTTTGAAGTGCTGAAGAAAAACAGAATCCCTAATTCAACTAGGGTTTTGTAGGCTTAATGTTGGAAGAGATGGTGAGAGCAGTTGTCTGGTAGGGCTTAAGAGGTGAATAGAAAAAAAGAAACACCTAATTAAAAGTGTGAGAATAGGGTTTGGTGAGTTTCAAATGGTGATCAACAAAAAAAAACCCTCATTGAACTAGGGTTTGTAGGTTTCAAATTGGAAGGGAGTGTTAGAACTTGGGTTTGGTGGGTCTGAATAGGTGAATAGAGAAAAAAACCTTAATTCACCGGGATTGTGAGAAATTGGGTTGTGTGGGTTTGAAGTGCAAAAGAGAAACAAAAACCTTTTTTCAAACTAACCGAGGGTTCGGTTAGTTTGATTTGGAGATGAGAAACATAAAGCCTTATTCACAAAGAGTTCGAGAATTTGGTTTTCATGGGTTTGAAGTGGTGAAGAGAAACAAAAACCAGAATTCACAAAGTGTGTGAGAACCATGGTTTCGTGGGTTTGGATTGGGGATGAGAAACAGAAACCCTATTTACACTAGGGTTTTGAGGATTAAAAAGCGGAAGAGAGTGTGAGAATTATTGTTTGGTAGGTTTGAAAAACTGAACCGAAACAGAATCCCTAATTCACAGAGTGTGAGGTCTAGGGTTTTGTGAGTTTAAATTGGTGAAGTACAATGCAAACAGAAATTCAACGATGGTTTTGTAAGGTTTAAATATTGAATTGAGTATGAGAACAAGGGTTTGGCGGGTTTGAACTGATGAACAAAAACAAAAACCCTAACTTATAGAGATTGTGAGAACCAGGGTTTTGTGTGTTTGAAGTGCAGAAGAGAAACACAAACCCTAATTCTAAGAGATTTTGAGAACTAGGTTTGAATTGGAGAAGAGAAATAGAGGCCCTGATTCAGAAAGAGTTTGAGAGCTTTATTTTCGTGGGTTTGCGGTGGTAAAGAGAAACAAAATCCCGAATTCATAGTGCGTGAGAATCAAGGTTTGGTAGTTTCGGTTTGGTGATGAGAAACATAAATCCTATTTACAGTAGGGTTTTTAGGTTTAAAATTGGAGGAGAGGGTGAGATCTGTTGTTTGGAAGGTTGGAATAAGTGAACCGAAACAGAAACTCTAATTCACTGTGTGAAAGAACTAGGGTTTGGGCGGGTTTCAATTGGTGTAGTACAACATAAACCCTAATCCAACAATGGTTTTGTGAGGTCTAAAGATGGAAGGGAGTATGGGAACAACGGTTTGGTGGGTTTTAACAGGTGCCATGAAGCAAAATGCCTAACTCACAGAGATAGCGAATATTAGAGTTTTATGGGTTTGAAGTGCTGAAGAAAAACAGAATCCCTAATTCAACTAGGGTTTTGTAGGCTTAATGTTGGAAGAGATGGTGAGAGCAGTTGTCTGGTAGGGCTTAAGAGGTGAATAGAAAAAAAGAAACACCTAATTAAAAGTGTGAGAATAGGGTTTGGTGAGTTTCAAATGGTGAGCAACAAAAAAAAACCCTCATTGAACTAGGGTTTGTAGGTTTCAAATTGGAAGGGAGTGTTAGAACTTGGGTTTGGTGGGTCTGAATAGGTGAATAGAGAAAAAAACCTTAATTCACCGGGATTGTGAGAAATTGGGTTGTGTGGGTTTGAAGTGCAAAAGAGAAACAAAAACCTTTTTTCAAACTAACCGAGGGTTCGGTTAGTTTGATTTGGAGATGAGAAACATAAAGCCTTATTCACAAAGAGTTCGAGAATTTGGTTTTCATGGGTTTGAAGTGGTGAAGAGAAACAAAAACCAGAATTTACAAAGTGTGTGAGAACCATGGTTTCGTGGGTTTGGATTGGGGATGAGAAACAGAAACCCTATTTACACTAGGGTTTTGAGGATTAAAAAGCGGAAGAGAGTGTGAGAATTATTGTTTGGTAGGTTTGAAAAACTGAACCGAAACAGAATCCCTAATTCACAGAGTGTGAGGTCTAGGGTTTTGTGAGTTTAAATTGGTGAAGTACAATGCAAACAGAAATTCAACAATGGTTTTGTAAGGTTTAAATATTGAATTGAGTATGAGAACAAGGGTTTGGCGGGTTTGAACTGATGAACAAAAACAAAAACCCTAACTTATAGAGATTGTGAGAACCAGGGTTTTGTGTGTTTGAAGTGCAGAAGAGAAACACAAACCCTAATTCTAAGAGATTTTGAGAACTAGGTTTGAATTGGAGAAGAGAAATAGAGGCCCTGATTCAGAAAGAGTTTGAGAGCTTTATTTTCGTGGGTTTGCGGTGGTAAAGAGAAACAAAATCCCGAATTCATAGTGCGTGAGAATCAAGGTTTGGTAGTTTCGGTTTGGTGATGAGAAACATAAATCCTATTTACAGTAGGGTTTTTAGGTTTAAAATTGGAGGAGAGGGTGAGATCTGTTGTTTGGAAGGTTGGAATAAGTGAACCGAAACAGAAACTCTAATTCACAGTGTGAAAGAACTAGGGTTTGGGCGGGTTTCAATTGGTGTAGTACAACATAAACCCTAATCCAACAATGGTTTTGTGAGGTCTAAAGATGGAAGGGAGTATGGGAACAACGGTTTGGTGGGTTTTAACAGGTGCCATGAAGCAAAATGCCTAACTCACAGAGATAGCGAATATTAGAGTTTTATGGGTTTGAAGTGCTGAAGAAAAACAGAATCCCTAATTCAACTAGGGTTTTGTAGGCTTAATGTTGGAAGAGATGGTGAGAGCAGTTGTCTGGTAGGGCTTAAGAGGTGAATAGAAAAAAAGAAACACCTAATTAAAAGTGTGAGAATAGGGTTTGGTGAGTTTCAAATGGTGAGCAACAAAAAAAAACCCTCATTGAACTAGGGTTTGTAGGTTTCAAATTGGAAGGGAGTGTTAGAACTTGGGTTTGGTGGGTCTGAATAGGTGAATAGAGAAAAAAACCTTAATTCACCGGGATTGTGAGAAATTGGGTTGTGTGGGTTTGAAGTGCAAAAGAGAAACAAAAACCTTTTTTCAAACTAACCGAGGGTTCGGTTAGTTTGATTTGGAGATGAGAAACATAAAGCCTTATTCACAAAGAGTTCGAGAATTTGGTTTTCATGGGTTTGAAGTGGTGAAGAGAAACAAAAACCAGAATTTACAAAGTGTGTGAGAACCATGGTTTCGTGGGTTTGGATTGGGGATGAGAAACAGAAACCCTATTTACACTAGGGTTTTGAGGATTAAAAAGCGGAAGAGAGTGTGAGAATTATTGTTTGGTAGGTTTGAAAAACTGAACCGGAACAGAATCCCTAATTCACAGAGTGTGAGGTCTAGGGTTTTGTGAGTTTAAATTGGTGAAGTACAATGCAAACAGAAATTCAACAATGGTTTTGTAAGGTTTAAATATTGAATTGAGTATGAGAACAAGGGTTTGGCGGGTTTGAACTGATGAACAAAAACAAAAACCCTAACTTATAGAGATTGTGAGAACCAGGGTTTTGTGTGTTTGAAGTGCAGAAGAGAAACACAAACCCTAATTCTAAGAGATTTTGAGAACTAGGTTTGAATTGGAGAAGAGAAATAGAGGCCCTGATTCAGAAAGAGTTTGAGAGCTTTATTTTCGTGGGTTTGCGGTGGTAAAGAGAAACAAAATCCCGAATTCATAGTGCGTGAGAATCAAGGTTTGGTAGTTTCGGTTTGGTGATGAGAAACATAAATCCTATTTACAGTAGGGTTTTTAGGTTTAAAATTGGAGGAGAGGGTGAGATCTGTTGTTTGGAAGGTTGGAATAAGTGAACCGAAACAGAAACTCTAATTCACAGTGTGAAAGAACTAGGGTTTGGGCGGGTTTCAATTGGTGTAGTACAACATAAACCCTAATCCAACAATGGTTTTGTGAGGTCTAAAGATGGAAGGGAGTATGGGAACAACGGTTTGGTGGGTTTTAACATGTGCCATGAAGCAAAATGCCTAACTCACAGAGATAGCGAATATTAGAGTTTTATGGGTTTGAAGTGCTGAAGAAAAACAGAATCCCTAATTCAACTAGGGTTTTGTAGGCTTAATGTTGGAAGAGATGGTGAGAGCAGTTGTCTGGTAGGGCTTAACAGGTGAATAGAAAAAAAGAAACACCTAATTAAAAGTGTGAGAATAGGGTTTGGTGAGTTTCAAATGGTGAGCAACAAAAAAAAACCCTCATTGAACTAGGGTTTGTAGGTTTCAAATTGGAAGGGAGTGTTAGAACTTGGGTTTGGTGGGTCTGAATAGGTGAATAGAGAAAAAAACCTTAATTCACCGGGATTGTGAGAAATTGGGTTGTGTGGGTTTGAAGTGCAAAAGAGAAACAAAAACCTTTTTTCAAACTAACCGAGGGTTCGGTTAGTTTGATTTGGAGATGAGAAACATAAAGCCTTATTCACAAAGAGTTCGAGAATTTGGTTTTCATGGGTTTGAAGTGGTGAAGAGAAACAAAAACCAGAATTCACAAAGTGTGTGAGAACCATGGTTTCGTGGGTTTGGATTGGGGATGAGAAACAGAAACCCTATTTACACTAGGGTTTTGAGGATTAAAAAGCGGAAGAGAGTGTGAGAATTATTGTTTGGTAGGTTTGAAAAACTGAACCGAAACAGAATCCCCAATTCACAGAGTGTGAGGTCTAGGGTTTTGTGAGTTTAAATTGGTGAAGTACAATGCAAACAATATTCAACAATGGTTTTGTAAGGTTTAAATATTGAATTGAGTATGAGAACAAGGGTTTGGCGGGTTTGAACTGATGAACAAAAACAAAAACCCTAACTTATAGAGATTGTGAGAACCAGGGTTTTGTGTGTTTGAAGTGCAGAAGAGAAACATAAACCCTAATTCTAAGAGATTTTGAGAACTAGGTTTGAATTGGTGTAGAGAAATAGAGGCCCTGATTCAGAAAGAGTTTGAGAGCTTTATTTTCGAGGGTTTGCGGTGGTAAAGAGAAACAAAATCCCGAATTCATAGTGCGTGAGAATCAAGGTTTGGTAGTTTCGGTTTGGTGATGAGAAACATAAATCCTATTTACAGTAGGGTTTTTAGGTTTAAAATTGGAGGAAAGGGTGAGATCTGTTGTTTGGAAGGATGGAATAAGTGAACCGAAACAGAAACTCTAATTCACAGTGTGAAAGAACTAGGGTTTGGGCGGGTTTCAATTGGTGTAGTACAACATAAACCCTAATCCAACAATGGTTTTGTGAGGTCTAAAGATGGAAGGGAGTATGGGAACAACGGTTTGGTGGGTTTTAACAGGTGCCATGAAGCAAAATGCCTAACTCACAGAGATAGCGAATATTAGAGTTTTATGGGTTTGAAGTGCTGAAGAAAAACAGAATCCCTAATTCAACTAGGGTTTTGTAGGCTTAATGTTGGAAGAGATGGTGAGAGCAGTTGTCTGGTAGGGCTTAAGAGGTGAATAGAAAAAAAGAAACACCTAATTAAAAGTGTGAGAATAGGGTTTGGTGAGTTTCAAATGGTGATCAACAAAAAAAAACCCTCATTGAACTAGGGTTTGTAGGTTTCAAATTGGAAGGGAGTGTTAGAACTTGGGTTTGGTGGGTCTGAATAGGTGAATAGAGAAAAAAACCTTAATTCACCGGGATTGTGAGAAATTGGGTTGTGTGGGTTTGAAGTGCAAAAGAGAAACAAAAACATTTTTTCAAACTAACCGAGGGTTCGGTTAGTTTGATTTGGAGATGAGAAACATAAAGCCTTATTCACAAAGAGTTCGAGAATTTGGTTTTCATGGGTTTGAAGTGGTGAAGAGAAACAAAAACCAGAATTCACAAAGTGTGTGAGAACCATGGTTTCGTGGGTTTGGATTGGGGATGAGAAACAGAAACCCTATTTACACTAGGGTTTTGAGGATTAAAAAGCGGAAGAGAGTGTGAGAATTATTGTTTGGTAGGTTTGAAAAACTGAACCGAAACAGAATCCCCAATTCACAGAGTGTGAGGTCTAGGGTTTTGTGAGTTTAAATTGGTGAAATACAATGCAAACAGAAATTCAACAATGGTTTTGTAAGGTTTAAATATTGAATTGAGTATGAGAACAAGGGTTTGGCGGGTTTGAACTGATGAACAAAAACAAAAACCCTAACTTATAGAGATTGTGAGAACCAGGGTTTTGTGTGTTTGAAGTGCAGAAGAGAAACATAAACCCTAATTCTAAGAGATTTTGAGAACTAGGTTTGAATTGGAGTAGAGAAATAGAGTCCCTGATTCAGAAAGAGTTTGAGAGCTTTATTTTCGAGGGTTTGCGGTGGTAAAGAGAAACAAAATCCCGAATTCATAGTGCGTGAGAATCAAGGTTTGGTAGTTTCGGTTTGGTGATGAGAAACATAAATCCTATTTACAGTAGGGTTTTTAGGTTTAAAATTGGAGGAAAGGGTGAGATCTGTTGTTTGGAAGGTTGGAATAAGTGAACCGAAACAGAAACTCTAATTCACAGTGTGAAAGAACTAGGGTTTGGGCGGGTTTCAATTGGTGTAGTACAACATAAACCCTAATCCAACAATGGTTTTGTGAGTTCTAAAGATGGAAGGGAGTATGGGAACAACGGTTTGGTGGGTTTTAACAGGTGCCATGAAGCAAAATGCCTAACTCACAGAGATAGCGAATATTAGAGTTTTATGGGTTTGAAGTGCTGAAGAAAAACAGAATCCCTAATTCAACTAGGGTTTTGTAGGCTTAATGTTGGAAGAGATGGTGAGAGCAGTTGTCTGGTAGGGCTTAAGAGGTGAATAGAAAAAAAGAAACACCTAATTAAAAGTGTGAGAATATGGTTTGGTGAGTTTCAAATGGTGATCAACAAAAAAAAACCCTCATTGAACTAGGGTTTGTAGGTTTCAAATTGGAAGGGAGTGTTAGAACTTGGGTTTGGTGGGTCTGAATAGGTGAATAGAGAAAAAAACCTTAATTCACCGGGATTGTGAGAAATTGGGTTGTGTGGGTTTGAAGTGCAAAAGAGAAACAAAAACCTTTTTTCAAACTAACCGAGGGTTCGGTTAGTTTGATTTGGAGATGAGAAACATAAAGCCTTATTCACAAAGAGTTCGAGAATTTGGTTTTCATGGGTTTGAAGTGGTGAAGAGAAACAAAAACCAGAATTGACAAAGTGTGTGAGAACCATGGTTTCGTGGGTTTGGATTGGGGATGAGAAACAGAAACCCTATTTACACTAGGGTTTTGAGGATTAAAAAGCGGAAGAGAGTGTGAGAATTATTGTTTGGTAGGTTTGAAAAACTGAACCGAAACAGAATCCCTAATTCACAGAGTGTGAGGTCTAGGGTTTTGTGAGTTTAAATTGGTGAAGTACAATGCAAACAGAAATTCAACAATGGTTTTGTAAGGTTTAAATATTGAATTGAGTATGAGAACAAGGGTTTGGCGGGTTTGAACTGATGAACAAAAACAAAAACCCTAACTTATAGAGATTGTGAGAACCAGGGTTTTGTGTGTTTGAAGTGCAGAAGAGAAACACAAACCCTAATTCTAAGAGATTTTGAGAACTAGGTTTGAATTGGAGAAGAGAAATAGAGGCCCTGATTCAGAAAGAGTTTGAGAGCTTTATTTTCGTGGGTTTGCGGTGGTAAAGAGAAACAAAATCCCGAATTCATAGTGCGTGAGAATCAAGGTTTGGTAGTTTCGGTTTGGTGATGAGAAACATAAATCCTATTTACAGTAGGGTTTTTAGGTTTAAAATTGGAGGAGAGGGTGAGATCTGTTGTTTGGAAGGTTGGAATAAGTGAACCGAAACAGAAACTCTAATTCACAGTGTGAAAGAACTAGGGTCTGGGCGGGTTTCAATTGGTGTAGTAGAACATAAACCCTAATCCAACAATGGTTTTGTGAGGTCTAAAGATGGAAGGGAGTATGGGAACAACGGTTTGGTGGGTTTTAACAGGTGCCATGAAGCAAAATGCCTAACTCACAGAGATAGCGAATATTAGAGTTTTATGGGTTTGAAGTGCTGAAGAAAAACAGAATCCCTAATTCAACTAGGGTTTTGTAGGCTTAATGTTGGAAGAGATGGTGAGAGCAGTTGTCTGGTAGGGCTTAAGAGGTGAATAGAAAAAAAGAAACACCTAATTAAAAGTGTGAGAATAGGGTTTGGTGAGTTTCAAATGGTGAGCAACAAAAAAAAACCCTCATTGAACTAGGGTTTGTAGGTTTCAAATTGGAAGGGAGTGTTAGAACTTGGGTTTGGTGGGTCTGAATAGGTGAATAGAGAAAAAAACCTTAATTCACCGGGATTGTGAGAAATTGGGTTGTGTGGGTTTGAAGTGCAAAAGAGAAACAAAAACCTTTTTTCAAACTAACCGAGGGTTCGGTTAGTTTGATTTGGAGATGAGAAACATAAAGCCTTATTCACAAAGAGTTCGAGAATTTGGTTTTCATGGGTTTGAAGTGGTGAAGAGAAACAAAAACCCGAATTCACAAAGTGTGTGAGAACCATGGTTTCGTGGGTTTGGATTGGGGATGAGAAACAGAAACCCTATTTACACTAGGGTTTTGAGGATTAAAAAGCGGAAGAGAGTGTGAGAATTATTGTTTGGTAGGTTTGAAAAACTGAACCGAAACAGAATCCCCAATTCACAGAGTGTGAGGTCTAGGGTTTTGTGAGTTTAAATTGGTGAAGTACAATGCAAACAGAAATTCAACAATGGTTTTGTAAGGTTTAAATATTGAATTGAGTCTGAGAACAAGGGTTTGGCGGGTTTGAACTGATGAACAAAAACAAAAACCCTAACTTATAGAGATTGTGAGAACGAGGGTTTTGTGTGTTTGAAGTGCAGAAGAGAAACATAAACCCTCATTCTAAGAGATTTTGAGAACTAGGTTTGAATTGGAGTAGAGAAATAGAGGCCCTGATTCAGAAAGAGTTTGAGAGCTTTATTTTCGAGGGTTTGCGGTGGTAAAGAGAAACAAAATCCCGAATTCATAGTGCGTGAGAATCAAGGTTTGGTAGTTTCGGTTTGGTGATGAGAAACATAAATCCTATTTACAGTAGGGTTTTTAGGTTTAAAATTGGAGGAAAGGGTGAGATCTGTTGTTTGGAAGGTTGGAATAAGTGAACCGAAACAGAAACTCTAATTCACAGTGTGAAAGAACTAGGGTTTGGGCGGGTTTCAATTGGTGTAGTACAACATAAACCCTAATCCAACAATGGTTTTGTGAGGTCTAAAGATGGAAGGGAGTATGGGAACAACGGTTTGGTGGGTTTTAACAGGTGCCATGAAGCAAAATGCCTAACTCACAGAGATAGCGAATATTAGAGTTTTATGGGTTTGAAGTGCTGAAGAAAAACAGAAACCCTATTTCAACTAGGGTTTTGTAGGCTTAATGTTGGAAGAGATGGTGAGAGCAGTTGTCTGGTAGGGCTTAAGAGGTGAATAGAAAAAAAGAAACACCTAATTAAAAGTGTGAGAATATGGTTTGGTGAGTTTCAAATGGTGATCAACAAAAAAAAACCCTCATTGAACTAGGGTTTGTAGGTTTCAAATTGGAAGGGAGTGTTAGAACTTGGGTTTGGTGGGTCTGAATAGGTGAATAGAGAAAAAAACCTTAATTCACCGGGATTGTGAGAAATTGGGTTGTGTGGGTTTGAAGTGCAAAAGAGAAACAAAAACCTTTTTTCAAACTAACCGAGGGTTCGGTTAGTTTGATTTGGAGATGAGAAACATAAAGCCTTATTCACAAAGAGTTCGAGAATTTGGTTTTCATGGGTTTGAAGTGGTGAAGAGAAACAAAAACCAGAATTCACAAAGTGTGTGAGAACCATGGTTTCGTGGGTTTGGATTGGGGATGAGAAACAGAAACCCTATTTACACTAGGGTTTTGAGGATTAAAAAGCGGAAGAGAGTGTGAGAATTATTGTTTGGTAGGTTTGAAAAACTGAACCGAAACAGAATCCCTAATTCACAGAGTGTGAGGTCTAGGGTTTTGTGAGTTTAAATTGGTGAAGTACAATGCAAACAGAAATTCAACAATGGTTTTGTAAGGTTTAAATATTGAATTGAGTATGAGAACAAGGGTTTGGCGGGTTTGAACTGATGAACAAAAACAAAAACCCTAACTTATAGAGATTGTGAGAACCAGGGTTTTGTGTGTTTGAAGTGCAGAAGAGAAACACAAACCCTAATTCTAAGAGATTTTGAGAACTAGGTTTGAATTGGAGAAGAGAAATAGAGGCCCTGATTCAGAAAGAGTTTGAGAGCTTTATTTTCGTGGGTTTGCGGTGGTAAAGAGAAACAAAATCCCGAATTCATAGTGCGTGAGAATCAAGGTTTGGTAGTTTCGGTTTGGTGATGAGAAACATAAATCCTATTTACAGTAGGGTTTTTAGGTTTAAAATTGGAGGAGAGGGTGAGATCTGTTGTTTGGAAGGTTGGAATAAGTGAACCGAAACAGAAACTCTAATTCACAGTGTGAAAGAACTAGGGTCTGGGCGGGTTTCAATTGGTGTAGTAGAACATAAACCCTAATCCAACAATGGTTTTGTGAGGTCTAAAGATGGAAGGGAGTATGGGAACAACGGTTTGGTGGGTTTTAACAGGTGCCATGAAGCAAAATGCCTAACTCACAGAGATAGCGAATATTAGAGTTTTATGGGTTTGAAGTGCTGAAGAAAAACAGAATCCCTAATTCAACTAGGGTTTTGTAGGCTTAATGTTGGAAGAGATGGTGAGAGCAGTTGTCTGGTAGGGCTTAAGAGGTGAATAGAAAAAAAGAAACACCTAATTAAAAGTGTGAGAATAGGGTTTGGTGAGTTTCAAATGGTGAGCAACAAAAAAAAACCCTCATTGAACTAGGGTTTGTAGGTTTCAAATTGGAAGGGAGTGTTAGAACTTGGGTTTGGTGGGTCTGAATAGGTGAATAGAGAAAAAAACCTTAATTCACCGGGATTGTGAGAAATTGGGTTGTGTGGGTTTGAAGTGCAAAAGAGAAACAAAAACCTTTTTTCAAACTAACCGAGGGTTCGGTTAGTTTGATTTGGAGATGAGAAACATAAAGCCTTATTCACAAAGAGTTCGAGAATTTGGTTTTCATGGGTTTGAAGTGGTGAAGAGAAACAAAAACCCGAATTCACAAAGTGTGTGAGAACCATGGTTTCGTGGGTTTGGATTGGGGATGAGAAACAGAAACCCTATTTACACTAGGGTTTTGAGGATTAAAAAGCGGAAGAGAGTGTGAGAATTATTGTTTGGTAGGTTTGAAAAACTGAACCGAAACAGAATCCCCAATTCACAGAGTGTGAGGTCTAGGGTTTTGTGAGTTTAAATTGGTGAAGTACAATGCAAACAGAAATTCAACAATGGTTTTGTAAGGTTTAAATATTGAATTGAGTCTGAGAACAAGGGTTTGGCGGGTTTGAACTGATGAACAAAAACAAAAACCCTAACTTATAGAGATTGTGAGAACGAGGGTTTTGTGTGTTTGAAGTGCAGAAGAGAAACATAAACCCTCATTCTAAGAGATTTTGAGAACTAGGTTTGAATTGGAGTAGAGAAATAGAGGCCCTGATTCAGAAAGAGTTTGAGAGCTTTATTTTCGAGGGTTTGCGGTGGTAAAGAGAAACAAAATCCCGAATTCATAGTGCGTGAGAATCAAGGTTTGGTAGTTTCGGTTTGGTGATGAGAAACATAAATCCTATTTACAGTAGGGTTTTTAGGTTTAAAATTGGAGGAAAGGGTGAGATCTGTTGTTTGGAAGGTTGGAATAAGTGAACCGAAACAGAAACTCTAATTCACAGTGTGAAAGAACTAGGGTTTGGGCGGGTTTCAATTGGTGTAGTACAACATAAACCCTAATCCAACAATGGTTTTGTGAGGTCTAAAGATGGAAGGGAGTATGGGAACAACGGTTTGGTGGGTTTTAACAGGTGCCATGAAGCAAAATGCCTAACTCACAGAGATAGCGAATATTAGAGTTTTATGGGTTTGAAGTGCTGAAGAAAAACAGAAACCCTATTTCAACTAGGGTTTTGTAGGCTTAATGTTGGAAGAGATGGTGAGAGCAGTTGTCTGGTAGGGCTTAAGAGGTGAATAGAAAAAAAGAAACACCTAATTAAAAGTGTGAGAATAGGGTTTGGTGAGTTTCAAATGGTGATCAACAAAAAAAAACCCTCATTGAACTAGGGTTTGTAGGTTTCAAATTGGAAGGGAATGATAGAACTTGGGTTTGGTGGGTCTGAATAGGTGAATAGAGAAAAAAACCTTAATTCACCGGGATTGTGAGAAATTGGGTTGTGTGGGTTTGAAGTGCAAAAGAGAAACAAAAACCTTTTTTCAAACTAACCGAGGGTTCGGTTAGTTTGATTTGGAGATGAGAAACATAAAGCCTTATTCACAAAGAGTTCGAGAATTTGGTTTTCATGGGTTTGAAGTGGTGAAGAGAAACAAAAACCAGAATTCACAAAGTGTGTGAGAACCATGGTTTCGTGGGTTTGGATTGGGGATGAGAAACAGAAACCCTATTTACACTAGGGTTTTGAGGTTTAAAAAGCGGAAGAGAGTGTGAGAATTATTGTTTGGTAGGTTTGAAAAACTGAACCGAAACAGAATCCCTAATTCACAGAGTGTGAGGTCTAGGGTTTTGTGAGTTTAAATTGGTGAAGTACAATGCAAACAGAAATTCAACAATGGTTTTGTAAGGTTTAAATATTGAATTGAGTATGAGAACAAGGGTTTGGCGGGTTTGAACTGATGAACAAAAACAAAAACCCTAACTTATAGAGATTGTGAGAACCAGGGTTTTGTGTGTTTGAAGTGCAGAAGAGAAACACAAACCCTAATTCTAAGAGATTTTGAGAACTAGGTTTGAATTGGAGAAGAGAAATAGAGGCCCTGATTCAGAAAGAGTTTGAGAGCTTTATTTTCGTGGGTTTGCGGTGGTAAAGAGAAACAAAATCCCGAATTCATAGTGCGTGAGAATCAAGGTTTGGTAGTTTCGGTTTGGTGATGAGAAACATAAATCCTATTTACAGTAGGGTTTTTAGGTTTAAAATTGGAGGAAAGGGTGAGATCTGTTGTTTGGAAGGTTGGAATAAGTGAACCGAAACAGAAACTCTAATTCACAGTGTGAAAGAACTAGGGTTTGGGCGGGTTTCAATTGGTGTAGTACAACATAAACCCTAATCCAACAATGGTTTTGTGAGGTCTAAAGATGGAAGGGAGTATGGGAACAACGGTTTGGTGGGTTTTAACAGGTGCCATGAAGCAAAATGCCTAACTCACAGAGATAGCGAATATTAGAGTTTTATGGGTTTGAAGTGCTGAAGAAAAACAGAAACCCTAATTCAACTAGGGTTTTGTAGGCTTAATGTTGGAAGAGATGGTGAGAGCAGTTGTCTGGTAGGGCTTAAGAGGTGAATAGAAAAAAAGAAACACCTAATTAAAAGTGTGAGAATAGGGTTTGGTGAGTTTCAAATGGTGAGCAACAAAAAAAAACCCTCATTGAACTAGGGTTTGTAGGTTTCAAATTGGAAGGGAGTGTTAGAACTTGGGTTTGGTGGGTCTGAATAGGTGAATAGAGAAAAAAACCTTAATTCACCGGGATTGTGAGAAATTGGGTTGTGTGGGTTTGAAGTGCAAAAGAGAAACAAAAACCTTTTTTCAAACTAACCGAGGGTTCGGTTAGTTTGATTTGGAGATGAGAAACATAAAGCCTTATTCACAAAGAGTTCGAGAATTTGGTTTTCATGGGTTTGAAGTGGTGAAGAGAAACAAAAACCCGAATTCACAAAGTGTGTGAGAACCATGGTTTCGTGGGTTTGGATTGGGGATGAGAAACAGAAACCCTATTTACACTAGGGTTTTGAGGATTAAAAAGCGGAAGAGAGTGTTAGAATTATTGTTTGGTAGGTTTGAAAAACTGAACCGAAACAGATCCCTAATTCACAGAGTGTGAGGTCTAGGGTTTTGTGAGTTTAAATTGGTGAAGTACAATGCAAACAGAAATTCAACAATGGTTTTGTAAGGTTTAAATATTGAATTGAGTATGAGAACAAGGGTTTGGCGGGTTTGAACTGATGAACAAAAACGAAAACTCTAATTCGAAGAGATTTTGAGAATTAGGTTTGAATTGGAGAAGAGAAATAGAGGCCCTGATTCAGAAAGAGTTTGAGAGCTTTATTTCCGTGGGTTTGCGGTGGTAAAGAGAAACAAAATCCCGAATTCATAGTGTGTGAGAATCAAGGTTTGGTAGTTTCGGTTTGGTGATGAGAAACATAAATCATATTTACAGTAGGGTTTTTAGGTTTAAAATTGGTGGAAAGGGTGAGATCTGTTGTTTGGAAGGTGGGAATAAGTGAACCGAAACAGAAACTCTAATTCACAGTGTGAAAGAACTAGGGTTTGGGCGGGTTTAAATTGGTGTAGTACAACATAAACCCTAATCCAACAATGGTTTTGTGAGGTCTAAAGATGGAAGGGAGTATGGGAACTAGGGTTTGGTGGGTTTTAACAGGTGCCATGAAGCAAAATGCCTAACTCACAGAGATAGCGAATATTAGAGTTTTATGGGTTTGAAGTGCTGAAGAAAAACAGAAACCCTAATTCAACTAGGGTTTTGTAGGCTTAATGTTGGAAGAGATGGTGAGAACAGTTGTCTGGTAGGGCTTAAGAGGTGAATAGAAAAAAAGAAACACCTAATTAAAAGAGTGAGAATAGGGTTTGGTGAGTTTCAAATGGTGAGCAAAAAAAAAAAACCCTCATTGAACTAGGGTTTGTAGGTTTCAAATTGGAAGAGAGTGTTAGAACTTGGGTTTGGTGGGTCTGAATAGGTGAATAGAGAAAAAAACCTTAATTCACCGAGATTGTGAGAAATTGGGTTGTGTGGGTTTGAAGTGCAATAGAGAAACAAAAACCTTTTTTCAGAAGATAATGAGAACTAGGGTTCGGTTAGTTTGATTTGGAGATGAGAAACATAAAGCCTAATTCACAAAGAGTTCGAGAATTTGGTTTTCATGGGTTTGAAGTGGTGAAGAGAAACAAAAACCCGAATTCACAAAGTGTGTGAGAACCATGGTTTCGTGGGATTGGATTGGGGAAGAGAAACAGAAACCCTATTTACACAAAGAGTTCGAGAATTTGGTTTTCATGGGTTTGAAGTGGTGAAGAGAAACAAAAACCCGAATTCACAAAGTGTGTGAGAACCATGGTTTCGTGGGTTTGGATTGGGGATGAGAAACAGAAACCCTATTTACACTAGGGTTTTGAGGATTAAAAAGCGGAAGAGAGTGTGAGAATTATTGTTTGGTAGGTTTGAAAAACTGAACCGAAACAGAATCCCCAATTCACAGAGTGTGAGGTCTAGGGTTATGTGAGTTTAAATTGGTGAAGTACAATGCAAACAGAAATTCAACAATGGTTTTGTAAGGTTTAAATATTGAATTGCGTATGAGAACAAGGGTTTGGCGGGTTTGAATTGATGAACAAAAACGAAAACCCAAACTTATAGAGATTGTGAGAACCAGGGTTTTGTGTGTTTGAAGTGCAGAAGAGAAACATAAACCCTAATTCTAAGAGATTTTGAGAACTAGGTTTGAATTGGAGAAGAGAAATAGAGGCCCTGATTCAGAAAGAGTTTGAGAGCTTTATTTTCGTGGGTTTGCGGTGGTAAAGAGAAACAAAATCCCGAATTCATAGTGCGTGAGAATCAAGGTTTGGTAGTTTCGGTTTGGTGATGAGAAACATAAATCCTATTTACAGTAGGGTTTTTAGGTTTAAAATTGGAGGAAAGGGTGAGATCTGTTGTTTGGAAGGTGGGAATAAGTGAACCGAAACAGAAACTCTAATTCACAGTGTGAAAGAACTAGGGTTTGGGCGGGTTTAAATTGCTGTAGTACAACATAAACCCTAATCCAACAGTGGTTTTGTGAGGTCTAAAGATGGAAGGGAGTATGGGAACTACGGTTTGGTGGGTTTTAACAGGTGCCATGAAGCAAAATGCCTAACTCACAGAGATAGCGAATATTAGAGTTTTATGGGTTTGAAGTGCTGAAGAAAAACAGAAACCCTAATTCAACTAGGGTTCTGTAGGCTTAATGTTGGAAGAGATGGTGAGAGCAGTTGTCTGGTAGGGCTTAAGAGGTGAATAGAAAAAAAGAAACACCTAATTAAAAGTGTGAGAATAGGGTTTGGTGAGTTTCAAATGGTGAGCATGTCATGCCCCGAATCCGAAAACCCGGATAATGACTTAAATTTAATTAAAATTCATAAAAATATCAAATGGTCAAACTGGTCAACCGACATTGTTTATAATTAACTAGCGCGGAAGCGAAATAGAAATAATAAAATCACACCCAAATCCCGAAACCAAATCAAATTACAACACGAACACACTAGTCCAAAGCCAAACAATTACAAATCATAATAAGCACGCAATCTTTATTATTACATAAAGATGTAATTATTATAAGTTCAAATTCCACAAATTTCCAGTAGCTCATGCATCATCCACCAACGGTTCTTTTCCTGAAAAATGATAAGGGGTGAGCACAAACGGCCCAGTAGAGAAAAATCATGAAGCATAAGATTCCGCAAGTATGTAAATTAATGAATACGTATAGGGTCAAGTCTCTACCCTAGTCCAATGTCATGATATAAATGCATAAGGAATCATAATATAAACTCATGTAGAACAATTTAAATAATATCATCAAGATAATTTAAAAGTTCTATAATCACGAAATTAAAACCAATACTCTTAATACGAATTCAAATCCAACTATCACAACAGAGATAGCATCAAATTCAAAATCATCAAATGGGAAAATTATGTCGTGAAACAAACCCTAGGACATGAACTACCTGTTCATCTGCCTAGTCGTCTTGGGGCTACTAACCCTACGGTGACGTCAACCAATCGCGCGATAAATCGAGGACTTGCACCCCGGGAGCTCCTTCGTCCCCCCATTGCTCACACCACACGACCATTTCCCAAAATCAACAACCAATCCACCATTCACAATTCACAATTCATAAATGTCATTCACATGCGCTCATAAGTAATAAATATATCCGCACTCCATGATCCACCTAATAAAATTCTATCGTGGCATGAATCAATGCATTTAAACACATTAATGCAATTTCACAACTCATGTCAAACATAGCACAATAAGATGATGAATCTATATATAAACATTAAAATGCATAAATGAAGATTCTTAAACTCACACGATACCCCAATAAATCCCTACCTCAAACTTGATAAAATATCCAGTAAAATACCAACAATCAAAACAATATGGTTGTGTAGAGAATGAAGAAACGAACGGTTCTCCCTTCACGCCTTCATTTGTACCCTGTTATGCCCGAAACCAATTAACACATATTGAATAATTTTTATATACATAACCATATTTATTTTTATAATAAGATTTGCCAATAAACATTCTGATATATATAAATATCTACTAAAAAATATTCGGAATTAATAGACAAAATTTAGCTACTTAATTAAGAATCGAAAAGTTCGGTTTCGAATACTACCGTAAAACGGACAACAAGTAATCTATGATTTTTAGAAAACTCTACAGGTTTGATAAAAATATGAACTTTACAGGATACACTCCAAACCTCTAAGTAGATCTACTGTAAAATTTTCATAAGCTTTAATCAAAGGACAGTGGTCCAAAATAATTATAAAAGACAGCTTTCCTAACAGTTCCGAAAACTGAACACCCTTTACTCCAAGATTTTTACAAACCTATCCATGAATTATATGACTACCTAAATCTCCAGATTTACATCTTATATACTCAAGATCAGGTGATAAAATTATAAGTACAAAATTAGAATTATAGATAGCTCAAATTGGTAACACAAGTTCCGGTTTTAAACTACGGTTAAAACTGAACAGTTACTACTCAACAATTTTTATTACCAGTATAAATTAACTTAAAATTCTTGATCTTCAGTACATATGTCCTAGACATATACAAAATGTTATAATAAAAGTTTCAAGATTTATAAGAATACGAAACCATATGAAACAATTGGCTAAACCGAAACCGAAATCGGATCAGCAAGCAGTAAAATATCACTGGACAGCCTACTTCCATGATTTTTAGAAAATTAAATATTTATCTACATGATCTGAAATTTTGAGAGATGATAATAGACATATACAAAATCATACTGTAAAAGTTTCAAAAATTTATAAATAATTTAACATGGTCTATAAATTTCTCAAACCGAGTAAAAAAAACAAACGGTCTGCAGCAACAACAATATCCGAATAACATGTTTTTCCTAGATTTTTAATTAACTCTCTACTTATCTATAAATTCTGAAATTTTCAGGAACATATAATCACATACCTATATATGATCTGTAAAATTTTCATAAACTAATTTTGATCCATACATATATTATAAATTAGAGATCTAAAGCCTTGATTTTCACTAAACATGTAAACTAGCAATCTGGAATTTTTGAAAAATCAAATCAAATTAAATAATATAGATCACATACCGTAATTGGTATTAAACCGAAGATCGGAACACGTAGAACAACTTCCTAGTTGAGCACAAAATTGAATCCCCACTCTAAGATGCCCAAAATGTAGAGAGAAGAAGATAGGAGAAAAATAGAGAATGATGGAAAAAATGATTTTTGCTTGATTGTTGAGAATATGCAAAAGCTAACCTCAACACATCAATATAATGGCTGAAAATTTTCATCAATAATGTCATAAAGTGGTGTCAATATAATAGATGTATGATTGAACCTTTAAATGATGGAGGAATATGCTTTTGGAAAGTTGAAGATAAAAATAAAATTAAACATGTGGAATTCGGTCACACATTTACACATAATGAATATATTGCAAAAGTTACCCTCATCTTTATCAAACTCAAAAGTAACCCCCACATTTAATAAAAATATCGAAACTACCCGATCAACGACAAAAATGAAAATTTTACAAAACATAGAAATGAACCCAAAAATTCAAATCATACAATCCTTAATGTACAAAAACACATGCAATGCCACATAATGCACAAGATAAAAAAATAATAATTTATAAACGAAGAAAAAGAAATTATTTAAATAAACCCGGTCATTACAACCTCCCCTCCTTAAAAAGATTTCGTCCCCGAAATCGTGACGTACCTTAAGTGGCAAAAAGATCAGGATAGTTGGCACGGACCTCGTCCTCACGCTCCCATGTAGCCTCCTCCATGCCATGATGATGCCACAAAACTTTGACTAGATGAATCACCTTTCCACGAAGAACCTGATCTCTAGAGTCCAAAATCTGAACAGGTCGCTCCTCATAGGTGACATCCTCATCAACCTCCACATCGACCCAATCCAAAACATGTGACTGATCTGGCTCATACTTCCTCAACATAGATACATGAAAAACATTGTGAACTCTGGACAACTCTGGTGGTAAAGCCAAACGATAAGCCACCTCACCAACACGATCCAAAATATCGAAAGGTCCGATAAACCGTGGCGATAACTTGCCACCTCGCCGAAATCTCATCAATCCCTTTCGCGGAGAAACCTTTAGAAACACATGGTCCCCCACATCAAAGGATAATGGTCTCCTCCTTCGGTCAGCATAGCTTTTCTGTCGGCTCTGAGCTGTGATCAATCGTTGTCGAATCATCTTGATCTTCTCTGTTGTTTCATGAATAATCTCTGATCGCCTCAAGTCACGACCCAAAATAGATTTCTCGCCAACCTCAGTCCAACAAACAGGAGATCTACATGGCCTGCCATACAACGCCTCGAATGGTGCCATCTCAATACTGGCCTGGTAACTATTGTTGTACGCAAACTCAACCAATGGTAGATGACCATCCCAATTACCCTGAAAATCCAGAATGCAAGCCCGTAACATATCCTCCAATATCTGAATAGTCCTTTCCGATTGACCATCAGTCTGAGGATGAAATGCCGTGCTAAACCTCAACTCTGAATCAAGAGCTGACTGGAAACCCTGCCAAAATCGTGAAGTAAACCTCGGATCTCTGTCCGACACGATAGAAACTGGAACACCGTGTAATCTGACAATCTGGTCAATATACACCCTACTGAGTGCCTCTGCGCCATCTGTTTCTCGTATGGCCAGAAAATGAGCTGTCTTGGTCAACCTGTCAACAATAACCCATACTGCATCATGCCCCTTCTGCGTTGGCGGTAATCCTGTTACAAAATCCATAGTGATGTGTTCCCATTTCCACTCTGCCACTGGCAATGGTTGCAACAGACCTGCAGGCTTCTGATGTTCAGCCTTTACTTGCTGACAAGTAAGACATCTAGCAACAAACTGAGCAACATCACGCTTCATGCCCCTCCACCAAAACTGGCATCTCAAGTTGTGATACATCTTAGTACCACCGGGATGTACTACAAACCTCGAACAGTGAAAATCCTTCATCACCTTCTCCTTGCTCGCTTTTGGCACCACCATCTTCCCTTTGAACCTTAGACCCCCATCAGAGTGCAAGGTCCAATCATCCACGGTCTCACCAGCTGAAATTCGAGTACGAATGGAATCCATCTCGTTTACCCCTCTCTGTGACTCAATCACCTCGTCAATAAGAGTGGGTTGGATTGTCAGGCTAAATAAGGTAGCTGACTCATTGTCATCACTGAAAATCAACCCCAACTCTGCGATATCCTTCATCATCTGCCATTCGCGAATGATAATGCTAGAAATTGACCCCCGTGACTTCCGACTCAAAGCATCAGCCACAACATTGGCCTTTCCAGGATGGTACTGTAACTCGAAATCATAGTCCCCCATGTACTCAACCCACCTTCTCTGTCTCATGTTCAAGTCCTTTTGCGAAAAAAGATACTTTAAACTTTTATGATCAGAGAAAATTTCAAACTTCTCCCCGTACAGGTAATGTCTCCAACTCTTCAGTGCAAAGATCACTGCTGCTAGCTCTAAGTCGTGGGTGGGATAGTTCTTTTCATGAGTCTTTAGCTGTCGAGACCCATAAGCAACTACCCTCTCTGTCTGCATTAAGACACACCCCAAGCCCTCTATAGAAGCATCGCAATAAATCACATAGCCCAATCCCCTCTCTGGAATCACTAAGATCGGTGCTGATGTCAACCTGTGCTTCAATTCTTTAAAGGCAAGCTCACAAGCTTCATTCCACACGAACTTCACCCCTTTCCGAGTGAGACGTGTCATCGGTTGTGCTAACCTCGAAAAATCCTTCACAAATCTCCGGTAATAGCCAGCCAATCCCAAAAAGCTCCTAATCTCAAACACATTACGTGGTTGATTCCAACTCATCACAGCCTCAACTTTAGAAGGATCTACCGAGATTCCTTCCGCAGAGACAACATGCCCAAGGAACTGTACCTTAGGTAGCCAAAACTCGCACTTCTCATACTTTGCATACAACTGGTTATCCCTAAGGATTTGTAAAACAATCCTTAGATGCTCCTCGTGCTCCTTTTCGGACGATGAATACACTAAAATGTCATCCACAAAGACCACCACAAACTTGTCTAAGTAAGCACTGAATACCCGGTTCATTAGATCCATGAATGCTGCCGGTGCATTTGTCAAACCAAATGGCATAACAAGGAACTCAAAATGACCGTACCGAGTGCGAAAAGCTGTCTTCGAGATATCCTCATCCTTGACCCTCAATTGGTAGTAACCTGATCTCAAGTCTATCTTTGAAAAGCATTTGGATCCTTTAAGTTGATCAAACAAGTCGTCTATCCTCGGCAACGGATACTTGTTCTTGATCGTAACTTGATTCAGCTTCCTATAATCAATACAAAGCCTGAGAGATCCATCTTTCTTTTTCGCAAAAAGAACAGGAGCTCCCTAAGGCGATGCACTTGGACGTATAAAACCTTTCACCCTTAGATCCTCCAATTAATTTTTCAGCTCTTCCAACTCGGCCGGTGCCATACGGTACAGTGCCATAGAAATTGCATCGGTACCGGGAATGACGTCAATGCCGATCTCCACTTCTCGTTTCGGGGGCAACTTGGTCAAATCTTCTGGAAAAACATCCGTGAACTCACAGACCACCCTCGGAAAGTCACCATAAGAACCATGCTCCTCCTCTTCATAGGCCAGGAGATTAGCTAGGAAAGAACTATCTCCTCCTCAACTGCCCAAACTGTGAAGAGAAGAAGTGAGAAAATAGATTTGATCCCCCACGAAACAAAAACAATCACCATCAGGAGTACAGACAGAAACCTTTCCCCGAAAGAAAACCAACGTTCCCATAACTATGCCTTATCCCGTCGTCCCAAAGGTAAAACGACCTAAAGCTCTGATACCACGTTGTCACGCCCCGAATCCGAAAACCCGGATAATGACTTAAATTTAATTAAAATTCATAAAAATATCAAATGGTCAAACTGGTCAACCGACATTGTTTATAATTAACTAGCGCGGAAGCGAAATAGAAATAATAAAATCACACCCAAATCCCGAAACCAAATCAAATTACAACACGAACACACTAGTCCAAAGCCAAACAATTACAAATCATAATAAGCACGCAATCTTTATTATTACATAAAGATGTAATTATTATAAGTTCAAATTCCACAAATTTCCAGTAGCTCATGCATCATCCACCAACGGTTCTTTTCCTGAAAAATGATAAGGGGTGAGCACAAACGGCCCAGTAGAGAAAAATCATGAAGCATAAGATTCCGCAAGTATGTAAATTAATGAATACGTATAGGGTCAAGTCTCTACCCTAGTCCAATGTCATGATATAAATGCATAAGGAATCATAATATAAACTCATGTAGAACAATTTAAATAATATCATCAAGATAATTTAAAAGTTCTATAATCACGAAATTAAAACCAATACTCTCAATACGAATTCAAATCCAACTATCACAACAGAGATAGCATCAAATTCAAAATCATCAAATGGGAAAATTATGTCGTGAAACAAACCCTAGGACATGAACTACCTGTTCATCTGCCTAGTCGTCTTGGGGCTACTAACCCTACGGTGATGTCAACCAATCGCGCGATAATTCGAGGACTTGCACCCCGGGAGCTCCTTCGTCCCCCCATTGCTCACACCACACGACCATTTCCCAAAATCAACAACCAATCCACCAATCCACCATTCACAATTCACAATTCATAAATGTCATTCACATGCGCACATAAGTAATAAATATATCCGCACTCCATGATCCACCTAATAAAATTCTATCGTGGCATGAATCAATGCATTTAAACACATTAATGCAATTTCACAACTCATGTCAAACATAGCACAATAAGATGATGAATCTATATATAAACATTAAAATGCATAAATGAAGATTCTTAAACTCACACGATACCCCAATAAATCCCTACCTCAAACTTGATAAAATATCCAGTAAAATACCAACAATCAAAACAATATGGTTGTGTAGAGAATGAAGAAACGAACGGTTCTCCCTTCACGCCTTCATTTGTACCCTGTTATGCCCGAAACCAATTAACACATATTGAATAATTTTTATATACATAACCATATTTATTTTTATAATAAGATTTGCCAATAAACATTCTGATATATATAAATATCTACTAAAAAATATTCGGAATTAATAGACAAAATTTAGCTACTTAATTAAGAATCGAAAAGTTCGGTTTCGAATACTACCGTAAAACGGACAACAAGTAATCTATGATTTTTAGAAAACTCTACAGGTTTGATAAAAATATGAACTTTACAGGATACACTCCAAACCTCTAAGTAGATCTACTGTAAAATTATCATAAGCTTTAATCAAAGGACAGTGGTCCAAAATAATTATAAAAGACAGCTTTCCTAACAGTTCCGAAAACTGAACACCCTTTACTCCAAGATTTTTACAAACCTATCCATGAATTATATGACTACCTAAATCTCCAGATTTACATCTTATATACTCAAGATCAGGTGATAAAATTATAAGTACAAAATTAGAATTATAGATAGCTCAAATTGGTAACACAAGTTCCGGTTTTAAACTACGGTTAAAACTGAACAGTTACTACTCAACAATTTTTATTACCAGTATAAATTAACTTAAAATTCTTGCTCTTCAGTACATATGTCCTAGACATATACAAAATGGTATAATAAAAGTTTCAAGATTTATAAGAATACGAAACCATATGAAACAATTGGCTAAACCGAAACCGAAATCGGATCAGCAAGCAGTAAAATATCACTGGACAGCCTACTTCCATGATTTTTAGAAACTTAAATATTTATCTACATGATCTGAAATTTTGAGAGATGATAATAGACATATACAAAATCATACTGTAAAAGTTTCAAAAATTTATAAATAATTTAACATGGTCTATAAATTTCTCAAACCGAGTAAAAAAAACAAACGGTCTGCAGCAACAACAATATCCGAATAACATGTTTTTCCTAGATTTTTAATTAACTCTCTACTTATCTATAAATTCTGAAATTTTCAGGAACATATAATCACATACCTATATATGATCTGTAAAATGTTCATAAACTAATTTTGATCCATACATATATTATAAATTAGAGATCTAAAGCCTTGATTTTCACTAAACATGTAAACTAGCAATCTGGAATTTTTGAAAAATCAAATCAAATTAAATAATATAGATCACATACCGTAATTGGTATTAAACCGAAGATCGGAACACGTAGAACAACTTCCTAGTTGAGCACAAAATTGAATCCCCACTCTAAGATGCCCAAAATGTAGAGAGAAGAAGATAGGAGAAAAATAGAGAATGATGGAAAAAATGGTTTTTGCTTGATTGTTGAGAATATGCAAAAGCTAACCTCAACACATCAATATAATGGCTGAAAATTTTCATCAATAATGTCATAAAGTGGTGTCAATATAATAGATGTATGATTGAACCTTTAAATGATGGAGGAATATGCTTTTGGAAAGTTGAAGATAAAAATAAAATTAAACATGTGGAATTCGGTCACACATTTACACATAATGAATATATTGCAAAAGTTACCCTCATCTTTATCAAACTCAAAAGTAACCCCCACATTTAATAAAAATATCGAAACTACCCGATCAACGACAAAAATGAAAATTTTACAAAACATAGAAATGAACCCAAAAATTCAAATCATACAATCCTTAATGTACAAAAACACATGCAATGCCACATAATGCACAAGATAAAAAAATAATAATTTATAACCGAAGAAAAAGAAATTATTTAAATAAACCCGGTCATTACAGAGCAACAAAAAAAAAACCCTCATTGAACTAGGGTTTGTAGGTTTCAAATTGGAAGAGAGTGTTAGAACTTGGGTTTGGTGGGTCTGAATAGGTGAATAGAGAAAAAAACCTCAATTCACCGAGATTGTGAGAAATAGGGTTGTGTGGGTTTGAAGTGCAAAAGAGAAACAAATCCTTTTTTTCAGAAGATAGTGAGAACTAGGGTTCGGTTAGTTTGATTTGGAGAAGGGAAACATAAAGCCTAATTCACAAAGAGTTCGAGAATTTGGTTTTCATGGGTTTGAAGTGGTGAAGAGAAACAAAAACCCGAATTCACAAACTGTGTGAGAACCATGGTTGCGTGGGTTTGAATTGGGGATGAGAAACAGAAACCCTATTTACACTAGGGTTTTGAGGATTAAAAAGCGGAAGAGAGTGTGAGAATTATTGTTTGGTAGGTTTGAAAAACTCAACCGAAACAGAATCCCCAATTCACAGAGTGTGAGGTCTAGGGTTTTGTGAGTTTAAATTGGTGAAGTACAATGCAAACAGAAATTCAACAATGGTTTTGTAAGGTTTAAATATTGAATTGAGTATGAGAACAATGGTTTGGCGAGTTTGAACTGATGAACAAAAACGAAAACCCTAACTTATAGAGATTGTGAGAACCAGGGTTTTGTGTGTTTGAAGTGCAGAAGAGAAACATAAACCCTAATTCTAAGAGATTTTGAGAACTAGGTTGGAATTGGAGAAGAGAAATAGAGGCCCTGAATCAGAAAGAGTTTGAGAGCTTTATTTTCGTGGGTTTGCGGTGGTAAAGAGAAACAAAATCCCGAATTCATAGTGTGTGAGAATCAAGGTTTGGTAGTTTCGGTTTGGTGATGAGAAACATAAATCCTATTTACAGTAGGGTTTTTAGGTTTAAAATTGGAGGAAAGGGTGAGATCTGTTGTTTGGAAGGTTGGAATAAGTGAACCGAAACAGAAACTCTAATTCACAGTGTGAAAGAACTAGGGTTTGGGCGGCTTTAAATTGGTGTAGTACAACATAAACCCTAATCCAACAATGGTTTTGTGAGGTCTAAAGATGGAAGGGAGTATGGGAACTACGGTTTGGTGGGTTTTAACAGGTGCCATGAAGCAAAATGCCGAACTCACAGAGATAGCGAATATTAGAGTTTTATGTGTTTGAAGTGCTGAAGAAAAATAGAAACCCTAATTCAACTAGGGTTTTGTAGGCTTAATGTGGGAAGAGATGGTGAGAGCAGTTGTCTGGTAGGGCTTAAGAGGTGAATAGAAAAAAAGAAACACCTAATTAAAAGTGTGAGAATAGGGTTTGGTGAGTTTCGAATGGTGAGCAACAAAAAAAAACCCTCATTGAACTAGGGTTTGTAGGTTTCAAATTGGAAGAGAATGTTAGAACTTGGGTTTGGTGGGTCTGAATAGGTGAACAGAGAAAAAAACCTAAATTCACCGAGATTGTGAGAAATTGGGTTGTGTGGGTTTGAAGTGCAAAAGAGAAACAAAAAGCTTTTTTCAGAAGATAGTGAGAACTAAGGTTCGGTTATTTTGATTTGGAGAAGAGAAACATAAAGCCTAATTCACAAAGAATTCGAGAATTTGGTTTTCATGGGTTTGAAGTGGTGAAGAGAAACAAAAACCCGAATTCACAAAGTGTGTGAGAACCATGGTTTCGTGGGTTTGGATTGGGAATGAGAAACAGAAACCCTATTTACACTAGGGTTTTGAGGATTAAAAAGCGGAAGAGAGTATGAGAATTATTGTTTGGTAGGTTTGAAAAGCTGAACCGAAACAGAATCCCTAATTCACAGAGTGTGAGTTCTAGGGTTTTGCGAGTTTAAATTGGTGAAGTACAATGCAAACAGAAATTCTACAATGGTTTTGTAAGGTTTAAATATTGAATTGAGTATGAGAACAAGGGTTTGGCGGGTTTGAACTGATGAACAAAAACAAAAACCCTAACTTATAGAGGTTGTGAGAACCAGGGTTTTGTGTGTTTGAAGTGCAGAAGAGAAACATAAACCCTAATTCTAAGAGATTTTGAGAACTAGGATGGAATTGGAGAAGAGAAATAGAGGCCCTGATTCAGAAAGAGTTTGAGAGCTTTATTTTCGTGGGTTTGCGGTGGTAAAGAGAAACAAAATCCCGAATTCATAGTGTGTGAGAATCAAGGTTTGGTAGTTTCGGTTTGGTGATGAGAAACATAAATCCTATTTACAGTAGGGTTTTTAGGTTTAAAATTGGAGGAAAGGGTGAGATCTGTTGTTTGGAAGGTTGGAATAAGTGAACCGAAACAGAAACTCTAATTCACAGTGTGAAAGAACTAGGGTTTGGGCGGGTTTAAATTGGTGTAGGACAACATAATCCCTAATCCAACAAAGGTTTGTGAGGTCTAAAGATGGAAGGGAGTATGGGAACTACGGTTTGGTTTTAACAGGTGCCATGAAGCAAAATGCCTAACTCACAGAGATAGCGAATATTAGAGTTTTATGGGTTTGAAGTGCTGAAGAAAAACAGAAACCCTAATTCAACTAGGGTTTTGTAGGCTTAATGTTGGAAGAGATGGTGAGAGCAGTTGTCTGGTAGGGCTTAAGAGGTGAATAGAAAAAAAGAAACACCAAATTAAAAGTGTGAGAATAGGGTTTGGTGAGTTTCAAAAGGTGAGCAACAAAAAAAAACCCTCATTGAACTAGGGTTTGTAGGTTTCAAATTGGAAGAGAGTGTTAGAACTTGGGTTTGGTGGGTCTGAATAGGTGAATAGAGAAAAAAACCTTAATTCACCGAGATTGTGAGAAATTGGGTTGTGTGGGTTTGAAGTGCAAAAGAGAAACAAAAACCTTTTTTCGGAGGATAGTGAGAACTAGGGTTCGGTTAGTTTGATTTGGAGAAGAGAAACATAAAGCCTAATTCACAAAGAGTTCGAGAATTTGGTTTTCATGGGTTTGAAGTGGTGAAGAGAAACAAAAACCCGAATTCACAAAGTGTATGAGAACCATGGTTTCGTGGGTTTGGATTGGGGAAGAGAAACAGAAACCCTATTGGCACAAGGGTTTTAAGGATTAAAAAGCGGAAGAGGGTGTGAGAATTATTGTTTGGTAGGTTTGAAAAACTGAAACGAAACAGAATCCCTAATTCACAGAGTGTGAGGTCTAGGGTTTTGTGAGTTTAAATTGGTGAAGTACAATGCAAACAGAAATTCAACAATGGTTTTGTAAGGTTTAAATATTGAATTGAGTATGAGAACAAGGGTTTGGCGGGTTTGAACTGATGAACAAAAACAAAAACCCTAACTTATAGAGGTTGTGAGAACCAGGGTTTTGTGTGTTTGAAGTGCAGAAGAGAAACATAAACCCTAATTCTAAGAGATTTTGAGAACTAGGTTTGAATTGGAGAAGAGAAATAGATGCCCTGATTCAGAAAGAGTTTGAGAGCTTTATTTTCGTGGGTTTGCGGTGGTAAAGAGAAACAAAATCCCGAATTCATAGTGTGTGAGAATCAAGGTTTGGTAGTTTCGGTTTGGTGATGAGAAACATAAATCCTATTTACAGTAGGGTTTTTAGGTTTAAAATTGGAGGAAAGGGTGAGATCTGTTGTTTGGAAGGTTGGAATAAGTGAACCGAAACAGAAACTCTAATTCACAGTGTGAAAGAACTAGGGTTTGGGCGGCTTTAAATTGGTGTTGTACAACATAAACCCTAATCCAACAATGGTTTTGTGAGGTCTAAAGATGGAAGGGAGAATGGGAACTACGGTTTGGTGGGTTTTAACAGGTGCCATGAAGCAAAATGCCTAACTCACAGAGATAGCGAATATTAGAGTTTTATGGGTTTGAAGTGCTGAAGAAAAATAGAAACCCTAATTCAACTAGGGTTCTGTAGGCTTAATGTGGGAAGAGATGGTGAGAGCAGTTGTCTGGTAGGGTTTCAGAGGTGAATAGAAAAAAAGAAACACCTAATTAAAAGTTTGAGAATAGGGTTTGGTGAGTTTCAAATGGTGAGCAACAAATAAAAACCCTCATTGAACTAGGGTTTGTAGGTTTCAAATTGGAAGAGAGTGTTAGAACTTGGGTTTGGTGGGTCTGAATAGGTGAATAGAAAAAAAAACCTTAATTCACCGAGATTGTGAGAAATTGAGTTGTGTGGGTTTGAAGTGCAAAAGAGAAACAAAAACCTTTTTTCAGAAGATAGTGAGAACTAGGGTTCGGTTAGTTTGATTTGGAGAAGAGAAACATAAAGCCTAATTCACAAAGAGTTCGAGAATTTGGTTTTCATGGGTTTGAAGTGGTGAAGAGAAACAAAAACCCGAATTCACAAAGTGTGTGAGAACCATGGTTTCGTGGGTTTGGATTGGGGAAGAGAAACAGAAACCCTATTTACACTAGGGTTTTGAGGATTAAAAAGCGGAAGAGGGTGTGAGAATTATTATTTGGTAGGTTTGAAAAACTGAACCGAAACAGAATCCCTAATTCACAGAGTATGAGGTCTAGGGTTTTGTGAGTTTAAATTGGTGAAGTACAATGCAAACAGAAATTCAACAATGGTTTTGTCAGGTTTAAATATTGAATTGAGTATGAGAACAAGGGTTTGGCGGGTTTGAACTGATGAACAAAAACAAAAACCCTAACTTATAGAGGTTGTGAGAACCAGGATTTTGTGTGTTTGAAGTGCAGAAGAGAAACATAAACCCTAATTCTAAGAGATTTTGAGAACTAGGTTTGAATTGGAGAAGAGAAATAGAGGCCCTGATTCAGAAAGAGTTTGAGAGCTTTATTTTCGTGGGTTTGCGGTGGTAAAGAGAAACAAAATCCCGAATTCATAGTGTGTGAGAATCAAGGTTTGGTAGTTTCGGTTTGGTGATGAGAAACATAAATCCTATTTACAGTAGGGTTTTTAGGTTTAAAATTGGAGGAAAGGGAGAGATCTGTTGTTTGGAAGGTTGGAATAAGTGAACCGAAACAGAAACTCTAATTCACAGTGTGAAAGAACTAGGGTTTGGGCGGCTTTAAATTGGTGTAGTACAACATAAACCCTAATCCAACAATGGTTTTGTGAGGTCTAAAGATGGAAGGGAGTATGGGAACAACGGTTTGGTGGGTTTTAACAGGTGTCATGAAGCAAAATGCCTAACTCACAGAGATAGCGAATATTAGAGTTTTATGGGTTTGAAGTGCTGAAGAAAAACAGAAACCCTAATTGAACTAGGGTTTTGTAGGCTTAATGTTGGAAGAGATGGTGAGAGCAGTTGTCTGGTAGGGCTTAAGAGGTGAATAGAAAAAAAGAAACACCTAATTAAAAGTTTGAGAATAGGGTTTGGTGAGTTTCAAATGGTGAGCAACAAATAAAAACCCTCATTGAACTAGGGTTTGTAGGTTTTAAATTGGAAGAGAGTGTTAGAACTTGGGTTTGGTGGGTCTGAATAGGTGAATAAAAAAAAAAACCTTAATTCACCGAGATTGTGAGAAATTGGGTTGTGTGGGTTTGAAGTGCAAAAGAGAAACAAAAACCTTTTTTCAGAAGATAGTGACAACTAGGGTTCGGTTAGTTTGATTTGGAGAAGAGAAACATAAAGCCTAATTCACAAAGAGTTCGAGAATTTGGTTTTCATGGGTTTGAAGTGGTGAAGAGAAACAAAAACCCGAATTCACAAAGTGTGTGAGAACCATGGTTTCGTGGGTTTGGATTGGGGATGAGAAACAGAAACCCTATTTACACTAGGGTTTTGAGTATTAAAAAGCGGAAGAGAGTGTGAGAATTATTGTTTGGTAGGTTTGAAAAACTGAACCGAAACATAATCCCTAATTCACAGAGTGTGAGGTCTAGGGTTTTGTGAGTTTAAATTGGTGAAGTACAATGCAAACAGAAATTCAAGAATGGTTTTGTAAGGTTTAAATATTGAATTGAGTATGAGAACAAGGGTTTGGCGGGTTTGAACTGATGAACAAAAACAAAAACCCTAACTTATAGAGGTTGTGAGAACAAGGGTTTTGTGTGTTTGAAGTGCTGAAGAGAAACATAAACCCTAATTCTAAGAGATTTTGAGAACTAGGTTTGAATTGGAGAAGAGAAATAGAGGCCCTGATTCAGAAAGAGTTTAAGAGCTTTATTTTCGTGGGTTTGCGGTGGTAAAGAGAAACAAAATCCCGAATTCATAGTGTGTGAGAATCAAGGTTTGGTAGTTTCGGTTTGGTGATGAGAAACATAAATCCTATTTACAGTAGGGTTTTTAGGTTTAAAATTGGAGGAATGGGCGAGATCTGTTGTTTGGAAGGTTGGAATAAGTGAACCGAAACAGAAACTCTAATTCACAGTGTGAAAGAACTAGGGTTTGGGCGGGTTTAAATTGGTGTAGTACAACATAAACCCTAATCCAACAATGGTTTTGTGAGGTCTAAAGATGGAAGGGAGTATGGGAACAACGGTTTGGTGGGTTTTAACAGGTGCCATGAAGCAAAATGCCTAACTCACAGAGATAGCGAATATTAGAGTTTTATGGGTTTGAAGTGCTGAAGAAAAACAGAAACCCTAATTCAAATAGGGTTTTGTAGGCTTAATGTTGGAAGAGATGGTGAGAGCAGTTGTCTGGTAGGGCTTAAGAGGTGAATAGAAAAAAAGAAACACCTAATTAAAAGTGTGAGGGAGCATATATTTTTTGAATGCAGTTTCTCTTCTCAAGTTTGGTCTTCGGTTGCAATTGATAATGGTTTGAAGCAAGTTGGGAAGAAGTGGGTGGATATGGTAAACTGGTGCAATGTCCACTGTACAAATAATACTTTAAAGGCATGTTTTACCAAACTATCATTGGCTGCTAGTGTTTACATTTTATGGAGGGAAAGGAATCTCAGGCTGTTTGCTGGAGAGTTTAAAAAGGAGGACCAACTTGTTATGGAAATAAATTCTTCTGTCAAATTTAGATTGTTTCACTTGTTGGATATTCAAAATGGAGATAGAGTTCCTAGCAATGGGTGTGGGGATTATTTTTTGCTCTTTTTTCCTGGAATTTATGTTCAGGATTTCTGTCTGGATGAGTGGTAGAGAGCATGTTTCAGTGTTGTTGGGGGTATGGCTCAGGATTTGGTTCAGAATGCGGGGGAGGTGGTTTATGATAATTTTTTTAAATGTTGCAATATATTTTGATCCCTTGGCTTACAATGTGCAGATTTATAAGTTGGTGGTTGAGTTTCACGGGGTTCGGATGGCTATGAAGTCCCACGCGGATGGCTACTACAGTTTTCGGTCGTTGTTCAGTGCTTCAGTGCAGTGTGAAAACTGCAGTTTTGTGACGGACTACAATGCAGCTTATCAGTGCAGATTTATCAGTGCTGAAATACAGTTTTTCAATGCTGATTTCAGTGTTTCAGTACTGAAATGCAGTTTTGTTTCAGTGCTGAAATGCAGTATTTTCAGTGTTTCAGTGCTGAAATGCAGTTTTTTCAGTGCAGATTTCAGCATTTCAGAGCTGAAATGCAGTTTTTTCAGTGTAGATTTCAGAATTTCAGTGCTGAAATGGTCGTTTTTCAGTGGTCAGGGATATTTTATAGTGCAGTTTTGTGATGGCAGACTCTTATCAGTGCTCTTGGCTATTTGACAAGGATGCTCTTCATTTAATGGACACGGTTTTAATGATGGAAAATGATGGATCAAATGCTCTGCTATTTGTTGCATTTATCCTGATTATGTTCATATGTGGGGATTTCAAGGCTCATATTAAGCTTTATAAGTTAGTGGCTGAAGTTCACGGGGTTCAGATGGCTATGAAGACCCTCATGGTGATAGGAATTAAGTTTTGTAATCTGATGAAGATTATATATATTTTATTTGTAGTGAGGTGCTCTAGAGATTTGTTAAACTTTGGTTGCTATAGTCTTATGTATTATCAGACTTGTGTTTTTGTTGTAAGGGTTATGGTGACTTTCTTGTATTTTCCCTTGTGTTTAGAGTTAAGCTTAACTATTTGGTGGGTTTGGGGGTTCCACCCTTGGGGTATGCCCCAAGTATTTTGTAGGCTTCTAGCCATTTTTTAATTTTTCTATAAAATTGACTTACCTTTCAAAAAAAAAAAAAAAAAAAAAAAGAATAGGGTTTGGTGAGTTTCAAATGGTGAGCAACAAAAAAAAACCCTCATTGAACTAGGGTTTGTAGGTTTCAAATTGGAAGAGAGTGTTAGAACTTGGGTTTGGTGGGTCTGGATAGGTGAATAGAGAAAAAAACCTTAATTCACCGAGATTGTGAGAAATTGGGTTGTGTGGGTTTGAAGTGCAAAAGAGAAACAAAAACCTTTTTTCGGAAGATAGTGAGAACAAGAGTTCGGTTAGTTTGATTTGGAGAAGAGAAACATAAAGCCTAATTCACAAAAAGTTCGAGAATTTGGTTTTCATGGGTTTGAAGTGGAGAAGAGAAACAAATACCCGAATTCACAAAGTGTGTGAGAACCATGGTTTCGTGGGTTTGGATTGGGGATGAGAAACATAAACCCTATTTACACTAGGGTTTTGAGGATTAAAAAGCGGAAGAGAGTGTGAGAATTATTGTTTGGTAGGTTTGAAAAACAGAACCGAAACAGAATCCCTAATTCACAGGGTGTGAGGTCTAGGGTTTTGTGAGTTTAAATTGGTGAAGTACAATGCAAACAGAAATTCAACAATGGTTTTGTAAGGTTTAAATATTGAATTGAGTATGAGAACAAGGGTTTGGCGGGTTTGAACAGATGAACAAAAACAAAAACCCTAACTTATAGAGATTGTGAGAACCAGGGTTTTGTGTGTTTGAAGTGCAGAAGAGAAACATAAACCCTAATTCTAAGAGATTTTGAGAACTAGGTTCGAATTGGAGAAGAGAAATAGAGGCCCTGATTCAGAAAGAGTTTGAGAGCTTTATTTTCGTGGGTTTGCGGTGGTAAAGAGAAACAAAATCCCGAATTCATAGTGTGTGAGAATCAAGGTTTGGTAGTTTCGGTTTGGTGATGAGAAACATAAATCCTATTTACAGTAGGGATTTTATGTTTAAAATTGGAGGAAAGGGTGAGATCTGTTGTTTGGAAGGTTGGAATAAGTGAACCGAAACAGAAACTCTAATTCACAGTGTGAAAGAACTAGGGTTTGGGCGGGTTTCAATTGGTGTAGTACAACATAAACCCTAATCCAACAATGGTTTTGTGAGGTCTAAAGATGGAAGGGAGTATGGGAACTACGGTTTGGTGGGTTTTAACAGGTGCCATGAAGCAAAATGCCTAACTCACAGAGATAGCGAATATTAGAGTTTTATGGGTTTGAAGTTCTGAAGAAAAACAGAAACCCTAATTCAACTAGGGTTTTGCAGGCTTAATGTTGGAAGAGATGGTGAGAGCAGTTGTCTGGTAGGGCTTAAGAGGTGAATAGAAAAAAAGAAACACCTAATTAAAAGTGTGAGAATAGGGTTTGGTGAGTTTCAAATGGTGAGCAACAAAAAAAAACCATCATTGAACTAGGGTTTGTAGGTTTCAAATTGGAAGAGAGTGTTAGAACTTGGGTTTGGTGGGTCTGAATAGGTGAATAGAGAAAAAAACCTTAATTCACCGAGATTGTGAGAAATTGGGTTGTGTGGGTTTGAAGTGCAAAAGAGAAACAAAAACCTTTTTTCGGAAGATAGTGAGAACTAGGGTTCGGTTAGTTTGATTTGGAGAAGAGAAACATAAAGCCTAATTCACAAAGAGTTCGAGAATTTGGTTTTCATGGGTTTGAAGTGGTGAAGAGAAACAAAAACCCGAATTCACAAAGTGTGTGAGAACCATGGTTTCGTGGGTTTGGATTGGGGATGAGAAACAGAAACCCTATTTACACTAGGGTTTTGAGGAATAAAAAGCGGAAGAGAGTGTGAGAATTATTGTTTGGTAGGTTTGAAAAACTGAACCGAAACAGAATCCCTAATTCACAGAGTGTGAGGTCTAGGGTTTTGTGAGTTTAAATTGGTGAAGTACAATGCAAACAGAAATTCAACAATGGTTTTGTAAGGTTTAAATATTGAATTGAGTATGAGAACAAGGGTTTGGCGGGTTTGAACTGATGAACAAAAACAAAAACCCTATCTTATAGAGATTGTGAGAACAAGGGTTTTGTGTGTTTGAAGTGTAGAAGAGAAACATAAACCCTAATTCTAAGAGATTTTGAGAACTAGGTTCGAATTGGAGAAGAGAAATAGAGGCCCTGATTCAGAAAGAGTTTGAGAGCTTTATTTTCGTGGGTTTGCGGTGGTAAAGAGAAACAAAATCCCGAATTCATAATGTGTGAGAATCAAGGTTTGGTAGTTTCGGTTTGGTGATGAGAAACATAAATCCTATTTACAGTAGGGATTTTATGTTTAAAATTGGAGGAAAGGGTGAGATCTGTTGTTTGGAAGGTTGGAATAAGTGAACCGAAACAGAAACTCTAATTCACAGTGTGAAAGAACTAGGGTTTGGGCGGGTTTAAATTGGTGTAGTACAACATAAACCCTAATCCAACAATGGTTTTGCTAGGTCTAAAGATGGAAGGGAGTATGGGAACTACGGTTTGGTGGGTTTTAACAGGTTCCATGAAGCAAAATGCCTAACTCACAGAGATAGCGAATATTAGAGTTTTATGGGTTTGAAGTTCTGAAGAAAAACAGAAACCCTAATTCAACTAGGGTTTTGCAGGCTTAATGTTGGAAGAGATGGTGAGAGCAGTTGTCTGGTAGGGCTTAAGAGGTGAATAGAAAAAAAGAAACACCTAATTAAAAGTTTGAGAATAGGGTTTGGTGAGTTTCAAATGGTGAGCAACAAAAAAAAACCCTCATTGCACTAGGGTTTGTAGGTTTCAAATTGGAAGAGAGTGTTAGAACTTGGGTTTGGTGGGTCTGAATAGGTGAATAGGGAAAAAAACCTTAATTGACCGAGATTGTGAGAAATTGGGTTGTGTGGGTTTGAAGTGCAAAAGAGAAACAAAAACCTTTTTTCGGAAGATAGTGAGAACTAGGGTTCGGTTAGTTTGATTTGGAGAAGAGAAACATAAAGCCTAATTCACAAAGAGTTCGAGAATTTGGTTTTCATGGGTTTGAAGTGGTGAAGAGAAACAAAAACCCGAATTCACAAAGTGTGTGAGGACCATTGTTTCGTGGGTTTGGATTGGGGGTGACAAACAGAAACCCTATTTACACTAGGGTTTTGAGGATTAAAAAGCGGAAGAGAGTGTGAAAATTATTGTTTGGTAGGTTTGAAAAACTGAACCGAAACAGAATCCCTAATTCACAGAGTGTGAGGTCTAGGGTTTTGTGAGTTTAAATTGGTGAAGTACAATGCAAACAGAAATTCAACAATGGTTTTGTAAGGTTTAAATATTGAATTGAGTATGAGAACAAGGGTTTGGCGGGTTTGAACTGATGAACAAAAACAAAAACCCTAACTTATAGAGATTGTGAGAACCAGGGTTTTGTGTGTTTGAAGTGCAGAAGAGAAACATAAACCCTAATTCTAAGAGATTTTGAGAACTAGGTTCGAATTGGAGAAGAGAAATAGAGGCCCTGATTCAGAAAGAGTTTGAGAGCTTTATTTTCGTGGGTTTGCGGTGGTAAAGAGAAACAAAATCCCGAATTCATAGTGTGTGAGAATCAAGGTTTGGTAGTTTCGGTTTGGTGATGAGAAACATAAATCCTATTTACAGTAGGGATTTTATGTTTAAAATTGGAGGAAAGGGTGACATCTGTTGTTTGGAAGGTTGGAATAAGTGAACCGAAACAGACACTCTAATTCACAGTGTGAAAGAACTAGGGTTTGGGCGGGTTTAAATTGGTGTAGTACAACATAAACCCTAATCCAACAATGGTTTTGCGAGGTCTAAAGATGTAATGGAGTATGGGAACTACGGTTTGGTGGGTTTTAACAGGTGCCATGAAGCAAAATGCCTAACTCACAGAGATAGCGAATATTAGAGTTTTATGGGTTTGAAGTGCTGAAGAAAAACAGAAACCCTAATTCAACTAAGGTTTTGTAGGCTTAATGTTGGAAGAGATGGTGAGAGCAGTTGTCTCGTAGGGCTTAAAAGGTGAATAGAAAAAAAGAAACACCTAATTAAAAGTGTGAGAATAGGGTTTGGTGAGTTTCAAATGGTGAGCAACAAAAAAAAACCCTCATTGAACTAGGGTTTGTAGGTTTCAAATTGGAAGAGAGTGTTAGAACTTGGGTTTGGTGGGTTTGAATAGGTGAATAGAGAAAAAAACCTTAATTCACCGAGATTGTGAGAAATTGGGTTGTGTGGGTTTGAAGTGCAAAAGAGAAACAAAAACCTTTTTTCGGAAGATAGTGAGAACTAGGGATCGGTTAGTTTGATTTGGAGAAGAGAAACATAAAGCCTAATTCACAAAGAGTTCGAGAATTTGGTTTTCATGGGTTTGAAGTGGTGAAGAAAAACAAAAACCCGAATTCACAAAGTGTGTGGGAACCATGGTTTCATGGGTTTGGATTGGGGATGAGAAACAGAAACCCTATTTACACTAGGGTTTTGAGGATTAAAAAGCGGAAGAGAGTGTGAGAATTATTGTTTGGTAGGTTTGAAAAACTGAACCGAAACAGAATCCCTAATTCACAGAGTGTGAGGTCTAGGGTTTTGTGAGTTTAAATTGGTGAAGTACAATGCAAACCGAAATTCAACAATGGTTTTGTAAGGTTTAAATATTGAATTGAGTTTGAGAACAAGGTTTTGGCGGGTTTGAACTGATGAACAAAAACAAAAACCCTAACTTATAGAGATTGTGAGATCCAGGGTTTTGTGTGTTTGAAGTGCAGAAGAGAAACATAAACCCTAATTCTAAGAGATTTTGAGAACTAGGTTTGAATTGGAGAAGAGAAATAGAGGCCCTGATTCAGAAAGAGTTTGAGAGCTTTATTTTCGTGGGTTTGTGGTGGTAAAGAGAAACAAAATCCCGAATTCATAGTGTGTGAGAATCAAGGTTTGGTAGTTTCGAACCATTTCCAAGACATGCTTTCATTTTATGGACTTTAATTCATAATAGGATGCAAACTCAAGATAAATTGGTCATTTATGGGTTGCTTCAGCAACAAAAATGTGTCTTATGTGACTTACCGTGTGAAAACAGGGAACATCTATTTTTTGAATGCAGTTTCTCTTCTCAAGTTTGCTCTTTGGTTGCTATTGAAAATGGTTTGAAGCAAGTTGGGAAGAAGTGGGTGGATATAGTAAATTGGTGCAATGACGATTGTACTAACAATACTTTAAAGGCATGTGTTACCAAACTCGCATTGGCTGCAAGTGTTTACATCTTATGGAGGGAGAGGAACCTCAGGTTGTTTGCAGGAGAGTTTAAAAAGGAGGTTCAACTTGTTCAGGAGATAAATTCTTCTGTCAAATTTAGATTGTATCACTTGTTGGATATTCAAAATGGAGATAGAGTTTCAAGCAATGGGTGAGGGGAATATTTGCTCAGTTTTCCTGGAATTTATGTTCTGGGTTTGTGTTTGGATGAGTGGTAGAGAGTCAGTGTTTCTGGGTTTATGGTTCAGGAAATGGTTCAGACTTCGTGGGAGGTACTTTGTGATCTTTTCTATAAATGTTGCATTATCTTTTGATCCCTTTGTTTACACTGTGCATATTTATAAGTTGGTTGCTGAAGTTCAAGGGGTCCGGATGGCTATGAAGACTCTCACTGTGATAGAAATTAATTTCTGTAATCTGATGAAGATTATGTATATTATATTTGTGGGGAGGTGCTCAGGAGATATGTTAAACATTGGTTGCTATAGTCTTATGTTTTATCAGACTTGTTTTTTTGTTGTAAGGGTTATGGTGATTCTCTTGTATAATCCCCTGTGTTTAGAGTTAAGCTTAACTCTTTGGTGGGTTTGGGGGTTCCACCCTTGGGGTATGCCCCAAGTATTTTGTAGGCTTCTAGCCATTTTTTAATTTTCTATAATAATGACTTACTTTCCAAAAAAAAAAAAAAAGGTTTGGTAGTTTCGGTTTAGTGATGAGAAACATAAATCCTATTCATAGTAGGGTTTATAGGTTTAAAATTGGAGGAAAGGGTGAGATCTGTTGTTTGGAAGGTTGGAATAAGTGAACCAAAACAGAAACTCTAATTCACAGTGTGAAAGAACTAGGGTTTGGGCGGGTTTAAATTGGTGTAGTACAACATAAACCCTAATCCAACAATGGTTTTGTGAGGTCTAAAGATGGAAGGGAGTATGGGAACTACGGTTTGGTGGGTTTTAACAGGTGCCATGAAGCAAAATGCCTAACTCACAGAGATAGCGAATATTAGAGTTTTATGGGATTGAAGTGCTGAAGAAAAACAGAAACCCTAATTCAACTAGGGTTTTTAGGCTTAATGTTGGAAGAGATGGTGAGAGCAGTTGTCTGGTAGGGCTTCACAGGTGAATAGAAAAAAAGAAACACCTAATTAAAAGTGTGAGAATAGGGTTTGGTGAGTTTCAAATAGTGAGCAAAAAAAAAAACACTCATTGAACTAGGGTTTGTAGGTTTCAAATTGGAAGAGAGTGTTTGAACTTGGGTTTGGTGGGTCTGAATAGGTGAATAGAGAAAAAAACCTTAATTCACCGAGATTGTGAGAAATTGGGTTGTGTGGGTTTCAAGTGCAAAAGAGAAACAAAAACCTTTTTCAGAAGATAGTGAGAACTAGGGTTCGGTTAGTTTGATTTGGAGAAGAGAAACATAAAGCCTAATTCACAAAGAGTTCGAGAATTTGGTTTTCTTGGGTTTGAAGTGGTCAAGAGAAACAAATACCCGAATTCACAAAGTGTGTGAGAACCATGGTTTCGTGGGTTTGGATTGGGGATGAGAAACAGAAACCCTATTAAAACTAGGGTTTTGAGGATTAAAAAGCGGAAGAGAGTGTGAGAATTATTGTTTGGTAGGTTTGAAAAACTGAACCGAAACAGAATCCCTAATTCACAGAGTGTGTGGTCTAGGGTTTTGTGAGTTTAAATTGGTGAAGTACAATGCAAACAGAAATTCAACAATGGTTTTGTAAGGTTTAAATATTGAATTGAGTATGAGAACAAGGGTTTGGCGGGTATGAACTGATGAACAAAAACAAAAACCCTAACTTATAGAGATTGTGAGAACCAGGGTTTTGTGTGTTTGAAGTGCAGAAGAGAAACATAAACCCTAATTCTAAGAGATTTTGAGAACTAGGTTCGAATTGGAGAAGAGAAATAGAGGCCCTGATTCAGAAAGAGTTTGAGAGCTTTATTTTCGTGGGTTTGCGGTGGTAAAGAGAAACAAAATCCCGAATTCATAGTGTGTGAGAATCAAGGTTTGGTAGTTTCGGTTTGGTGATGAGAAACATAAATCCTATTTACAGTAGGGATTTAATGTTTAAAATTGGAGGAAAGGGTGAGATCTGTTGTTTGGAAGGTTGGAATAAGTCAACCGAAACAGAAACTCTAATTCACAGTGTGAAAGAACTAGGGTTTGGGCGGGTTTAAATTGGTGTTGTACAACATAAACCCTAATCCAACAATGGTTTTGAGAGGTCTAAAGATGGAAGGGAGTATGGGAACTACGGTTTGGTGGGTTTTAACAGGTGCCATGAAGCAAAATGCCTAACTCACAGAGATAGCGAATATTAGAGTTTTATGGGTTTGAAGTTCTGAAGAAAAACAGAAACCCTAATTCAACTAGGGTTTTGCAGGCTTAATGTTGGAAGAGATGGTGAGAGCAGTTGTCTGGTAGGGCTTAAGAGGTGAATAGAAAAACAGAAACACCTAATTAAAAGTGTGAGAATAGGGTTTGGTGAATTTCAAATGGTGAGCAACAAAAAAAAACCCTCATTGAACTAGGGTTTGTTGGTTTCAAATTGGAAAAGAGAGTGTTAGAACTTGGGTTTGGTGTGTCTGAATAGGTGAATAGAGAAAAAAACCTTAATTCACCGAGATTGTGAGAAATTGGGTTGTGTGGGTTTGAAGTGCAAAAGAGAAACAAAAACCTTTTTTCGGAAGATAGTGAGAACTAGGGTTCGGTTAGTTTGATTTGGAGAAGAGAAACATAAAGCCTAATTCACAAAGAGTTCGAGAATTTGGTTTTCATGGGTTTGAAGTGGTGAAGAGAAACAAAAACCCGAATTCACAAAGTGTGTGAGAACCATGGTTTCGTGGGTTTGGATTGGGGATGAGAAACAGAAACTCTATTTACACTAGGGTTTTGAGGATTAAAAAGCGGAAGAGAGTGTGAGAATTATTGTTTGGTAGGTTTGAAAAACTGAACCGAAACAGAATCCCTAATTCACAGAGTGTGAGGTCTAGGGTTTTCTGAGTTTAAATTGGTGAAGTACAATGCAAACAGAAATTCAACAATGGTTTTGTAAGGTTTAAATATTGAATTGAGTATGAGAACAAGGGTTTGGCGGGTTTGAACTGACGAACAAAAACAAAAACCCTAACTTATAGAGATTATGAGATCCAGGGTTTTGTGTGTTTGAAGTGCAGAAGAGAAACATAAACCCTAATTCTAAGAGATTTTGAGAACTAGGCTTGAATTGGAGAAGAGAAATAGAGGCCCTGATTCAGAAAGAGTTTGAGAGCTTTATTTTCGTGGGTTTGCGGAGGTAAAGAGAAACAAAATCCCGAATTCATAGTGTGTGAGAATCAAGGTATGGTAGTTTCGGTTTGGTGATGAGAAACATAAATCCTATTTACAGTAGGGTTTTTAGGTTTAAAATTGGAGGAAAGGGTGAGATCTGTTGTTTGGAAGGTTGGAATAAGTGAACCGAAAAAGAAACTCTAATTCACAGTGTGAAAGAACTAGGGTTTGGGCGGGTTTAAATTGGTGTAGTACAACATAAACCCTAATCCAGCAATGGTTTTGTGAGGTCTAAAGATGGAAGGGAGTATGGGAACTACGGTTTGGTGGGTTTTAACATGTGCCATGAAGCAAAATGCCTAACTCACAGAGATAGCGAATATTAGAGTTTTATGGGTTTGAAGTGCTGAAGAAAAACAGAAACCCTAATTCAACTAGGGTTCTGTAGGCTTAATGTTGGAAGAGATGGTGAGAGCAGTTGTCTGGTAGGGCTTAAGAGGTGAATAGAAAAAAAGAAACACCTAATTAAAAGTGTGAGAATAGGGTTTGGTGAGTTTCAAATGGTGAGCAACAAAAAAAAACCGTCATCGAACTATGGTTTGTAGGTTTCAAATTGGAAAAGAGAGTGTTAGAACTTGGGTTCGGTGGGTCTGAATAGGTGAATAGAGAAAAAAACCTTAATTCACCGAGATTGTGAGAAATTGGGTTGTGTGGGTTTGAAGTGCAAAAGAGAAACAAAAACCTTTTTTCAGAAGATAGTGAGAACTAGGGTTCGGTTAGATTGATTTGGAGAAGAGAAACATAAAGCCTAATTCACAAAGAGTTCGAGAATTTTGTTTTCATGGGTTTGAAGTGGTGAAGAGAAACAAAAACCCGAATTCACAAAGTGTGTGAGAACCATGGTTTCGTGGGTTTGGATTGGGGATGAGAAACAGAAACCCTATTTACACTAGGGTTTTGAGGATTAAAAAGCGGAAGAGAGTGTGAGAATTATTGTTTGGTAGGTTTGAAAAACTGAACCGAAACAGAATCCCTAATTCACAGAGTGTGAGGTCTAGGGTTTTGTGAGTTTAAATTGGTGAAGTACAATGCAAACAGAAATTCAACAATGGTTTTGTAAGGTTTAAATATTGAATTGAGTATGAGAACAAGGGTTTGGCGGGTTTGAACTGATGAACAAAAACAAAAACCCTAACTTATAGAGATTATGAGATCCAGGGTTTTGTGTGTTTGAAGTGCAGAAGAGAAACATAAACCCTAATTCTAAGAGATTTTGAGAACTAGGCTTGAATTGGAGAAGAGAAATAGAGGCCCTGATTCAGAAAGAGTTTGAGAGCTTTATTTTCGTGGGTTTGCGGAGGTAAAGAGAAACAAAATCCCGAATTCATAGTGTGTGAGAATCAAGGTATGGTAGTTTCGGTTTGGTGATGAGAAACATAAATCCTATTTACAGTAGGGTTTTTAGGTTTAAAATTGGAGGAAAGGGTGAGATCTGTTGTTTGGAAGGTTGGAATAAGTGAACCGAAAAAGAAACTCTAATTCACAGTGTGAAAGAACTAGGGTTTGGGCGGGTTTAAATTGGTGTAGTACAACATAAACCCTAATCCAACAATGGTTTTGTGAGGTCTGAAGATGGAAGGGAGTATGGGAACTACGGTTTGGTGGGTTTTAACAGGTGCCATGAAGCAAAATGCCTAACTCACAGAGATAGCGAATATTAGAGTTTTATGGGTTTGAAGTGCTGAAGAAAAACAGAAACCCTAATTCGACTAGGGTTTTGTAGGCTTAATGTTGGAAGAGATGGTGAGAGCAGTTGTCTGGTAGGGCTTCACAGGTGAATACAAAAAAAGAAACACCTAATTAAAAGTGTGAGAATAGGGTTTGGTGAGTTTCAAATGGTGAGCAACAAAAAAAAACCCTAATTGAACTAGGGTTTGAAGGTTTCAAATTGGAAAAGAGAGTGTTAGAACTTGGGTTTGGTGGGTCTGAATAGGTGAATAGAGAAAAAAACCTTAATTCACCGAGATTGTGAGAAATTGGGTTGAGTGGGTTTGAAGTGCAAAAGAGAAAGAAAAACCTTTTTTCAGAAGATAGTGAGAACTAGGGTTCGGTTAGTTTGATTTGGAGAAGAGAAACATAAAGCCTAATTCACAAAGAGTTCGAGAATTTGGTTTTCATGGGTTTGAAGTGGTGAAGAGAAACAAAAACCCGAATTCAAAGAGTGTGTGAGAACCATGGTTTCGTGGGTTTGGATTGGGGATGAGAAACAGAAACCCTATTTACACTAGGGTTTTGAGGATTAAAAAGCGGAAGAGAGTGTGAGAATTATTGTTTGGTAGGTTTTAAAAACTGAACCGAAACAGAATCCCTAATTCACAGAGTGTGAGGTCTAGGGTTTTGTGAGTGTAAATTGGTGAAGTACAATGCAAACAGAAATTCAACAATGGTTTTGTAAGGTTTAAATATTGAATTGAGTATGAGAACAAGGGTTTGGCGGGTTTGAACTAACGAACAAAAACAAAAACCCTAACTTATAGAGTTTGTGAGAACCAGGGTTTTGTGTGTTTGAAGTGCAGAAGAGAAACATAAACCCTAATTCTAAGAGATTTTGAGAACTAGGCTTGAATTGGAGAAGAGAAATAGAGGCCCTGATTCAGAAAGAGTTTGAGAGCTTTATTTTCGTGGGTTTGCGGAGGTAAAGATAAACAAAATCCCGAATTCATAGTGTGTGAGAATCAAGGTTTGGTAGTTTCGGTTTGGTGATGAGAAACATAAATCCTATTTACAGTAGGGTTTTTAGGTTTAAAATTGGAGGAAAGGGTGAGATCTGTTGTTTGGAAGTTTGGAATAAGTAAACCGAAACAGAAACTCTAATTCACAGTGTGAAAGAACTAGGGTTTGGGCGGGTTTAAATTGGTGTAGTACAACATAAACCCTAATCCAACAATGGTTTTGTGAGGTCTAAAGATGGAAGGGAGTATGGGAACTACGGTTTGGTGGGTTTTAACTGGTGCCATGAAGCAAAATGCCTAATTCACAGAGATAGCGAATATTAGAGTTTTATGGGTTTGAAGTGCTGAAGAAAAACAGAAACCCTAATTCAACTAGGGTTTTGTAGGCTTAATGTTGGAAGAGATGGTGAGCGCAGTTGTCTGGTAGGGCTTAAGAGGTGAATAGAAAAAAAGAAACACCTAATTAAAAGTGTGAGAATAGGGTTTGGTGAGTTTCAAATGGTGAGCAACAAAAAAAAACCCTCATTGAACTAGGGTTTGTAGGTTTCAAATTGGAAAAGAGAGTGTTAGAACTTGGGTTTAGTGGGTCGGAATAGGTGAATAGAGAAAAAAACCTTAATTCACCGAGATTGTGAGAAATTGGGTTGTTTGGGTTTGAAGTGCAAAAGAGAAACAAAAACCTTTTTTCAGAAGATAGTGAGAACTAGGGTTCGGTTAGTTTGATTTGGAGAAGAGAAACATAAAGCCTAATTCACAAAGAGTTCGAGAATTTGGTTTTCATGGGTTTGAAGTGGTGAAGAGAAACAAAAACCCGAATTCACAGAGTGTGTGAGAACCATGGTTTCGTGGGTTTGGATTGGGGATGAGAAACAGAAACCCTATTTACACTAGGGTTTTGAGGATTAAAAAGCGGAAGAGAGTGTGAGAATTATTGTTTGGTAGGTTTGAAAAACTGAACCGAAACAGAATCCCTAATTCACAGAGTGTGAGGTCTAGGGTTTTGTGAGTTTAAATTGGTGAAGTACAATGCAAACAGAAATTCAACAATGGTTTTGTAAGGTTTAAATATTGAATTGAGTATGAGAACAAGGGTTTGGCGGGTTTGAACTGACGAACAAAAACAAAAACCCTAACTTATAGAGATTGTGAGATCCAGGGTTTTGTGTGTTTGAAGTGCAGAAGAGAAACATAAACCCTAATTCTAAGAGATTTTGAGAACAAGGCTTGAATTCGAGAAGAGAAATAGAGGCCCTGATTCAGAAAGAGTTTGAGAGCTTTATTTTCGTGGGTTTGCGGAGGTAAAGAGAAACAAAATCCCGAATTCATAGTGTGTGAGAATCAAGGTTTGGTAGTTTCGGTTCGGTGATGAGAAACATAAATCCTATTTACAGTAGGGTTTTTAGGTTTAAAATTGGAGGAAAGGGTGAGATCTGTTGTTTGGAAGGTTGCAATAATTGAACCGAAACAGAAACTCTAATTCACAGTGTGAAAGAACTAGGGTTTGGGCGGGTTTAAATTGGTGTAGTACAACATAAACCCTAATCCAACAATGGTTTTGTGAGGTCTAAAGATGGAAGGGAGTAAGGGAACTACGGTTTGGTGGGTTTTAACAGGTGCCATGAAGCAAAATGCCTAACTCACAGAGATAGCGAATATTAGAGTTTTATGGGTTTGAAGTGCTGAAGAAAAACAGAAACCCTAATTCTACTAGGGTTTTGTAGGCTTAATGTTGGAAGAGATGGTGAGAGCAGTTGTCTGGTAGGGCTTAAGAGGTGAATAGAAAAAAAGAAACACCTAATTAAAAGTGTGAGAATAGGGATTGGTGAGTTTCAAATGGTGAGCAACAAAAAAAAACCCTAATTGAACTAGGGTTTGTAGTTTTCAAATTGGAAAAGAGAGTGTTAGAACTTGGGTTTGGTGGGTCTGAATAGGTGAATAGAGAAAAAAACCTTAATTCACCGAGATTGTGAGAAATTGGGTTGTGTGGGTTTGAAGTGCAAAAGAGAAACAAAAACCTTTTTTCAGAAGATAGTGAGAACTAGGGCTCGGTTAGTTTGATTTGGAGAAGAGAAACATAAAGCCTAATTCACAAAGAGTTCGAGAATTTGGTTTTCATGGGTTTGTAGTGGTGAAGAGAAACAAAAACCCGAATTCACAGTGTGTGAGAACCATGGTTTCGTGGGTTTGGATTGGGGATGAGAAACAGAAACCCTATTAACACTAGGGTTTTGAGGATTAAAAAGCGGAAGAGAGTGTGAGAATTATTGTTTGGTAGGTTTGAAAAACTGATCCGAAACAGAATCCCTAATTCACAGAGTGTGAGGTCTAGGGTTTTGTGAGTTTAAATTGGTGAAGTACAATGCAAACAGAAATTCAACAATGGTTTTGTAAGGTTTAAATATTGAATTGAGTATGAGAACAAGGGTTTGAAGGGTTTGAACTGACGAACAAAAACAAAAACCCTAACTTATAGAGATTGTGAGATCCAGGGTTTTGTGTGTTTGAAGTGTAGAAAAGAAACATAAACCCTAATTCTAAGAGATTTTGAGAACTAGGCTTGAATTGGAGAAGAAAAATTGAGGGCCTGATTCAGAAAGAGTTTGAGAGCTTTATTTTCGTGGGTTTGCGGAGGTAAAGAGAAACAAAATCCCGAATTCATAGTGTGTGAGAATCAAGGTTTGGTAGTTTCGGTTTGGTGATGAGAAACATAAATCCTATTTACAGTAGGGTTTTTAGGTTTAAAATTGGAGGAAAGGGTGAGATCTGTTGTTTGGAAGGTTGGAATAAGTGAACCGAAACAGAAACTCTAATTCACAGTGTGAAAGAACTAGGGTTTGGGCGGGTTTAAATTGGTGTAGTACTACATAAACCCTAATCCAACAATGGTTTTGTGAGGTCTAAAGATGGAAGGGAGTATGGGAACTACGGTTTGGTGGGTTTTTACAGGTGTCATGAAGCAAAATGCCTAACTCACAGAGATAGCGAATATTAGAGTTTTATGGGTTTGAAGTACTGAAGAAAAACAGAAACCCTAATTCAACTAGGGTTTTGTAGGCTTAATGTTGGAAGAGATGGTGAGAGCAGTTGTCTGGTAGGGCTTAAGAGGTGAATACAAAAAAAGAAACACCTAATTAAAAGTGTGAGAATAGGGTTTGGTGAGTTTCAAATGGTGAGCAACAAAAACAAACCCTCATTGAACTTGGGTTTGTAGGTTTCAAATTGGAAAAGAGAGTGTTAGAACTTGGGTTTGGTGGGTCTTAATAGGTAAATAGAGAAAAAAACCTTAATTCACCGAGATTGTGAGAAATTGGGTTGTGTGGGTTTGAAGTGCAAAAGAGAAACAAAAACCTTTTTTCAGAAGATAGTAAGAACAAGGGTTCGGTTAGTTTGATTTGGAGAAGAGAAACATAAAGCCGAATTCACAAAGAGTTCGAGAATTTGGTTTTCATGGGTTTGAAGTGGTGAAGAGATATAAAAACCCGAATTCACAAAGTGTGTGAGAACCATGGTTTCGTGGGTTTGGATTGGGGATGAGAAAAAGAAACCCTTTTTACACTAGGGTTTTGAGGATTAAAAAGCGGAAGAGAGTGTGAGAATTATTGTTTGGTAGGTATGAAAAACTGAACCGAAACAGAATCCCTAATTCACAGAGTGTTAGGTCTAGGGTTTTGTGAGTTTAAATTGGTGAAGTACAATGCAAACAGAAATTCAACAATGGTTTTGTAAGGTTTAAATATTGAATTGAGTATGAGAACAAGGGTTTGGCGGGTTTGAACTAACGAACAAAAACAAAAACCCTAACTTATAGAGTTTGTGAGAACCAGGGTTTTGTGTGTTTGAAGTGCAGAAGAGAAACATAAACCCTAATTCTAAGAGATTTTGAGAACCAGGCTTGAATTGGAGATGAGAAATAGAGGCCCTGATTCAGAAAGAGTTTGAGAGCTTTATTTTCGTGGATTTGCGGTGGTAAAGAGAAACATAATCCCGAATTCATAGTGTGTGAGAATCAAGGTTTGGTAGTTTCGGTTTGGTGATGAGAAACATAAATCCTATTTACAGTAGGGTTTTTAGGTTTAAAATTGGAGGAAAGGGTGAGATCTGTTGTTTGGAAGGTTGGAATAAGTGAACCGAAACAAAAACTCTAATTCACAGTGTGAAAGGACTAGGGTTTGGGCGGGTTTAAATTGGTGTAGTACAACATAAACCCTAATCCAACAATGGTTTTGTGAGGTCTAAAGATGGAAGGTAGTACGAGAACTACGGTTTGGTGGGTTTTAACAGGTGCCATGAAGCAAAATGCCTAACTCACAGAGATAGCGAATATTAGAGTTTTATGGGTTTGAAGTGCTGAAGAAAAAACTGAAACCCTAATTCAACTAGGGTTTTGTAGGCTTAATGTTGGAAGAGTTGGTGAGAGCAGTTGTCTGGTAGGGCTTAAGAGGTGAATAGAAAAAAAAACCAACCTAATCAAAATTGTGAGAATAGGGTTTGGTGAGTTTCAAATGGTGAACAACAAAAAAAACCCTCATTGAACTAGGGTTTGTAGGTTTCAAATTGGAAGAGAGTGTTAGAACTTGGGTTTGGTGGGTCTGAATAGGTGAATAGAGAAAAAAACCTTAATTCACCGAGATTGTGAGAAATTGGGTTGTGTGGGTTTGAAATGCAAAAGAGAAACAAAAACCTTTTTTCAGAAGATAGTGAGAACAAGGGTTCGGTTAGTTTGATTTGGAGAAGAGAAACATAAAGCCGAATTCACAAAGAGTTCGAGAATTTGGTTTTCATGGGTTTGAAGTGGTGAAGAGAAACAAAAACCCGAATTCACAAAGTGTGTGATAACCATGGTTTCGTGGGTTTGGATTGGGGATGAGAAACAGAAACCTATTTACACTAGGGTTTTGAGCATTAAAAAGCGGAAGAGAGTGTGAGAATTATTGTTTGGTAGGTTTGAAAAACTGAACCGAAACAGAATCCCTAATTCACAGAGTGTGAGGTCTAGGGTTTTGTGAGTGTAAATTGGTGAAGTACAATGCAAACAGAAATTCAACAATGGTTTTGTAAGGTTTAAATATTGAATTGAGTATGAGAACAAGGGTTTGGCGGGTTTGAACTGACGAACAAAAACAAAAACCCTAACTTATAGAGTTTGTGGGAACCATGGTTTTGTGTGTTTGAAGTACAGAAGAGAAACATAAACCCTAATTCTAAGAGATTTTGAGAACCAGGCTTGAATTGGAGATGAGAAATAGAGGCCCTGATTCAGAAAGAGTTTGAGAGCTTTATTTTCGTGGATTTGCGGTGGTAAAGAGAAACATAATCCCGAATTCATAGTGTGTGAGAATCAAGGTTTGGTAGTTTCGGTTTGGTGATGAGAAACATAAATCCTATTTACAGTAGGGTTTTTAGGTTTAAAATTGGAGGAAAGGGTGAGATCTGTTGTTTGGAAGGTTGGAATAAGTGAACCGAAACAGAAACTCTAATTCACAGTGTGAAAGAACTAGGGTTTGGGCGGGTTTAAATTGGTGTAGTACAACATAAACCCTAATCCAACAATGGTTTTGTGAGGTCTAAAGATGGAAGGGAGTATGGGAACTACGGTTTGGTGGGTTTTAACAGGTGCCATGAAGCAAAATGCCTAACTCACAGAGATAGCGAATATTAGAGTTTTATGGGTTTGAAGTGCCGAAGAAAAACAGAAACCCTAATTCAACTAGGGTTTTGTAGGCTTAATGTTGGAAGAGATGGTGAGAGCAGTTGTCTGGTAGGGCTTAAGAGGTGAATACAAAAAAAGAAACACCTAATTAAAAGTGTGAGAATAGGGTTTGGTGAGTTTCAAATGGTGAGCAACAAAAGCAAACCCTCATTGAACTAGGGTTTGTAGGTTTCAAATTGGAAAAGAGAGTGTTAGAACTTGGGTTTGGTGGGACTTAATAGGTAAATAGAGAAAAAAACCTTAATTCACCGAGATTGTGAGAAATTGGGTTGTGTGGGTTTGAAGAGCAAAAGAGAAACATAATCCTTTTTTCAGAAGATAGTGAGAACTAGGGTTCGGTTAGTTTGATTTGGAGAAGAGAAACATAAAGCCTAATTCACAAAGAGTTCGAGAATTTGGTTTTCATGGGTTTTAAGTGGTGAAGAGAAACAAAAACCCGAATTCACAAAGTGTGTGAGAACCATGGTTTTGTGGGTTTGGATTGGGGATGAGAAACAGAAACCCTATTTACACTAGGGTTTTGAGGATTAAAAAGTGGAAGAGAGTGTGAGAATTATTGTTTTGTAGGTTTGAAAAACTGAACTGAAACAGAATCCCTAATTCACAGAGTGTGAGGTCTAGGGTTTTGTGAGATTAAATTGGTGAAGTACAATGCAAACAGAAATTCAACAATGGTTTTGTAAGGTTTAAATATTGAATTGAGTATGAGAACAAGGGTTTGGCGGGTTTGAACTAACGAACAAAAACAAAAACCCTAACTTATAGACATTGTGAGAACCAGGGTTTTGTGTGTTTGAAGTGCAGAAGAGAAACAAAAACCCTAATTCTAAGAGATTTTGAGAACCAGGCTTGAATTGGAGATGAGAAATAGAGGCCCTGATTCAGAAAGAGTTTAAGAGCTTTATTTTCGTGGATTTGCAGTTGGAAAAAGAAACATAATCCCGAATTCATAGTGTGTGAGAATCAAGGTTTGGTAGTTTCAGTTTGGTGATGAGAAACATAAATCCTATTTACAGTAGGGTTTTTAGGTTTAAAATTGGAGGAAAGGGTGAGATCTGTTGTTTGGAAGGTTGGAATAAGTGAACCGAAACAAAAACTCTAATTCACAGTGTGAAAGGACTAGGGTTTGGGCGGGTTTAAATTGGTGTAGTACAACATAAACCCCAATCCAACAATGGTTTTGTGAGGTCTAAAGATGGAAGGTAGTATGAGAACTACGGTTTGGTGGGTTTTAACAGGTGCCATGAAGCAAAATGCCTAACTCACAGAGATAGCGAATATTAGAGTTTTATGGGTTTGAAGTGCTGAAGAAAAAACAGAAACCCTAATTCAACTAGGGTTTTGTAGGCTTAATGTTGGAAGAGTTGGTGAGAGCAGTTGTCTGGTAGGGCTTAAGAGGTGTATAGAAAAAAAAACCAACCTAATCAAAATTGTGAGAATAGGGTTTGGTGAGTTTCAAATGGTGAACAACAAAAAAAACCCTCATTGAACTAGGGTTTGTAGGTTTCAAATTGGAAGAGAGTGTTAGAACTTGGGTTTGGTGGGTCTGAATAGGTGAATAGAGAAAAAAACCTTAATTCACCGAGATTGTGAGAAATTGGGTTGTGTGGGTTTGAAGTGCAAAAGAGAAACAAAAACCTTTTTTCACAAGATAGTGAGAACAAGGGTTCGGTTAGTTTGATTTGGAGAAGAGAAACATAAAGCCGAATTCACAAAGAGTTCGAGAATTTGGTTTTCATGGGTTTGAAGTGGTGAAGAGAAACAAAAACCCGAATTCACAAAGTGTGTGAGAACCATGGTTTCGTGGGTTTGGATTGGGGATGAGAAACAGAAACCCTATTTACACTAGGGTTTTGAGGCTTAAAAAGCGGAAGAGAGTGTTAGAATTATTGTTTGGTAGGTTTGAAAAACTGAACAGAAACAGAATCCCTAATTCACAGAGTGTGAGGTCTAGGGTTTTGTGTGTTTAAATTGGTGAAGTACAATGCAAACAGAAATTCAACAATGGTTTTGAAAGGTTTAAATATTGAATTGAGTATGAGAAGAAGGGTTTGGCGGGTTTGAACTGATGAACAAAAACAAAAACCCTAACTTATAGAGATTGTGAGAACCAGGGTTTTTTGTGTTTCAAGTGCAGAAGAGAAACATAAACCCTAATTCTAAGAGATTTCGAGAACTAGGCTTGAATTGGAGAAGAGAAATAGAGGCCCTGATTCAGAAAGAGTTTGAGAGCTTTATTTTCGTGGGTTTGCGGTGGTAAAGAGAAACAAAATCCCGAATTCATAGTGTGTGAAAATCAAGGTTTGGTAGTTTCGGTTTGGTGATGAGAAACATAAATCCTATTTACAGTAGGGTTTTTAGGTTTAAAATTGGAGGAAAGGGTGAGATCTGTTGTTTGGAAGGTTGGAATATGTGAACCGAAACAGAAACTCTAATTCACAGTGTGAAAGAACTAGGGTTTGGGCGGGTTTAAATTGGTGTAGTACAACATAAACCCTAATCCAACAATGGTTTTGTGAGGTCTAAAGATGGAAGGGAGTATGAGAACTACGGTTTGGTGGGTTTTTACAGGTGCCACGAAGCAAAATGCCTAACTCACAGAGATAGCGAATATTAGAGTTTTATGGGTTTGAAGTGCTAAAGAAAAACAGAAACCCTAATTCAAGTAGGGTTTTGTAGGCTTAATGTTGGATGAGATGGTGAGAGCAGTTGTCTGGTAGGGCTTCAGAGGTGAATAGAAAAAAAAAAAAACCTAATCAAAAGTGTGAGAATAGGGTTTGGTGAGTTTCAAATGGTGAACAAAAAAAAAACCCTCATTGAACTAGAGTTTGTAGGTTTCAAATTGGAAGAAAGTGTTAGAACTTGGGTTTGGTGGGTCAGAATAGGTGAATAGAGAAAAAAACCTTAATTCACCGAGATTGTGAGAAATTGGGTTGTGTGGGTTTGAAGTGCAAAAGAGAAACAAAAACCTTTTTTCAGAAGATAGTGAGAACAAGGTTCAGTTAGTTTGATTTGGAGAAGAGAAACATAAAGCCGAATTCACAAAGAGTTCGAGAATTTGGTTTTCATGGGTTTGAAGTGGTGAAGAAAAGCAAAACCCCGAATTCACAAAGCGTGTGAGAACCATGGTTTCGTGGGTTTGGATTAGGGATGAGAAACAGAAACCCTATTTTCACTAGGGTTTTGAGGATTAAAAAGCGGAAGAGTGTGTGAGAATTATTATTTGGTAGGTTTGAAAAACTGAACCGAAACCAAAATTCCTAATTCACAGAGTGTGAGGTCTAGGGTTTTGTGAGTTTAAATTGGTGAAGTACAATGCAAACAGAAATTCAACAATGGTTTTGTAAGGTTTAAATATTGAATTGAGTATGAGAACAAGGGTTTGGCGGTTGGAACTGATGAACAAAAACAAAAACCCTAACTTATAGAGATTGTGAGAACCAGGGTTTTGTGTGTTTGAAGTGCAGAAGAGAAACATAAACCCTAATTCTAGGAGATTTTGAGAACTAGGTTTGAATTGGAGAAGAGAAATAGAAGCCCTTATTCAGAAAGAGTTTGAGAGCTTTATTTTCATGGGTTTGCGGTGGTAAAGAGAAACGAAATCCCGAATTCATAGTGTGTGAGAATCAAGGTTTGGTAGTTTCGGTTTGGTGATGAGAAACATAAATCCTATTTACAGTAGGGTTTTTTGGTTTAAAATTTGAGGAAAGGGTGAGATCTGTTGTTTGGAAGGTTGGAATAAGTGAACCAAATCAGAAACTCTAATTCACAGTGTGAAAGAACTAGGGTTTGGGCGGGTTTAAATTGGTGTAGTACAATATAAACCCTAATCCAATAATGGTTTTGTGAGGTCCAAAGATGGAAGGGAGTATGAGAACTACGCTTTGGTGGGTTTTAACAGGTGCCATGAAGCAAAATGCCTAACTCACAGAGATAGCGAATATTAGAGTTTTATGGGTTTGAAGTGCTGAAGTAAAACATAAACCCTAATTCAACTAGGGTTTTGTAGGCTTAATGTTGGAAGAGATGGTGAGAGCAGTTGTCTGGTAGGGCTTAAGAGGTGAATAGAAAAAAAGAAACACCTAATCAAAAGTGTGAGAATAGGGTTTGGTGAGTTTCAAATGGTGAACAACAAAAAAAACCCTCATTGAACTAGGGTGTGTAGGTCTCAAATTGGAAGAGAGTGGTAGAACTTGGGTTTGGTGGGTCTGAATAGGTGAATAGAGAAAAAAACCTTAATTCACCGAGATTGTGAGAAATTGGGTTGTGTGGGTTTGAAGTGCAAAAGAGAAACAAAAACCTTTTTTCAGAAGATAGTGAGAACAAGGGTTCGGTTAGTTTGATTTGGAGAAGAGAAACATAAAGCCGAAATCACAAAGAGTTCAAGAATTTGGTTTTCATGGGTTTGAAGTGGTGAAGAGAAACAAAAACCCTAATTCACAAAGTGTGTGAGAACCATGGTTTCGTGGGTTTGGATTGGGGATGAGAAACAGAAACCCTATTTACACTAGGGTTTTGAGGCTTAAAAAGCGGAAGAGAGTGTTAGAATTATTGTTTGGTAGGTTTGAAAAACTGAACAGAAACAGAATCCCTAATTCACAGAGTGTGAGGTCTAGGGTTTTGTGAGTTTAAATTGGTGAAGTACAATGCAAACAGAAATTCAACAATGGTTTTGAAAGGTTTAAATATTGAATTGAGTATGAGAAGAAGGGTTTGGCGGGTTTGAACTGATGAACAAAAACAAAAACCCTAACTTATAGAGATTGTGAGAACCAGGGTTTTGTGTGTTTCAAGTGCAGAAGAGAAACATAAACCCTAATTCTAAGAGATTTTGAGAACTAGGCTTGAATTGGAGAAGAGAAATAGAGGCCCTGATTCAGAAAGAGTTTGAGAGCTTTATTTTCGTGGGTTTGCGGTGGGAAAGAGAAACAAAATCCCGAATTCATAGTGTGTGAGAATCATGGTTTGGTAGTTTCGGTTTGGTGATGAGAAACATAAATCCTATTTACAGTAGGGTTTTTAGGTTTAAAATTGGAGGAAATGGTGAGATCTGTTGTTTGGAAGGTTGGAATAAGTGAACCGAAACAGAATCTCTAATTCACAGTGTGAAAGAACTAGGGTTTGGGCGGGTTTAAATTGGTGTAGTACAACATAAACCATAATCCAACAATGGTTTTGTGAGGTCTAAAGATGGAAGGGAGTATGAGAACTACGGTTTGGTGGGTTTTTACAGGTGCCACGAAGCAAAATGCCTAACTCACAGAGATAGCGAATATTAGAGTTTTATGGGTTTGAAGTGCTAAAGAAAAACAGAAACCCTAATTCAAGTAGGGTTTTGTAGGCTTAATGTTGGATGAGATGGTGAGAGTAGTTGTCTGGTAGGGCTTCAGAGGTGAATAGAAAAAAAAAAAAACATAATCAAAAGTGTGAGAATAGGGTTTGGTGAGTTTCAAATGGTGAACAACAAAAAAAACCCTCATTGAACTAGAGTTTGTAGGTTTCAAATTGGAAGAAAGTGTTAGAACTTGGGTTTGGTGGGTCAGAATAGGTGAATAGAGAAAAAAACCTTAATTCACCGAGATTGTGAGAAATTGGGTTGTGTGGGTTTGAAGTGCAAAAGAGAAACAAAAACCTTTTTTCAGAAGATAGTGAGAACAAGGTTCAGTTAGTTTGATTTGGAGAAGAGAAACATAAAGCCGAATTCACAAAGAGTTCGAGAATTTGGTTTTCATGGGTTTGAAGTGGTGAAGAAAAGCAAAACCCCGAATTCACAAAGCGTGTGAGAACCATGGTTTCGTGGGTTTGGATTGGGGATGAGAAACAGAAACCCTATTTACACTAGGGTTTTGAGGATTAAAAAGCGGAAGAGTGTGTGAGAATTATTATTTGGTAGGTTTGAAAAACTGAACCGAAACCAAAATTCCTAATTCACAGAGTGTGAGGTCTAGGGTTTTGTGAGTTTAAATTGGTGAAGTACAATGCAAACAGAAATTCAACAATGGTTTTGTAAGGTTTAAATATTGAATTGAGTATGAGAACAAGGGTTTGGCGGTTGGAACTGATGAACAAAAACAAAAACCCTAACTTATAGAGATTGTGAGAACCAGGGTTTTGTGTGTTTGAAGTGCAGAAGAGAAACGTAAACCCTAATTCTAGGAGATTTTGAGAACTAGGTTTGAATTGGAGAAGAGAAATAGAAGCCCTTATTCAGAAAGAGTTTGAGAGCTTTATTTTCATGGGTTTGCGGTGGTAAAGAGAAACGAAATCCCGAATTCATAGTGTGTGAGAATCAAGGTTTGGTAGTTTCGGTTTGGTGATGAGAAATATAAATCCTATTTACAGTAGGGTTTTTAGGTTTAAAATTTGAGGAAAGGGTGAGATCTGTTCTTTGGAAGGTTGGAATAAGTGAACCAAATCAGAAACTCTAATTCACAGTGTGAAAGAACTAGGGTTTGGGCGGGTTTAAATTGGTGTAGTACAACATAAACCCTAATCCAACAATGGTTTTGTGAGGTCCAAAGATGGAAGGGAGTATGAGAACTACGCTTTGGTGGGTTTTAACAGGTGCCATGAAGCAAAATGCCTAACTCACAGAGATAGCGAATATTAGAGTTTTATGGGTTTGAAGTGCTGAAGTAAAACATAAACCCTAATTCAACTAGGGTTTTGTAGGCTTAATGTTGGAAGAGATGGTGAGAGCAGTTGTCTGGTAGGGCTTAAGAGGTGAATAGAAAAAAAGAAACACCTAATCAAAAGTGTGAGAATAGGGTTTGGTGAGTTTCAAATGGTGAACAACAAAAAAAACCCTCATTGAACTAGGGTGTGTAGGTCTCAAATTGGAAGAGAGTGGTAGAACTTGGGTTTGGTGGGTCTGAATAGGTGAATAGATAAAAAAACCTTAATTCACCGAGATTGTGAGAAATTGGGTTGTGTGGGTTTGAAGTGCAAAAGAGAAACAAAAACCTTTTTTCAGAAGATAGTGAGAACAAGGGTTCGGTTAGTTTGATTTGGAGAAGAGAAACATAAAGCCGAAATCACAAAGAGTTCAAGAATTTGGTTTTCATGGGTTTGAAGTGGTGAAGAGAAACAAAAACCCTAATTCACAAAGTGTGTGAGAACCATGGTTTCGTGGGTTTGGATTGGGGATGAGAAACAGAAACCCTATTTACACTAGGGTTTTGAGGCTTAAAAAGCGGAAGAGAGTGTTAGAATTATTGTTTGGTAGGTTTGAAAAACTGAACAGAAACAGATTCCCTAATTCACAGAGTGTGAGGTCTAGGGTTTTGTGAGTTTAAATTGGTGAAGTACAATGCAAACATAAATTCAACAATGGTTTTGTAAGGTTTAAATATTGAATTGAGTATGAGAACAAGGGTTTGGCGGGTTTGAACTGACGAACAAAAACAAAAACCCTAACTTATAGAGATTGTGAGAACCTGGGTTTTGTGTGTTTCAAGTGCAGAAGAGAAACATAAACCCTAATTCTAAGATATTTTGAGAACTAGGCTTGAATTGGAGAAGAGAAATAGAGGCCCTGATTCAAAAAGAGTTTGAGAGCTTTATTTCCGTCGGTTTGCGGTGGTAAACAGAAACAAAATCCCGAATTCATAGTGTGTGAGAATCAAGGTTTGGTACATTCGGTTTGGTGATGAGAAACATAAATCCTATTTACAGTAGGGTTTTTAGGTTTAAAATTGGAGGAAAGGGTGAGATATGTTGTTTGGAAGGTTGGAATAAGTGAACCGAAACAGAAACTCTAATTCACAGTGTGAAAGAACTAGGGTTTGGGCGGGTTTAAATTGGTGTAGTACAACATAAACCCTAATCCAACAATGGTTTTGTGAGGTCTAAAGATGGAAGGGAGTATGAGAACTACGGTTTGGTGGGTTTTAAAAGGTGCCATGAAGCAAAATGCCTAACTCACAGAGATAGCGAATATTAGAGTTTTATGGGTTTGAAGTGCTGAAAAAAAACATAAACCCTAATTCAACTAGGGTTTTGTAGGCTTAATGTTGGAAAAGATGGTGAGAGCAGTTGTCTGGTTGGGCTTAAGAGGTGAATAGAAAAAAAGAAACACCTAATCAAAAGTGTGAGAATAGGGTTTGGTGAGTTTCAAATGGTGAACAACAAAAAAGAAACCCTCATTGAACTAGGGTTTGTAGGTTTCAAATTGGAAGAGGGTGTTAGAACTTGGGTTTGGTGGGTCTGAATAGGTGAATAGAGAAAAAAACCTTAATTCACCGAGATTGTGAGAAATTGGGTTGTGTGGGTTTGAAGTGCAAAAGAGAAACAAAAACTTTTTTTAGAAGATAGTGAGAACTAGGGTTCGGTTAGTTTGATTTGGAGAAGAGAAACATAAAGCCTAATTTACAAAGAGTTCGAGAATTTGGTTTTCATGGGTTTGAAGTGGTGAAGAGAAACAAAATCCCGAATTCACAAAGCGTGTGAGAACCATGGTTTCGTGGGTTTGGATTGGGGATGAGAAAGAGAAACCCTATTTATACTAGGGTTTTGAGGATTAAAAAGTGGAAGAGAGTGTGAGAATTATTGTTTGGTAGGTTTGAAAAACTTAACCGAAACAGAATCCCTAATTCACAGAGTGTGAGGTCTAGGGTTTTGTGAGTTTAAATTGGTGAAGTACAATGCAAACATAAATTCAACAATGGTTTTGTAAGGTTTAAATATTGAATTGAGTATGAGAACAAGGGTTTGGCGGGTTTGAACTGACGAACAAAAACAAAAACCCTAACTTATAGAGATTGTGAGAACCTGGGTTTTGTGTGTTTGAAGTGCAGAAGAGAAACATAAACCCTAATTCTAAGAGATTTTGAGAACTAGGTTTGAATTGGAGAAGAGAAATAGAGGCCCTGATTCAGAAAGAGTTTGAGAGCTTTATTTCCGTGGGTTTGCGGTGGTAAAGAGAAACAAAATCCCGAATTCATAGTGTGCGAGAATCAAGGTTTGGTAGTTTCGGTTTGGTGATGAGAAACATAAATCCTAAAAAAACCTCATATTCTTTAGCAGATTTTTAGTGAGAGAAGCTCTCCCTTCTCTCTAGAATGAGAGGTGTTTGGGATTTGGGTTAGTGGATTGAGTTAATTTTTTGACTCGGTCAAACTGAGTTTGACCAAGTTATTTGTTATGATATTCCACTGAGTCATTTCGAGTTTGGACTATTTTCAGATTCAAATACTGAGTTGTATTCGAGTCATTTCAGATCTGATTGTTTTTTTTTTGGGTGTTGACTTTTGTGCTTCTCTCTTCAATTCATAGAGAATCCATTCCAGAGAGAAGGAGAGTGCTACGTTTTCAATCCCACACTACCCTGAAGTCTGAGTAAGGGTTTCGTGTTTCAATCTTTCAATAGCTGCTAGGTGCTACACATTTCGAAGAGAAGGGCGTGCGACTTCATGCCCATAATACCCTGAAGTCTGAGTAAGGGTGTTTGGGATGTTGTTTTCCTGAAGCTGCAAGTGGTTCGGTGGTTGAGGGTTTCGTCAACGAAGCTTTCCTTCCCTGATTTTGCAGACGAAGTTAAGGGCGATTGGTTTGCTCGTCGGTTTGCAGTGCTTCAGACGAAGCCGTGTTGTCTGGCAAACCAGTGATTGCAGGTGTTTGCTCGCCGGTCGTACTGAAGACAACCTGATCACTGTTTCGATCCGCGGTTTGGTTGACGAAGCAAGGGGTGATCTTTGGCATCGGGCAGTATCTTCGGTGTTTTCTGGTTTCGAGGGGACGACGCGTCATAGCCGGTTATTCAGACGAAGCTCGCCGGCGAACGTGACTCTCCAGGTTTCGTCCGCTGAAGAAGACAACCTGAAAATTGCAGTGCTGTGAGCAGAGCCCTGAAGCCGTACGACCAGTAGCTGTTTCTGCAGCTGCTTGCCGAAGCTGTTCCAAAGCTAAGTCTTGGAGCAGAGCTATTTCAAAAAATTGCTGAAACTAAATTTTACGAAGCTTGCTAGTCTGAAGCAGTACAAGCTGTTGGCTGACGCTGCAAAGCTTATGCTTTATTTGTGCTGTGGTAGGTCAGGGTAAGTTTTCTTTGGTGCCCATTTATTTTTTTTATTGTGCCCATTTATTTTTGTTGCAAGGGTTGCTGCCCTGGTGTTTGGTGAGGGTTGGTGCCCTATTCGTGTTTATTTTTTCTTTTGGGTTGGTGCCCATTTATTTTTGTTGCAAGGGTTGCTGCCCTGGTGATTTGGTGAGGGTTGGTGCCCTATTTGTGTTTTCTTCTTTTTTATGAGTCTGGTTATGGGGGATGCTGTTGAGATTGAGCGTCTGAATAAACTGGTTGAGAAGCTCAGAAATGAGCTGAATGTGCAGTATAAGGTTAAGTCTGTATTTCCTGAGGGTGATAATAAAATGTTACACAATGTTTCACAACAGGGGTCTCCTAAAAAAGGAAAGGATCTTGTGATAGATGTAGTTTCAGGTGGGGTTTCAAATGACCACCAAGTGTATGTAGAAAGGTCTGAAATTAATCTGTGTGATGAGGGTACTAAGGTTGTTGTTCCTTCAGTCTCTTCGATGAATGGGAATTTTTCTGGGGTGAGTGAAAAATTGCCGAAGCTAGGGGGTGATGTAGGTACTGTTAAACCTACTTTATCATGGGCTGATACTCTAATGAAAAATATTTCAAAGAACAAAATGCAATTAAAATACTTCCCACAAGCTGTGAAAGATAAAATTGTTGAAATACCTTATGATGTCGAAATGAAGGGGTGTTATTTGTGGAGGGATTGCTTAGTGGGTTATTGTATGGATAGGAAACTACCATTCCCAACGGTAAATTCCATTGCAAAGAGACTCTGGGGTAATAATGGGATGACTGAGGTTATGAGTCTTGATAGGGGTTTCTTTTTGTTCAAGTTTGATAGTGCTGAAAGTAGTAATTCTATTATAGAAAGCGGACCTTGGCATTTTCCAAACCAGCTTATGGTGTTGCAAAAGTGGAGGCCTGATCTTGCTATCTATAAACAAGGGTTAAAAAGTGTTCCAATATGGGCTAAATTTTATCATATTCCATTACAATTGTGGACTCCGGATGGGTTGGGATATATTGCTAGCATTTTGGGGAGACCTCTATATACTGATTCTCAAACTGATGATAGGGGGAGATTAAATTATGCCAGGATGTGTATTGAGGTGGATATTAAAGCTGAATTTCCGTCTGAGGTAGGGGTCAAGTTAGCTGATGGGAGAATTGTCACTATTGGTGTTGAATATCAATGGATACCCATGAAATGTGAGCACTGTGAGATTTTTGGACATTCTTCCAAAAATTGTGTTAAAATGAAAGTCCAAAATGCAATTCAAAAATCTAAAGAGACTAAGAAAGAATGGGTTGTTGTAGGGAAGAAAGTCGGTGAAACAAGTAATTCTGATGCAATAAATCAGGAGCAGGTTAATGTTATACCTAAAGATATTCAGAATTTAGGAAATAAAGTTGTTGAGGTTGAGATTATTGTAGAGTCAAATGAATTAAAAAATCATGAGGCTCTGGTGAATGTAAATGAATTGAAGATAGAGGAGCCTAGGGATAATCCAAATGTTCTTTCACCTAATAAATTCTCATGCCTGGGAGATTTTGATGATGGGGAGATAATGGAGGATTGGGGAATAGATACAGTAAATGAAAAGGAAGGTTTTATACATGATCCAGGGAGAAGGGTAGAGGAAGAAAAGAATGGTCATAAAGCTGGGGAAACCCTCTGAGTATAAAAGAGATAGGGAGTAAGAGCTCTATTCCCTTGTTAGTCTCAGGTGTTGGAACGGTGGGCCCCATTTCTAACAAGAAATTTAAAACTAAAAGGGTCTTGAAAAGAGAGGATAAGGGGGGTGATCAGTCTGCTCAAAATTAGTTTCCATATGAATTGCTATATTTGGAATGTTCGTGGTCTTAATGGGGAGGTGAAACTGAAGGAAATTAAGTTAATGATTAAATCATTAGATATTTCTATATTTTGTTTGATTGAGACAAAGGTTTTAAAGAACAATGTTGATAAAGTGATGAAAGTGATTTGCCCAGGTTGGAAGTTAGTTAATAATTATGATTTTGCGGATTTGGGAAGATTATGGATTTGTTGGGACCCAAAGAAAATGAATGTGGATTTCTTGAAGGGCAATGCTCAATTTCTTCACTGTAAAGTGAGTACTATTGATAAAATTTATAATTGATTCGCTACATTTATTTATGGAAGTAATGATTATATTGAGAGAAGGATTTTATGGAAAGAGTTGTTGGATATTTCCATGGCTTTGAAGAACAGCCCCTGGATTTGTGTGGGTGACTTAAATGCTATTAGATATCAACATGAGAAATGGGGTGGGGATGACAAGTGGAATGCAAAAATGAGGGAATATGGGCAGGCTCTAGATAGAGTAGGATTAATGGATTTGAAGTATAATGGTATCAAATTTTCTTGGTCCAATGGTCATGTGTTTTGTAAGCTGGATAGATGCTTAGTGAACTCAGCTTGGGTTGATTATTTTCAATCCACTAAAGTTTCTTTTTTGCCTCCAGGGGTTTCGGATCATGCTTGTATTGCGGTTAAAATCTCAATGGAGGTAGAGAGGGTTAAAAGACCATTTAGGTTCAACAATTTTCTAACTAAACATGAAAAGTTTACTCAGGTGATGAGAGATGCGTGGAATGGCCATGTTACTGGGAGTAAAATGTTTGTGGTAAGTCAGAAGCTGAAAATGGTAAAGAATGCTTTGAAAATTTTAAATAAAACTCACTTTGATAATTTACCAACCCAAGTGTCTGAAGCTAGGAAAAAGTTATTGAACATTCAATGCTTGGTGGATTTGGATCCTGGAAATCACGAATTTCAAAGAATAGAAAAGGACTGTCTTAAACAATTTTATAAAGTGTCAAATGCCGAGGAATGCTTATATAGACAGCTATCTAGGATTCAATGGCTGAGGCTAGGTGATCAAAACACTAGCTATTTTCATAAGATTGCTAATCAGAGGAAAGCTCTTAACAATATAGTCTCCATAACTAGAGAGGATGGCACTATTCTGACTGATAAAGGTGATGTTAGTAGAGAGATTGTGGGATTTTACAAGAATCTTTTTGCCAAGAGAGAAGAGGTCAGGATCCCTGTATTGAATGAGTTTATTCAAAACCCTATTTCTCTAGAGCAAAGTATGGACATGAATAGAGATGTGACCAGAGAAGAAATAAAAGCTACTTTCCTTGCAATAAAAGATGACAAAGCCCCAGGTCCGGATGGTTTGAATGCAGTGTTTTATAAGGCGACCTGGGACGTTATTGGAAATGAGGTGGTGGATGCCATTTTGGATTTCTTTGCTTCAGGTCAATTGCTTTCTGAAGTAAACTGTACTTCCATTTCTCTCATCCCCAAAGTTGATAATCCTACCAAAGTGACGGAGTTTAGGCCTATTTCAGTATGCAATGTGTTGTATAAATGCATAGCAAAAATTATTGCTAATAGGTTGAAACCCATTCTAGACTTGAGTATAAGTGCAAATCAATTTGGGTTTGTTCCGGGTAGGAGTATTTGTGATAATGTCCTGCTAGCTCAAGAGATATTACTCCATTACCATAAAGATGAGTCTCCAGCTAGAGTTGCCATGAAAATTGATTTGACTAAAGCTTATGACTCTGTCTCTTGGGATTTTTTGGGTGAGGTGTTGAAGTGTTTTGGTTTGCCTGATAGAGTTAGAGGTTGGATTATTACTTGTTGCTCTTCTCCTAAGTTCTCTATAAATATTAATGGTGCTCTTGAAGGGTTTTTCAAAGGGGGAAAAGGGCTTAGGCAAGGGGACCCTATGTCCCCATATCTTTTTGTGATGTGTATGGAAGTTCTCTCTGGGATGTTGAATAAACTGGGGAAAAATGACTCTTTTAAGTTCCACGCCAAATGTAAAAAATTGGAGATTAATCATTTGATGTTTGCTGATGACCTATTCCTCTTCTGTGAAGGTAGTGAAAATTCAGTGAACTGTATGCTGGATGTTTTGAGGAAGTTTAGTGATTTTTCAGGTTTAATCCCTAATACTTCAAAGAGCTCCATTTTTACGTCGGGTGTGGAGGGTAGAGTCTTAGATAATATTGTCCTTGGGTCCAACTTTTCAATTGGAAAATTGCCTGTCAAGTATTTAGGGGTGCCTCTGATTTCTTCAAAGCTTAATGCTGCTGACTGTCAAGAGTTAGTATTGAAAATTACCAGAAGGGTTCTGGCTTGGAATTGCAGATTCCTTTCCTTTGCGGGTAGGTTACAATTGATTGCCTCAGTGTTGTTTTCAGTTCAGGTTTATTGGAGTTCTACTTATATCCTTCCAAAATCTGTGTTTAAACAACTGAATGAGATAATGAGGAAATTCTTATGGAAAGGGGCTGATTTGAAGAGTGGTGGTGAGAAGTTAGCATGGGCAAAAGTGTGTTTGCCGAAAGATGAAGGGGGCTTAGGATTAAAAGATCTGATAGCTTGGAATGTGGCAGCTATGGAACCTGTTACAGCCTATTCCCACTAACCTCTGGAGTAAGTGGGCAAGGATTGAGCTCATGAAAGACCAGAATTTCTGGCTACTTAAGGTACCGGATAAAAGATCTTGGTCATGGAAGAAGATAATGGGTCTAAGAGATACATTTGGACAATACATTGAGTACAAGGTCGGGAATGGCGATAATATTCTTCTTTGGCATGATGATTGGTTGTATCCCAATTCTATTGTAGAAAAGCATGGGGATAGGATCAGGTATGATACTGGGTTAAGAAGCAATTGTAAAGTCAATGCTATAATCAGAAATGGGCAATGGTTTCCTCCGTTTGCAAACTCACATAAATTAATGGAGTTAAGAGATGATATTGCTACCCTTCCCCCTCCTGATTGTCATGATGTTGATACATTGATTTGGAAGCCTACCAGGGGTAAGTATTCTATTAGTTCAGCTTGGAATTTGTTAAGGAACAGGGATAATCAAGTTCAATGGTATAAGACTGTGTGGTTCCCAAATAATATCCCAAGACATGCCTTCATCTTATGGACTTTAATTCATAATAGGATGCAAACACAAGATAAATTGGTCCTCTATGGGATGTTTCAGCAACAAAAATGTGTCTTCTGTGACTTACCGTGTGAAAGCAGGGAACATTTATTTTTTGAATGCAGTTTCTCTTCTCAAGTTTGGTCTTCGGTTGCAATTGATAATGGTTTGAGGCAAGTTGGGAAGAAGTGGGTGGATATGGTTAATTGGTGCAATGTCCACTGTACAAATAATACTTTAAAGGCATGTGTTACCAAACTATCATTGGCTGCTAGTGTTTACATTTTATGGAGGGAAAGGAATCTCAGGCTGTTTGCTGGAGAGTTTAAAAAGGAGGATCAACTGGTTAAGGAGATAAATTCTTCTGTCAAATTTAGATTGTTTCACTTGTTGGATATTCAAAATGGAGATAGAGCTTCTAGCAATGGGTGAGGGGATTATTTTTTGCTCAGTTTTCATGGAATTTATGTTCAGGATTTCTGTCTGGATGAGTGGTAGAGAGCATGTTTCAGGGTTGTTGGGGATATGGTTCAGGATTTGGCTCAGAATGCGGGGGAGGTGGTTTATGATAAAAATTTTAAATGTTGCATTATCTTTTGACCCCTTTGCTTACATTGTGCAGATTTATAAGTTGGTGGCTGAGTTTCACAGGGTTCGGATGGCAATGAAGTACCTCGCGGATGGCTACTACAGTTTCCGGTCGTTGTTCAGTGCTTCTGTGCAGTTTGTAAACTGCAGTTTTGTGACGGCCAGCAATGCAGTTTATCAGTGCAGATTTTTCAGTGCTGAAATACAGATTTTTCAGTGCAGATTTCAGTGTTTCAGCACTGAAATGCAGTTTTTTTTTTTCAGTGCTGAAATGCAGTTTTTTCAGTGTTACAGTGCTGAAATGGAGTTTTTTCAGTGCAGATTTTAGTATTTCAGTGCTGAAATGGTCGTTTTTCAGTGTTTCCGGGTCATTTTATAGTGCAGTTTTGTGATGGCAGACTCTTATAAGTGCTCTTGGCTATTTGACAAGGATGCTGTTCAATTTATGGACACGGTTTTAATGATGGAAAATGATGGATCAAATGCTCTGCTATTTGTTTCATTTATCTTGATTATGTTCATATGTGGGGATTTCAAGGCTCATATTCAGATTTATAAGTTGGTGGATGATGTTCACCGGGTTCGGATGGCTATGAAGACCTTCACGGCGATAGGTATTATTTTTTGTAATCTGATGAAGATTATGTATTTTTTATTTGCAGTGAGGTGCTCTAGAGATATGTTAAACATTGGTTGCTATAGTCTTATGCATTATCAGACTTATTTTTTTGTTGTCAGGGTTATGGTGTTTTTCTTGTATTTTCCCCTGTGTTTAGAGTTAAGCTTAACTCTTTGGTGCGATTGGGGGTTCCACCCTTGGGGTATGCCCCAAGTATTTTGTAGGCTTCAAGCCATTTTTTAATTTTTCTATAAAATTGACTTACCTTTCAAAAAAAAAAAAAAAAAAAACATAAATCCTAATTCTAAGAGATTTTGAGAACTAGGCTTGAATTGGAGAAGAGAAATAGAAGCCCTGATTCAGAAAGAGTTTGAGAGCTTTATTTTCGTGGGTTTGCGGTGGTAAAGAGAAACAAAATCCCGAATTCATAGTGTGTGACAATCAAGGTTTGGTAGTTTCGGTTTGGTGATGAGAAACATAAATCATATTTACAGTAGGGTTTTTAGGTTTAAAATTGGAGGAAAGGGTGAGATCTGTTGTTTGGAAGGTTGGAATAAGTGAACCGAAACAGAAACTCTAATTCACAGTGTGAAAGAACTAGGGTTTAGGCGGGTTTAAATTGGTGTAGTACAACATAAACCCTAATCCAACAATGGTTTTGTGAGGTCTAAAGATGGAAGGGAGTATGAGAACTACGGTTTGGTGGGTTTTAACAGGTGCCGTGAAGCAAAATGCCTAACTCACAGAGATAGCGAATATTAGAGTTTTATGGGTTTGATGTGCGGAAGAAAAACAAAAACCCTAATTCAACTAGGGTTTTGTAGGCTTAATGTTGGAAGAGATGGTGAGAGCAGTTGTCTGGTAGGGCTTAGGAGGTGAATAGAAAAAAAGAAACACCTAATTAAAAGTGTGAGAATAGGGTTTGGTGAGTTTCAAATGGTGAGCAACAAAAAAAAACCTCATTGAACTAGGGTTTGTTGGTTTCAAATTGGAAAAAAGAGTGTTAGAACTTGGGTTCGGTGGGTCTGAATAGGTGAATAGAGAAAAAAACCTTAATTCACCGAGATTGTGAGAAATTGGGTTGTGTGGGTTTGAAGTTCAAAAGAGAAACAAAAACCTTTTTTCAGAAGATAGTGAGAACAAGGGTTCGGTTAGTTTGATTTGGAGAAGAGAAACATAAAGCCGAATTCACAAAGAGTTCGAGAATTTGGTTTTCATGGGTTTGAAGTGGTGAAGAAAAGCAAAACCCCGAATTCACAAAGCGTGTGAGAACCACGATTTCGTGGGTTTGGATTGGGGATGAGAAACAGAATCCCTATTTACACTAGGGTTTTGAGAATTAAAAAGCGGAAGAGAGTGTGAGAATTATTATTTGGTAGGTTTGAAAAACTGAACCGAAACAAAATCCCTAATTCACAGAGTGTGAGGTCTAGGGTTTTGTGAGTTTAAATTGGTGAAGTACAATGCAAACAGAAATTCAACAATGGTTTTGTAAGGTTTAAATATTGAATTGAGTATGAGAACAAGGGTTTGGCGGTTTGAACTGATGAACAAAAACAAAAACCCTAACTTATAGAGATTGTGAGAGCCAGGGTTTTGTGTGTTTGAAGTGCAGAAGAGAAACATAAACCCTAATTCTAGGAGATTTTGAGAACTAGGTTTGAATTGGAGAAGAGAAATAGAAGCCCTTATTCAGAAAGAGTTTGAGAGCTTTATTTTCGTGGGTTTGCGGTGGTAAAGAGAAACGAAATCCCGAATTCATAGTGTGTGAGAATCAAGGTTTGGTAGTTTCGGTTTGGTGATGAGAAACATAAATCCTATTTACAGTAGGGTTTTTAGGTTTAAAATTGGAGGAAAGGGTGAGATCTGTTGTTTGGAAGGTTGGAATAAGTGAACCGAAACAGAAACTCTAATTCACAGTGTGAAAGAACTAGGGTTTGGGCGGGTTTAAAATTGTGTATTACAACATAAACCCTAATCCAACAATGGTTTTGTGAGGTCTAAAGATGGAAGGGAGTATGAGAACTACGGTTTGGTGGGTTTTAAAAGGTGTCATGAAGCAAAATGCCTAACTCACAGAGATAGCGAATATTAGAGTTTTATGGGTTTGAAGTGCTGAAGAAAAACATAAACCCTAATTCAACTAGGGTTTTGTAGGCTTAATGTTGGAAAAGATGGTGAGAGCAGTTGTCTGGTTGGGCTTAAGAGGTGAATAGAAAAAAAGAAACACCTAATCAAAAGTGTGAGAATAGGGTTTGGTGAGTTTCAAATGGTGAACAACAAAAAAGAAACCCTCATTGAACTAGGGTTTGTAGGTTTCAAATTGGAAGAGGGTGTTAGAACTTGGGTTTGGTGGGTCTGGATAGGTGAATAGAGAAAAAAACCTTAATTCACCGAGATTGTGAGAAATTGGGTTGTGTGGGTTTGAAGTGCAAAAGAGAAACAAAAACTTTTTTTAGAAGATAGTGAGAACTAGGGTTCGGTTAGTTTGATTTGGAGAAGAGAAACATAAAGCCTAATTCACAAAGAGTTCGAGAATTTGGTTTTCATGGGTTTGAAGTGGTGAAGAGAAACAAAATCCCGAATTCACAAAGCGTGTGAGAACCATGGTTTCGTGGGTTTGGATTGGGGATGAGAAAGAGAAACCCTATTTATACTAGGGTTTTGAGGATTAAAAAGCGGAAGAGAGTGTGAGAATTATTGTTTGGTAGGTTTGAAAAACTTAACCGAAACAGAATCCCTAATTCACAGAGTGTGAGGTCTAGGGTTTTGTGAGTTTAAATTGGTGAAGTACAATGGAAACATAAATTCAACAATGGTTTTGTAAGGTTTAAATATTGAATTGAGTATGAGAACAAGGGTTTGGCGGGTTTGAACTGACGAACAAAAACAAAAACCCTAACTTATAGAGATTGTGAGAACTAGGGTTTTGTGTGTTTGAAGTGCAGAAGAGAAACATAAACCCTAATTCTAAGAGATTTTGAGAACTAGGTTTGAATTGGAGAAGAGAAATAGAGGCCCTGATTCAAAAAGAGTTTGAGAGCTTTATTTCCGTGGGTTTGCGGTGGTAAAGAGAAACAAAATCCCGAATTCATAGTGTGCGAGAATCAAGGTTTGGTTGTTTCGGTTTGGTGATGAGAAACATAAATCCTATTTACAGTAGGGTTTTTAGGTTTAAAATTGGAGGAAAGGGTGAGATCTGTTGTTTGGAAGGTTGGAATAAGTGAGCCGAAACAGAAACTCTAATTCACAGTGTGAAAGAACTAGGGTTTGGGCGGGTTTAAATTGGTGTAGTACAGCATAAACCCTAATCCAACAATGGTTTTGTGAGGTCTAAAGATGGAAGGGAGTATGAGAACTACGGTTTGGTGGGTTTTAACAGGTGCCATGAAGCGAAATCCCTAACTCACAGAGATAGCGAATAATAGAGTTTTATGGGTTTGAAGTGCTGAAGAAAAACAGAAACCCTAATTCGACTAGGGTTTTGTAGGCTTAATGTTGGAAGAGATGGTGAGAGCAGTTGTCTGGTTGGGCTTAAGAGGTGAATAGAAAAAAAGAAACACCTAATCAAAAGTGTGAGAATAGGGTTTGGTGAGTTTCAAATGGTGAACAACAAAAAAGAAACCCTCATTGAACTAGGGTTTGTAGGTTTCAAATTGGAAGAGAGTTATAGAACTTGGGTTTGGTGGGTCTGAATAGGTGAATAGAGAAAAAAACCTTAATTCACCGAGATTGTGAGAAATTGGGTTGTGTGGGTTTCAAGTGCAAAAGAGAAACAAAAACCATTTTTTAGAAGATAGTGAGAACTAGGGTTCGGTTAGTTTGATTTGGAGAAGAGAAACATAAAGCCTAATTCACAAAGAGTTCGAGAATTTTGTTTTCATGGGTTTGAAGTGGTGAAGAGAAACAAAAGCCCGAATTCACAAAGCGTGTGAGAACCATGGTTTCGTGGGTTTGGATTGGGGATGAGAAACAGAAACCCTATTTATACAAGGGTTTTGAGGATTAAAAAGCGGAAGTGAGTGTGAGAATTATTGTTTGGTAGGTTTGAAAAACTGAACCGAAACAGAATCCCTAATTCACAGAGTGTGAGGTCTAGGGTTTTGTGAGTTTAAATTGGTGAAGTACAATGCAAACATAAATTCAACAATGGTTTTGTAAGGTTTAAATATTGAATTGAGTATGAGAACAAGGGTTTGGCGGGTTTGAACTGACGAACAAAAACAAAAACCCTAACTTATAGAGATTGTGAGAACTTGGGTTTTGTGTGTTTGAAGTGCAGAAGAGAAACATAAACCCTAATTCTAAGATATTTTGAGAACTAGGCTTGAATTGGAGAAGGGAAATAGAGGCCCTGATTCAAAAAGAGTTTGAGAGCTTTATTTCCGTGGGTTTGCGGTGGTAAAGAGAAACAAAATCCCGAATTCATAGTGTGTGACAATCAAGGTTTGGTAGTTTCGGTTTGGTGATGAGAAACATAAATCCTATTTACAGTAGGGTTTTTAGGTTTAAAATTGGAGGAAAGGGTGAGATCTGTTGTTTGGAAGGTTGGAATAAGTGAACCGAAACAGAAACTCTAATTCACAGTGTGAAAGAACTAGGGTTTGGGCGGGTTTAAAATTGTGTAGTACAACATAAACCCTAATCCAACAATGGTTTTGTGAGGTCTAAAGATGGAAGGGAGTATGAGAACTACGGTTTGGTGGGTTTTAAAAGGTGCCATGAAGCAAAATGCCTAACTCACAGAGATAGCGAATATTAGAGTTTTATGGGTTTGAAGTGCTGAAGAAAAACATAAACCCTAATTCAACTAGGGTTTTGTAGGCTTAAAGTTGGAAAAGATGGTGAGAACAGTTGTCTGGTTGGGCTTAAGAGGTGAATAGAAAAAAAGAAACACCTAATCAAAAGTGTGAGAATAGGGTTTGGTGAGTTTCAAATGGTGAACAACAAAAAAGAAACCCTCATTGAACTAGGGTTTGTAGGTTTCAAATTGGAAGAGGGTGTTAGAACTTGGGTTTGGTGGGTCTGAATAGGTGAATAGAGAAAAAAACCTTAATTCACCGAGATTGTGAGAAATTGGGTTGTGTGGGTTTGAAGTGCAAAAGAGAAACAAAAACTTTTTTTAGAAGATAGTGAGAACTAGGGTTCGGTTAGTTTGATTTGGAGAAGAGAAACATAAAGCCTAATTTACAAAGAGTTCGAGAATTTGGTTTTCATGGGTTCGAAGTGGTGAAGAGAAACAAAATCCCGAATTCACAAAGCGTGTGAGAACCATGGTTTCGTGGGTTTGGATTGGGGATGAGAAAGAGAAACCCTATTTATACTAGGGTTTTGAGGATTAAAAAGTGGAAGAGAGTGTGAGAATTATTGTTTGGTAGGTTTGAAAAACTTAACCGAAACAGAATCCCTAATTCACAGAGTGTGAGGTCTAGGGTTTTGTGAGTTTAAATTGGTGAAGTACAATGCAAACATAAATTCAACAATGGTTTTGTAAGGTTTAAATATTGAATTGAGTATGAGAACAAGGGTTTGGCGGGTTTGAACTGACGAACAAAAACAAAAACCCTAACTTATAGAGATTGTGAGAACCTGGGTTTTGTGTGTTTGAAGTGCAGAAGAGAAACATAAACCCTAATTCTAAGAGATTTTGAGAACTAGGTTTGAATTGGAGAAGAGAAATAGAGGCCCTGATTCAGAAAGAGTTTGAGAGCTTTATTTCCGTGGGTTTGCGGTGGTAAAGAGAAACAAAATCCCGAATTCATAGTGTGCGAGAATCAAGGTTTGGTAGTTTCGGTTTGGTGATGAGAAACATAAATCCTATTTACAGTAGGGTTTTTAGGTTTAAAATTTGAGGAAAGGGAGAGATCTGTTGTTTGGAAGGCTGGAATAAGTGAACCGAATCAGAAACTCTAATTCACAGTGTGAAAGAACTAGGGTTTGGGCGGGTTTAAATTGGTGTAGTACAACATAAACCCTAATCCAACAATGGTTTTGTGAGGTCTAAAGATGGAAGGGAGTATGAGAACTACGGTTTGGTGGGTTTTAACAGGTGCCATGAAGCAAAATGCCTAACTCACAGAGATAGCGAATATTAGAGTTTTATGGGTATGAAGTGCTGAAGTAAAACATAAACCCTAATTCAAATTGGGTTTTGTAGGCTTAATGTTGGAAGAGATGGTGAGAGCAGTTGTCTGGTAGGGCTTAAGAGGTGAATAGAAAAAAAGAAACACCTAATCAAAAGTGTGAGAATAGGGTTTGGTGAGTTTCAAATGGTGAACAACAAAAAAAACCCTCGTTGAACTAGGGTGTGTAGGTCTCAAATTGGAAGAGAGTGGTAGAACTTGGGTTTGGTGGGTCTGAATAGGTGAATAGAGAAAAAAACCTTAATTCACCGAGATTGTGAGAAATTGGGTTGTGTGGGTTTGAAGTGCAAAAGAGAAACAAAAACCTTTTTTTAGAAAATAGTGAGAACTAGGGTTCGGTTAGTTTGATTTGGAGAAGAGAAACATAAAGCCTAATTCACAAAGAGTTCGAGAATTTGGTTTTCATGGGTTTGAAGTGGTGAAGAGAAACAAAAGCCCGAATTCACAAAGCGTGTGAGAACCATGGTTTCGTGGGTTTGGATTGGGGATGAGAAACAGAAACCCTATTTACACTAGGGTTTTGAGGATTAAAAAGCGGAAGAGAGTGTGAGAATTATTGTTTGGTAGGTTTGAAAAACTGAACCGAAACAGAATCCCTAATTCACAGAGTGTGAAGTCTAGGGTTTTGTGAGTTTAAATTGGTGAAGTACAATGCAAACATAAATTCAACAATGGTTTTGTAAGGTTTAAATATTGAATTGAGTATGAGAACAAGGGTTTGGCGGGTTTGAACTGACGAACAAAAACAAAAACCCTAACTTATAGAGATTGTGAGAACCTGGGTTTTGTGTGTTTGAAGTGCAGAAGAGAAACATAAACCCTAATTCTAAGATATTTTGAGAACTAGGCTTGAATTGGAGAAGAGAAATAGAGGCCCTGATTCAAAAAGAGTTTGAGAGCTTTATTTCCGTGGGTTTGCGGTGGTAAAGAGAAACAAAATCCCGAATTCATAGTGTGTGAGAATCAAGGTTTGGTACTTTCGGTTTGGTGATGAGAAACATAAATCCTATTTACATTAGGGTTTTTAGGTTTAAAATTGGAGGAAAGGGTGAGATCTGTTGTTTGGAAGGTTGGAATAAGTGAACCGAAACAGAAACTCTAATTCACAGTGTGAAAGAACTAGGGTTTGGGCGGGTTTAAAATTGTGTAGTACAACATAAACCCTAATCCAACAATGGTTTTGTGAGGTCTAAAGATGGAAGGGAGTATGAGAACTACGGTTTGGTGGGTTTTAAAAGGTGCCATGAAGCAAAATCCTAACTCACAGAGATAGCGAATATTAGAGTTTTATGGGTTTGAAGTGCTGAAGAAAAACATAAACCCTAATTCAACTAAGGTTTTGTAGGCTTAATGTTGGAAAAGATGGTGAGAGCAGTTGTCTGGTTGGGCTTAAGAGGTGAATAGAAAAAAAGAAACACCTAATCAAAACTGTGAGAATAGGGTTTGGTGAGTTTCAAATGGTGAACAACAAAAAAGAAACCCTCATTGAACTAGGGTTTGTAGGTTTCAAATTGGAAGAGGGTGTTAGAACTTGGGTTTGGTGGGTCTGAATAGGTGAATAGAGAAAAAAACCTTAATTCACCGAGATTGTGAGAAATTGGGTTGTGTGGGTTTGAAGTGCAAAAGAGAAACAAAAACTTTTTTTAGAAGATAGTGAGAACTAGGGTTCGGTTAGTTTGATTTGGAGAAGAGAAACATAAAGCCTAATTCACAAAGAGTTCGAGAATTTGGTTTTCATGGGTTTGAAGTGGTGAAGAGAAACAAAATCCCGAATTCACAAAGCGTGTGAGAACCATGGTTTCGTGGGTTTGGATTGGGGATGAGAAAGAGAAACCCTATTTATACTAGGGTTTTAAGGATTAAAAAGCGGAAGAGAGTGTGAGAATTATTGTTTGGTAGGTTTTAAAAACTTAACCGAAACAGAATCCCTAATTCACAGAGTGTGAGGTCTAGGGTTTTGTGAGTTTAAATTGGTGAAGTACAATGCAAACATAAATTCAACAATGGTTTTGTAAGGTTTAAATATTGAATTGAGTATGAGAACAAGGGTTTGGCGGGTTTGAACCGACGAACAAAAACAAAAACCCTAACTTATAGAGATTGTGAGAACCTGGGTTTTGTGTGTTTGAAGTGCAGAAGAGAAACATAAACCCTAATTCTAAGAGATTTTGAGAACTAGGCTTGAATTGGAGAAGAAAAATAGAGGCCCTGATTCAGAAAGAGTTTGAGAGCTTTATTTCCGTGGGTTTGCGGTGGTAAAGAGAAACAAAATCCCGAATTCAAAGTGTGCGAGAATCAAGGTTTGGTAGTTTCGGTTTGGTGATGAGAAACATAAATCCTATTTACAGTAGGGTTTTTAGGTTTAAAATTGGAGGAAAGGGTGAGATCTGTTGTTTGGAAGGTTGGAATAAGTGAACCGAAACAGAAACTCTAATTCACAGTGTGAAAGAACTAGGGTTTGGGCGGGTTTAAATTGGTGTAGTACAACATAAACCCTAATCCAACAATGGTTTTGTGAGGTCTAAAGATGGAAGGGAGTATGAGAACTACGGTTTGGTGGGTTTTAACAGGTGCCATGAAGCAAAATCCCTAACTCACAGAGATAGCGAATATTAGAGTTTTATGGGTTTGAAGTGCTGAAGAAAAACAGAAACCCTAATTCGACTAGGGTTTTGTAGGCTTAATGTTGGAAGAGATGGTGAGAGCAGTTGTCTGGTTGGGCTTAAGAGGTGAATAGAAAAAAAGAAACACCTAATCAAAAGTGTGAGAATAGGGTTTGGTGAGTTTCAAATAGTGAACAACAAAAAAGAAACCCTCATTGAACTAGGGTTTGTTGGTTTCAAATTGGAAGAGAGTGTTAGAACTTGGGTTTTGTGGGTCTGAATAGGTGAATAGAGAAAAAAACCTCAAAGTTGATAATCCTACCAAAGTGACGGAGTTTAGGCCTATTTCAGTATGCAATGTGTTGTATAAATGCATAGCAAAAATTATTGCTAATAGGTTGAAACCCATTCTAGACTTGAGTATAAGTGCAAATCAATCTGGGTTTGTTCCGGGTAGGAGTATTTGTGATAATGTCCTGCTAGCTCAAGAGATATTACTCCATTACCATAAAGATGAGTCTCCAGCTAGAGTTGCCATGAAAATTGATTTGACTAAAGCTTATGACTCCGTCTCTTGGGATTTTTTGGGTGAGGTGTTGAAGTGTTTTGGTTTGCCTGATAGAGTTAGAGGTTGGATTCTTACTTGTTGCTCTTCTCCTAAGTTCTCTATAAATATTAATGGTGCTCTTGAAGGGTTTTTCAAAGGGGGAAGAGGGCTCAGGCAAGGGGACCCTATGTCTCCATATCTTTTTGTGATGTGTATGGAAGTTCTCTCAGGGATGTTGAATAAACTGGGGAAAAATGACTCTTTTAAGTTCCACGCCAAATGTAAAAAATTGGAGATTAATCATTTGATGTTTGCTGATGACCTATTCCTCTTCTGTGAAGGTAGTGAAAATTCATTGAACTGTATGCTGGATGTTTTGAGGAAGTTTAGTGAATTTTCAGGTTTAATCCCTAATACCTCAAAGAGCTCCATTTTTACATCGGGTGTGGAGGGTAGAGTCTTAGAAAATATTATCCTTGGGTCTAACTTTTCAATTGGAAAATTGCCTGTCAAGTATTTAGGGGTGCCTCTGATTTCTTCAAAGCTTAATGCTGCTGACTGTCAAGAGTTAGTATTGAAAATTACCAGAAGGGTTCAGGCTTGGAATTGCAGATTCCTTTCCTTTGCGGGTAGGTTACAATTGATTGCCTCAGTGTTGTTTTTAGTTCAGGTTTATTGGAGCTCTACTTATATCCTTCCAAAATCTGTGTTTAAACAACTGAATGAGATAATGAGGAAATTCTTATGGAAAGGGGCTGATTTGAAGAGTGGTGGTGAGAAGTTGGCATGGGCTAAAGTGTGTTTGCCGAAAGATGAAGGGGGCTTAGGATTAAAAGATCTGATAGCTTGGAATGTGGCAGCTATTGGTAAGCAGCTATGGAACCTGTTACAGCCTATTCCCACTAACCTCTGGAGTAAGTGGGCAAGGATTGAGCTCATGAAAGACCAGAATTTCTGGCTGCTTAAGATCCCGGATAAAAGATCTTGGTCATGGAAGAAGATAATGGGTCTAAGAGATACATTTAGACAATACATTAAGTACAAGGTCGGGAATGGCGATAATATTCTTCTTTGGCATGATGATTGGTTGTATCCCACTTCTATTGTAGAAAAACATGGGGATAGGATCAGGTATGATTCTGGGTTAAGAACCAATTGTAAAGTCAATGCCATAATCAGAAATGGGCAATGGTACCCTCCCTTTGCAAACTCTCACAAATTAATGGAGTTAAGAGATGATATTGCAATCCTCCCCCCTCCTGATTGCCATGATGTTGATACTTTGATTTGGAAGCCTACCAAGGGTAAGTATTCTATTAGTTCGGCTTGAAATTTGTTAAGGAACAGGGACAGTCAAGTTAAATGGTACAAGACTGTGTGGTTCCCAAATAATATTCCAAGACATGCTTTCATTTTATGGACTTTAATTCATAATAGGATGCAAACTCAAGATAAATTGGTCATTTATGGTTTGCTTCAGCAACAAAAATGTGTCTTCTGTGACTTACCTTGTGAAAACAGGGAACATCTATTTTTTGAATGCAGTTTCTCTTCTCAAGTTTGGTCTTCGGTTGCTATTGAAAATGGTTTGAAGCAAGTTGGGAAGAAGTGGGTGGATATAGTAAATTGGTGCAATGACCATTGTACTAACAATACTTTAAAGGCATGTGTTACCAAACTCGCATTGGCTGCAAGTGTTTACTGTTGGCTTTGAAATTCCATTTCAAGCAATAAATCTTATTTTGATATTAACAAAACATTCAAAACCGTGTTTGGTACTAATATGGCTTTGAGCTAAGTGTTTCAGCAAGTACATGTAAATGTTTCGGGAAGATCGCTAAAGCAACAAGCGATAAGGAAACTCAAGCGCAAACTAGAAAAAGGACAAAAAGATCAAAGAAAGAACAAATGCTGGACTCAAGACCTGGGGTAGATAGGTCGGGGTGAGAATATTGTAACAAGGTATCTTATGCGTTGATTAATCTTATAAGCTCAAGTAATTAATCAAACGAACTCAAACGGATCAAAAACGGACCTTGAAAACAATTTTTGGAGTCACCCAGTCGACTGGCCTGTCCAAGGCAGTCGACTGACTGTGACCAGTCGACTAGCAGTTAAAGACCCAGCCGACTGACTGGACCAGAGAGTTTCGAACATTTTTGATTGCCTGAGGCAGTCGACTGGCATGTCCTAGGCAGTCGACTGACTCATGAGGCAGTCGACTGGCCTTCTTGAGGCAGTCGACTGACCCTAGCCGTTGGGAAAAATATTTCAAATCTAAGCATGGAGGCAGTCGACTGGGTGCCGGTAGGCAGTCGACTGGGTGCTTCAGGATTTTAAGGAAAAGTATTTCTAAACAATATTTTTGCCCAAAAAGAAATGATTTTGCTTGCAGATTTTCAGGTCCTACTCTCCATATTGTCTAGGGTGAGACACACTCTCCAAACCCTAGTGTTCACTATATAAAGAAAGAGATATGGATTAACAAAAAATGTTCTTGTGTGAGAAATTTTCCAAATATTGTTCATCTCTAATTTTCTCTCAAGCATCTTCTGAAAAATCTTTTGATAGCAAAAATCTCGCTTTTCACTCTTATCATTTTGAAGATTTAAACTCAAGCCTTGAGCCTATTCTCCTATTGAAAATATATTGTGAGAATATATATATATCTTGGAGTTCTTGAAATATCACCTAAAAACACTTGAGCTTATCTTGATCTATCATCCATAAAAACCTTAGGGTTTTGAGTGTTTTTTGTTTCTTGAGTGATATATTGATTACATACACAAATTTGTGATCTTGGGTGAGTGAAGCCCATTGTATCAAGGGAGGATTGTTCTCTTGATTGTGTGAAGAGCTAGTTAGCTCTTTTGTAAAGGTTTTGCTATTCCACCTATTGAAGGAAGAGCCATAGTGTGAGGATTTGGAAAGTCTCAAGGAAGGGGATTCTTTGAGCTGAGGAGTAGGAGTTACCGAACCTCGTAAAAATCACGGTGTCAATATCTCTATCTCTATCTCTTTACTTTATGTTCATGCATGCTTAATTTATATCGTGGTAAATAGCTTGTTGAATTTAAGAGAAATCATTCATTGCATATTTTACCTTGTAAATTAATATTGAACCTTGTTGCATGTTTTAGTAAGAATAAAAAAAAAAAGGAGTTAGAAATTATTTTTAAAACCCTATTCACCCCCCCTCTAGGGTATTTTAGTGACTAACAATTGGTATCAGAGCCTAATCTCTACTTGCTTTTGACTTAACCGTCTTAGAGAACGATCATGGCCTCAAACATAGTCACTCATGTAGAAGGACAATCAAACAATAGGCCCCCATGGTTTGATGGTTCAAACTATAGTTATTGAAAGACTAGAATGATAGATTTTCTTCAAGCTATTGATTATCAAATTTGGCTAGTTATTGTTGATGGACCTTTTACTATTACCAAAATAGTTGATGGAAAAACCATTCCCAAATTGCCCAACGAATAAGATAATGATGAGCGTAGACTTATTTCATTTAATGCCAAAGCTAAGGTTAATCTAAATTGTGCCTTAAGTCCAAATGAATTTAATCGAGTCTCTACTTGCTCCACGGCCAAAGAAATGTGGGATAAACTTGAAGTTACTTATGAAGGAACTACTCAAGTTAGAGAATCTAAAATTGATATACTTATGCATGAATATGAATTATTTGCCATGAAGGAAGATGAAAATATCAATTCTATGATGTCTCGTTTTACTAACATCTTGAATGGACTAAAGCATCTTGGTAGAATTGTTCCTAGATCCGATGCGGCACGCAAAGTCCTTAGAAGCCTTCCGGTCAAATGGGATGCGAAGGTGACGGCTATTAAAGAAGCACATGATCTTAGCACTATGAGTCTTGATGAGATTTTCGGGTCACTCCTTACATGGGAAATTACCTTGAAATCTCGTGAAGAAGACGCCAAGCCAAGAAAAGGTATAGCCTTGCAAGCTTCAACCAAAAGTGAAGCAAATGAGAGAATCGAAGAAGAGGTTGATGAAGACATTGCCTTGATCACTCAACAATTCAAGAGATTTCTTCAACGAAAGAAGGCTAAAGGTCGGAGGTTCTTAAAGAGCAATGAACCAAGAGGAGAGACAAGCAAGAAGGAGTCTATTACTTGTTTCAATTGTGGTAAACCGGGGCACTATAGAAATGAGTGTTTCAAGCCCAAAAAGGAGAACGATAAAAGGTCAAACAAAATGGCCATGAATGCAACATGGGATGATTATGACTCTTGTGATTCGGATGAGGAAGAGAATGGTGAGGAAAGTGCAAATCTTTGCCTCATGGCAAATGAAGATGAGGTACATTTAAATTTACATGCATTAGATAATTCCATTTTATCATATGATGAGCTATTATTTTCTCATAATGAATTACAAGATGCATTTGAAAATTTGTATGGTGAGTTTGAAAAACTAGCAAAAAAACATAGTTTGCTCAAGAAATCTAAATCTTCATGTAATTCCGCTTGCCACACCATAGTTGATGTAAATACAACTAATGACAAAAGTATGAAGATAGAAGAGGAAAATATTTTGTTGAAGAAGACCATTGATGATCAAATAAACATCTTAGCAAAATTCACAAAAGGAAAAGAAAACTTGAGCATCATGCTAGGAAAACAAAGAAACTCTTTTGACAAATGCGGCTTAGGATATGATGCATTCAACAAAGATGCACTTTTATTGAAGAAAAGAAAATCATTAAAGCATACTTTTTCAAGACAATCTTCATGCTCAACTTCTATTGATCACAATCATGTTTCATGCTACTATTGCAAGAAAAAAGGTCACAAAGCAAATGCATGTTTTCTAAGAAAGAAGAAGAAAATTGTTTCAAAAATGTTTTGGGTTCCAAAATGAACTATTGCATCTCTACGTGCTAAAGAAAACTTGGTAACTAAATCAATTTGGGTTCCGAAAGGAACTATTGCATCTCTTTCTAACCAAAATGGACCCAAAATAGATTGGGTACCAATAAAAGTCACGTAACGTTGTTTTGTAGGTGTGCTTGAAGACCGCCTCAAAAGAAAGATGGTTTCTTGATAGCGGATGTTCAAGGCACATGACGGGGGACAAATCGAAATTCATGTCCTTAAAATCTTATGAAGGAGGAAACGTTACTTTTGGAGATAACTCACAAGGCAAAATTGTTGGAATCGGATCTATTGGTATATCTTCCTCTCTAGCTATAGATAACGTACTTTTAGTTGATGGTTTGAAGCATAACTTGTTTAGTATTAGCCAACTTTGTGACAAAGGTTATGATGTTATCTTTAGGTCAAATGCATGCATAGTTGAGAAAGACGGAAAGCAATTGTTCAATGCAAAGAGAAATGGAAATTTATATACTATGTTGCTATGTGAATTAAATGAACAAGATGTTAAGTGCTTTGTCACATCGAGTGAAAATAGTTGGTTATAGCATAGACGCTTAGGACATGCTAGTATGGACCTCATCCAATGTTTGTCTAAAAATGAATTAGTCAAAGGCCTCCCGAAGACTAATTTTTCAAAAGATAAAATATGTAGTGCATGTCAAATAGGCAAGCAAGTGAAATCTTCTTTTAAGAGAAAGAAAGATATCACCACTTCTCGACCCTTAGAGTTACTTCATATGGATCTCTTTGGTCCGGAAAGAACGGCTAGCTTGGCCGGGAAACTCTATGTACTTGTTATAGTAGATGATTACTCTAGATTTACTTGGGTTTACTTTCTTGCTCATAAAAATGAAACTCACTCCATTCTCGATAAATTTTATAGAGTCATTCAAAATGAAAAAGATTTGAAAATCAAGAAAATTAGAAGTGATAGGGGTAGAGAGTTTGACAATCAAGATCTAGAGAAATTATGTGATGAATTTGGTGTATCTCATGATCTCTCGGCTCCAAGATCTCCTCAACAAAATGGGGTAGTTGAAAGGAAAAATAGATGTTTACAAGAAATGGCTAGAACTATGTTAAATGAACACAACCTTCCCCGAAGTCTTTGGGCGGAAGCGGTAAATACCGCTTGTCATGTCATAAATAGAGTTATAATTCGTATGAAATTGGGTAAAACTCCGTATGAGTTGTGGAATGGTCGGAAACCCAATATTGGTTATTTCAAGGTATTTGGTTGTAAATGTTTTGTTTTAAATGATAAAGATAACTTGGGAAAATTTGACTCAAAATCGGATGAAGCAATTTTCTTAGGTTATTCCTCAACAAGTAGAGCCTTTAAAGTCTTTAACAAAAGGACTTTAACCATGGTAGAGTCTATCCATGTTGTTTTTGATGAATCACCACCTCTACCCTCACCTAGAGTTGACCTAGATGATGATGAAGTTGTAGGAATTGAGGATAATTTCAATAATCTCAATATCTCCAACTCGTCAAGTAGGCAAATGGATAAGAGTAAAGTTGGAGATCAATCAAATGATGACTTGACTTGCTCCATTCCTAAATCTTGGAGGATTGTACACAACCATCCTCTTGACCAAGTCATAGGAAACCCTTCACAAGGTGTTAGCACAAGATCTCAACTTAGAGACTTATGCAATCACATGGCTTTTGTGTCCAATATTGAACCCAAGAACTTCCACGAAGCTCAATGTGATGATTCTTGGATCATGGCTATGCAAGAGGAACTAAATCAATTTGAACGCAATCAAGTTTGACATTTAGTCCCTCAACCCACACACAACAAACTATAATAGGCACTAAATGGGTTTTTCGAAATAAGAAGGATGAAAATGGAGTGATTATTCGAAATAAAGCAAGATTGGTAGCTCAAGGTTACAATCAAGAGGAAGGCATTGACTATGATGAAACCTTTGCACCCGTAGCTAGATTAGAAGCAATTAGAATGCTTCTTGCATTTGCATCATCTAGAAATTTTATTCTCTATCAAATGGATGTCAAAAGTGCTTTTCTAAATGGAACTATAGATGAAGAAGTGTATGTGAAACAACCACCCGGCTTTGAAAATGAACGTTTTCCAAATCATGTTTACAAATTATCTAAAGCTTTGTACGGGTTAAAGGAAGCTCCTAGAGCTTGGTATGAACGGCTTAGTGACTTTCTACTTCAAAAAGGTTTTTCTAAAGGCAAAGTTGACACCACTCTATTTACAAAAACTGTCAAGAATGATTTGTTGATTATCCAAATATATGTTGACGACATCATATTCGGATCAACAAACACTTCCCTTTGCAAGGATTTCGCATCTAACATGCAAAACGAATTTGAAATGAGTATGATGGGTGAGTTGAACTTCTTCTTAGGGTTGCAAATCAAGCAAAGCTTGGATGGCTTATTTGTTAGACAATCTAAGTATACTAAAGATTTGCTAAAGCGATTTGGTATGGAGGAAGCCAAACATGCCATTACTCCCATGAGTACCTCTATTAAACTCGATAAAGATGAAAATGGGAAATGTGTTGATATTACTAAATATAGAGGCATGATAGGAATTTTACTTTATTTAACTGCTAGTAGACCGGATATCATGTTTAGTGTATGCTTATGTGCTCGCTTTCAATCTTGTCCCAAAGAATCTCACTTGCTAGCAGTAAAACGTATTTTTCGCTATCTTAACGGGACGATTAACTTAGGACTTTGGTATCCAAGTGGTACTACACTTGATCTCACAAGTTATTCGGATGCCGATTTTGCGGGTTGTAAAGTTGATCGGAAAAGCACAAGCGGTACATGTCATTTTCTAGGTCACTCGTTAGTTTCATGGTCAAGTAAAAAGCAAAATTCAGTTGCCTTATCTACGGCTGAAGCCGAATATGTTGCGGCCGGTAGTAGTTGTGCTCAAACTCTTTACATTAAGCAACAATTACTTGATTTTGGGCTTATTTTCAATCGCGTACCTATTAAATGTGATAACACTAGTGCTATTTGTATCTCAAAGAATCCTATTCAACACTCTCGCACAAAGCACATAGAGATTAGGCATCATTTTTTACGGGATCACGTAGCTAAAGGCGACGTTGAATTGGTTTTTATTGACACTAAGAATCAATTGGCGGATATTTTTACTAAACCCCTCTCGAATGAACCATTTTCAAAAATTCGTAGGGACTTAGGAATGGCCATGGATTTTGAAGTCATTAGTTAATTTTCACAAATTCTCGTCCACGTTCTCGGCTTTCAAAATTTAAAAAAAAAATTCACAAATTTTTTTTGAGGGCCAGTCGACTGCCTCATATACGGTCAGTCGACTGGATCAACCAGTGAGTTTTTGGGTTTTTAACTATCTTCAGCCAGTCGACTGCCTACATTGGCCAGTCGACTGGGTCATGAGCCAGTCGACTGTCTCCATATGGCCAGTCGACTGCCTCTGCGCGAACATTGTTTTTATTTCTTCTTTCTCTTCGTCTTCTCTCCACGATCTCTCCAATTTCTTCTCTTCTTCACGCCATTTACTCTCTTTAAACCATTTTCCCACTACACCACGATCCTCTCCTCCATCATCACCACTCCCCTCTTTATTTTCAGTTATATATCTCCATATATATATATATTCATATATATATTTTTTTACAATTTCACTTATCCCTCTCTGTTTTCACCCTTTCTTTTCATTTTTCTTCTCAAAATGATTCCCATCTTCTTGATTCTCCTCTCTCTCATGGCTCCTAATGTCGTGCGCCTCAAGAAACGCGCCCGTAGGGGTGGAAGCTCTTCGGCTGCACCGCCTCCACCTCCGTCTACTGTTCATGAGGACACTAATTCCGAATCTGAATCTGGTCCGATGTCTCTGACTGCTCTTCTCGGTGATGAAGACAGTGTTCGTCTTTTCGAAACTCAGTTCCTTCATCGAAAATTTGCTCGGAGTCGCATTGTGACTCAACCCTTGTGTGAAGAGATTGGCGCTAATACGTTCAATCTTTTTCAAAATATGGGTTGGGATTTCTTTGTCTCGCTCGATGTTCCGCTCTATCCGAGGGTTGTCAAAGCATTCTACACCAATCTGGTGAATCTTTCTCAACCACGCCTTATCTCCACCCTGCTTAGCTCCAATGTTGGAGGTGTCTCTGTTAAGATCACTGAAACAGTACTCAATACTGTTTTTCGGTTACCTCCTGGCGGTATCTCCTATTACTGCCCATCTATTTGGTACTCTTCGAGTGATTTCGATCCTCTCGAAGCAGTTCGGGCTATTTCTGTGAATAAATCAACCACCGCCATTGCTGAGTTTCCTTCTTCCTCGCTTACTCCTGAGGCTAGACTTGTGCACAACATTATCACATATTCCGTTTTGCCCAAGTCCGGAAGCCGGAGTCTTGTGTCGATTATGGAAGCTTTCGTTGTCTACTGCGTCATGACCGGTCGGAAGGTCAATCTTGCCTTCCTCTTCATATCGGCAATCCTCGAGTGCCACAAGAAGAAAGGCGCACTTATTTTTCCTATCCATTTATCCTATCTTCTCAGTCGGAACGGTGTGCCACTTGCTGACGAGCCTACGGAGCACAATCCGATCTTTCTGGACCGCACTCATCTCAAGCAAATGTACATTGGCAAAAATGCTGATGGAGTGTTGGTCTCTCTTAGGGCTGCCCCTCCTGCGGACCAAGCCGGTCCTTCTGTTCCTCGTCCCGACGCTCCTCGTCCCGAGGCACCTCGTCCGGATGCTCCGACTTCCTCATTTCCGTCTCTTGGTAGCGATTTCGATATTCCGGATTTTGGGTTCGGCGGTAATCCCGAAACTCTTACCCAAATCTTGGAAATCGTGACGCGCAATGAGGAGGCCCAAAAGCAGACGGCCGCGGACATAAAGCGCCTTGAGGACAAGATCGACCGTCTCACCACCGCCATGGATGCATTTCGCCGTGACCCTCCGCCTTTTTGATGTCGTCAAAGGGGGAGAATGTTTAGGTTGGTTGTTTGTGTTAGCCATATGTCCATTTTGCGTAGCATAGGACGTTATCATGTGTGTTGTTTATGTTATCTTTAGTTTTATTTCTATGCTTTATTATTTTGTAATGTGTAGTAGTAAAACAACATGTACCAATCTTGCAATCATTAATTGAAAAATGTTGTTTCTATTTTTCTTCAATGCATTACGTAAAAGAATATCAAATTGCAAAATTTATTTCCTAAGGGGGAGCATGAAAATAAAAATGAAAGATGCACACATTGAGGGGGAGTATCACTTGATACTTTACCAATTATGAGCAAACACGAAATGTTTTGTCAACATCAAAAAGGGGGAGATTGTTGGCTTTGAAATTCCATTTCAAGCAATAAATCTTATTTTGATATTAACAAAACATTCAAAACCGTGTTTGGTACTAATATGGCTTTGAGCTAAGTGTTTCAGCAAGTACAGGTAAATGTTTCGGGAAGATCGCTAAAGCAACAAGCGATAAGGAAACTCAAGCGCAAACTAGAAAAAGGACAAAAAGATCAAAGAAAGAACAAAAGCTGGACTCAAGACCTGGGGTAGATAGGTCGGGGTGAGAATATTGTAACAAGGTATCTTATGCGTTGATTAATCTTATAAGCTCAAGTAATTAATCAAACGAACTCAAACGGATCAAAAACGGACCTTGAAAACAATTTTTGGAGTCACCCAGTCGACTGGCCTGTCCAAGGCAGTCGACTGACTGTGACCCAGTCGACTGGCCCTTAAGGACCCAGCCGACTGGATGAACCAGTGAGTTATAAAACATTCTAACTGCATGAGGCAGTCGACTGGCCTGTCCAAGGCAGTCGACTGACTGTGACCAGTCGACTGGCAGTTAAAGACCCAGCCGACTGACTGGACCAGAGAGTTTCGAACATTTTTGATTGCCTGAGGCAGTCGACTGACTCATGAGGCAGTCGACTGGCCTTCTTGAGGCAGTCGACTGACCCTAGCCGTTGGGAAAAATATTTCAAATCTAAGCATGGAGGCAGTCGACTGGGTGTCAGTAGGCAGTCGACTGGGTGCTTCAGGATTTTAAGGAAAAGTATTTCTAAACAATATTTTTGCCCAAAAAGAAATGATTTTGCTTGCAGATTTTCAGGTCCTACTCTCCATATTGTCTAGGGTGAGACACACTCTCCAAACCCTAGTGTTCACTATATAAAGAAAGAGATATGGATTAACAAAAAATGTTCTTGTGTGAGAAATTTTCCAAATATTGTTCATCTCTAATTTTCTCTCAAGCATCTTCTGAAAAATCTTTTGATAGCAAAAATCTCGCTTTTCACTCTTATCATTTTGAAGATTTAAACTCAAGCCTTGAGCCTATTCTCCTATTGAAAATATATTGTTTGAATATATATATATCTTGAGTTCTTGAAATATCACCTAAAAGCACTGGAGCTTATCTTGATCTATCATCCATAAAAACCTTAGGGTTTTGAGTGTTTTTTGTTTCTTGAGTGATATATTGATTACATTCACAAATTTGTGATCTTGGGTGAGTGAAGCCCATTGTATCAAGGGAGGATTGTTCTCTTGATTGTGTGAAGAGCTAGTTAGCTCTTTTGTAAAGGTTTTGCTATTCCACCTATTGAAGGAAGAGCCATAGTGTGAGGATTGGGAAAGTCTCAAGGAAGGGGATTCTTTGAGCCGAGGAGTAGGAGTTACCGAACCTCGTAAAAATCACAGTGTCAATATCTCTATCTCTATCTCTTTACTTTATGTTCATGCATGCTTAATTTATATCGTGGTAAATAGCTTGTTGAATTTAAGAGAAATCATTCATTGCATATTTTACCTTGTAAATTAATATTGAACCTTGTTGCATGTTTTAGTAAGAATAAAAAAAAAAAAGGAGTTAGAAATTATTTTTAAAACCCTATTCACCCCCCCTCTAGGGTATTTTAGTGACTAACATTTACATCTTATGGAGGGAGAGAAACCTCAGGTTGTATGCAGGAGAGTTTAAAAAGGAGGTTCAACTTGTTCAGGAGATAAATTCTTCTGTCAAATTTAGATTGTATCACTTGCTGGATATTCAAAATGGAGACAGAGTTTCAAGCAATGGGTGAGGGGAATATTTGCTTAGTTTTCCTGGAATTTATGTTCTGGGTTTGTGTTTGGATGAGTAGTAGAGAGTCAGTGTTTATGGGATTATGGTTCAGGAAATGGTTCAGACTTCGTGGGAGGTGCTTTGTGATCTTTTTTATAAATGTTGCATTATCTTTTGATCCCGTTGTTTACACTGTGCAGATTTATAAGTTGGTTGCTGAAGTTCAAGGGGTTCGGATGGCTATGAAGACTCTCACTGTGATAGAAATTAATTTCTGTAATCTGATGAAGATTATGTATATTATATTTGTGGGGAGGTGCTCTAGAGATATGTTAAACAGTGGTTCCTATAGCCTTATGTTTTATCAGACTTGTTTTATTGTTGTAAGGGTTATGGTGATTCTTTTGTATAATCCCCTGTGTTTAGAGTTAAGCTTAACTCTTTGGTGGGTTTGGGGGTTCCACCCTTGGGGTATGCCCCAAGTATTTTGTAGGCTTCTAGCCATTTTTTAATTTTCTATAATATTGACTTACTTTTCAAAAAAAAAAAAAAAAAAAAAAAAAAAAAAACCCTCATTGAACTAGGGTCTGTCGGTTTCAAATTGGAAGAGAGTGTTAGAACTTGGGTTTGGTGGGTCTGAATAGGTGAATAGAGAAAAAAACCTTTATTCACCGAGATTGTGAGAAATTGGGTTGTGTGGGTTTGAAGTGCAAAAGAGAAACAAAAACCTTTTTTTAGAAGATAGTGAGAACTAGGTTTCGGTTAGTTTGATTTGGAGAAGAGAAACATAAAGCCTAATTCACAAAGAGTTCGAGAATTTGGTTTTCATGGGTTTGAAGTGGTGAAGAGAAACAAATGCTCGAATTCACAAAGCGTTTGAGAACCATGGTTTCGTGGGTTTGGATTGGGGATGAGAAACAGAAACCCTATTTACACTAGGGTTTTGAGGATTAAAAAGCGGAAGAGAGTGTGAGAATTATTGTTTGGTAGGTTTGAAAAACTTAACCGAAACAGAATCCCTAATTCACAGAGTGTGAGGTCTAGGGTTTTGTAAGGTTTAAATATTGAATTGAGTATGAGAACAAGGGTTTGGCTCGTTTGAACTGATGAACAAAAACAAAAACCCTAACTTATAGAGATTGTGAGAACCAGGGTTTTGTGTGTTTGAAGTGCAGAAGAGAAACATAAACCCTAATTCTAAGAGATTTTGAGAACTAGGTTTGAATTGGAGAAGAGAAATAGAAGCCCTGATTCAGAAAGAGTTTGAGAGCTTTATTTTCGTGGGTTTGCGGTGGTAAAGAGAAACAAAATCCCGAATTCATAGTGTTTGAGAATCAAGGTTTGGTAGTTTCGGTTTGGTGATGAGAAACATAAATCCTATTTACAGTAAGGTTTTTAGGTTTAAAATTGGAGGAAAGGGTGAGATATGTTGTTTGGAAGGTTGGAATAAGTGAACCGAAACAGAAACTCTAATTCACAGTGTGAAATAACTAGGGTTTGGGCGGGTTTAAATTGGTGTAGTACAACATAAACCCTAATCCAACAATGGTTTTGTGAGGTCTAAAGATGGAAGGGAGTATGAGAACTACGGTTTGGTGGGTTTTAACAGGTGCCATGAAGCAAAATGCCTAACTCACAGAGATAGCAAATATTAGAGTTTTATGGGTTTGAAGTGCTGAAGAAAAACAGAAACCCTAATTCGACTAGGGTTCTGTAGGCTTAATGTTGGAAGAGATGGTGAGAGCAGTTGTCTGGTAGGGCTTAAGAGGTGAATAGAAAAAAAGAAACACCTAATGAAAAGTGTGAGAATAGGGAATGGTGAGTTTCAAATGGTGAACAACAAAAAAGAAACCCTCATTGAACTAGGGTTTGTAGGTTCCAAATTGGAAGAGAGTGTTAGAACTTGGGTTTGGTGGGTCTGAATAGGTGAATAGAGAAAAAAACCTTAATTCACCGAGATTGAGAGAAATTTGGTTGTGTGGGTTTGAAGTGCAAAAGAGAAACAAAAACCTTTTTTTAGAAGATAGTGAGAACTAGGGTTCGGTTAGTTTGATTTGGAGAAGAGAAACATAAAGCCGAATTCACAAAGAGTTCGAGAATTTGGTTTTCATGGGTTTGAAGTGGTGAAGAGAAACAAAAGCCCGAATTCACAAAGCGTGTGAGAACCATGGTTTCGTGGGTTTGGATTGGGGATGAGAAACAGAAACCCTATTTACACTAGGGTTTTGAGGATTAAAAAGCGGAAGAGAGTGTGAGAATTAGTGTTTGGTAGGTTTGAAAAACTGAACCGAAACAGAATCCCTAATTCACATAGTGTGAGGTCTAGGGGTTTGTGAGTTTAAATTGGTGAAGTACAATGCAAACAGAAATTCAACAATGGTTTTGTAAGGTTTAAATATTGAATTGAGTATGAGAACAAGGGTTTGGCGGGTTTGAACTGATGAACAAAAACAAAAACCCTAACTTATAGAGATTGTGAGAACCAGAGTTTTGTGTGTTTGAAGTGCAAAAGAGAAACATAAACCCTAATTCTAAGAGATTTTGAGAACTAGGTTTGAATTGGAGAAGAGAAATAGAAGCCCTGATTCAGAAAGAGTTTGAGAGCTTTATTTTCGTGGGTTTGCGGTGGTAAAGAGAAACAAAATCCCGAATTCATAGTGTGTGAGAATCAAGGTTTGGTAGTTTCGGTTTGGTGATGAGAAACATAAATCCTATTTACAGTAGGGTTTTTAGGTTTAAAATTGGAGGAAAGGGTGAGATCTGTTGTTTGGAAGGTTGGAATAAGTGAACCGAAACAGAAACTCTAATTCACAGTGTGAAATAACTAGGGTTTGGGCGGGTTTAAATTGGTGTAGTACAACATAAACCCTAATCCAACAATGGTTTTGTGAGGTCTAAAGATGGAAGGGAGTATGAGAACTACGGTTTGGTGGGTTTTAACAGGTGCCATGAAGAAAAATGCCTAACTCACAGAGATAGCAAATATTAGAGTTTTATGGGTTTGAAGTGCTGAAGAAAAACAGAAACCCTAATTCGACTAGGGTTCTGTAGGCTTAATGTTGGAAGAGATGGTGAGAGCAGTTGTCTGGTAGGGCTTAAGAGGTGAATAGAAAAAAAGAAACACCTAATGAAAAGTGTGAGAATAGGGAATGGTGAGTTTCAAATGGTGAACAACAAAAAAGAAACCCTCATTGAACTAGGGTTTGTAGGTTTCAAATTGGAAGAGAGTGTTAGAACTTGGGTTTGGTGGGTCTGAATAGGTGAATAGAGAAAAAAACCTTAATTCACCGAGATTGAGAGAAATTTGGTTGTGTGGGTTTGAAGTGCAAAAGAGAAACAAAAACCTTTTTTTGGAAGATAGTGAGAACTAGGGTTCGGTTAGTTTGATTTGGAGAAGAAAAACATAAAGCCGAATTCACAAAGAGTTCGAGAATTTGGTTTTCATGGGTTTGAAGTGGTGAAGAGAAACAAAAGCCCGAATTCACAAAGCGTGTGAGAACCATGGTTTCGTGGGTTTGGATTGGGGATGAGAAACAGAAACCCTATTTACACTAGGGTTTTGAGGATTAAAAAGCGGAAGAGAGTGTGAGAATTATTGTTTGGTAGGTTTGAAAAACTGAACCCAAACAGAATCCCTAATTCACAGAGTGTGAGGTCAAGGGTTTTGTGAGTTTAAATTGGTGAAGTACAATGCAAACAGAAATTCAACAATGGTTTTGTAAGGTTTAAATATTGAATTGAGTATGAGAACAAGGGTTTGGCGGGTTTGAACTGATGAACAAAAACAAAAACCCTAACTTATAGAGATTGTGAGAACCAGGGTTTTGTGTGTTTGAAGTGCAAAAGAGAAACATAAACCGAAATTCTAAGAGATTTTGAGAACTAGGTTTGAATTGGAGAAGAGAAATAGAAGCCCTGATTCAGAAAGAGTTTGAGAGCTTTATTTTCGTGGGTTTGCGGTGGTAAAGAGAAACAAAATCCCGAATTCATAGTGTGTGAGAATCAAGGTTTGGTAGTTTCGGTTTGGTGATGAGAAACATAAATCCTATTTACAGTAGGGTTTTTAGGTTCAAAATTGGAGGAAAGGGTGAGATCTGTTGTTTGGAAGGTTGGAATAAGTGAACCGAAACAGAAACTCTAATTCACAGTGTGAAAGAACTAGGGTTTGGGCGGGTTTAAATTGGTGTAGTACAACATAAACCCCAATCCAACAATGGTTTTGTGAGGTCTAAAGATTGAAGGGAGTATGGGAACTACGGTTTGGTGGGTTTTAACAGGTGCCATGAAGCAAAATGCCTAACTCACAGAGATAGCGAATATTAGAGTTTTATGGGTTTGAAGTGCAAAAGAAAAAAAGAAACCCTAATTCGACTAGGGTTCTGTAGGCTTAATGTTGGAAGAGATGGTGAGAGCAGTTGTCTGGTAGGGCTTAAGAGGTGAATAGAAAAAAAGAAACACCAAATCAAAGTGAGAGAATAGGGTTTGGTGAGTTTCCAATGGTGAACAACAAAAAAGAAACCCTCATTGAACTAGGGTTTGTAGGTTTCAAATTGGAAGAGAGTGTTAGAACTTGGGTTTGGTGGGTCTGAATAGGTGAATAGAGAAAAAAACCTTAATTCACCGAGATTGTGAGAAATTGGGTTGTGTGGGTTTGAAGTGCAAAAGAGAAACAAAAACCTTTTTTCAGAAGATAGTGAGAACTAGGGTTCGGTTAGTTTGATTTGGAGAAGAGAAACATAAAGCCGAATTCACAAAGAGTTCGAGAATTTGGTTTTCATGGGTTTGAAGTGGTGAAGAGAAACAAAAACCCGAATTCACAAAGTGTGTGAGAACCATGGTTTCGTGGGTTTGGATTGGGGATGAGAAACAGAAACCCTATTTACACTAGGGTTTTGAGGATTAAAAATCGGAAGAGAGTGTGAGAATTATTGTTTGGTAGGTTTGAAAAACTGAACCCAAACAGAATCCCTAATTCACAGAGTGTGAGGTCTAGGGTTTTTTGTGAGTTTAAATTGGTGAAGTACAATGCAAACAGAAATTCAAAAATGGTTTTGTAAGGTTTAAATATTGAATTGAGTATGAGAACAAGGGTTTGGCGGGTTTGAACTGACGAACAAAAACAAAAACCCTAACTTATAGAGAATGTGAGATCCAGGGTTTTGTGTGCTTGAAGTGCAGAAGAGAAACATAAACCCTAATTCTAAGAGATTTTGAGAACTAGGCTTGAATTGGAGAAGAGAAATAGAGGCCCTGATTCACAAAGAGTTTGAAAGCTTCATTTTCGTGGGTTTGCGGAGGTAAAGAGAAACAAAATCCCGAATTCATAGTGTGTGAGAATCAAGGTTTGGTAGTTTCGGTTTGGTGATGAGAAACATAAATCCTATTTACAGTAGGGTTTTTAGGTTTAAAATTGGAGGAAAGGGTGAGATCTGTTGTTTGGAAGGTTGGAATAAGTCAACCGAAACAGAAACTCTAATTCACAGTGTGAAAGAACTAGGGTTTGGGCGGGTTTAAATTGGTGTAGTACAACATAAACCCCAATCCAACAATGGTTTTGTGAGGTCTAAAGATTGAAGGGAGTATGGGAACTACGGTTTGGTGGGTTTTAACAGGTGCCATGAAGCAAAATGCCTAACTCACAGAGATAGCGAATATTAGTGTTTTATGGGTTTGAAGTGCTGAAGAAAAACAGATACCCTAATTCAACTAGGGTTTTGTAGGCTTAATGTTGGAAGAGATGGTGAGAGCAGTTGTCTGGTAGGGCTTAAGAGGTGAATAGAAAAAAAGAAACACCTAATTAAAAGTGTGAGAATAGGGTTTGGTGAGTTTCAAATGGTGAGCAACAAAAAAAAACCCTCATTGAACTAGGGTTTGTAGGTTTCAAATTGGAAAAGAGAGTGTTAGAACTTGGGTTTGGTGGGTCTGAATAGGTGAATAGAGAAAAAAACCTTAATTCACCGAGATTGTGAGAAATTGGGTTGTGTGGGTTTGAAGTGCAAAAGAGAAACAAAAACCTTTTTTCAGAAGATAGTGAGAACTAGGGTTCGGTTAGTTTGATTTGGAGAAGAGAAACATAAAGCCGAATTCACAAAGAGTTCGAGAATTTGGTTTTCATGGGTTTGAAGTGGTGAAGAGAAACAAAAACCCGAATTCACAAAGTGTGTGAGAACCATGGTTTCGTGGGTTTGGATTGGGGATGAGAAACAGAAACCCTATTTACACTAGGGTTTTGAGGATTAAAAAGCGGAAGAGAGTGTGAGAATTATTGTTTGGTAGGTTTGAAAAACTGAACCCAAACAGAATCCCTAATTCACAGAGTGTGAGGTCTAGGGTTTTTTGTGAGTTTAAATTGGTGAAGTACAATGCAAACAGAAATTCAAAAATGGTTTTGTAAGGTTTAAATATTGAATTGAGTATGAGAACAAGGGTTTGGCGGGTTTGAACTGACGAACAAAAACAAAAACCCTAACTTATAGAGAATGTGAGATCCAGGGTTTTGTGTGCTTGAAGTGCAGAAGAGAAACATAAACCCTAATTCTAAGAGATTTTGAGAACTAGGCTTGAATTGGAGAAGAGAAATAGAGGCCCTGATTCACAAAGAGTTTGAGAGCTTCATTTTCGTGGGTTTGCGGAGGTAAAGAGAAACAAAATCCCGAATTCATAGTGTGTGAGAATCAAGGTTTGGTAGTTTCGGTTTGGTGATGAGAAACATAAATCCTATTTACAGTAGGGTTTTTAGGTTTAAAATTGGAGGAAAGGGTGAGATCTGTTGTTTGGAAGGTTGGAATAAGTCAACCGAAACAGAAACTCTAATTCACAGTGTGAAAGAACTAGGGTTTGGGCGGGTTTAAATTGGTGTAGTACAACATAAACCCCAATCCAACAATGGTTTTGTGAGGTCTAAAGATTGAAGGGAGTATGGGAACTACGGTTTGGTGGGTTTTAACAGGTGCCATGAAGCAAAATGCCTAACTCACAGAGATAGCGAATATTAGTGTTTTATGGGTTTGAAGTGCTGAAGAAAAACAGATACCCTAATTCAACTAGGGTTTTGTAGGCTTAATGTTGGAAGAGATGGTGAGAGCAGTTGTCTGGTAGGGCTTAAGAGGTGAATAGAAAAAAAGAAACACCTAATTAAAAGTGTGAGAATAGGGTTTGGTGAGTTTCAAATGGTGAGCAACAAAAAAAAACCCTCATTGAACTAGGGTTTGTAGGTTTCAAATTGGAAAAGAGAGTGTTAGAACTTGGGTTTGGTGGGTCTGAATAGGTGAATAGAGAATAAAACCTTAATTCACCGAGATTGTGAGAAATTGGGTTGTGTGGGTTTGAAGTGCAAAAGAGAAACAAAAACCTTTTTTCAGAAGATAGTGAGAACTAGGGTTCGGTTAGTTTGATTTGGAGAAGAGAAACATAAAGCCGAATTCACAAAGAGTTCGAGAATTTTGTTTTCATGGGTTTGAAGTGGTGAAGAGAAACAAAAACCCGAATTCACAAAGTGTGTGAGAACCATGGTTTCGTGGGTTTGGATTGGGGATGAGAAACAGAAACCCTATTTACACTAGGGTTTTGAGGATTAAAAAGCGGAAGAGAGTGTGAGAATTATTGTTTGGTAGGTTTGAAAAACTGAACCCAAACAGAATCCCTAATTCACAGAGTGTGAGGTCTAGGGTTTTTTGTGAGTTTAAATTGGTGAAGTACAATGCAAACAGAAATTCAAAAATGGTTTTGTAAGGTTTAAATATTGAATTGAGTATGAGAACAAGGGTTTGGCGGGTTTGAACTGACGAACAAAAACAAAAACCCTAACTTATAGAGAATGTGAGATCCAGGGTTTTGTGTGCTTGAAGTGCAGAAGAGAAACATAAACCCTAATTCTAAGAGATTTTGAGAACTAGGCTTGAATTGGAGAAGAGAAATAGAGGCCCTGATTCACAAAGAGTTTGAGAGCTTCATTTTCGTGGGTTTGCGGAGGTAAAGAGAAACAAAATCCCGAATTCATAGTGTGTGAGAATCAAGGTTTGGTAGTTTCGGTTTGGTGATGAGAAACATAAATCCTATTTACAGTAGGGTTTTTAGGTTTAAAATTTGAGGAAAGGGTGAGATCTGTTGTTTGGAAGGTTGGAATAAGTCAACCGAAACAGAAACTCTAATTCACAGTGTGAAAGAACTAGGGTTTGGGCGGGTTTAAATTGGTGTAGTACAACATAAACCCCAATCCAACAATGGTTTTGTGAGGTCTAAAGATGGAAGGGAGTATGGGAACTACGGTTTGGTGGGTTTTAACAGGTGCCATGAAGCAAAATGCCTAACTCACAGAGATAGCGAATATTAGTGTTTTATGGGTTTGAAGTGCTGAAGAAAAACAGATACCCTAATTCAACTAGGGTTTTGTAGGCTTAATGTTGGAAGAGATGGTGAGAGCAGTTGTCTGGTAGGGCTTAAGAGGTGAATAGAAAAAAAGAAACACCTAATTAAAAGTGTGAGAATAGGGTTTGGTGAGTTTCAAATGGTGAGCAACAAAAAAAAACCCTCATTGAACTAGGGTTTGTAGGTTTCAAATTGGAAAAGAGAGTGTTAGAACTTGGGTTTGGTGGGTCTGAATAGGTGAATAGAGAAAAAAACCTTAATTCACCGAGATTGTGAGAAATTGGGTTGTGTGGGTTTGAAGTGCAAAAGAGAAACAAAAACCTTTTTTCAGAAGATAGTGAGAACTAGGGTTCGGTTAGTTTGATTTGGAGAAGAGAAACATAAAGCCGAATTCACAAAGAGTTCGAGAATTTGGTTTTCATGGGTTTGAAGTGGTGAAGAGAAACAAAAACCCGAATTCACAAAGTGTGTGAGAACCATGGTTTCGTGGGTTTGGATTGGGGATGAGAAACAGAAACCCTATTTACACTAGGGTTTTGAGGATTAAAAAGCGGAAGAGAGTGTGAGAATTATTGTTTGGTAGGTTTGAAAAACTGAACCCAAACAGAATCCCTAATTCACAGAGTGTGAGGTCTAGGGTTTTTTGTGAGTTTAAATTGGTGAAGTACAATGCAAACAGAAATTCAAAAATGGTTTTGTAAGGTTTAAATATTGAATTGAGTATGAGAACAAGGGTTTGGCGGGTTTGAACTGACGAACAAAAACAAAAACCCTAACTTATAGAGAATGTGAGATCCAGGGTTTTGTGTGCTTGAAGTGCAGAAGAGAAACATAAACCCTAATTCTAAGAGATTTTGAGAACTAGGCTTGAATTGGAGAAGAGAAATAGAGGCCCTGATTCACAAAGAGTTTGAAAGCTTCATTTTCGTGGGTTTGCGGAGGTAAAGAGAAACAAAATCCCGAATTCATAGTGTGTGAGAATCAAGGTTTGGTAGTTTCGGTTTGGTGATGAGAAACATAAATCCTATTTACAGTAGGGTTTTTAGGTTTAAAATTGGAGGAAAGGGTGAGATCTGTTGTTTGGAAGGTTGGAATAAGTCAACCGAAACAGAAACTCTAATTCACAGTGTGAAAGAACTAGGGTTTGGGCGGGTTTAAATTGGTGTAGTACAACATAAACCCTAATCCAACAATGGTTTTGTGAGGTCAAAAGATGGAAGGGAGTACGAGAACTACGGTTTGGTGGGTTTTAACAGGTGCCATGAAGCAAAATGCCTTACTCACAGAGATAGCGAATATTAGAGTTTTATGGGTTTGAAGTGCTGAAGAAAAACAGATACCCTAATTCAACTAGGGTTTTGTAGGCTTAATGTTGGAAGAGATGGTGAGAGCAGTTGTCTGGTAGGGCTTAAGAGGTGAATAGAAAAAAAGAAACACCTAATTAAAAGTGTGAGAATAGGGTTTGGTGAGTTTCAAATGGTGAGCAACAAAAAAAAACCCTCATTGAACTAGGGTTTGTAGGTTTCAAATTGGAAAAGAGAGTGTTAGAACTTGGGTTTGGTGGGTCTGAATAGGTGAATAGAGAATAAAACCTTAATTCACCGAGATTGTGAGAAATTGGGTTGTGTGGGTTTGAAGTGCAAAAGAGAAACAAAAACCTTTTTTCAGAAGATAGTGAGAACTAGGGTTCGGTTAGTTTGATTTGGAGAAGAGAAACATAAAGCCGAATTCACAAAGAGTTCGAGAATTTGGTTTTCATGGGTTTGAAGTGGTGAAGAGAAACAAAAACCCGAATTCACAAAGTGTGTGAGAACCATGGTTTCGTGGGTTTGGATTGGGGATGAGAAACAGAAACCCTATTTACACTAGGGTTTTGAGGATTAAAAAGCGGAAGAGAGTGTGAGAATTATTGTTTGGTAGGTTTGAAAAACTGAACCCAAACAGAATCCCTAATTCACAGAGTGTGAGGTCTAGGGTTTTTTGTGAGTTTAAATTGGTGAAGTACAATGCAAACAGAAATTCAAAAATGGTTTTGTAAGGTTTAAATATTGAATTGAGTATGAGAACAAGGGTTTGGCGGGTTTGAACTGACGAACAAAAACAAAAACCCTAACTTATAGAGAATGTGAGATCCAGGGTTTTGTGTGCTTGAAGTGCAGAAGAGAAACATAAACCCTAATTCTAAGAGATTTTGAGAACTAGGCTTGAATTGGAGAAGAGAAATAGAGGCCCTGATTCACAAAGAGTTTGAGAGCTTCATTTTCGTGGGTTTGCGGAGGTAAAGAGAAACAAAATCCCGAATTCATAGTGTGTGAGAATCAAGGTTTGGTAGTTTCGGTTTGGTGATGAGAAACATAAATCCTATTTACAGTAGGGTTTTTAGGTTTAAAATTTGAGGAAAGGGTGAGATCTGTTGTTTGGAAGGTTGGAATAAGTCAACCGAAACAGAAACTCTAATTCACAGTGTGAAAGAACTAGGGTTTGGGCGGGTTTAAATTGGTGTAGTACAACATAAACCCCAATCCAACAATGGTTTTGTGAGGTCTAAAGATTGAAGGGAGTATGGGAACTACGGTTTGGTGGGTTTTAACAGGTGCCATGAAGCAAAATGCCTAACTCACAGAGATAGCGAATATTAGTGTTTTATGGGTTTGAAGTGCTGAAGAAAAACAGATACCCTAATTCAACTAGGGTTTTGTAGGCTTAATGTTGGAAGAGATGGTGAGAGCAGTTGTCTGGTAGGGCTTAAGAGGTGAATAGAAAAAAAGAAACACCTAATTAAAAGTGTGAGAATAGGGTTTGGTGAGTTTCAAATGGTGAGCAACAAAAAAAAACCCTCATTGAACTAGGGTTTGTAGGTTTCAAATTGGAAAAGAGAGTGTTAGAACTTGGGTTTGGTGGGTCTGAATAGGTGAATAGAGAAAAAAACCTTAATTCACCGAGATTGTGAGAAATTGGGTTGTGTGGGTTTGAAGTGCAAAAGAGAAACAAAAACCTTTTTTCAGAAGATAGTAAGAACTAGGGTTCGGTTAGTTTGATTTGGAGAAGAGAAACATAAAGCCGAATTCACAAAGAGTTCGAGAATTTGGTTTTCATGGGTTTGAAGTGGTGAAGAGAAACAAAAACCCGAATTCACAAAGTGTGTGAGAACCATGGTTTCGTGGGTTTGGATTGGGGATGAGAAACAGAAACCCTATTTACACTAGGGTTTTGAGGATTAAAAAGCGGAAGAGAGTGTGAGAATTATTGTTTGGTAGGTTTGAAAAACTGAACCCAAACAGAATCCCTAATTCACAGAGTGTGAGGTCTAGGGTTTTTTGTGAGTTTAAATTGGTGAAGTACAATGCAAACAGAAATTCAAAAATGGTTTTGTAAGGTTTAAATATTGAATTGAGTATGAGAACAAGGGTTTGGCGGGTTTGAACTGACGAACAAAAACAAAAACCCTAACTTATAGAGAATGTGAGATCCAGGGTTTTGTGTGCTTGAAGTGTAGAAGAGAAACATAAACCCTAATTCTAAGAGATTTTGAGAGCTAGGCTTGAATTGGAGAAGAGAAATAGAGGCCCTGATTCACAAAGAGTTTGAGAGCTTCATTTTCGTGGGTTTGCGGAGGTAAAGAGAAACAAAATCCCGAATTCATAGTGTGTGAGAATCAAGGTTTGGTAGTTTCGGTTTGGTGATGAGAAACATAAATCCTATTTACAGTAGGGTTTTTAGGTTTAAAATTTGAGGAAAGGGTGAGATCTGTTGTTTGGAAGGTTGGAATAAGTCAACCGAAACAGAAACTCTAATTCACAGTGTGAAAGAACTAGGGTTTGGGCGGGTTTAAATTGGTGTAGTACAACATAAACCCGAATCCAACAATGGTTTTGTGAGGTCTAAAGATGGTAGGGAGTATGGGAACTACGGTTTGGTGGGTTTTAACAGGTGCCATGAAGCAAAATGCCTAACTCACAGAGATAGCGAATATTAGTGTTTTATGGGTTTGAAGTGCTGAAGAAAAACATATACCCTAATTCAACTAGGGTTTTGTAGGCTTAATGTTGGAAGAGATGGTGAGAGCAGTTGTCTGGTAGGGCTTAAGAGGTGAATAGAAAAAAAGAAACACCTAATTAAAAGTGTGAGAATAGGGTTTGGTGAGTTTCAAATGGTGAGCAACAAAAAAAAACCCTCATTGAACTAGGGTTTGTAGGATTCAAATTGGAAAAGAGAGTGTTAGAACTTGGGTTTGGTGGGTCTGAATAGGTGAATAGAGAAAAAAACCTTAATTCACCGATATTGTGAGAAATTGGGTTGTGTGGGTTTGAAGTGCAAAAGAGAAACAAAAACCTTTTTTCAGAAGATAGTGAGAACTAGGGTTCGGTTAGTTTGATTTGGAGAAGAGAAACATAAAGCCGAATTCACAAAGAGTTCGAGAATTTGGTTTTCATGGGTTTGAAGTGGTGAAGAGAAACAAAAACCCGAATTCACAAAGTGTGTGAGAACCATGGTTTCGTGGGTTTGGATTGGGGATGAGAAACAGAAACCCTATTTACACTAGGGTTTTGAGGATTAAAAAGCGGAAGAGAGTGTGAGAATTATTGTTTGGTAGGTTTGAAAAACTGAACCCAAACAGAATCCCTAATTCACAGAGTGTGAGGTCTAGGGTTTTTTGTGAGTTTAAATTGGTGAAGTACAATGCAAACAGAAATTCAAAAATGGTTTTGTAAGGTTTAAATATTGAATTGAGTATGAGAACAAGGGTTTGGCGGGTTTGAACTGACGAACAAAAACAAAAACCCTAACTTATAGAGAATGTGAGATCCAGGGTTTTGTGTGCTTGAAGTGCAGAAGAGAAACATAAACCCTAATTCTAAGAGAGTTTGAGAACTAGACTTGAATTGGAGAAGAGAAATAGAGGCCCTGATTCAGAAAGAGTTTGAGAGCTTCATTTTCGTGGGTTTGCGGAGGTAAAGAGAAACAATATCCCGAATTCATAGTGTGTGAGAATCAAGGTTTGGTAGTTTCGGTTTGGTGATGAGAAACATAAATCCTATTTACAGTAGGGTTTTTAGGTTTAAAATTTGAGGAAAGGGTGAGATCTGTTGTTTGGAAGGTTGGAATAAGTGAACCGAAACAGAAACTCTAATTCACAGTGTGAAAGAACTAGGGTTTGGGCGGGTTTAAAATGGTGTAGTACAACATAAACCCTAATCCAACAATGGTTTTGTGAGGTCTAAAGATGGAAGGGAGTATGGGAACTACGGTTTGGTGGGTTTTAACAGGTGCCATGAAGCAAAATGCCTAACTCACAGAGATAGCGAATATTAGAGTTTTATGGGTTTGAAGTGCTGAAGAAAAACAGAAACCCTAATTCAACTAGGGTTTTGTAGGCTTAATGTTGGAAGAGATGGTGAGAGCAGTTGTCTGGTAGGGCTTAAGAGGTGAATAGAAAAAAAGAAACACCTAATTAAAAGTGTGAGAATAGGGATTGGTGAGTTTCAAATGGTGAGCAACAAAAAAAAACCCTCATTGAACTAGGGTTTGTAGGTTTCAAATTGGAAAAGAGAGTGTTAGAACTTGGGTTTGGTGGGTCTGAATAGGTGAATAGAGAAAAAAACCTTAATTCAGCGAGATTGTGAGAAATTGGGTTGTGTGGGTTTGAAGTGCAAAAGAGAAACAAAATCCTTTTTTCAGAAGATAGTGAGAACTAGGGGTCGGTTAGTTTGATTTGGAGAAGAGAAACATAAAGCCGAATTCACAAAGAGTTCGAGAATTTGGTTTTCATGGGTTTGAAGTGGTGAAGAGAAACAAAAACCCGAATTCACAAAGTGTGTGAGAACCATGGTTTCGTGGGTTTGGATTGGGGATGAGAAACAGAAACCCTATTTACACTAGGGTTTTGAGGATTAAAAAGCGGAAGAGAGTGTGAGAATTATTTTTTGGTAGGTTTGAAAAACTGAACCGAAACAGAATCCCTAATTCACAGAGTGTGAGGTCTAGGGTTTTTTGTGAGTTTAAATTGGTGAAGTACAATGCAAACAGAAATTCAAAAATGGTTTTGTAAGGTTTAAATATTGAATTGAGTATGAGAAGAAGGGTTTGGCGGGTTTGAACTGACGAACAAAAACAAAAACCCTAACTTATAGAGAATGTGAGATCAAGGGTTTTGTGTGCTTGAAGTGCAGAAGAGAAACATAAACCCTAATTCTAAGAGATTTTGAGAACTAGGCTTGAATTGGAGAAGAGAAATAGAGGCCCTGATTCAGAAAGAGTTTGAGAGCTTTATTTTTGTGGGTTTGCGGTGGTAAAGAGAAACAAAATCCCGAATTCATAGTGTGTGAGAATCAAGGTTTGGTAGTTTCGGTTTGGTGATGAGAAACATAAATCCTATTTACAGTAGGGTTTTTTGGTTTAAAATTGGAGGAAAGGGTGAGATCTGTTGTTTGGAAGGTTGGAATAAGTGAACCGAAACAGAAACTCTAATTCACAGTGTGAAAGAACTATGGTTTGGGCGGGTTTAAATTGGTGTAGTACAACATAAACCCTAATCCATCAATGGTTTTGTGAGGTCTAGTGATGGAAGGGAGTACGGGAACTACGGTTTGGCGGGTTTTAACAGGTGCCATGAAGCAAAATGCCTAACTCACAGAGATAGCGAATATTAGAGTTTTATGGGTTTGAAGTGCTGAAGAAAAACAGAAACCCTAATTCAACTAGGGTTTTGTAGGCTTAATGTTGGAAGAGATGGTGAGATCAGTTGTCTGGTAGGGCTTAAGAGGTGAATAGAAAAAACAGAAACACCTAATTAAAAGTGTGAGAATAGGGTTTGGTGAGTTTCAAATGGTGAACAACAAAAAAAACCCTCATTGAACTAGGGTTTGTAGGTTTCAAATTGGAAGAGAGTGTTAGAACTTGGGTTTGGTGGGTCTGAATAGGTGAATAGAAAAAAAAACCTTAATTCACCGAGATTGTGAGAAATTGGGTTGTGTGGGTTTGAAGTGCAAAAGAGAAACAAAAACCTTTTTTCAGAAGATAGTGAGAACAAGGGTTCGGTTAGTTTGATTTGGAGAAGAGAAACATAAAGCCGAATTCACAAAGAGTTCGAGAATTTGGTTTTCATGGGTTTGAAGTGGTGAAGAGAAACAAAAACCCGAATTCACAAAGTGTGTGAGAACCATGGTTTCGTGGGTTTGGATTGGGGATGAGAAACAGAAACCCTATTTACACTAGGGTTTTGAGGATTAAAAAGCGGAAGAGAGTGTGAGAATTATTGTTTGGTAGGTTTGAAAAACTGAACCGAAACAGAATCCCTAATTCACAGAGTGTGAGGTCTAGCGTTTTGTGAGTTTAAATTGGTGAAGTACAATGCAAACAGAAATTCAACAATGGTTTTGTAAGGTTTAAATATTGAATTGAGTATGAGAACAAGGGTTTGGCGGGTTTGAACTGACGAACAAAAACAAAAACCCTAACTAATATAGAGATTGTGAGATCAAGGGTTTTGTGTGTTTGAAGTGCAGAAGAGAAACATAAACCCTAATTCTAAGAGATTTTGAGAACTAGGCTTGAATTGGAGAAGAGAAATAGAGGCCCTGATTCAGAAAGAGTTTGAGAGCTTCATTTTCGTGGGTTTGCGGAGGTAAAGAGAAACAAAATCCCGAATTCGTAGTGTGTGAGAATCAAGGTTTGGTAGTTTCGGTTTGGTGATGAGAAACATAAATCCTATTTACAGTAGGGTTTTTAGGTTTAAAATTGGAAGAAAGGGTGAGATCTGTTGTTTGGAAGGTTGGAATAAGTGACCGAAACAGAAACTCTAATTCACAATGTGAAAGAACTAGGGTTTGGGCGGGTTTAAATTGGTGTAGTACAACATGAACCCTAATCCAACAATGGTTTTGTGAGGTCTAATGATGGAAGGGAGTACGGGAACTACGGTTTGGCGGGTTTTAACAGGTGCCATGAAGAAAAATGCCTAACTCACAGAGATAGCGAATATTAGAGTTTTATGGGTTTGAAGTGCTGAAGAAAAACAGAAACCCTAATTCAACTAGGGTTTTGTAGGCTTAAGGTTGGAAGAGATGGTGAGAGCAGTTGTCTGGTAGGGCTTAAGTGGTGAATAGAAAAAACAGAAACACCTAATTAAAAGTGTGAGAATAGGGTTTGGTGAGTTTCAAATGGTGAACAACAAAAAAAAACCCTCATTGAACCAGGGTTAGTAGGTTTCAAATTGGAAGAGAGTGTTAGAACTTGGGTTTGGTGGGTCTGAATAGGTGAATAGAGAAAAAAACCTTAATTCACCGAGATTGTGAGAAATTGGGTGGTGTGGGTTTGAAGTGCAAAAGAGAAACAAAAACTTTTTTTCAGAAGATAGTGAGAACAAGGGTTCGGTTAGTTTGATTTGGAGAAGAGAAACATAAAGCCGAATTCACAAAGAGTTCGAGAATTTGGTTTTCATGGGTTTGAAGTGGTGAACAGAAACAAAAACCCGAATTCACAAAGTGTGTGAGAACCATGGTTTCGTGGGTTTGGATTGGGGATGAGAAACAGAAACCCTATTTACACTAGGGTTTTGAGGATTAAAAAGCGGAAGAGAGTGTGAGAATTATTGTTTGGTAGGTTTGAAAAACTGAACCGAAACAGAATCCCTAATTCACAGAGTGTGAGGTCTAGGGTTTTGTGAGTTTAAATTGGTGAAGTACAATGCAAACAGAAATTCAACAATGGTTTTGTAAGGTTTAAATATTGAATTGAGTATGAGAAGAAGGGTTTGGCGGGTTTGAACTGACGAACAAAAACAAAAACCCTAACTTATTGAGATTGTGAGAACCTGGGTTTTGTGTGTTTGAAGTGCAAAGAGAAACATAAACCCTAATTCTAAGAGATTTTGAGAACTAGGCTTGAATTGGAGAAGAGAAATAGAGTCCCTGATTCAGAAAGAGTTTGAGAGCTTTATTTTCGTGGGTTTGCGGTGGTAAAGAGAAACGAAATCCCGAATTCATAGTGTGTGAGAATCAAGGTTTGGTAGTTTCGGTTTGGTGATGAGAAACATAAATCCTATTTACAGTAGGGTTTTTAGGTTTAAAATTGGAGGAAAGGGTGAGATTTGTTGTTTGGAAGGTTGGAATAAGTGAACCGAAACATAAACTCTAATTCACAGTGTGAAAGAACTAGGGTTTGGGCGGGTTTAAATTGGTGTAGTACAACATAAACCCTAATCCAACAATGGTTTTGTGAGGTCTAAAGATGGAAGGGAGTACGGGAACTACGGTTTGGCGGGTTTTAACAGGTGCCATGAAGCAAAATGCCTAACTCACAGAGATAGCGAATATTAGAGTTTTATGGGTTTGAAGTGCTGAAGAAAAACAGAAACCCTAATTCAACTAGGGTTTTGTAGGCTTAAGGTTGGAGGAAATGGTGAGAGCAGTTGTCTGGTAGGGGTTAAGAGGTGAATAGAAAAAACAGAAACACCTAATTAAAAGTGTGAGAATAGGGTTTGGTGAGTTTCAAATGGTGAATAACAAAAAAAAACCCTCATTGAACCAGGGTTAGTAGGTTTCAAATTGGAAGAGAGTGTTAAAACTTGGGTTTGGTGGGTCTGAATAGGTGAATAGAGAAAAAAACCTTAATTCACCGAGATTGTGAGAAATTGGGTTGTGTGGGTTTGAAGTGCAAAAGAGAAACAAAAACCTTTTTTCAGAAGATAGTGAGAATAAGGGTTCGGTTAGTTTGATTTGGAGAAGAGAAACATAAAGCCGAATTCACAAAGAGTTCGAGAATTTGGTTTTCATGGGTTTGAAGTGGTGAACAGAAACAAAAACCCGAATTCACAAAGTGTGTGAGAACCATGGTTTCGTGGGTTTGGATTGGGGATGAGAAACAGAAACCCTATTTACACTAGGGTTTTGAGGATTAAAAAGCGGAAGAGAGTGTGAGATTTATTGTTTGGTAGGTTTGAAAAACTGAACCGAAACAGAATCCCTAATTCACAGAGTGTGAGGTCTAGGGTTTTGTGAGTTTAAATTGGTGAAGTACAATGCAAACAGAAATTCAACAATGGTTTTGTAAGGTTTAAATATTGAATTGAGTATGAGAACAAGGGTTTGGCGTGTTTGAACTGACGAACAAAAACAAAAACCCTAACTTATTGAGATTGTGAGATCAAGGGTTTTGTGTGTTCGAAGTGCAAAGAGAAACATAAACCCTAATTCTAAGAGATTTTGAGAACTAGGCTTGAATTGGAGAAGAGAAATAGAGTCCCTGATTCAGAAAGAGTTTGAGAGCTTTATTTTCGTGGGTTTGCGGTGGTAAAGAGAAACGAAATCCCGAATTCATAGTGTGTGAGAATCAAGGTTTGGTAGTTTCGGTTTGGTGATGAGAAACATAAATCCTATTTACAGTAGGGTTTTTAGGTTTAAAATTGGAGGAAAGGGTGAGATTTGTTGTTTGGAAGGTAGGAATAAGTGAACCGAAACATAAACTCTAATTCACAGTGTGAAAGAACTAGGGTTTGGGCGGGTTTAAATTGGTGTAGTACAACATAAACCCTAATCCAACAATGGTTTTGTGAGGTCTAAATATGGAAGGGAGTATGGGAACTACGGTTTGGTGGGTTTTAACAGGTGCCATGAAGCAAAATGCCTAAATCACAGAGATAGCGAATATTAGAGTTTTATGGGTTTGAAGTGCTGAAGAAAAACAGAAACCCTAATTCAACTAGGGTTTTGTAGGCTTAATGTTGGAAGAGATGGTGAGAGCAGTTGTCTGGTAGGGCTTAAGAGGTGAATAGAAAAAACAGAAACACCTAATTAAAAGTGTGAGAATAGGGTTTGGTGAGTTTTAAATGGTGAACAACAAAAAAAAACCCTCATTGAACTAGGGTTTGTAGGTTTCAAATTGGAAGAGAGTGTTAGAACTTGGGTTTGGTGGGTCTGAATAGGTGAATAGAGAAAAAAACCTTAATTCACCGAGATTGTGAGAAATTAGGTTGTGTGGGTTTGAAGTGCAAAAGAGAAACAAAAACCTTTTTTCAGAAGATAGTGAGAACAAGGGTTCGGTTAGTTTGATTTGGAGAAGAGAAACATAAAGCCGAATTCACAAAGAGTTCGAGAATTTGGTTTTCAAGGGTTTGAAGTGGTGAAGAGAAACAAAAACCCGAATTCACAAAGTGTGTGTGAACCATGGTTTCGTGGGTTTGGATTGGGGATGAGAAACAGAAACCCTATTAACACTATGGTTTTGAGGATTAAAAAGCGGAAGAGAGTGTGAGAATTATTGTTTGGTAGGTTTGAAAAACTGAAACGAAACAGAATCCCTAATTCACAGAGTGTGAGGTCTAGGGTTTTGTGAGTTTAAATTGGTGAAGTACAATGCAAACAGAAATTCAACAATGGTTTTGTAAGGTTTAAATATTGAATTGAGTATGAGAAGAAGGGTTTGGCGGGTTTGAACTGACGAACAAAAACAAAAACCCTAACTTATTGAGATTGTGAGAACCTGGGTTTTGTGTGTTTGAAGTGCAAAGAGAAACATAAACCCTAATTCTAAGAGATTTTGAGAACTAGGCTTGAATTGGAGAAGAGAAATAGAGTCCCTGATTCATAAAGAGTTTGAGAGCTTTATTTTCGTGGGTTTACGGTGGTAAAGAGAAACGAAATCCCGAATTCATAGTGTGTGAGAATCAAGGTTCGGTAGTTTCGGTTTCGTGGTGAGAAACATAAATCCTATTTACAGTAGGGTTTTTAGGTTTAAAATTGGAGGAAAGGGTGAGATCTGTTGTTTGGAAGGTTGGAATAAGTGAACCGAAACAGAAACCCTAATTCACAGTGTGAAAGAACTAGGGTTTGGGCGGGTTTAAATTGGTGTAGTACAACATAAACCCTAATCCAACAATGGTTTTGTGAGGTCTAAAGATGGAAGGGAGTACGGGAACTACGGTTTGGTGGGTTTTAACAGGTGCCATGAAGCAAAATGCCTAACTCACAGAGATAGCGAATATTACAGTTTTATGGGTTTGAAGTGCTGAAGAAAAACATAAACCCTAATTCAACTAGGGTTTTGTAGGCTTAATGTTGGAAGAGATGGTGAGTGCAGTTGTCTGGTAGGGCTTAAGAGGTGAATAGAAAAAATAGAAAAACCTAATTAAAAGTGTGAGAATAGGGTTTGGTGAGTTTCAAATGGTGAACAACAACAAAAAACCCTCATTGAACTAGGGTTTGTAGGTTTCAAATTGGAAGAGAGTGTTAGAACTTGGGGTTGGTGGGTCTGAATAGGTGAATAGAGAAAAAAACCTCAATTCACCGAGATTGTGAGAAATTGGGTTGTGTGGGTTTGAAGTGCAAAAGAGAAACAAAAACCTTTTTTCAGAAGATAGTGAGAAAAAGGGTTCGGTTAGATTGATTTGGAGAAGAGAAACATAAAGCCGAATTCAAAAAGAGTTCGAGAATTTGGTTTTCATGGGTTTGAAGTGGTGAAGAGAAACAAAAACCCGAATTCACAAAGTGTGAGAACCATGGTTTCGTGGGTTTGGATTGGGGATGAGAAACAGAAACCCTATTTACACTAGGGTTTTGAGGATTAAAAAGCGGAAGAGAGTGTGAGAATTATTGTTTAGTAGGTTTGAAAAACTGAACCGAACCAGAATCCCAAATTCACAGAGTGTGAGGTCTAGGGTATTGTGAGTTTCAATTGGTGAAGTACAATGCAAACAGAAATTCAACAATGGTTTTCTAAGGTTTAAATATTGAATTGAGTATGAGAAGAAGGGTTTGGCGGGTTTGAACTGACGAACAAAAACAAAAACCCTAACTTATAGAGATTGTGAGAACCTGGGTTTTGTGTGTTCGAAGTGCAGAAGGGAAACATAAACCCTAATTCTAAGAGATTATGAGAACTAGGCTTGAATTGGAGAAGAGAAATAGAGGCCCTGATTCAGAAAGAGTTTGAGAGCTTTATTTTTGTGGGATTGCGGAGGTAAAGAGAAACAAAATCCCGAATTCATGGTGTGTGAGAATTAAGGTTTGGTAGTTTCGGTTTGGTGATGAGAAACATAAATCCTATTTACAGTAGGGTTTTAAGGTTTAAAATTGGAGGAAATGGTGAGATCTGTTGTTTGGAAGGTTAGAATAAGTGAACCGAAACAGAAATTCTAATTCACAGTGTGAAAGAACTAGGGTTTGGGCGGGTTTAAATTGGTGTAGTACAACAAAAACCCTAATCCAACAATGGTTTTGTGAGGTCTAAAGATGGAAGGGAGTATGGGAACTACGGTTTGGTGGGTTTTAACAGGTGCCATGAAGCAAAATGCCTAACTCACAGAGATAGCGAATATTAGAGTTTTATGGGTTTGAAGTGCTGAAGAAAAACAGAAACCCTAATTCAACTAGGGTTTTGTAGGCTTAATGTTGGAAGAGATGGTGAGATCAATTGTCTGGTAGGGCTTAAGAGGTGAATAGAAAAAACAGAAACACCTAATTAAAAGTTTGAGAATAGGGTTTGGTGAGTTTCAAACGGTGAGCAACAAAAAAAAACCCTCATTGAACTAGGGTTTGTAGGTTTCAAATTGGAAAAGAGAGTGTTAGAAGTTGGGTCTAGTGGGTCTGAATAGGTGAATAGAGAAAAAAACCTTAATTCACCGAGATTGTGAGAAATTGGGTTGTGTGGGTTTGAAGTGCAAAAGAGAAACAAAAACCTTTTTTCAGAAGATAGTGCGAACAAGGGTTCGGTTAGATTGATTTGGAGAAGAGAAACATAAAGCCGAATTCACAAAGAGTTCGAAAATTTGGTTTTCATGGGTTTGAAGTGGTGAAGAGAAACAAAAACCCGAATTCACAAAGTGTGAGAACCATGGTTTCGTGGGTTTGGATTGGGGATGAGAAACAGAAACCCTATTTACACTAGGGTTTTGAGGATTAAAAAGCGGAAGAGAGTGTGAGAATTATTGTTTAGTAGGTTTGAAAAACTGAACCGAAACAGAATCCCAAATTCACAGAGTGTGAGGTCTAGGGTTTTGTGAGTTTCAATTGGTGAAGTACAATGCAAACAGAAATTCAACAATGGTTTTCTAAGGTTTAAATATTGAATTGAGTATGAGAACAAGGGTTTGGCGGGTTTGAACTGACGAACAAAAACAAAAACCCTAACTTATAGAGATTGTGAGAACCTGGGTTTTGTGTGTTCGAAGTGCAGAAGGGAAACATAAACCCTAATTCTAAGAGATTTTGAGAACTAGGCTTGAATTGGAGAAGAGAAATAGAGGCCCTGATTCAGAAAGAGTTTGAGAGCTTTATTTTTGTGGGTTTGCGGAGGTAAAGAGAAACAAAATCCCGAATTCATGGTGTGTGAGAATCAAGGTTTGGTAGTTTCGGTTTGGTGATGAGAAACATAAATCCTATTTACAGTAGGGTTTTAAGGTTTAAAATTGGAGGAAAGGGTGAGATCTGTTGTTTGGAAGGTTAGAATAAGTGAACCGAAACAGAAACTCTAATTCACAGTGTGAAAGAACTAGGGTTTGGGCGGGTTTAAATTGGGGTAGTACAACATAAACCCTAATCCAACAATGGTTTTGTGAGGTCTAAAGATGGAAGGGAGTTTGGGAACTACGGTTTGGTGGGTTTTAACAGGTGCCATGAAGCAAAATGCCTAACTCACAGAGATAGCGAATATTAGAGTTTTATGGGTTTGAAGTGCTGAAGAAAAACAGAAACCCTAATTCAACTAGGGTTTTTTAGGCTTAATGTTGGAAGAGATGGTGAGAGCAATTGTCTGGTAGGGCTTAAGAGGTGAATAGAAAAAACAGAAACACCTAATTAAAAGTGTGAGAATAGGCTTTGGTGAGTTTCAAATGGTGAGCAACAAAAAAAAACCCTTATTGAACTAGGGTTTGTAGGTTTTAAATTGGAAAAGAGATTGTTAGAAGTTGGGTCTGGTGGGTCTGAATAGGTGAATAGAGAAAAAAACCTTAATTCACCGAGATTGTGAGAAATTGGGTTGTGTGGGTTTGAAGTGCAAAAGAGAAACAAAAACCTTTTTTCAGAAGATCGTGAGAACAAGGGTTCGGTTAGTTTGATTTGGAGAAGAGAAACATAAAGCCGAATTCACAAAGAGTTCGAGAATTTGGTTTTCATGGGTTTGAAGTGGTGAAGAGAAACAAAAACCCGAATTCACAAAGTGTGTGAGAACCATGGTTTCGTGGGTTTGGATTGGGGATGAGAAACAGAAACCCTATTTACACTAGGGTTTTGAGGATTAAAAAGCGGAAGAGAGTGTGAGAATTATTGTTTGGTAGGTTTGAAAAACTGAACCGAAACAGAATCCCTAATTCACCGAGTGTGAGGTCTAGGGTTTTGTGAGTTTAGATTGGTGAAGTACAATGCAAACAGAAATTCAACAATGGTTTTCTAAGGTTTAAATATTGAATTGAGTATGAGAAGAAGGGTTTGGCGGGTTTGAACTGACGAACAAAAACAAAAACCCTAACTTATAGAGATTGTGAGAACCTGGGTTTTGTGTGTTTGAAGTGCAGAAGAGAAACATAAACCCTAATTCTAAGAGATTTTGAGAACTAGGCTTGAATTGGAGAAGAGAAATAGAGGCCCTGATTCAGAAAGAGTTTGAGAGCTTTATTTTTGTGGGTTTGCGGAGGTAAAGATAAACAAAATCCCGAATTCATAGTGTGTGAGAATCAAGGTTTGGTAGTTTCGGTTTGGTGATGAGAAACATAAATCCTATTTACAGTAGGGTTTTAAGGTTTAAAATTGGAGGAAAGGGTGAGATCTGTTATTTGGAAGGTTAGAATAAGTGAACCGAAACAGAAACTCTAATTCACAGTGTGAAAGAACTAGGGTTTGGGCGGGTTTAAATTGGTGTAGTACAACATAAACCCTAATCCAACAATGGTTTTGTGAGGTCTAAAGATGGAAGGGAGTATGGGAACTACGGTTTGGTGGGTTTTAACAGGTGCCATGAAACAAAATACCTAACTCACAGAGATAGCGAATATTAGAGTTTCATGGGTTTGAAGTGCTGAAGAAAAACAGAAACCTAATTCAACTTGGGTTTTGTAGGCTTAATGTTGGAAGAGATGGTGAGAGCAATTGTCTGGTAGGGCTTAAGAGGTGAATAGAAAAAACAGAAACACCTAATTAAAAGTATGAGAATAGGGTTTGGTGAGTTTCAAATGGTGAGCAACAAAAAAAAACCCTCATTGAACTAGGGTTTGTAGGTTTCAAATTGGAAAAAAGAGTGTTAGAAGTTGGGTCTGGTGGGTCTGAATAGGTGAATAGAGAAAAAAACCTTAATTCACCGAGATTGTGAGAAATTGGGTTGTGTGGGTTTGAAGTGCAAAAGAGAAACAAAAACCTTTTTTCAGAAGATAGTGAGAACAAGGGTTCGGTTAGTTTGATTTGGAGAAGAGAAACATAAAGCCGAATTCACAAAGAGTTCGAGAATTTGGTTTTCATGGGTTTGAAGTGGTGAAGAGAAACAAAAACTGGAATTCACAAAGTGTGTGAGAACCATGGTTTCGTGGGTTTGGATTGGGGATGAGAAACAGAAACCCTATTTACACTAGGGTTTTGAGGATTAAAAAGCGGAAGAGAGTGTGAAAATTATTGTTTGGTAGGTTTGAAAAACTGAACCGAAACAGAATCCCTAATTCACAGAGTGTGAGGTCTAGGTTTTTGTGAGTTTAGATTGGTGAAGTACAATGCAAACAGAAATTCAACACTGGTTTTGTAATGTTTAAATACTGAATTGAGTATGAGAACAAGGGTTTGGCGGGTTTGAACTGACGAACAAAAACAAAAACCCTAACTTATAGAGATTGTGAGAACCTGGGTTTTGTGTGTTTGAAGTGCAGAAGAGAAACATAAACCCTAATTCTAAGAGATTTTGAGAACTAGGCTTGAATTGGAGAAGAGAAATAGAGTCCCTGATTCAGAAAGAGTTTAAGAGCTTTATTTCCGTGGGTTTGCGGTGGTAAAGAGAAACGAAATCCAGAATTCATAGTGTGTGAGAATCAAGGTTTGGTAGTTTCGGTTTGGTGATGAGAAACATAAATCCTATTTCCAGTAGGGTTTTTAGGTTTAAAATTAGAGGAAAGGGTGAGATCTGTTGTTTGGAAGGTTGGAATAAGTGAACCGAAACAGAAACTCTAATTCACAGTGTGAAAGAACTAGGGTTTGGGCGGGTTTAAATTGGTTTAGTACAACATAAACCCTAATCCAACAATGGTTTTGTGAGGTCTAAAGATGGAAGGGAGTACGGGAACTACGGTTTGGTGGGTTTTAACAGGTGCCATGAAGCAAAATGCCTAACTCACAGAGATAGCGAATATTACAGTTTTATGGGTTTGAAGTGCTGAAGAAAAACATAAACCCTAATTCAACTAGGGTTTTGTAGGCTTAATGTTGGAAGAGATGGTGAGTGCAGTTGTCTGGTAGGGCTTAAGAGGTGAATAGAAAAAATAGAAAAACCTAATTAAAAGTGTGAGAATATGGTTTGGTGAGTTTCAAATGGTGAACAACAACAAAAAACCCTCATTGAACTAGGGTTTGTAGGTTTCAAATTGGAAGAGAGTGTTAGGACTTGGGTTTGGTGGGTCTGAATAGGTGAATAGAGAAAAAAACCTCAATTCACCGAGATTGTGAGAAATTGGGTTGTGTGGGTTTGAAGTGCAAAAGAGAAACAAAAACCTTTTTTCAGAAGATAGTGCGAACAAGGGTTCGGTTAGATTGATTTGGAGAAGAGAAACATAAAGCCGAATTCACAAAGAGTTCGAGAATTTGGTTTTCATGGGTTTGAAGTGGTGAAGAGAAACAAAAACCCGAATTCACAAAGTGTGAGAACCATGGTTTCGTGGGTTTGGATTGGGGATGAGAAACAGAAACCCTATTTACACTAGGGTTTTGAGGATTAAAAAGCGGAAGAGAGTGTGGGAATTATTGTTTGGTAGGTTTGAAAAACTGAACCGAAACAGAATCCCAAATTCACAGAGTGTGAGGTCTAGGGTTTTGTGAGTTTCAATTGGTGAAGTACAATGCAAACAGAAATTCAACAATGGTTTTCTAAGGTTTAAATATTGAATTGAGTATGAGAACAAGGGTTTGGCGGGTTTGAACTGACGAACAAAAACCAAAACCCTAACTTATAGAGATTGTGAGAACCTGGGTTTTGTGTGTTCGAAGTGCAGAAGGGAAACATAAACCCTAATTCTAAGAGATTTTGAGAACTAGGCTTGAATTGGAGAAGAGAAATAGAGGCCCTGATTCAGAAAGAGTTTGAGAGCTTTATTTTTGTGGGTTTGCGGAGGTAAAGAGAAACAAAATCCCGAATTCATGGTGTGTGAGAATCAAGGTTTGGTAGTTTCGGTTTGGTGATGAGAAACATAAATCCTATTTACAGTAGGGTTTTAAGGTTTAAAATTGGAGGAAAGGGTGAGATCTGTTGTTTGGAAGGTTAGAATAAGTGAACCGAAACAGAAACTCTAATTCACAGTGTGAAAGAACTAGGGTTTGGGCGGGTTTAAATTGGTGTAGTACAACATAAACCCTAATCCAACAATGGTTTTGTGAGGTCTTTTTGGTGGGTTTTAACAGGTGCCATGAAGCAAAATGCCTAACTCATAGAGATAGCGAATATTAGAGTTTTATGGGTTTGAAGTGCTGAAGAAAAACAGAAACCTAATTCAACTAGGGTTTTGTAGGCTTAATGTTGGAAGAGTTGGTGAGAGCAATTGTCTGGTAGGGCTTAAGAGGTGAATAGAAAAAACAGAAACACCTAATTAAAAGTATGAGAATAGGGTTTGGTGAGTTTCAAATGGTGAGCAACAAAAAAAAACCCTCATTGAACTAGGGTTTGTAGGTTTCAAATTGGAAAAAAGAGTGTTAGAAGTTGGGTCTGGTGGGTCTGAATAGGTGAATAGAGAAAAAAACCTTAATTCACCGAGATTGTGAGAAATTGGGTTGTGTGGGTTTGAAGTGCAAAAGAGAAACAAAAACCTTTTTTCAGAAGATAGTGAGAACAAGGGTTCGGTTAGTTTGATTTGGAGAAGAGAAACATAAAGCCGAATTCACAAAGAGTTCGAGAATTTGGTTTTCATGGGTTTGAAGTGGTGAAGAGAAACAAAAACCCGAATTCACAAAGTGTGTGAGAACCATGGGTTCGTGGGTTTGGATTGGGGATGAGAAACAGAAACCCTATTTACACTAGGGTTTTGAGGATTAAAAAGCGGAAGAGAGTGTGAAAATTATTGTTTGGTAGGTTTGAAAAACTGAACCGAAACAGAATCCCTAATTCACAGAGTGTGAGGTCTAGGTTTTTGTGAGTTTAGATTGGTGAAGTACAATGCAAACAGAAATTCAACACTGGTTTTGTAATGTTTAAATACTGAATTGAGTATGAGAACAAGGGTTTGGCGGGTTTGAACTGACGAACAAAAACAAAAACCCTAACTTATAGAGATTGTGAGAACCTGGGTTTTGTGTGTTTGAAGTGCAGAAGAGAAACATAAACCCTAATTCTAAGAGATTTTGAGAACTAGGCTTGAATTGGAGAAGAGAAATAGAGGCCATGATTCAGAAAGAGTTTGAGAGCTTTATTTTCGTGGGTTTGCGGTGGTAAAGAGAAACGAAATCCAGAATTCATAGTGTGTGAGAATCAAGGTTTGGTAGTTTCGGTTTGGTGATGAGAAACATAAATCCTATTTACAGTAGGGTTGTTAGGTTTAAAATAGGAGGAAAGGGTGAGATCTGTTGTTTGGAAGGTTGGAATAAGTGAACCGAAACAGAAACTCTAATTCACAGTGTGAAAGAACTAGGGTTTGGGCGGGTTTAAATTGGTGTAGTACAACATAAACCCTAATCCAACAATGGTTTTGTGAGGTCTAAAGATGGAAGGGAGTATGGGAACTACGGTTTGGTGGGTTTTAACAGGTGCCATGAAGCAAAATGCCTAACTCACAGAGATAGCGAATATTAGAGTTTTATGGGTTTGAAGTGCTGAAGAAAAACAGAAACCCTAATTCAACTAGGGTTTTGTAGGCTTAATGTTGGAAGAGATGGTGAGAGCAGTTGTCTGGAAGGGCTTAAGAGGTGAATAGAAAAAACAGAAACACCTAATTAAAAGTGTGAGAATAGGGTTTGGTGAGTTTCAAATCGTGAACAACAAAAAAAACCCTCATTGAACTAGGGTTTGTAGGTTTCAAATTGGAAGAGAGTGTTAGAACTTGGGTATGGTGAGTCTGAATAGGTGAATAGAGAAAAAAACCTTAATTCACCGAGATTGTGAGAAATTGGGTTGTGTGGGTTTGAAGTGCAAAAGAGAAACAAAAACCTTTTTTCAGAAGATCGTGAGAACAAGGGTTCGGTTAGTTTGATTTGGAGAAGAGAAACATAAAGCCGAATTCACAAAGAGTTCGAGAATTTGGTTTTCATGGGTTTGAAGTGGTGAAGAGAAACAAAAACCCGAATTCACAAAGTGTGTGAGAACCATGGTTTCGTGGGTTTGGATTGGGGATGAGAAACAGAAACCCTATTTACACTAGGGTTTTGAGGATTAAAAAGCGGAAGAGAGTGTGAGAATTATTGTTTGGTAGGTTTGAAAAACTGAACCGAAACAGAATCCCAAATTCACAGAGTGTGAGGTCTAGGGTTTTGTGAGTTTAGATTGGTGAAGTACAATGCAAACAGAAATTCAACAATGGTTTTGTAAGGTTTAAATATTGAATTGAGTATGAAAACAAGGGTTTGGCGGATTTGAACTGACGAACAAAAACAAAAACCTTAACTTATAGAGATTGTGAGAACCAGGGTTTTGTTTGTTTGAAGTGGAGAAGGGAAACATAAACCCTAATTCTATGAGATTTTGAGAACTAGGCTTGAATTGGAGAAGAGAAATAGCGGCCCTGATTCAGAAAGAGTTTGAGAGCTTTATTTTCGTGGGTTGCGGTGGTAAAGAGAAACAAAATCCCGAATTCATAGTGTGTGACAATCAAGGTTTGGTAGTTTCGGTTTGGTGATGAGAAACATAAATCCTATTTACAGTAGGGTTTTTAGGTTTAAATTGGAGGAAAGGGTGAGATCTGTTGTTTGGAAGGTTGGAATAAGTGAACCGAAACAGAAACTCTAATTCACAGTGTGAAAGAACTAGGGTTTGGGCGGGTTTAAATTGGTGTAGTACAACATAAACCCTAATCCAACAATGGTTTTGTGAGGTCTAAAGATGGAAGGGAGTATGGGAACTACGGTTTGGTGGGTTTTAACAGGTGCCATGAAGCAAAATGCCTAACTCACAGAGATAGCGAATATTTGAGTTTTATGGGTTTGAAGTGCTGAAGAAAAACAGAAACCCTAATTCAACTAGGGTTTTGTAGGCTTAATGTTGGAAGAGATGGTGAGAGCAGTTGTCTGGTAGGGCTTAAGAGGTGAATAGAAAAAAAAAAAACCTAATCAAAAGTGTGAGAATAGGGTTTGGTGAGTTTCAAATGGTGAACAACATAAAAAACCCTCATTGAACTAGGGTTTGTAGGTTTCAAATTGGAAGAGAGTGTTAGAACTTGGGTTTGGTGAGTCTGAATAGGTGAATAGAGAAAAAAACCTTAATTCACCGAGATTGTGAGAAATTGGGTTGTGTGGGTTTGAAGTGCAAAAGAGAAACAAAAACCTTTTTTCAGAAGATCGTGAGAACAAGGGTTCGGTTAGTTTGATTTGGAGAAGAGAAACATAAAGCCGAATTCACAAAGAGTTCGAGAATTTGGTTTTCATGGGTTTGAAGTGGTGAAGAGAAACAAAAACCCGAATTCACAAAGTGTGTGAGAACCATGGTTTCGTGGGTTTGGATTGGGGATGAGAAACAGAAACCCTATTTACACTAGGGTTTTGAGGATTAAAAAGCGGAAGAGAGTGTGAGAATTATTGTTTGGTAGGTTTGAAAAACTGAACCGAAACAGAATCCCTAATTCACAGAGTGTGAGGTCTAGGGTTTTGTGAGTTTAGATTGGTGAAGTACAATGCAAACAGAAATTCAACAATGGTTTTGTAAGGTTTAAATATTGAATTGAGTATGAAAACAAGGGTTTCGCGGATTTGAACTGACGAACAAAAACAAAAACCTTAACTTATAGAGATTGTGAGAACCAGGGTTTTGTGTGTTTGAAGTGGAGAAGGGAAACATAAACCCTAATTCTAAGAGATTTTGAGAACTAGGCTTGAATTGGAGAAGAGAAATAGAGGCCCTGATTCAGAAAGAGTTTGAGAGCTTTATTTTCGTGGGTTTGCGGTGGTAAAGAGAAACAAAATCCCGAATTCATAGTGTGTGACAATCAAGGTTTGGTAGTTTCGGTTTGGTGATGAGAAACATAAATCCTATTTACAGTAGGGTTTTTAGGTTTAAAATTGGAGGAAAGGGTGAGATCTGTTGTTTGGAAGGTTGGAATAAGTGAACTGAAACAGAAACTCTAATTCACAGTGTGAAAGAACTAGGGTTTGGGCAGGTTTAAATTGGTGTAGTACAACATAAACCCTAATCCAACAATGGTTTTGTGAGGTCTAAAGATGGAAGGGAGTATGGGAACTACGGTTTGGTGGGTTTTAACAGGTGCCATGAAGCAAAATGCCTAACTCACAGAGATAGCGAATATTAGAGTTTTATGGGTTTGAAGTGCTGAAGAAAAACAGAAACCCTAATTCAACTAGGGTTTTGTAGGCTTAATGTTGGAAGAGATGGTGAGAGCAGTTGTCTGGAAGGGCTTAAGAGGTGAATAGAAAAAACAGAAACACCTAATTAAAAGTGTGAGAATAGGGTTTGGTGAGTTTCAAATGGTGAACAACAAAAAAAACCCTCATTGAACTAGGGTTTGTAGGTTTCAAATTGGAAGAGAGTGTTAGAACTTGGGTATGGTGAGTCTGAATAGGTGAATAGAGAAAAAAACCTTAATTCACCGAGATTGTGAGAAATTGGGTTGTGTGGGTTTGAAGTGCAAAAGAGAAACAAAAACCTTTTTTCAGAAGATCGTGAGAACAAGGGTTCGGTTAGTTTGATTTGGAGAAGAGAAACATAAAGCCGAATTCACAAAGAGTTCGAGAATTTGGTTTTCATGGGTTTGAAGTGGTGAAGAGAAACAAAAACCCGAATTCACAAAGTGTGTGAGAACCATGGTTTCGTGGGTTTGGATTGGGGATGAGAAACAGAAACCCTATTTACACTAGGGTTTTGAGGATTAAAAAGCGGAAGAGAGTGTGAGAATTATTGTTTGGTAGGTTTGAAAAACTGAACCGAAACAGAATCTCTAATTCACAGAGTGTGAGGTCTAGGGTTTTGTGAGTTTAGATTGGTGAAGTACAATGCAAACAGAAATTCAACAATGGTTTTGTAAGGTTTAAATATTGAATTGAGTATGAAAACAAGGGTTTGGCGGATTTGAACTGACGAACAAAAACAAAAACCTTAACTTATAGAGATTGTGAGAACCAGGGTTTTGTTTGTTTGAAGTGGAGAAGGGAAACATAAACCCTAATTCTATGAGATTTTGAGGATTAGGCTTGAATTGAAGAAGAGAAATAGAGGCCCTGATTCAGAAAGAGTTTGAGAGCTTTATTTTCGTGGGTTGCGGTGGTAAAGAGAAACATAATCCCGAATTCATAGTGTGTGACAATCAAGGTTTGGTAGTTTCGGTTTGGTGATGAGAAACATAAATCCTATTTACAGTAGGGTTTTTAGGTTTAAAATTGGAGGAAAGGGTGAGATCTGTTGTTTGGAAGGTTGGAATAAGTGAACCGAAACAGAAACTCTAATTCACAGTGTGAAAGAACTAGGGTTTGGGTGGGTTTAAATTGGTGTAGTACAACATAAACCCTAATCCAACAATGGTTTTGTGAGGTCTAAAGATGGAAGGGAGTATGAGAACTACGGTTTGGTGGGTTATAATCTCCCCCCCCCCTTTGCCGTATGATATATAGTGGGCCCCGCCTACACGTGGTGGATTTTAATTGGTTCCGCGAGGCAAAGACGCGGTGTTTTGTCGGGAGTTTGAAATTAAAATTTTGAATATGTGTGCGCAGCCCGCCTAAAAACATGCGGGCCCGCTGTGTCGGCTTGTTGCGCACAAAACACTATGGTTCTTTATAAAAGCAAATCTGAGATCTGAAATAATTTAAATTTGAATCATGTCTAGAACGATGGTATCTGCTATTGATCTTATTACTCGGGGTGATACCCGTCTGATATTGGAGTCCATTACCCATCAGGTAGTGGAGTTCAATGACTCACGTCTGTTGATTGTCTGGATCAACGACTTAGAGAATGAACACACCATGCTCCTCTACAGCATGGAGAAAGCGGCCGAGAAGTGTCGGAACAATTCCTCAAGGGAGAGCTGTCAGACGTCGTCTGCAGTTCAGCCAGACTCAAAGGACACAGCTTCCAGCGGTGTACCTTCGGAGACCAAATAATAGAGCACGTAAACAATATATGTATAGTAAATTAAATTATACAGATATTAGCGACGATGGGTGGGTGAGTGTAATAAATGAATGCGGAGCTGGGTCAACTATTGGTACTGGCCATAGTCAGACAATTCTCTGGACAAAATTAAAAATAAATGGTAGATTAGATTTAGGGTTAGAAGGATTAAAAGTTGCAAGAATGCACCCAGTATATGTCTGGGTCGTGTGGGATAAACGACCAGGTATTGCACCGCCGAGCCCAATGGATATATTTAGGGGATCGGCGCATGATCCGGAGATGTGGACTAAATCTGATAGCCAAAGCGATAGGTTTAATATATTATTAAAGAAAAAATATGAATTAATAGGTCAGGGGGAAACTAGCAGTGGGTATTATCCGTGTAGACCTAGTGTTCCCATTGAACTGGAGAAAATCCTGCACCATAAAACATATTACAAGGATACAACGGCTGGTGGAATTGAAGATATGCAGAAAGGAGCATTGTATGCTGTAGTAGCTAGTTATTATCCAGAATATGTAACTATCTTGGCAGATTGCAAGTTGTATTTCAGAAGTATTTAATAATATTTGAAGTTTACATATTCTCGCATTTCATTTACATACAGAGCATATGGATATACACTCTTCTGAATTGCTACGCGTAATAAAGGATATGATATTACACCGAATGAATTAAGCCAAGCTAAAATTCTGGATCTAAATAATCCAGCTATTACATATGAAGTTGAATTTACACGGAAATAAGGTTTGAATTTAATAAAATATTCTAGAAAACATGAATGGATGTTTAGTGCCTTTCTTAAGTTGTAATTCATCCGAATCTCCAGCATTACTGAGTCTTCAGTACTCCATATACATCTGACGTATATTGGATTTGGAACTTGGTCAATGAAAACCCCTTCAATTATTTTAAAAGGTCGCGCAACGGCTAGAACAGCGGTGCTGTGATGAAGATGAACTCCGCTGTTTTCTGTGTCCACTCGAGTACGTCTGGCTTCGTTTGTAACCACTGATATATTGAAGAATTCGGACCTGGGTTGCAGATTGCTATTGTAGGAATACCACCTGCAATCTCCTTGTGTCTGCCGTATCTGACCCAACCAAGCCAATCCCTCTGAGAACCAATGAGTTGTTTCCAATTAAAATGAATTTTATCTAATGGAATGTCATCTATTATATTGTACCAGGCCTCGTTGCTATATTTGCTGTAATCAATGGGCGAGCCTTGTAAATATTTATGAGGCCCAAGAGAACGGGCCCATTGTGTCTTACCAGAATATGCAGGCCCTTCAATAATTAATGATTTGGGCCTGAAGGGCCTGTTTTCAGGGCCCATTATATTTTCACCAATCCATTGTTCCAGATCATCACATATGTTGAACTGAGTGAATGTAGGTGTAAATACCTTCACTGGAGGTTTGAAAATCAGATCAGTCATTTTTAATACACGATCATGTTGAATATAAAAGGATTTAGAATCACCTTGTCTAATTATAGCAAGAGCTTCCTCTTTGGAAGAGGCATCCAGTGTTGCTAACCCTAATTGAATTAGGGTTTCTGTTTTTCTTCAGTACTTCAAACCCATAAAACTCTAATATTCGCTAACCCTAATTCATCCAGTGTTCCTCTTTGGAAGAGGTCTAGGGTTTTGTGAGTTTAAATTGGTGAAGTACAATGCAAACAGAAATTCAACAATGGTTTTGTAAGGTTTAAATATTGAATTGTGTATGAGAACAAGGGTTTGGCGGGTTTGAACTAATGAACAAAAACAAAAACCCTAACTTATAGAGATTGTGAGAACCAGGGTTTTGTGTGTTTGAAGTGCAGAAGAGAAACATAAACCCTAATTCTAAGAGATTTTGAGAACGAGGCTTGAATTGGAGAAGAGAAATAGAAGCCCTGATTCAGAAAGAGTTTGAGAGCTTTATTTTCGTGGGTTTGCGGTGGTAAAGAGAAACAAAATCCCGAATTCATAGTCCGTGATACTGAAGGTTTGGTAGTTTCAGTTTGGTGATGAGAAACATAAATCCTATTTACAGTAGGGTTTTTTGGTTTAAAATTGGAGGAAACGGTGAGATCTGTTGTTTGGAAGGTTGGAATAAGTGAACCGAAACAGAAACTCTAATTCACAGTGTGAAAGAACTAGGGTTTGGGCGGGTTTAAATTGGTGTAGTACAACATAAACCCTAATCCAACAATGGTTTTGTGAGGTCTAAAGATGGAAGGGAGTATGAGAACTACGGTTTGGTGGGTTTTAACAGGTGCCATGAAGCAAAATGCCTAACTCACAGAGATAGCGAATATTTGAGTTTTATGGGTTTGAAGTGCTGAAGAAAAACAGAAACCCTAATTCAACTAGGGTTTTGTAGGCTTAATGTTGGAAGAGATGGTGAGAGCAGTTGTCTGGTAGGGCTTAAGAGGTGAATAGAAAAAAAAAAAACCTAATCAAAAGTGTGAGAATAGGGTTTGGTGAGTTTCAAATGGTGAACAACATAAAAAACCCTCATTGAACTAGGGTTTGTAGGTTTCAAATTGGAAGAGAGTGTTAGAACTTGGGTTTGGTGGGTCTGAATAGGTGAATAGAGAAAAAAACCTTAATTCACCGAGATTGTGAGAAATTGGGTTGTGTGGGTTTGAAATGCAAAAGAGAAACAAAAACCTTTTTTCAGAAGATAGTGAGAACAAGGGTTCGATTCGTTTGATTTGGAGAAGAGAAACATAAAGCCGAATTCACAAAGAGTTCGAGAATTTGGTTTTCATGGGTTTTTTTTTATTTTTTATTTTTATTTTTTTTATTTTTTTTATTTTTTTATTTTTTTGAAAGGTATGTCAATTTTATAGAAAATTAAAAAATGGCTAAAAGCCTACAAAATACTTGGGGCATACCCCAAGGGTGGAACCCCCAAACCCACCAAAGAGTTAAGCTTAACTCTAAACACAGGGGATTATACAAGATAATCACCATAACCCTTACAACAATAAACCAAGTCTGATGAAACATAAGACTATAACAAGCAATGTTTAACATATCTCTAGAACACCGCACCACAGATATAATATACATAATCTTCATCAGATTACAGAAATTAATTCCTTTCATAGTGAGATTCTTCATAGCCATCCGAACCCTGTGAACTTCAGCAACCAACTGATATATCTGCACACTGTAAACAAAGGGATCAAAAGGTAATGCAACATTTATAAAAATTATCACAAAGCACCTCCCACGAAGTCTGAACCATTTCCTGAACCATAACCCCAACAACACCGACTCTCGACCTCTCATCCAAACACAAACCCAGAACATAAACTCCAAGATAACTAAGAAAATATTCCCCTCACCCATTGCTTGAAACTCTATCTCCATTTTGAATATCCAACAAGTGATAAAATCTAAATTTGACAGAAGAATTTATCTCCTGAACAAGCTGATCCTCCTTTTTAAACTCTCCTGCAAACAACCTGAGGTTCCTCTCCCTCCATAAAATGTAAACACTTGCAGCCACAGAGAGTTTGGTAACACAAGCCTTTAAAGTATTATTAGTACAATGGTCATTGCACCAATTTACTATATCCACCCACTTCTTCCCAACTTGCTTCAAACCATTATCAATAGTAACCGAAGACAAAACTTGAGAAGAGAAACTGCATTCAAAAAATAAATGCTCCCTGTTTTCACACGGTAAGTCACAGAAGACACATTTTTGTTGCTGAAGCAACCCATAAATGACCAATTTATCTTGTGTTTGCATCCTATTATGAATTAAAGTCCATAAAATGAAAGCATGTCTTGGAATATTATTTGGGAACCACACAGTCTTGTACCATTTAACTTGGTTATCCCTGTTCCTTAACAAATTCCAAGCTGAACTAATAGTATAGTTACCCCTGGTAGGTTTCCAAATCAAAGTATCAACATCATGACAATCTGGAGGAGGGAGGATAGCAATATCATCTCTTAACTCCATTAATTTATGAGAGTTTGCAAAAGGAGGAAACCATTGCCCATTTCTGATTATGGCATTGACTTTACAATTGTTTCTTAACCCAAAATCATACCTAATTCTATCCCCATGTTTTTCTACAATAGAATTGGGATACAACCAATCATCATGCCAAAGAAGAATATTATTGCCATTCCCAACCTTGTACTCAATGTATTGTCTAAATGTGTCTCTTAGACCCATTATCTTCTTCCATGACCAAGATCTTTTATCCGGGACCTTAAGCAGCCAAAAATTCTGGTCTTTCATGAGCTCTATCCTAGCCCACTTGCTCTAAAGATTAGTGGGAATAGGCTACAACAGGTTCCATAGCTGCTTACCAATAGCAGCCACATTCCAAGCTATCAAATCTTTTAATCCTAAGCCCCCTTCATCTTTCGGCAAACACACTTTAGTCCATGCCATCTTCTCACCTCCACTCTTCAAGTCAGCCCCTTTCCATAAGAATTTCCTCATAATCTCATTCAGTTGTTTAAACACAGACTTTGGAAGAATATAAGTAGAACTCCAATACACTTGAACTGAAAACAACACTGAGGCAATCAACTGTAACCTACCCGCAAAGGAAAGGAATCTGCAATTCCAAGACTGAACCCTTCTAGTAATTTTCAATACTAACTCTTGACAATCAGCTGCATTAAGCTTTGAAGAAATCAGGGGCACCCCTAAATACTTGACAGGCAATTTTCCAATTGAAAAGTTGGACCCAAGGATAATATTATCTAATACTCTACCCTCCACACCCGATGTAAAAATGGAGCTCTTTCAAGTATTAGGAATTAAACCTGAAAATTCACTAAACTTCCTCAATACATCCAGCATACAATTCACTGAATTTTCACTACCCTCACAGAAGAGGAATAGGTCATCAGCAAACATCAAATGATTAATCTCCAATTTTTTACATCTGGCATGGAACTTAAAAGAGTCATTTTTCCCCAATTTATTCAACATACCTGAGAGAACTTCCATACACATCACAAAAAGATAAGGAGACATAGGGTCCCCTTGCCTAAGTCCTCTACCCCCTTTGAAAAACCCTTCAAGAGCGCCATTAATATTTATAGAGAACTTAGGAGAAGAGCAACAAGTAAGAATCCAACCTCTAACTCTTTCAGGCAGCCCAAAACACTTCAACACCTCACCCAAAAAATCCCAAGAGACAGAATCATACGCTTTAGTCAAATCAATTTGAAGTGGTGAAGAGAAACAAAATCCCGAATTCACAAAGTGTGTGAGAACCATGGTTTCGAGGGTTTGGATTGGAGATAAGAAACAGAAACCCTATTTACACTAGGGTTTTGAGGATTAAAAAGCGGAAGAGAGTGAGAATTATTGTTTGGTAGGTTTGAAAAACTGAACCAAAACAGAATCCCTAATTCACAGACTGTGAGGTCTAGGGTTTTGTGAGTTTAAATTGGTGAAGTACAATGCAAACAGAAATTCAACAATGGTTTTGTAAGGTTTAAATATTGAATTGAGTATGAGAACAAGGGTTTGGCGGATTTGCACTGACGAACAAAAACAAAAACCCTAACTTATAGAGATTGTGAGAACCAGGGTTTTGTGTGTTTGAAGTGCAGAAGAGAAACATAAACACTAATTCTAAGAGATTTTGAGAACTAGGCTTGAATTGGAGAAGAGAAATAGAGGCCCTGATTCAGAAAGAGTTTGAGAGCTTTATTTTCGTGGGTTTGCGGTGGTAAAGAGAAACAAAATCCCGAATTCATAGTGTGTGACAATCAAGGTTTGGTAGTTTCGGTTTGGTGATGAGAAACATAAATCCTATTTACAGTAGGGTTTTTAGGTTTAAAATTGGAGGAAAGGGTGAGATCTGTTGTTTGGAAGGTTGGAATAAGTGAACTGAAACAGAAACTCTAATTCACAGTGTGAAAGAACTAGGGTTTGGGCGGGTTTAAATTGGTGTAGTACAACATAAACCCTAATCCAACAATGGTTTTGTGAGGTCTAAAGATGGAAGGGAGTATGAGAACTACGGTTTGGTGGGTTTTAACAGGTGCCATGAAGAAAAATGCCTAACTCACAGAGATAGCGAATATTAGAGTTTTATGGGTTTGAAGTGCTGAAGTAAAACAGAAACCCTAATTCAAGTAGGGTTTTGTAGGCTTAATGTTGGAAGAGATGGTGAGAGCAGTTGTCTGGTAGGGCTTAAGAGGTGAATAGAAAAAAAAAAAAAAAACCTAATCAAAAGTGTGAGAATAGGGTTTGGTGAGTTTCAAATGGTGAACAACAAAAAAAACCCTCATTGAACTAGGGTTTGTAGGTTTCAAATTGGAAGAGAGTGTTAGAACTTGGGTTTGGTGGGTCTGAATAGGTGAATAGAGAAAAAAACCTTAATTCACCGAGATTGTGAGAAATTGGGTTGTGTGGGTTTGAAGTACAAAAGAGAAACAAAAACTTTTTTTCCGTAGATAGTGGGAACTAGGGTTCGGTTAGTTTGATTTGGAGAAGAGAAACATAAAGCCTAATTCACAAAGAGTTCGAGAATTTTGTTTTCATGGGTTTGAATTGGTGAAGAGAAACAAAAACCCGAATTCACAAAGTGTGTGAGAACCATGGTTTCGTGGGTTTGGATTGGGGATGAGAAACAGAAACCCTATTTACACTAGGGTTTTGAGGATTAAAAAGCGGAAGAGAGTGTGAGAATTATTGTTTGGTAGGTTTGAAAAACTGAACCGAAACAGAATCCCTAATTCACAGAGTGTGAGGTCTAGGGTTTTGTGAGTTTAAATTGGTGAAGTACAATGCAAACAGAAATTCAACAATGGTTTTGTAAGGTTTAAATATTGAATTGAGTATGAGAACAAGGCTTTGGCAGATTTGAACTGACGAACAAAAACAAAAACCCTAACTTATAGAGATTGTGAGAACCAGGGTTTTGTGTGTTTGAAGTGAAGAAGGGAAACATAAACCCTAATTCTAAGAGATTTTGAGAACTAGGCTTGAATTGGAGAAGATAAATAGAGGCCCTGATTCAGAAAAAGTTTGAGAGCTTTATTTTCGTGGGTTTGCGGTGGTAAAGAGAAACAAAATCCCGAATTCATAGTGTGTGACAATCAAGGTTTGGTAGTTTCGGTTTGGTGATGAGAAACATAAATCCTATTTACAGTAGGGTTTTTAGGTTTAAAATTGGAGGAAAGGGTGAGATCTGTTGTTTGGAAGGTTGGAATAAGTGAACCGAAACAGAAACTCTAATTCACAGTGTGAAAGAACTAGGGTTTGGGCAGGTTTAAATTGGTGTAGTACAACATAAACCCTAATCCAACAATGGTTTTGTGAGGTCTAATGATGGAAGGGAGTATGAGAACTACGGTTTGGTGGATTTTAACAGGTGCCATGAAGCAAAATGCCTAACTCACACAGATAGCGAATATTAGAGTTTTATGGGTTTGAAGTGCTGAAGAAAAATAGAAACCCTAATTCAACTAGGGTTTTGTAGGCTTAATGTTGGAAGAGATGGTGAGAGCAGTTGTCTGGTAGGGCTTAAGAGGTGAATAGAAAAAAAAAAAACCTAATCAAAAGTGTGAGAATAGGGTTTGGTGAGATTCAAATGGTGAACAACAAAAAAAACCCTCATTGAACTAGGGTTTGTAGGTTTCAAATTCAAAGAGAGTGTTACAACTTGGGTTTGGTGGGTCTGAATAGGTGAATAGAGAAAAAAACCTTAATTCACCGAGATTGTGAGAAATTGGGTTGTGTGGGTTTGAGGTGCAAAAGAGAAACAAAAACCTTTTTTCAGAAGATAGTAGGAACAAGGGTTCGGTTACTTTGATTTGGAGAAGAGAAACATAAAGCCAAATTCACAAAGAGTTCGAGAATTTGGATTTCATGGGTTTGAAGTGGTGAAGAGAAACAAAATCCCGAATTCACAAAGCGTGTGAGAACCATGGTTTCGTGGGTTTGGATTGGGGATGAGAAACAGAAACCCTATTTACACTAGGGTTTTGAGTATTAAAAAGCGAAAGAGAGTGTGAGAATTATTGTTTGGTAGGTCTGAAAAAGTGAACCGAAATAGAATCCCTAATTCACAGAGTGTGAGGACTAGGGTATTGTGAGTTTAAATTGGTGAAGTACAATGCAAACAGAAATTCAACAATGGTTTTGTATGGTTTAAATATTGAATTGAGTATGAGAACAAGGGTTTGAACTGTTGAACAAAAACAAAAACCCTAACTTATAGAGATTGTGAGAACTAGGGTTTTGTGTGTTTGAAGTGCAGAAGAGAAACATAAACCCAAATTCTAAGAGATTTTGAGAACTAGGTTTGAATTGGAGAAGAGAAATAGAAACCCTGATTCAGAAAGAGTTTGAGAGCTTTATTTTCGTGGGTTTGCGGTGGTAAAGAGAAACAAAATCCCAAATTCATAGTGTGTGACAATCAAGGTTTGGTAGTTTCTGTTTGGTGATGAGAAACATAAATCCTATTTACATTAAGGTTTTTAGGTTTAAAATTGGAGGAAAGGGTGAGATCTGTTGTTTGGAAGGTTGGAATAAGTGAACCGAAACAGAAACTCTAATTCACAGTGTGGAAGAACTAGGGTTTGGGCGGGTTTAAATTGGTGTAGTACAACATAAACCCTAATCGAACAATGGTTTTGTGAGGTCTAAAGATGGAAGGGAGTATGAGAACTACGGTTTGGTGGGTTTTAATTGGTGCCATGAAGAAAAATGCCTTACTCACAGAGATAGCGAATATTAGAGTTTTATGGGTTTGAAGTGCTGAAGAAAAACATAAACCCTAATTCAACTAGGGTTTTGTAGGCTTAATGTTGGAAGAGATGGTGACAGCAGTTGTCTGGTAGGGCTTAAGAGCTGAATAGAAAAAAAGAAACACCTAATCAAAAGTGTGAGAATAGGGTTTGGTGAGTTTCAAATGGTGAACAACAAAAAAAAAACCCTCATTGAACTAGGGTGTGTAGGTTTCAAATTGGAAGAGAGTGTTAGAACTTTGGTTTGGTGGGTCTGAATAAGTGAATAGAGAAAAAAACCTTAATTCACCGAGATTGTGAGAAATTGGGTTGTGTGGGTTTGAAGTGCAAAAGAGAAACAAAAACCTTTTTTTAGAAGATAATGAGAACTAGGGTTCGGTTAGTTTGATTTGGAGAAGAGAAACATAAAGCCTAATTCACAAAGAGTTCGAGAATTTGGTTTTCATGGGTTTGAAGTGGTGAAGAGAAACAAAATCCCGAATTCACAAAGCGTGTGAGAACCATGGTTTCGTGGGTTTGGATTGGGGATGAGAAACAGAAACCCTATTTACACTAGGGTTTTGAGGATTAAAAAGCGGAAGAGAGTGTGAGAATTATTGTTTGGTAGGTTTGAAAAACTGAACCGAAACAGAATCCCTAATTCACAGAGTGTGAGGTCTAGGGTTTTGTGAGTTTAAATTGGTGAAGTACAATGCAAACAGAAATTCAACAATGGTTTTGTAAGGTTTAAATATTGAATTGAGTATGAGAACAAGGGTTTGGCGGGTTTGAACTGACGAACAAAAACAAAAACCCAAACTTATAGAGATTGTGAGAACCTGGGTTTTGTGTGTTTGAAGTGCAGAAGAGAAACTTAAACCCTAATTCTAAGAGATTTTGAGAACTAGGCTTGAATTGGAGAAGAGAAATAGAGGCCCTGATTCAGAAAGAGTTTGAGAGCTTTATTTCCGTGGGTTTGCGGTGGTAAAGAGAAACAAAATCCCGAAATCATAGTGTGTGAGAATCAAGGTTTGGGAGTTTCGGTTTGGTGATGAGAAACATAAATCCTATTTACAGTAGGGTTTTTAGGTTTAAAATTGGAGGAAAGGGTGAGATCTGTTGTTTGGAAGGTTGGAATAAGTGAACAGAAACAGAAACTCTAATTCACAGTGTGAAAAACTAGGGTTTGGGCGGGATTAAATTGGTGTAGTACAACATAAACCCTAATCCAACAATGGTTTTGTGAGGTCTAAAGATGGAAGGGAGTATGAGAACTACGGTTTGGTGGGTTTTAACAGGTGCCATGAAGCAAAATGCCTAACTCACAGAGATAGCGAATATTAGAGTTTTATGGGTTTGAAGTGCTGAAGAAAAACATAAACCCTAATTCAACTAGGGTTTTGTAGGCTTAATGTTGGAAGAGATGGTGAGAGCAGTTGTCTGGTTGGGCTTAAGAGGTGAATAGAAAAAAAGAAACACCAAATCGAAAGTGTGAGAATACGGTTTGGTGAGTTTCAAATGGTGAACAACAAAAAAGAAACCCTCATTGAACTAGGGTGTGTAGGTTTCAAATTGGAAGAGAGTGTTAGAACTTGGGTTTGGTGGGTCTGAATAGGTGAATAGAGAAAAAAACCTTAATTCACCGAGATTGTGAGAAATTGGGTTGTGTGGGTTTGAAGTGCAAAAGAGAAACAAAAACCTTTTTTTAGAAGATAGTGAGAACTAGGGTTCGGTTAGTTTGATTTGGAGAAGAGAAACATAAAGCCTAATTCACAAAGAGTTCGAGAATTTGGTTTTCATGGGTTTGAAGTGGTGAAGAGAAACAAAAGCCCGAATTCACAAAGCGTGTGAGAACCATGGTTTCGTGGGTTTGGATTGGGGATGAGAAACAGAAACCCTATTTACACTAGGGTTTTGAGGATTAAAAAGCGGAAGAGAGTGTGAGAATTATTGTTTGGTAGGTTTGAAAAACTGAACCGAAACAGAATCCCTAATTCACAGAGTGTGAGGTCTAGGGTTTTGTGAGTTTAAATTGGTGAAGTACAATGCAAACAGAAATTCAACAATGGTTTTGTAAGGTTTAAATATTGAATTGAGTATGAGAACAAGGGTTTGGCGGGTTTGAACTGACGAACAAAAACAAAAACCCTAACTTATAGAGATTGTGAGAACCTGGGTTTTGTGTGTTTGAAGTGCAGAAGAGAAACATAAACCCTAATTCTAAGATATTTTGAGAACTAGGCTTGAATTGGAGAAGAGAAATAGAGGCCCTGATTCAGAAAGAGTTTGAGAGCTTTATTTCCGTGGGTTTGCGGTAGTAAAGAGAAACAAAATCCCGAAATCATAGTGTGTGAGAATCAAGGTTTGGGAGTTTCGGTTTGGTGATGAGAAACATAAATCCTATTTACAGTAGGGTTTTTAGGTTTAAAATTGGAGGAAAGGGTGAGATCTGTTGTTTGGAAGGTTGGAATAAGTGAACCGAAACAGAAACTCTAATTCACAGTGTGAAAGAACTAGGGTTTGGGCGGGTTTAAATTGGTGTAGTACAACATAAAACCTAATCCAACAATGGTTTTGTGAGGTCTAAAGATGGAAGGGAGTATGAGAACTACGGTTTGGTGGCTTTTAACAGGTGCCATGAAGCAAAATGCCTAACTCACAGAGATAGCGAATATTAGAGTTTAATGGGTTTGAAGTTCTGAAGAAAAACAGAAACCCTAATTCGACTAGGGTTTTGTAGGCTTAATGTTGGAAGAGATGGTGAGAGCAGTTGTCTGGTAGGGCTTAAGAGGTGAATAGAAAAAAAGAAACACCTAATCAAAAGTGTGAGAATAGGGTTTGGTGAGTTTCAAATGGTGAACAACAAAAAAGAAACCCTCATTGAACTAGGGTTTGTAGGTTTCAAATTGGAAGAGAGTGTTAGAACTTGGGTTTGGTGGGTCTGAATAGGTGAATAGAGAAAAAAACCTTAATTCACCGAGATTGTGAGAAATTGGGTTGTGTGGGTTTGAAGTGCAAAAGAGAAACAAAAACCTTTTTTTAGAAGATAGTGAGAACTAGGGTTCGGTTAGTTTGATTTGGAGAAGAGAAACATAAAGCCTAATTCACAAAGAGTTCGAGAATTTGGTTTTCATGGGTTTGAAGTGGTGAAGAGAAACAAAAGCCCGAATTCACAAAGCGTGTGAGAACCATGGTGTCGTGGGTTTGGATTGGGGATGAGAAACAGAAACCCTATTTACACTAGGGTTTTGAGGATTAAAAAGCGGAAGAGAGTGTGAGAATTATTGTTTGGTAGGTTTGAAAAACTGAACTGAAACAGAATCCCTAATTCACAGAGTGTGAGGTCTAGGGTTTTGTGAGTTTAAATTGGTGAAGTACAATGCAAACAGAAATTCAACAATGGTTTTGTAAGGTTTAAATATTGAATTGAGTATGAGAACAAGGGTTTGGCGGGTTTGAACTGACGAACAAAAACAAAAACCCTAACTTATAGAGATTGTGAGAACCTGGGTTTTGTGTGTTTGAAATGCAGAAGAGAAACATAAACACTAATTCTAAGAGATTTTGAGAACTAGGTTTGAATTGGAGAAGAGAAATAGAATGCCTGATTCAGAAAGAGTTTGATAGCATTATTTCCGTGGGTTTGCAGTGGTAAAGAGAAACAAAATCTCGAATTCATAGTGTGTGAGAATCAAGGTTTGGTAGTTTCGGTTTGGTGATGAGAAACATAAATCCTATTTACAGCAGGGTTTTTAGGTTTAAAATTGGAGGAAAGGGTGAGATCTGTTGTTTGGAAGGTTGGAATAAGTGAACCGAAACAGAAACTCTAATTCACAGTGTGAAAGAACTAGGGTTTGGGCGGGTTTAAATTGGTGTAGTACAACATAAACCCTAATCCAACAATGGTTTTGTGAGGTCTAAAGATGGAAGGGAGGATGAGAACTACGGTTTGGTGGGTTTTAACAGGTGCCATGAAGCAAAATGCCTAACTCACAGAGATAGCGAATATTAGAGTTTTATGGGTTTGAAGTGCTGAAGAAAAACATAAACCCTAATTCGACTAGGGTTTTGTTGGCTTAATGTTGGAAGAGATGGTGAGAGCAGTTGTCTGGTTGGGCTTAAGAGGTGAATAGAAAAAAAGAAACACCTAATCAAAAGTGTGAGAATAGGGTTTGGTGAGTTTCAAATGGTGAACAACAAAAAAGAAACCCTCATTGAACTTGGGTTTGTAGGTTTCAAATTGGAAGAGAGTGTTAGAACTTGGGTTTGGTGGGTCTGAATAGGTGAATAGAGAAAAAAACCTTAATTCACCGAGATTGTGAGAAATTGGGTTGTGTGGGTTTGAAGTGCAAAAGAGAAACAAAAACCCTTTTTTAGAAGATAGTGAGAACTAGGGTTCGGTTAGTTTGATTTGGAGAAGAGAAACATAAAGCCTAATTCACAAAGAGTTCGAGAATTTGGTTTTCATGGGTTTGAAGTGGTGAAGAGAAACAAAAGCCCGATTTCACAAAGCGTGTGAGAACCATGGTTTCGTGGGTTTGGATCGGGGATGAGAAACAGAAACCCTATTTACACTAGGGTTTTGAGGATTAAAAAGCGGAAGAGAGTGTGAGAATTATTGTTTGGTAGGTTTGAAAAACTGAACCGAAACGGACTCCCTAATTCACAGAGTGTGAGGTCTAGGGTTTTGTGAGTTTAAATAGGTGAAGTACAATGCAAACAGAAATTCAACAATGGTTTTGTAAGGTTTAAATATTGAATTGAGTATGAGAACAAGGGTTTGGCGGGTTTGAACTGACGAACAAAAACAGAAACCCTAACTTATAGAGATTGTGAGAACCTGGGTTTTGTGTGTTTGAAGTGCAGAAGAGAAACATAAACCCTAATTCTAAGAGATTTTGAGAACTTGGCTTGAATTGGAGAAGAGAAATAGAGGCCCTGATTCAGAAAGAGTTTGAGAGCTTTATTTCTGTGGGTTTGCGGTGGTAAAGAGAAACAAAATCCCGAAATCATAGTGTGTGAGAATCAAGGTTTGGGAGTTTCGGTTTGGTGATGAGAAACATAAATCCTATTTACAGTAGGGTTTTTAGGTTTAAAATTTGAGGAAAGGGTGAGATCTGTTGTTTGGAAGGTTGGAATAAGTGAACCGAAACAGAAACTCTAATTCATAGTGTGAAAGAACTAGGGTTTGGGCGGGTTTAAATTGGTGTAGTACAACATAAACCCTAATCCAACAATGGTTTTGTGAGGTCTAAAGATGGAAGGGAGTATGAGAACTACGGTTTGGTGGGTTTTAACAGGTGCCATGAAGCAAAATACCAAACTCACAGAGATAGCGAATATTAGAGTTTTATGGGTTTGAAGTTCTGAAGAAAAACAGAAACCCTAATTCGACTAGGGTTTTGTAGGCTTAATGTTGGAAGAGATGGTGAGAGCAGTTGTCTGGTAGGGATTAAGAGGTGAATAGAAAAAAAGAAACACCTAATCAAAAGTGTGAGAATAGGGTTTGGTGAGTTTCAAATGGTGAACAACAAAAAAGAAACCCTCATTGAACTAGGGTTTGTAGGTTTCAAATTGGAAGAGAGTGTTAGAACTTGGGTTTGGTGGGTCTGAATAGGTGAATAGAGAAAAAAACCTTAATTCACCGAGATTGTGAGAAATTGGGTTGTGTGGGTTTGAAGTGCAAAACAGAAACAAAAACCTTTTTTTATAAGATAGTGAGAACTAGGGTTCGGTTAGTTTGATTTGGAGAAGAGAAACATAAAGCCTAATTCACAAAGAGTTCGAGAATTTGGTTTTCATGGGTTTGAAGTGGTGAAGAGAAACGAAAGCCCGAATTCACAAAGCGTGTGAGAACCATGGTTTCGTGGGTTTGGATTGGGGATGAGAAACAGAAACCCTATTTACACTAGGGTTTTGAGGATTAAAAAGCGGAAGAGAGAGTGAGAATTATTGTTTGGTCGGTTTGAAAAACTGAACCGAAGCAGAATCCCTAATTCACAGAGTGTGAGGTTTAGGGTTTTGTGAGTTTAAATTGGTGAAGTACAATGCAAACAGAAATTCATCAATGGTTTTGTAAGGTTTAAATATTGAATTGAGTATGAGAACAAGGGTTTGGCGGGTTTGAACTGACGAACAAAAACAAAAACCCTAACTTATAGAGATTGTGGGAACCTGGGTTTTGTGTGTTTGAAGTGCAGAAGAGAAACATAAACTCTAATTCTAAGAGATTTTGAGAACTAGGCTTGAATTGGAGAAGAGAAATAGAGGCCCTGATTCAGAAAGAGTTTGAGAGCATTATTTCCGTGGGTTTGCGGTGGTAAAGAGAAACAAAATCCCGAATTCATAGTGTGTGACAATCAAGGTTTGGTAGTTTCGGTTTGGTGATGAGAAACATAAATCCTATTTACAGTAGGGTTTTTAGGTTTAAAATTGGAGGAAAGGGTGAGATCTGTTGTTTGGAAGGTTGGACTAAGTGAACCGAAACAGAAACTCTAATTCACGGTGTGAAAGAACTAGGGTTTGGGCGGGTTTAAATTGGTGTAGTACAACATAAACCCTAATCCAACAATGGTTTTGTGAGGTCTAAAGATGGAAGGGAGTATGAGAACAACGGTTTGGTGGGTTTTAACTGGTGCCATGAAGCAAAATGCCTAACTCACAGAGATAGCGAATATTAGAGTTTTATGGGTTTGAAGTTCTGAAGAAAAACAGAAACCCTAATTCGACTATGGTTTTGTAGGCTTAATGTTCGAAGAGATGGTAAGAGCAGTTGTCTGGTAGGGCTTAAGAGGTGAATAGAAAAAAAGAAACACCTAATCAAAAGTGTGAGAATAGGGTTTGGTGAGTTTCAAATGGTGAACAACAAAAAAGAAACCCTCATTGAACTAGGGTTTGTAGGTTTCAAATTGGAAGAGAGTGTTAGAACTTGGGTTTGGTGGGTCTGAATAGGTGAATAGATAAAAAAACCTTAATTCACCGAGATTGTGAGAAATTGGGTTGTGTGGGTTTGAAGTGCAAAAGAGAAACAAAAACCTTTTTTTAGAAGATAGTGAGAACTAGGGTTCGGTTAGTTTGATTTGGAGAAGATAAACATAAAGCCTAACTGACAAAGAGTTCGAGAATTTGGTTTTCATGGGTTTGAAGTGGTGAAGAGAAACAAAAGCCCGAATTCACAAAGCGTGTGAGAACCATGGTTTCGTGGGTTTGGATTGGGGATGAGAAACAGAAACCCTATTTACACTAGGGTTTTGAGGATTAAAAAGCGGAAGAGAGTGTGAGAATTATTGTTTGGTAGGTTTGAAAAACTGAACCGAAACAGAATCCCTAATTCAAAGAGTGTGAGGTCTAGGGTTTTGTGAGTTTAAATTGGTGAAGTACAATGCAAACAGAAATTCAACAATGGTTTTGTAAGGTTTAAATATTGAATTGAGTATGAGAACAAGGGTTTGGCGGGTTTGAACTGATGAACAAAAACAAAAACCCTAACTTATAGAGATTGTGAGAAACAGGGTTTTATGTGTTTGAAGTGCAGAAGAGAAACATAAACCCTAATTCTAAGAGATTTTGAGAACTAGGCTTGAATTGGAGAAGAGAAATATAGGCCCTGATTCAGAAAGAGTTTGAAAGCTTTATTTCCGTGGCTTTGCGGTGGTAAAGAGAAACAAAATCCCGAATTCATAGTGTGTGAGAATCAAGGTTTGGAAGTTTCGGTTTGGTGATGAGAAACATAAATCCTATTTACAGTAGGGTTTTTAGGTTTAAAATTGGAGGAAAAGGTGAGATCTGTTGTTTGGAAGGTTGGAATAAGTGAACCGAAACAGAAACTCTAATTCACAGTGTGAAAGAACTAGGGTTTGGGCGGGTTTAAATTGGTGTAGTACAACATAAACCCTAATCCAACAATGGTTTTGTGAGGTCTAAAGATGGAAGGGAGTATGGGAACTACGGTTTGGTGGGTTTTAACAGGTGCCATGAAGCAAAATGCCTAACTCACAGAGATAGCGAATATTAGAGTTTTATGGGTTTGAAGTGCAGAAGAAAAACAAAAACCCTAATTCGACTAGGATTTTGTAAGGTTAATGTTGGAAGAGATGGTGAGAGCAGTTGTCTGGTAGGGCTTAAGAGGTGAATAGAAAAAAAGAAACACCTAATCAAAAGTGTGAGAATAGGGTTTGGTGAGTCTCAAATGGTGAACAACAAAAAAGAAACCCTCATTGAACTAGGGTTTGTAGGTTTCAAATTGGAAGAGAATGTTAGAACTTGGGTTTGGTGGGTCTGAATAGGTGAATAGAGAAAAAAACCTTAATTCACCGAGATTGTGAGAAATTGGGTTGTGTGGGTTTGAAGTGCAAAAGAGAAACAAAAACCTTTTTTTAGAAGATAGTGAGAACTAGGGTTCGGTTAGTTTGATTTGGAGAACAGAAACATAAAGCCTAATTCACGAAGAGTTCGAGAATTTGGTTTTCATGGGTTTGAAGTGGTGAAGAGAAACAAAAGCCCGAATTCACAATGCGTGTGAGAACCATGGTTTCGTGGGTTTGGATTGGGGATGAGAAACAGAAACCCTATTTACACTAGGGTTTTGATGATTAAAAAGCGGAAGAGAGTGTGAGAATTATTGTTTGGTTGGTTTGAAAAACTGAACCGAAACAGAATCCCTAATTCACAGAGTGTGAGGTCTAGGGTTTTGTAAGTTTAAATTGGAGAAGTACAATGCAAACAGAAATTCAACAATGGTTTTGTAAGGTTTAAATATTGAATTGAGTATGAGAACAAGGGTTTGGCGGGTTTGAACTGACGAACAAAAACAAAAACCCTAACTTATAGAGATTGTGAGAACCTGGGTTTTGTGTGTTTGAAGTGCAGAAGAGAAACATAAACCCTAATTCTAAGAGATTTTGAGAACTAGGCTTGAATTGGAGAAGAGAAATAGAGGCCCTGATTCAGAAAGAGTTTGAGAGCTTTATTTCCGTGGGTTTGCGGTGGCTAAGAGAAACAAAATCCCGAATTCATAGTGTGTGAGAATCAAGGTTTGGTAGTTTCGGTTTGGTGATGAGAAACATAAATCCTATTTACAGTAGGGTTTTTAGGTTTCAAATTGGAGGAAAGGGTGAGATCTTTTGTTTGGAAGGTTGGAATAAGTGAACCGAAATAGAAACTCGAATTCACAGTGTGAAGGAACTAGGGTTTGAGCGGGTTTAAATTGGTGTAGTACAACATAAACCCTAATCCAACAATGGTTTTTGAGGTCTAAAGATGGAAGGGAGTATGAGAACTACGGTTTAATGGGTTTTAACTGGTGCCATGAAGCAAAATGCCTAACTCACAGAGATAGCGAATATTAGAGTTTTATGGGTTTGAAGTGCTGAAGAAAAACAGAAACCCTAATTCGACTAGGGTTTTGTAGGCTTAATGTTGGAAGAGCTGGCGAGAGCAGTTGTCTGGTAGGGCTTAAGAGGTGAATAGAAAAAAAGAAACACCTAATCAAAAGTGTGAGAATAGGGTTTGGTGAGTTTCAAATGGTGAACAACAAAAAAGAAACCCTCATTGAACTAGGGTCTGTCGGTTTCAAATTGGAAGAGAGTGTTAGAACTTGGGTTTGGTGGGTCTGAATAGGTGAATAGAGAAAAAAACCTTAATTCACCGAGATTGTGAGAAATTGGGTTGTGTGGGTTTGAAGTGCAAAAGAGAAACAAAAACCTTTTTTTAGAAGATAGTGAGAACTAGGGTTCGGTTAGTTTGATTTGGAGAAGAGAAACATAAAGCCTAATTCACAAAGAGTTCGAGAATTTGGTTTTCATGGGTTTGAAGTGGTGAAGAGAAACAAAAGCCCGAATTCACAAAGCGTGTGAGAACCATGGTTTCGTGGGTTTGGATTGGGGATGAGAAACAGAAACCCTATTTACACTAGGGTTTTGAGGATTAAAAAGCGGAGGAGAGTGTGAGAATTATTGCTTGGTAGGTTTGAAAAACTGAACCGAAACAGAATCCCTAATTCAAAGAGTGTGAGGTCTAGGGTTTTGTGAGTTTAAATTGGTGAAGTACAATGCAAACAGAAATTCAACAATGGTTTTGTAAGGTTTAAATATTGAATTGAGTATGAGAACAAGGGTTTGGCGGGTTTGAACTGAAGAACAAAAACAAAAACCCTAACTTATAGAGATTGTGAGAACCAGGGTTTTGTGTGTTTGAAGTGCAGAAGAGAAACATAAACCCTAATTCTAAGAGATTTTGAGAACTAGGTTTGAATTGGAGAAGAGAAATAGAGGCCCTGATTCAGAAAGAGTTTGAGAGCTTTAGTTTCGTGGGTTTGCGGTGGTAAAGAGAAACAAAATCCCGAATTCATAGTGTGTGAGAATCAAGGTTTGGTTGTTTCGGTTTGGTGATGAGAAACATAAATCCTATTTACAGTAGGGTTTTTAGGTTTAAAATTGGAGGAAAGGGTGAGATCTGTTGTTTGGAAGGTTGGAATAAGTGAACCGAAACAGAAACTCTAATTCACAGTGTGAAAGAACTAGGGTTTGAATTGGTGTAGTACAACATAAACACTAATCCAACAATGGTTTTGTGAGGTCTAAAGATGGAAGGGAGTACGAGAACTACGGTTTGGTGGGTTTTAACAGGTGCCATGAAGCAAAATGCCTAACTCACAGAGATAGCGAATATTAGAGTTTTATGGGTTTGAAGTGCTGAAGAAAAACTGATAACCTAATTCAACTACGGTTTTGTAGGCTTAATATTGGAAGAGATGGTGAGAGCAGTTGTCTGGTAGGGCTTAAGAGGTGAATAGAAAAAAAGAAACACCTAATCAAAAGAGTGAGAATAGGGTTTGGTGAGTTTCAAATGGTGAACAACAAAAAAAAAAACCCTCATTGAACTAGGGTTTGTAGGTTTCAAATTGGAATAGAGTGTTAGAACTTGGGTTTGGTGGGTCTGAATAGGTGAATAGAGAAAAAAACCTTAATTCACCGAGATTGTGAGAAATTGGGTTGTGTGGGTTTGAAGTGCAAAAGAGAAACAAAAACCTTTTTTTAGAAGATAGTGAGAACTAGGGTTCGGTTAGTTTGATTTGGTGAAGAGAAACATAAAGCCTAATTCACAAAGAGTTCGAGAATTTGGTTTTCATGGGTTTGAAGTGGTGAAGAGAAACAAAAGCCCGAATTCACAAAGCGTGTGAGAACCATGGTTTCGTGGGTTTGGATTGGGGATGAGAAACAGAAACCCTATTTACACTAGGGTTTTGAGGATTAAAAAGCGGTAGAGAGTGTGAGAATTATTGTTTGGTAGGTTTGAAAAACTGAACCGAAACAGAATCCCGAATTCACAGAGTGTGAGGTCTAGGGTTTTGTGAGTTTAAATTGGTGAAGTACAATGCAAACATAAATTCAACAATGGTTTTGTAAGGTTTAAATATTGAATTGAGTATGAGAACAAGGGTTTGGCGGGTTTGAACTGATGAACAAAAACAAAAACCCTAACTTATAGAGATTGAGAAAACTAGGGTTTTGTGTGTTTGAAGTGCAGAAGAGAAACATAAACCCTAATTCTAAGAGATTTTGAGAACTAGGTTTGAATTGGAGAAGAGAAATAGAGGCCCTGATTCAGAAAGAGTTTGAGAACTTTATTTTCGTGGGTTTGCGGTGGTAAAGAGAAACAAAATCCCGAATTCATAGTGTGTGAGAATCAAGATTTTGTAGTTTCGGTTTGGTGATGAGAAACATAAATCCTATTTACAGTAGGGTTTTTAGGTTGAAAATTGGAGGAAAGGGTGAGATCTGTTGTTTGGAAGGTTGGAATAAGTGAACCGAAACAGAAACTCTAATTCAGAGTGTGAAAGAACTAGGGTTTGGGCGGGTTTAAATTGGTGTAGTACATCATAAACCCTAATCCAACAATGGTTTTGTGAGGTCTAAAGATGGAAGGGAGTATGAGAACTACGGTTTGGTGGGTTTTAACAGGTGCCGTGAAGCAAATGCCTAACTCACAGAGATAGCGAATATAAGAGTTTTATGGGTTTGAAGTGCTGAAGAAAAACAGAAACCCTAATTCGACTAGGGTTTCGTAAGGTTAATGTTGGAAGAGATGGTGAGAGCAGTTGTCTGGTAGGGCTTAAGAGGTGAATAGAAAAAAAGAAACACCTAATCAAAAGTGTGAGAATAGGGTTTGGTGAGTTTCAAATGGTGAACAACAAAAAAAAAACCCTCATTGAACTAGGCTCTGTAAGTCTCAAATTGGAAGAGAGTGTTAGAACTTGGGTTTGGTGGGTCTGAATAGGTGAATAGAGAAAAAAACATTAATTCACCGAGATTGTGAGAAATTGGGTTGTGTGGGTATGAACTGCAAAAGAGAAACAAAAACCTTTTTTTAGAAGATAGTGAGAACTAGGGTTCGGTTAGTTTGATTTGGAGAAGAGAAACATAAAGCCTAATTCACAAAGAGTTCGAGAATTTGGTTTTCATGGGTTTGAAGAGGTGAAGAGAAACAAAAGCCCGAATTCACAAAGCGTGTGAGAACCATGGTTTCGTGGGTTTGGATTGGGGATGAGAAACAGAAACCCTATTTACACTAGGGTTTTGAGGATTAAAAAGCGGTAGAGAGTGTGAGAATTATTGTTTGGTAGGTTTGAAAAACTGAACCGAAACAGAATCCCGAATTCACAGAGTGTGAGGTCTAGGGTTTTGTGAGTTTAAATTGGTGAAGTACAATGCAAACATAAATTCAACAATGGTTTTGTAAGGTTTAAATATTGAATTGAGTATGAGAACAAGGGTTTGGCGGGTTTGAACTGATGAACAAAAACAAAAACCCTAACTTATAGAGATTGTGATAACCAGGGTTTTGTGTGTTTGAAGTGCAGAAGAGAAACATAAACCCTAATTCTAAGAGATTTTGAGAACTAGGTTTGAATTGGAGAAGAGAAATAGAGGCCCTGATTCAAAAAGAGTTTGAGAACTTTATTTTCGTGGGTTTGCGGTGGTAAAGAGAAACAAAATCCCGAATTCATAGTGTGTGAGAATCAAGATTTGGTAGTTTCGGTTTGGTGATGAGAAACATAAATCCTATTTACAGTAGGGTTTTTAGGTTGAAAATTGGAGGAAAGGGTGAGATCTGTTGTTTGGAAGGTTGGAATAAGTGAACCGAAACAGAAACTCTAATTCAGAGTGTGAAAGAACTAGGGTTTGGGCGGGTTTAAATTGGTGTAGTACAACATAAACCCTAATCCAACAATGGTTTTGTGAGGTCTAAAGATGGAAGGGAGTATGAGAACTACGGTTTGGTGGGTTTTAACAGGTGCCGTGAAGCAAATGCCTAACTCACAGAGATAGCGAATATAAGAGTTTTATGGGTTTGAAGTGCTGAAGAAAAACAGAAACCCTAATTCGACTAGGGTTTCGTAAGGTTAATGTTGGAAGAGATGGTGAGAGCAGTTGTCTGGTAGGGCTTAAGAGGTGAATAGAAAAAAAGAAACACCTAATCAAAAGTGTGAGAATAGGGTTTGGTGAGTTTCAAATGGTGAACAACAAAAAAAAAACCCTCATTGAACTAGGCTCTGTAAGTTTCAAATTGGAAGAGAGTGTTAGAACTTGGGTTTGGTGGGTCTGAATAGGTGAATAGAGAAAAAAACATTAATTCACCGAGATTGTGAGAAATTGGGTTGTGTGGGTTTGAACTGCAAAAGAGAAACAAAAACCTTTTTTTAGAAGATAGTGAGAACTAGGGTTCGGTTAGTTTGATTTGGAGAAGAGAAACATAAAGCCTAATTCACAAAGAGTTCGAGAATTTGGTTTTCATGGGTTTGAAGTGGTGAAGAGAAACAAAAGCCCGAATTCACAAAGAGTGTGAGAACCATGGTTTCGTGGGTTTGGATTGGGGATGAGAAACAGAAACCCTATTTACACTAGGAATTTGAGGATTAAAAAGCGGAAGAGAGTGTGAGAATTATTGTTTGGTAGGTTTGAAAAACTGAACCGAAACAGAATCCCTAATTCACAGAGTGTGAGTTCTAGGGTTTTGTGAGTTTAAATTGGTGAAGTACAATGCAAACAGAAATTCAACAATGGTTTTGTAAGGTTTAAATATTGAATTGAGTATGAGAACAAGGGTTTGGCGGGTTTGAACAGATGAACAAAAACAAAAACCCTAACTTATAGAGATTGTGAGAACCAGGGTTTTGTGTGTTTGAAGTGCAGAAGAGAAACATAAACCCTAACTCTAAGAGATTTTGAGAACTAGGTTTGAATTGGAGAAGAGAAATAGAAGCCCTGATTCAGAAAGAGTTTGAGAGCTTTATTTTTGTGGGTTTGCGGTGGTAAAGAGAAACAAAATCCCAAATTCATAGTGTGTGAGAATCAAGGTTTGGTAGTTTCGGTTTGGTGATGAGAAACATAAATCCTATTTACATTAGGGTTTTTAGGTTTAAAATTGGAGGAAAGGGTGAGATCTGTTGTTTGGAAGGTTGGAATAAGTGAACCGAAACAGAAACTCTAATTCAGAGTGTGAAAGAACTAGGGTTTGGGCGGGTTTAAATTGGTGTAGTACAACATAAACCCTAATCCAACAATGGTTTTGTGAGGTCTAAAGATGGAAGGGAGTATGAGAACTACGGTTTGGTGGGTTTTAACAGGTGCCGTGAAGCAAATGCCTAACTCACAGAGATAGCGAATATAAGAGTTTTATGGGTTTGAAGTGCTGAAGAAAAACAGAAACCCTAATTCGACTAGGGTTTCGTAAGGTTAATGTTGGAAGAGATGGTGAGAGCAGTTGTCTGGTAGGGCTTAAGAGGTGAATAGAAAAAAAGAAACACCTAATCAAAAGTGTGAGAATAGGGTTTGGTGAGTTTCAAATGGTGAACAACAAAAAAAAAACCCTCATTGAACTAGGCTCTGTAAGTTTCAAATTGGAAGAGAGTGTTAGAACTTGGGTTTGGTGGGTCTGAATAGGTGAATAGAGAAAAAAACATTAATTCACCGAGATTGTGAGAAATTGGGTTGTGTGGGTTTGAACTGCAAAAGAGAAACAAAAACCTTTTTTTAGAAGATAGTGAGAACTAGGGTTCGGTTAGTTTGATTTGGAGAAGAGAAACATAAAGCCTAATTCACAAAGAGTTCGAGAATTTGGTTTTCATGGGTTTGAAGTGGTGAAGAGAAACAAAAGCCCGAATTCACAAAGAGTGTGAGAACCATGGTTTCGTGGGTTTGGATTGGGGATGAGAAACAGAAACCCTATTTACACTAGGAATTTGAGGATTAAAAAGCGGAAGAGAGTGTGAGAATTATTGTTTGGTAGGTTTGAAAAACTGAACCGAAACAGAATCCCTAATTCAAAGAGTGTGAGGTCTAGGGTTTTGTGAGTTTAAATTGGAGAAGTACAATGCAAACAGAAATTCAACAATGGTTTTGTAAGGTTTAAATATTGAATTGAGTATGAGAACAAGGGTTTGGCGGGTTTGAACTGACGAACAAAAACAAAAACCCTAACTTATAGAGATTGTGAGAACCTGGGTTTTGTGTGTTTGAAGTGCAGAAGAGAAACATAAACCCTAATTCTAAGAGATTTTGAGAACTAGGCTTGAATTGGAGAAGAGAAATAGAGGCCCTGATTCAGAAAGAGTTTGAGAGCTTTATTTCCGTGGGTTTGCGGTGGCTAAGAGAAACAAAATCCCGAATTCATAGTGTGTGAGAATCAAGGTTTGGTAGTTTCGGTTTGGTGATGAGAAACATAAATCCTATTTACAGTAGGGTTTTTAGGTTTCAAATTGGAGGAAAGGGTGAGATCTTTTGTTTGGAAGGTTGGAATAAGTGAACCGAAATAGAAACTCGAATTCACAGTGTGAAGGAACTAGGGTTTGAGCGGGTTTAAATTGGTGTAGTACAACATAAACCCTAATCCAACAATGGTTTTTGAGGTCTAAAGATGGAAGGGAGTATGAGAACTACGGTTTAATGGGTTTTAACTGGTGCCATGAAGCAAAATGCCTAACTCACAGAGATAGCGAATATTAGAGTTTTATGGGTTTGAAGTGCTGAAGAAAAACAGAAACCCTAATTCGACTAGGGTTTTGTAGGCTTAATGTTGGAAGAGATGGCGAGAGCAGTTGTCTGGTAGGGCTTAAGAGGTGAATAGAAAAAAAGAAACACCTAATCAAAAGTGTGAGAATAGGGTTTGGTGAGTTTCAAATGGTGAACAACAAAAAAGAAACCCTCATTGAACTAGGGTCTGTCGGTTTCAAATTGGAAGAGAGTGTTAGAACTTGGGTTTGGTGGGTCTGAATAGGTGAATAGAGAAAAAAACCTTAATTCACCGAGATTGTGAGAAATTGGGTTGTGTGGGTTTGAAGTGCAAAAGAGAAACAAAAACCTTTTTTTAGAAGATAGTGAGAACTAGGGTTCGGTTAGTTTGATTTGGAGAAGAGAAACATAAAGCCTAATTCACAAAGAGTTCGAGAATTTGGTTTTCATGGGTTTGAAGTGGTGAAGAGAAACAAAAGCCCGAATTCACAAAGCGTGTGAGAACCATGGTTTCGTGGGTTTGGATTGGGGATGAGAAACAGAAACCCTATTTACACTAGGGTTTTGAGGATTAAAAAGCGGAAGAGAGTGTGAGAATTATTGCTTGGTAGGTTTGAAAAACTGAACCGAAACAGAATCCCTAATTCAAAGAGTGTGAGGTCTAGGGTTTTGTGAGTTTAAATTGGTGAAGTACAATGCAAACAGAAATTCAACAATGGTTTTGTAAGGTTTAAATATTGAATTGAGTATGAGAACAAGGGTTTGGCGGGTTTGAACTGAAGAACAAAAACAAAAACCCTAACTTATAGAGATTGTGAGAACCAGGGTTTTGTGTGTTTGAAGTGCAGAAGAGAAACATAAACCCTAATTCTAAGAGATTTTGAGAACTAGGTTTGAATTGGAGAAGAGAAATAGAGGCCCTGATTCAGAAAGAGTTTGAGAGCTTTAGTTTCGTGGGTTTGCGGTGGTAAAGAGAAACAAAATCCCGAATTCATAGTGTGTGAGAATCAAGGTTTGGTTGTTTCGGTTTGGTGATGAGAAACATAAATCCTATTTACAGTAGGGTTTTTAGGTTTAAAATTGGAAGAAAGGGTGAGATCTGTTGTTTGGAAGGTTGGAATAAGTGAACCGAAACAGAAACTCTAATTCACAGTGTGAAAGAACTAGGGTTTGAATTGGTGTAGTACAACATAAACACTAATCCAACAATGGTTTTGTGAGGTCTAAAGATGGAAGGGAGTACGAGAACTACGGTTTGGTGGGTTTTAACAGGTGCCATGAAGCAAAATGCCTAACTCACAGAGATAGCGAATATTAGAGTTTTATGGGTTTGAAGTGCTGAAGAAAAACTGATAACCTAATTCAACTACGGTTTTGTAGGCTTAATATTGGAAGAGATGGTGAGAGCAGTTGTCTGGTAGGGCTTAAGAGGTGAATAGAAAAAAAGAAACACCTAATCAAAAGAGTGAGAATAGGGTTTGGTGAGTTTCAAATGGTGAACAACAAAAAAAAAAACCCTCATTGAACTAGGGTTTGTAGGTTTCAAATTGGAATAGAGTGTTAGAACTTGGGTTTGGTGGGTCTGAATAGGTGAATAGAGAAAAAAACCTTAATTCACCGAGATTGTGAGAAATTGGGTTGTGTGGGTTTGAAGTGCAAAAGAGAAACAAAAACCTTTTTTTAGAAGATAGTGAGAACTAGGGTTCGGTTAGTTTGATTTGGTGAAGAGAAACATAAAGCCTAATTCACAAAGAGTTCGAGAATTTGGTTTTCATGGGTTTGAAGTGGTGAAGAGAAACAAAAGCCCGAATTCACAAAGCGTGTGAGAACCATGGTTTCGTGGGTTTGGATTGGGGATGAGAAACAGAAACCCTATTTACACTAGGGTTTTGAGGATTAAAAAGCGGTAGAGAGTGTGAGAATTATTGTTTGGTAGGTTTGAAAAACTGAACCGAAACAGAATCCCGAATTCACAGAGTGTGAGGTCTAGGGTTTTGTGAGTTTAAATTGGTGAAGTACAATGCAAACATAAATTCAACAATGGTTTTGTAAGGTTTAAATATTGAATTGAGTATGAGAACAAGGGTTTGGCGGGTTTGAACTGATGAACAAAAACAAAAACCCTAACTTATAGAGATTGAGAGAACTAGGGTTTTGTGTGTTTGAAGTGCAGAAGAGAAACATAAACCCTAATTCTAAGAGATTTTGAGAACTAGGTTTGAATTGGAGAAGAGAAATAGAGGCCCTGATTCAGAAAGAGTTTGAGAACTTTATTTTCGTGGGTTTGCGGTGGTAAAGAGAAACAAAATCCCGAATTCATAGTGTGTGAGAATCAAGATTTGGTAGTTTCGGTTTGGTGATGAGAAACATAAATCCTATTTACAGTAGGGTTTTTAGGTTGAAAATTGGAGGAAAGGGTGAGATCTGTTGTTTGGAAGGTTGGAATAAGTGAACCGAAACAGAAACTCTAATTCAGAGTGTGAAAGAACTAGGGTTTGGGCGGGTTTAAATTGGTGTAGTACATCATAAACCCTAATCCAACAATGGTTTTGTGAGGTCTAAAGATGGAAGGGAGTATGAGAACTACGGTTTGGTGGGTTTTAACAGGTGCCGTGAAGCAAATGCCTAACTCACAGAGATAGCGAATATAAGAGTTTTATGGGTTTGAAGTGCTGAAGAAAAACAGAAACCCTAATTCGACTAGGGTTTCGTAAGGTTAATGTTGGAAGAGATGGTGAGAGCAGTTGTCTGGTAGGGCTTAAGAGGTGAATAGAAAAAAAGAAACACCTAATCAAAAGTGTGAGAATAGGGTTTGGTGAGTTTCAAATGGTGAACAACAAAAAAAAAACCCTCATTGAACTAGGCTCTGTAAGTCTCAAATTGGAAGAGAGTGTTAGAACTTGGGTTTGGTGGGTCTGAATAGGTGAATAGAGAAAAAAACATTAATTCACCGAGATTGTGAGAAATTGGGTTGTGTGGGTATGAACTGCAAAAGAGAAACAAAAACCTTTTTTTAGAAGATAGTGAGAACTAGGGTTCGGTTAGTTTGATTTGGAGAAGAGAAACATAAAGCCTAATTCACAAAGAGTTCGAGAATTTGGTTTTCATGGGTTTGAAGAGGTGAAGAGAAACAAAAGCCCGAATTCACAAAGCGTGTGAGAACCATGGTTTCGTGGGTTTGGATTGGGGATGAGAAACAGAAACCCTATTTACACTAGGGTTTTGAGGATTAAAAAGCGGTAGAGAGTGTGAGAATTATTGTTTGGTAGGTTTGAAAAACTGAACCGAAACAGAATCCCGAATTCACAGAGTGTGAGGTCTAGGGTTTTGTGAGTTTAAATTGGTGAAGTACAATGCAAACATAAATTCAACAATGGTTTTGTAAGGTTTAAATATTGAATTGAGTATGAGAACAAGGGTTTGGCGGGTTTGAACTGATGAACAAAAACAAAAACCCTAACTTATAGAGATTGTGATAACCAGGGTTTTGTGTGTTTGAAGTGCAGAAGAGAAACATAAACCCTAATTCTAAGAGATTTTGAGAACTAGGTTTGAATTGGAGAAGAGAAATAGAGGCCCTGATTCAAAAAGAGTTTGAGAACTTTATTTTCGTGGGTTTGCGGTGGTAAAGAGAAACAAAATCCCGAATTCATAGTGTGTGAGAATCAAGATTTGGTAGTTTCGGTTTGGTGATGAGAAACATAAATCCTATTTACAGTAGGGTTTTTAGGTTGAAAATTGGAGGAAAGGGTGAGATCTGTTGTTTGGAAGGTTGGAATAAGTGAACCGAAACAGAAACTCTAATTCAGAGTGTGAAAGAACTAGGGTTTGGGCGGGTTTAAATTGGTGTAGTACAACATAAACCCTAATCCAACAATGGTTTTGTGAGGTCTAAAGATGGAAGGGAGTATGAGAACTACGGTTTGGTGGGTTTTAACAGGTGCCGTGAAGCAAATGCCTAACTCACAGAGATAGCGAATATAAGAGTTTTATGGGTTTGAAGTGCTGAAGAAAAACAGAAACCCTAATTCGACTAGGGTTTCGTAAGGTTAATGTTGGAAGAGATGGTGAGAGCAGTTGTCTGGTAGGGCTTAAGAGGTGAATAGAAAAAAAGAAACACCTAATCAAAAGTGTGAGAATAGGGTTTGGTGAGTTTCAAATGGTGAACAACAAAAAAAAAACCCTCATTGAACTAGGCTCTGTAAGTTTCAAATTGGAAGAGAGTGTTAGAACTTGGGTTTGGTGGGTCTGAATAGGTGAATAGAGAAAAAAACATTAATTCACCGAGATTGTGAGAAATTGGGTTGTGTGGGTTTGAACTGCAAAAGAGAAACAAAAACCTTTTTTTAGAAGATAGTGAGAACTAGGGTTCGGTTAGTTTGATTTGGAGAAGAGAAACATAAAGCCTAATTCACAAAGAGTTCGAGAATTTGGTTTTCATGGGTTTGAAGTGGTGAAGAGAAACAAAAGCCCGAATTCACAAAGAGTGTGAGAACCATGGTTTCGTGGGTTTGGATTGGGGATGAGAAACAGAAACCCTATTTACACTAGGAATTTGAGGATTAAAAAGCGGAAGAGAGTGTGAGAATTATTGTTTGGTAGGTTTGAAAAACTGAACCGAAACAGAATCCCTAATTCACAGAGTGTGAGTTCTAGGGTTTTGTGAGTTTAAATTGGTGAAGTACAATGCAAACAGAAATTCAACAATGGTTTTGTAAGGTTTAAATATTGAATTGAGTATGAGAACAAGGGTTTGGCGGGTTTGAACAGATGAACAAAAACAAAAACCCTAACTTATAGAGATTGTGAGAACCAGGGTTTTGTGTGTTTGAAGTGCAGAAGAGAAACATAAACCCTAACTCTAAGAGATTTTGAGAACTAGGTTTGAATTGGAGAAGAGAAATAGAAGCCCTGATTCAGAAAGAGTTTGAGAGCTTTATTTTTGTGGGTTTGCGGTGGTAAAGAGAAACAAAATCCCAAATTCATAGTGTGTGAGAATCAAGGTTTGGTAGTTTCGGTTTGGTGATGAGAAACATAAATCCTATTTACATTAGGGTTTTTAGGTTTAAAATTGGAGGAAAGGGTGAGATCTGTTGTTTGGAAGGTTGGAATAAGTGAACCGAAACAGAAACTCTAATTCACAGTGTGAAAGAACTAGGGTTTGAATTGGTGTAGTACAACATAAACCCTAATCCAACAATGGTTTTGTGAGGTCTAAAGATGGAAGGGAGTATGAGAACTACGGTTTGGTGGGTTTTAACAGGTGCCATTAAGCAAAATGCCTAACTTGCAGAGATAGCGAATATTAGAGTTTTATGGGTTTGAAGTGCCGAAGAAAAACAGAAACCCTAATTCAACTAGGGTTTTGTAGGCTTAATGTTGGAAGAGATGGTGAGAGCAGTTGTCTGGTAGGGCTTAAGAGGTGAATAGAAAAAAAGAAACACCTAATCAAAAGTGTGAGAATAGGGTTTGGTGAGTTTCAAATGGTGAACAACAAAAAAAAACCCTCATTGAACTAGGGTTTGTAGGTTTCAAATTGGAAGAGAGTGTTAGAACTTGGGTCTGGTGGGTCTGAATAGGTGAATAGAGAAGAAAACCTTATTTCACCGAGATTGTGAGAAATTGGGTTGTGTGGGTTTGAAGCGCAAAAGAGAAACAAAAACCTTTTTTTAGAAGATAGTGAGAACTAGGGTTCGGTTAGTTTGATTTGGAGAAGAGAAACATAAAGCCTAATTCACAAAGAGTTCGAGAATTTGGGTTTCATGGGTTTGAAGTGGTGAAGATAAACAAAAGCCCGAATTCACAAAGCGTGTGAGAACCATGGTTTCGTGGGTTTGGATTGGGGATGAGAAACAGAAACCCTATTTACACTAGGATTTTGAGGATTAAAAAGCGGAAGAGAGTGTGAGAATTATTGTTTGGTAGGTTTGAAAAACTGAACCGAAACAGAATCCCTAATTCACAGAGTGTGAGTTCTAGGGTTTTGTGAGTTTAAATTGGTGAAGTACAATGCAAACAGAAATTCAACAATGGTTTTGTAAGGTTTAAATATTGAATTGAGTATGAGAACAAGGGTTTGGCGGGTTTGAACAGATGAACAAAAACAAAAACCCTAACTTATAGAGATTGTGAGAACCAGGGTTTTGTGTGTTTGAAGTGCAGAAGAGAAACATAAACCCTAACTCTAAGAGATTTTGAGAACTAGGTTTGAATTGGAGAAGAGAAATAGAAGCCCTGATTCAGAAAGAGTTTGAGAGCTTTATTTTTGTGGGTTTGCGGTGGTAAAGAGAAACAAAATCCCAAATTCATAGTGTGTGAGAATCAAGGTTTGGTAGTTTCGGTTTGGTGATGAGAAACATAAATCCTATTTACAGTAGGGTTTTTAGGTTTAAAATTGGGGGAAAGGGTGAGATCTGTTGTTTGGAAGGTTGGAATAAGTGAACCGAAACAGAAACTCTAATTCACAGGGTGAAAGAACTAGGGTTTGAATTGGTGTAGTACAACAAAAACCCTAATCCAACAATGGTTTTGTGAGGTCTAAAGATGGAAGTGAGTATGAGAACTACGGTTTGGTGGGTTTTAACAGGTGCCATGAAGCAAAATGCCTAACTCACAGAGATAGCGAATATTAGAGTTTTATGGGTTTGAAGTGCTGAAGAAAAACAGAAACCCTAATTCAACTAGGGTTTTGTAGGCTTAATGTTGGAAGAGATGGTGAGAGCAGTTGTCTGGTTGGGCTTAAGAGGTGAATAGAAAAAAAGAAACACCGAATCAAAAGTGTGAGAATAGGGTTTGATGAGTTTCAAATGGTGAACAACAAAAAAAAACCCTCATTGAACTAGGGTTTGTAGGTTTCAAATTGGAAGAGAGTGTTAGAACTTGGGTTTGGTGGGTCTGAATATGTGAATAGAGAAAAAAACCTTAATTCACCGAGATTGTGAGAAATTGGGTTGTGTGGGTTTGAAGTGCAAAAGAGAAACAAAAACCTTTTTTTAGAAGATAGTGAGAACTTGGGTTCGGTTAGTTTGATTTGGAGAAGAGAAACATAAAGCCTAATTCACAAAGAGTTCGAGAATTTGGTTTTCATGGGTTTGAAGTGGTGAAGAGAAACAAAAGCCCGAATTCACAAAGCGTGTGAGAACCATGGTTTTGTGGGTTTGGATTGGGGATGAGAAACAGAAACCCTATTTACACTAGGGTTTTGAGGATTAAAAAACGGAAGAGAGTGTGAGAATTATTGTTTGGTAGGTTTGAAAAACTGAACCGAAACAGAATCCCTAATTCACAGAGTGTGAGGTGTAGGGTTTTGTGAGTTTAAATTGGTGAAGTACAATGCAAACAGAAATTCAACAATGGTTTTGTAAGGTTTAAATATTGAATTGAGTATGAGAACAAGGGTTTGGCGGGTTTGAACTGATGAACAAAAACAAAAACCCTAACTTATAGAGATTGTGAGAACCAGGGTTTTTTTTTTTTTTTTGAAAAATAAGTCAATATTATAGAAAATTTAAAAATGGCTAGTAGCCTACAAAATACTTGGGGCATACCCCAAGGGTGGAACCCCCAAACCCACCAAAGAGTTAAGTTTAACTCTAAACACAGAGGATTATACAAGAGAATCACCATAACCCTTACAACAATAAAAACAAGTCTGATAAAACATAAGACTATAGGAACCAATGTTTAACATATCTCTAGAGCACCTCCCCACAAATATAATATACATAATCTTTATCAGATTACAGAAATTAATTTCTATCACAGTGAGAGTCTTCATAGCCATCCGAACCCCTTGAACTTCAGCAACCAACTTATAAATCTGCACAGTGTAAACAAAGGGATCAAAAGATAATGCAACATTTATAAAAAAGATCACAAAGCACCTCCCACGAAGTCTGAACCATTTCCTGAACCATAATCCCATAAACACTGACTCTCTACCACTCATCCAAACACAAACCCAGAACATAAATTCCAGAAAACTAAGCAAATATTCCCCTCACCCATTGCTTGAAACTCTGTCTCCATTTTGAATATCCAACAAGTGATACAATCTAAATTTGACAGAAGAATTTATCTCCTGAACAAGTTGAACCTCCTTTTTAACCTCTCCTGCATACAACCTGAGGTTTCTCTCCCTCCATAAGATGTAAACACTTGCAGCCAATGCGAGTTTGGTAACACATGCCTTTAAAGTATTGTTAGTACAATGGTCATTGCACCAATTTACTATATCCACCCACTTCTTCCCAACTTGCTTCAAACCATTTTCAATAGCAACCGAATACCAAACTTGAGAAGAGAAACTGCATTCAAAAAATAGATGTTCCCTGTTTTCACACGGTAAGTCACAGAAGACACATTTTTGTTGCTGAAGCAACCCATAAATGACCAATTTATCTTGAGTTTGCATCCTATTATGAATTAAAGTCCATAAAATGAAAGCATGTCTTGGAATATTATTTGGGAACCACACAGTCTTGTACCATTTAACTTGACTATCCCTGTTCCTTAACAAATTCCAAGCCGAACTAATAGAATACTTACCCTTGGTAGGCTTCCAAATCAAAGTATCAACATCATGGCAATCAGGAGGGGGGAGGATTGCAATATCATCTCTTAACTCCATTAATTTGTGAGAGTTTGCAAAAGGAGGGTACCATTGCCCATTTCTAATTATGGCATTGACTTTACAATTGGTTCTTAACCCAGAATCATACCTGATCCTATCCCCATGTTTTTCTACAATAGAAGTGGGATACAACCAATCATCATGCCAAAGAAGAATATTATTGCCATTCCCAACCTTGTACTCAATGTAATGTCTAAATGTATCTCTTAGCCCCATTATCTTTTTCCATGACCAAGATCTTATATCCGGGACCTTAAGCGACCAAAAATTTTGGTCTTTCATGAGCTCTATCCTAGCCCACTTACTCCAAAGGTTGGTGGGAATAGGCTGCAACAGGTTCCAAAGCTGCTTACCAATAGCATCCACATTCCAAGCTATCAAATCTTTTAAGCCTAAGCCCCCTTCGTCCTTCGGCAGACACACTTTAGTCCATGCCATTTTCTCACCTCCACTCTTCAAGTCAGCCCCTTTCCACAAGAATTTCCTCATAATCTCATTCAGCTGTTTAAACACCGATTTTGGAAGGATATAAGTAGAACTCCAATAAACTTGAACTGAAAACAACACCGAGGCAATCAATTGTAACCTACCCGCAAAGGAAAGGAATCTGCAATTCCAAGACTGAACCCTTCTAGTAATTTTCAAAACTAACTCTTGACAATCATTAGCATTAAGCTTAGAAGAAATCAGAGGCACCCCTAGATACTTGACAGACAATTTTCCAATTGAAAAGTTGGACCCGCGGATAATATTATCCAAAACTCTACCCTCGACACCCGATGTAAAAATGGAGCTCTTTGAGGTATTAGGAAATAAACCTGAAAAATCACTAAACTTCCTCAATACATCCAACATACAATTCACTGAATTTTCACTACCCTCACAGAAGAGGAATAGGTCATCAGCAAACATCAAGTGATTAATCTCCAATTTTTTACATTTGGTATGGAACTTAAACGCGTCATTTTTCCCCAACTTATTCAACATTCCTAAGAGAACTTCCATACACATCACAAAAAGATAAGGAGACATAGGATCCCCTTGCCTAAGCCCTCTTCCCCCTTTGAAAAACCCTTCAAGAGCTCCATTAATATTAATAGAAAACTTAGGAAAAGAGCAACAAGCAAGAATCCAACCTCTAACTCTTTCAGGCAACCCAAAACACTTCAACACCTTACCCAAAAAATCCCAAGAGACAGAATCATAAGCTTTAGTCAAATCAATTTTCATGGCAACTCTAGCTGGGAACTCATCTTTATGGTAATGGAGTAATATCTCTTGTGCTAGCAAAATATTATCACAAATACTCCTACCAGGAACAAACCCTGATTGATTTGCACTTATACACGATTCTAGAATGGGCTTCAGCCTATTAGCAATAATTTTGGCTATGTATTTATACAACACATTGCAAACTGAAATAGGCCTAAACTCTGTCACTTTAGTAGGATTATCCATTTTGGGAATAAGAGAGATGGAAGTACAATTTAAGTCAAAAGCAACTGCCCTGAAGCAAAAAAATCCATAATGGCATCCACCACCTCATTTCCAATAACATCCCATGCAGCCTTATAAAACACAGCATTCAGACCATCCGGCCCTGGAGCTTTGTCATCTTTTATAGCAAGGTAAGTAGCTTTGATTTCTTCTCTGGTCACATATCTATTCATATCCCTACCTTGCTCAAGAGAAATAGGATGTTGAATAAACTCATTCAAAACAGGGATCCTGACCTCCCCTCTCTTAGCAAAGAGGCTCTTGTAAAAACTCACAATCTCTCTATTAACATCACTTTTATCGGTCAGGACTGTGCCATCCTCTTTCGTTATGGAAACAATATTGTTATGAAATTTTCTTTGATTTGCTATCTTATGAAAATAGCTGGTGTTTTGATCTCCTAGCCTCAGCCATTGAATCCAGGATAACTGTCTATATAAACATTCCTCCGCATTTGACACTTTGTAAAATTTCTTAAGACTACCTTTTTCAATGCTTTGCAACTCTTGATTTCTAGGATCCATATCCACCAAGCATTTAATGTTCAATAACGTTTTCCTAGCTTCGGAAACTTGACTTGGTAAATTATCAAAGTTTGTTTTATTGAGAATTTTCAAAGCATTCTTAACCATTTTCAGTTTCTGACTTACCACAAACATTTTACTCCCCGTAACCTGGCCATTCCACGCTTCTCTCACCACTTGAGTAAATTTTTCATGTTTAGTTAAAAAATTGTTGAACCTAAACGGTCTTTTAACCCTCTCTACCTCCATAGGAATTTTAACCGTAATACAAGCATGATCCGAAACCCCTGCAGGCAAAAAAGAAACTTCAGGGTTTTGTGTGTTGGAAGTGCAGAAGAGAAACATAAACCCTAATTCTAAGAGATTTTGAGAACTAGGTTTGAATTGGAGAAGAAAAATAGAAGCCCTGATTCAGAAAGAGTTTGAGAGCTTTATTTTCGTGGGTTTGCGGTGGTAAAGAGAAACAAAATCCCGAATTCATAGTGTGTGAGAATCAAGGTTTGGTAGTTTCGGTTTGGTGATGAGAAACATAAATCCTATTTACATTAGGGTTTTTAGGTTTAAAATTGGAGGAAAGGGTGAGATCTGTTGTTTGGAAGGATGGAATAAGTGAACCGAAACAAAATCTCTAATTCACAGTGTGAAAGAACTAGGGTTTGAATTGGTGTAGTACAACATAAACCCTAATCCAACAATGGTTTTGTGAGGTCTAAAGATGGAAGGGAGTATGAGAACTACGGTTTGGTGGGTTTTAACAGGTGCCATGAAGCAAAATGCTTAACTCACAAAGATAGCGAATATTAGAGTTTTATGGGTTTGAAGTGCTGAAGAAAAACAGAAACCCTAATTCAACTAGGGTTTTGTAGGCTTAATGTTGGAAGAGATGGTGAAAGCAGTTGTCTGATAGGGCTTAAGAGGTGAATAGAAAAAAAGAAACACCTAATCAAAAGTGTGAGAATAGGGTTTGGTGACTTTCAAATGGAGAACAACAAAAAAAACCCTCATTGAACTAGGGTTTGTAGGTTTCAAATTGGAAGAGAGTGTTAGAACTTGGGTTTGGTGGGTCTGAATAGGTGAATAGAGAAAAAAACCTTAATTCACCGAGATTGTGAGAAATTGGGTTGTGTGGGTTTGAAGTGCAAAAGAGAAACAAAAACCTTTTTTTAGAAGATAGTGAGAACTAGGGTTCGGTTAGTTTGATTTGGAGAAGAGAAACATAAAGCCTAATTCACAAAGAGTTCGAGAATTTGGTTTTCATGGGTTTGAAGTGGTGAAGAGAAACAAAAGCCCGAATTCACAAAGCGTGTGAGAACCATGGTTTCGTGGGTTTGGATTGGGGATGAGAAACAGAAACCCTATCTACACTAGGGTTTTGAGGATTAAAAAGCGGAAGAGAGTGTGAGAATTATTGTTTGGTAGGTTTGAAAAACTGAACCGAAACAGAATCCCTATTTCACAGAGTGTGAGGTCTAGGGTTTTGTGAGTTTAAATTGGTGAAGTACAATACAAACAGAAATTCAACAATGGTTTTGTAAGGTTTAAATATTGAATTGAGTATGAGAACAAGGGTTTGGCGGGTTTGATCTGATGAACAAAAACAAAAACCCTAACTTATAGAGATTGTGAGAACCAGGGTTTTGTGTGTTTGAAGTGCAGAAGAGAAACATAAACCCTAATTCTAAGAGATTTTGAGAACTAGGTTTGAATTGGAGAAGAGAAATAGAAGCCCTGATTCAGAAAGAGCTTGAGAGCTTTATTTTCGTGGGTTTGCGGTGGTAAAGAGAAACAAAATCCCGAATTCATAGTGTGTGAGAATCAAGGTTTTGTAGTTTCAGTTTGGTGATGAGAAACATAAATCCTATTTACAGTAGGGTTTTTAGGTTAAAAATTGGAGGAAAGGGTGAGATCTGTTGTTTGGAAGGCTGGAATAAGTGAACCGAAACAGAAACTCTAATTCACAGTGTGAGAGAACTAGGGTTTGGGCGGGTTTAAATTGGTGTAGTACAACATAAACCCTAATCCAACAATGGTTTTGTGAGGTCTAAAGATGGAAGGGAGTATGAGAACTACGGTTTGGTGGGTTTTAATAGGTGCCATGAAGGAAAATGCCTAACTCGCAGAGATAGCGAATATTAGAGTTTTATGGGTTTGAAGTGCCGAAGAAAAACAGAAACCCTAATTCAACTGGGGTTTTGTAGGCTTAATGTTGGAAGAGATGGTGAGAGCGGTTGTCTGGTAGGGCTTAAGAGGTGAATAGAAAAAAAGAAACACCTAATCAAAAGTGTGAGAACAGGGTTTGGTGAGTTTCAAATGGTGAACAACAAAAACAAAACCCTCATTGAACTAGGGTTTGTAGGTTTCAAATTGGAAGAGAGTGTTAGAACTTGGGTTTGGTGGGTCTGAATAGGTGAATAGAGAAAAAAAACCTTAATTCACCGAGATTGTGAGAAATTGGGTTGTGTGGGTTTGAAGTGCAAAAGAGAAACAAAAACCTTTTTTTAGAAGATAGTGAGAACTAGGGTTCGGTTAGTTTGATTTGGAGAAGAGAAACATAAAGCCTAATTCACAAAGAGTTCGAGAATTTGGTTTTCATGGGTTTGAAGTGGTGAAGAGAAACAAAAGCCCGAATTCACAAAGCGTGTGAGAACCATGGTTTCGTGGGTTTGGATTGGGGATGAGAAACAGAAACCCTATCTACACTAGGGTTTTGAGGATTAAAAAGCGGAAGAGAGTGTGAGAATTATTGTTTGGTAGGTTTGAAAAACTGAACCGAAACAGAATCCCTATTTCACAGAGTGTGAGGTCTAGGGTTTTGTGAGTTTAAATTGGTGAAGTACAATACAAACAGAAATTCAACAATGGTTTTGTAAGGTTTAAATATTGAATTGAGTATGAGAACAAGGGTTTGGCGGGTTTGAACTGATGAAGAAAAACTAAAACCCTAACTTATAGAGATTGTGAGAACCAGGGTTTTGTGTGTTTGAAGTGCAGAAGAGAAACATAAACCCTAATTCTAAGAGATTTTGAGAACTAGGTTTGAATTGGAGATGAGAAATAGAAGCCCTCATTCAGAAAGAGTTTGAGAGCTTTATTTTCGTGGGTTTGCGGTGGTAAAGAGAAACAAAATCCCGAATTCATAGTGTGTGAGAAACAAGGTTTGGTGGTTTCGGTTTGGTGATGAGAAACATAAATCCTATTTACAGTAGGGTTTTTAGGTTTAAAATTGGAGGAAAGGGTGAGATCTGTTGTTTGGAAGGTCGGAATAAGTGAACCAAAACAGAAACTCTAATTCAAAGTGTGAAAGAACAAGGGTTTGGGCGGGTTTAAATTGGTGTAGTACAATATAAACCCTAATCCAACAATGGTTTTGTGAGGTCTAAAGATGGAAGGGAGTATGAGAACTACGGTTTGGTGGGTTTTAACAGGTGCCATGAAGGAAAATGCCTATCTCGCAGCGATAGCGAATATTAGAGTTTTATGGGTTTGAAGTGCCGAAGAAAAACCGAAACCCTAATTCAACTAGGGTTTTGTAGGCTTAATGTTGGAAGAGATGGTGAGAGCAGTTGTCTGGTAGGGCTTAAGAGGTGAATAGAAAAAAAGAAACACCTAATCAAAAGTGTGAGAATAGGGTTTGGTGAGTTTCAAATGGTGAACAACAAAAAAAAAACCCTCATTGAACTAGGGTTTGTAGGTTTCAAATTGGAAGAGAGTGTTAGAACTTGGGTTTTGTGGGTCTGAATAGGTGAATAGAGAAAAAAACCTTAAATCACCGAGATTGTGAGAAATTGGGTTGTGTGGGTTTGAAGTGCAAAAAAGAAACAAAAACCTTTTCTTAGAAGATAGAGAGAACTAGGGTTCGGTTAGTTTGATTTGGAGAAGAGAAACATAAAGCCTAATACACAAAGAGTTCGAGAATTTGGTTATCATGGGTTTGAAGTGGTGAAAAGAAACAAAAGCCCGAATTCACAAAGCGTGTGAGAACCATGCTTTCATGGGTTTGGATTGGGGATGAGAAACAGAAACCCTATTTACACTACGGTTTTGAGGATTAAAAAGCGGAAGAGAGTGTGAGAATTATTGTTTGGTAGGTTTGAAAAACTTAACCGAAACAGAATCCCTAATTCACAGAGTGTGAGGTTTAGGGTTTTGTGAGTTTAAATGCGTGAAGTACACTGCAAACAGAAATTCAACAATGGTTTTGTAAGGTTTAAATATTGAATTGAGTATGAGAACAAGGGTTTGGCGGGTTTGAACTGATGAACAAAAACTAAAACCCTAACTTATAGAGACTGTGAGAACCAGGGTTTTGTGTGTTTGAAGTGCAGAAGAGAAACATAAACCCTAATTCTAAGAGATTTTGAGAACTAGGTTTGAATTGGAGAAGAGAAATAGAAGCCCTGATTCAGAAAGAGTTTGAGAGCTTTATTTTCGTGGGTTTGCGGTGGTAAAGAGAAACAAAATCCCGAAGTCATAGTGTGTGAGAAACAAGGTTTGTTAGTTTCGGTTTGGTGATGAGAAACATAAATCCTATTTACAGTAGGGTTTTTAGGTTTAAAATTGGAGGAAAGGGTGAGATCTGTTGTTTGGAAGGTTGGAATAAGTGAACCGAAACAGAAACTCTAATTCACAGTGTGAAAGAACTAGGGTTTGGGCGGGTTTAAATTGGTGTAGTACAATATAAACCCTAATCCAACAATGGTTTTGTGAGGTCTAAAGATGGAAGGGAGTATGAGAACTACGGTTTGGTGGGTTTTAACAGGTGCCATGAAGGAAAATGCCTATCTCGCAGCGATAGCGAATATTAGAGTTTTATGGGTTTGAAGTGCCGAAGAAAAACCGAAACCCTAATTCAACTAGGGTTTTGTAGGCTTAATGTTGGAAGAGATGGTGACAGCAGTTGTCTGGTTGGGCTTAAGAGGTGAATAGAAAAAAAAAACACCTAATCAAAAGTGTGAGAACAGGGTTTGGTGAGTTTCAAATGGTGAACAACAAAAACAAAACCCTCATTGAACTAGGGTTTGTAGGTTTCAAATTGGAAGAGAGTGTTAGAACTTGGGTTTTGTGGGTCTGAATAGGTGAATAGAGAAAAAAACCTTAATTCACCGAGATTGTGAGAAATTGGGTTGTGTGGGTTTGAAGTGCAAAAAAGAAACAAAAACCTTTTCTTAGAAGATAGTGAGAACTAGGGTTCGGTTAGTTTGATTTGGAGAAGAGAAACATAAAGCCTAATTCACAAAGAGTTCGAGAATTTGGTTATCATGGGTTTGAAGTGGTGAAGAGAAACAAAAGCCCGAATTCACAAAGCGTGTGAGAACCATGGTTTCGTGGGTTTGGATTTGGGATGAGAAACAGAAACCCTATTTACACTAGGGTTTTGAGGATTAAAAAGCGGAAGAGAGTGTGAGAATTATTGTTTGGTAGGTTTGAAAAACTGAACCGAAACAGAATCCCTAATTCACAGAGTGTGAGGTCTAGGGTTTTGTGAGTTTAAATTGGTGAAGTACACTGCAAACAGAAATTCAACAATGGTTTTGTAAGGTTTAAATATTGAATTGAGTATGAGAACAAGGGTTTGGCGGGTTTGAACTGATGAATAAAAACAAAAACCCCAACTTATAGAGATTGTGAGAACCAGGGTTTTGTGTGTTTGAAGTGCAGAAGAGAAACATAAACCCTAATTCTAAGAGATTTTGAGAACTAGGCTTGAATTGGAGAAGAGAAATAGAGGCCCTGATTCAGAAAGAGTTTAAGAGCTTTATTTTCGTGGGTTTACGGTGGTAAAGAGAAACAAAATCCCGAATTCATAGTGTGTGAGAATCAAGGTTTGGTAGTTTCGGTTTGGTGATGAGAAACAAAAATCCTATTTACAGTAGGGTTTTTAGGTTTAAAATTGGAGGAAAGGGTGAGATCTGTTGTTTGGAAGGTTGGAATAAGTGAACCGAAACAGAAACTCTAATTCACAGTGTGAAAGAACTAGGGTTTGGGCGGGTTTAAATTGGTTTAGTACAATATAAACCCTAATCCAACAATGGTTTTGTGAGGTCTAAAGATGGAAGGGTGTATGAGAACTACGGTTTGGTGGGTTTTAACAGGTGCCATGAAGGAAAATGCCTAACTCGCAGAGATATCGAATATTATAGTTTTATGGGTTTGAAGTGCTGAAGAAAAATAGAAACCCTAATTCAACTAGGGTTTTGTAGGCTTAATGTTGGAAGAGATGGTGAGAGCAGTTGTCTGGTAGGGCTTAAGAGGTGAATAGAAAAAAAGAAACACCTAATCAAAAGTGTGAGAATAGGGTTTGGTGAGTTTCAAATGGTGAACAACAAAAAAAACCCTCATTGAACTAGGGTTTGTAGGTTTCAAATTGGAAGAGAGTGTTAGAACTTGGGTTTGGTGGGTCTGAATAGGTGAATAGAGAAAAAAACCATAATTCACCGAGATTGTGAGAAATTGGGTTGTGTGGGTTTGAAGTGCAAGAGAGAAACAAAAACCTTTGTCTAGAAGATTGTGAGAACTAGGGTTCGGTTAGTTTGATTTGGAGAAGAGAAGCATAAAGCCTAATTCACAAAGAGTTCGAGAATTTGGTTTTCATGGGTTTGAAGTGGTGATGAGAAACAAAAACCCGAAATCACAAAGCGTGTGAGAACCATGGTTTCGTGGGTTTGGATTGGGGATGAGAAACAGAAACCCTATTTACACTAGGGTTTTGAGGATTAAAAAGCGGAAGAGAGTGTGAGAATTATTGTTTGGTAGGTTTGAAAAACTGAACCGAAACAAAATCCCTAATTCACAGAGTGTGAGGTCTCCCAGCAGTCCCTTGAGAGTACTGTTTTGTGAGTTTAAATTGGTGAAGTACAATGCAAACAAAAATTCAACAATGGTTTTGTAAGGTTTAAATATTGAATTGAGTAGGAGAACAATGGTTTGGCGGGTTTGAATTAATGAACAAAAACTAAAACCCTAACATATAGAGATTGAGAGAACCAGGGTTTTGTGTGTTTGAATTGCAGAAGAGAAACGTAAACCCTAATTCTAAGAGCTTTTGAGAACTAGGTTTGAATTGGAGAAGAGAAATAGAAATTCTGATTTAGAAACCGTCTGAGTGCTTTTTTTCGTGGGTTTGCAGGGTAAAGAGAAACAAAATCCCGAATTCATAGTGTGTGAGAATCTAGTTTTGGTAGTTTCGGTTTGGTGATGAGAAACATAAATCCTATTTGCAGAAGGGTTTTTAGGTTTAAAATTGGAGGAAAGGGTGAGATCTGTTGTTTGGAAGGTTTGAATAAGTGAACCGAAACAGAAACTCTAATTCACAGTGTGAAAGAACTAGGGTTTAGGCGGGTTTAAATTGGTGTAGTACAACATAAACCCTAATCCAACAATGGTTTTGTGAGGTTTAAAGATGGAAGGGAGTATGAGAACTACAGTTTGGTGGGTTTTTTATAAATATCTTACCTTTTCTAAATAAAAAAAAAAAAAAAAGAAAAAATGCCTAACTCGCAGAGATAGCGAATATTAGAGTTTTATGGGTTTGAAGTGCCGAAGAAAAACAGAAACACTAATTCAACTAGGGTTTTGTAGGCTTAATGTTGGAAGAGATGGTGAGAACAGTTGTCTGGGCGGGCTTAAGAGGTGAATAGAAAAAAAAACCTAATTAAAAGTGTGAGAATAGTGTTTGGTGAGTTTCAAATGGTGAACAACAAAAAAAACCCTCATTGAACTAGGGTTTGTAGGTTTCAAATTGGAAGAGAGTGTTAGAACAAGGGTTTGACGGCTTTGAACTGATGAACAAAAACAAAAACCCTAACTTATAGAGATTGAGAGAACTAGGGTTTTGTGTGTTCGAAGAGCAGAAGAGAATCGTAAACCCTAATTCTAAGAGCTTTTGAGAACTAGGTTTGAATTGGAGAAGAGAAATAGAAGCCCTGATTCAGAAAGCGTCTGAGAGCTTTATTTTCGTGGGTTTGCGGGGGTAAAGAGAAACAAAATCCCGAATTCATAGTGTGTGAGAATCAAGTTTTGGTAGTTTCGGTTTGGTGATGAGAAACATAAATCCTATTTGCAGTAGGGTTTTTAGGTTTAAAATTGGAGGAAAGGGTGAGATCTGTTATTTGGAAGGTTTGAATAAGTGAACCGAAACAGAAACTCTAATTCACAGTGTGAAAGAACTAGGGTTTAGGCGGGTTTAAATTGGTGTAGTACAACATAAACCCTAATCCAACAATGGTTTTGTGAGGTTTAAAGATGGAAGGGAGTATGAGAACTACGGTTTGGTGGGTTTTTTATAAACATCTTACCTTTTCAAAAAAAAAAAAAAAAAAAAAGAAAAAATGCCTTACTCGCAGAGATAGCGAATATTATAGTTTCATGGGTTTGAAGTGCCGAAGAAAAACAGAAACACTAATTCAACTAGGGTTTTGTAGGCTTAATATTGGAAGAGATGGTGAGAACAGTTGTCTGGGCGGGCTTAAGAGGTGAATAGAAAAAAAAACCTAATTAAAAGTGTGAGAATAGGGTTTGGTGAGTTTCAAATGGTGAACAACAAAAAAAACCCTCATTGAACTAGGGTTTGTAGGTTTCAAATTGGAAGAAAGTGTTAGAACTTGGGTTTGGTGGGTCTGAATAGGTGAACCGAGAAAAAAACCATAATTCACCGAGATTGTGAGAAATTGGGTTGTGTGGGTTTGAAGTGCAAGAGAGAAACAAAAACCTTTTTCTAGAAGATTGTGAGAACTAGGGTTCGGTTAGTTTGATTTGGAGAAGAGAAGCATAAAGCCTAATTCACAAAGAGTTCGAGAATTTGGTTTTCATGGGTTTGAAGTGGTGAAGAGAAACAAAAACCCGAAATCACAAAGCGTGTGAGAACCATGGTTTCGTGGGTTTGGATTGGGGATGAGAAACAGAAAGCCTATTTACACTAGGGTTTTGAGGATTAAAAAGCGGAAGAGAGTGTGAGAATTATTGTTTGGTAGGTTTGAAAAACTGAACCGAAAAAGAATCCCTAATTCACAGAGTGTGAGGTCTCCCAGCAGTCCCTTGAGAGTACTGTTTTGTGAGTTTAAATTGGTGAAGTAAAATGCAAACAGAAATTCAACAATGGTTTTGTAAGGTTTAAATATTAAATTGAGTAGGAGAACAATGGTTTGGCGGGTTTGAACTAATGAACAAAAACAAAAACCCTAACATATAGAGATTGAGAGAACCAGGGTTTTGTGTGTTTGAATTGCAGAAGAGAAACGTAAACCCTAATTCTAAGAGCTTTTGAGAACTAGGTTTGAATTGGAGAAGAGAAATAGAAGCCCTGATTCAGAAAGCGTCTGAGAGCTTTTTTTCGTGGGTTTGCGGGGTAAAGAGAAACAAAATCCCGAATTCATAGTGTGTGAGAATCAAGGTTTGGTAGTTTCGGTTTGGTGATGAGAAACATAAATCCTATTTACAGCAGGGTTTTTAGGTTTAAAATTGGAGGAAATGGTGAGATCTGTTGTTTGGAAGGTTTGAATAAGTGAACCGAAACAGAAACTCTAATTCACAGTGTGAAAGAACTAGGGTTTGGGCGGGTTTAAATTGGTGTAGTACAACATAAACCCTAATCCAACAATGGTTTTGTGAGGTCTAAAGATGGAAGGGAGTATGAGAACTACGGTTTGGTGGGTTTTAACAGGTGCCATGAAGCAAAATGCCTAACTCGCAGAGATAGCGAATATTAGAGTTTTATGGTTTTGAAGTGCCGAAGAAAAACAGAAACCCTAATTCAACTAGGGTCTGTAGGCTTAATGTTGGAAGAGAAGGTCAGAACATTTGTCTGGTAGGGCTTAAGAGGTGAATAGAGAAAAAGAAACACCTAATCAAAAGTGTGAGAATAGGGTTTGGTGAATTTCAAATGGTGAACAACAGAAAAAAAAACCACATTGAACTAGGGTTTGTAGGTTTCAAATTGGAAGAGAGTGTTAGAACTTGGGTTTGCTGGGTCTGAATAGGTGAATAGAGAAAAAAACCTTAATTCACCGAGATTGTGAGAAATTGGGTTGTGTGGGTTTGAAGTGCAAAAGAGAAACAAAAACCTTTTTTTAGAAGAAAGTGAGAACTAGGGTTCGGTTAGTTTGATTTAGAGAAGAGAAGCATAAAGCCTAATTCACAAAGAGTTCGAGAATTTGGTTTTCATGGGTTTGAAGTGGTGAAGAGAAACAAAAACCCGAATTCACAAAGCGTGTGAGAACCATGGTTTCGTGGGTTTGGATTGGGGATGAGAAATAGAAACCCTATTTACACTAGGGTTTTGAGGATTAAAAAGCGGAAGAGAGTGTGAGAATTATTGTTTTGTAGGTTTGAAAAACTGAACCGAAAAAGAATCCCTAATTCACAGAGTGTGAGGTCTAGGGTTTTGTGAGTTTAAATTGGTGAAGTACAATGCAAACAGAAATTCAACATTGGTTTTGTAAGGTTTAAATATTGAATTGAGTAGGAGAACAAGGGTTTGGCGGGTTTGAACTGATGAACAAAAACAAAAACCCTAACTTATAGAGATTGAGAGAACCAGGGTTTTGTGTGTTTGAAGTGCAGAAGAGAAACGTAAACCCCAATTCTAAGAGCTTTTGAGAACTAGGTTTGAATTGGAGAAGAGAAATATAAGCCCTTATTCAGAAAGAGTCTGAGAGCTTTATTTTCGTGGGTTTGCGGGGGTAAAGAAAAAACAAAATCCCGAATTCATAGTGTGAGAATCAAGGTTTAGTAGTTTCGGTTTGGTGATGAGAAACATAAATCCTATTTACAGTAGGGTTTTTATGTTTAAAATTGGAGGAAAGGGTGAGATCTGTTGTTTGGAAGGTTTGAATAAGTGAACCGAAAAAGAAACTCTAATTCACAGTGTGAAAGAACTAGTATTTGGGCGGGTTTAAATTGGTGTAGTACAACATAAACCCTAATCCAACAATGGTTTTGTGAGGTCTAAAGATGGAAGGGAGTATGAGAACTACGGTTTGGTGGGTTTTTTATAAACATCTTACCTTTTAAAAAAAAAAAAAAATGCCTAACTCGCAGAGATAGCGAATATTAGAGTTTTATGGGTTTGAAGTGCCGAAGAAAAACAGAAACCCTAATTCAACTAGGGTTTTGTAGGCTTAATGTTGGAAGAGATGGTGAGAACAGTTGTCTGGGAGGGCTTAAGAGGTGAATAGAAAAAAAAACCTAATTAAAAGTGTGAGAATAGGGTTTGGTGAGTTTCAAATGGTGAACAACAAAAAAAACCCTCATTGAACTAGGGTTTGTAGGTTTTAAATTGGTGTAGTACAACATAAACCCTTATCCAACAATGGTTTTGTGAGGTCTAAACATGGAAGGGAGTATGAGAACTACGGTTTGGTGGGTTTCAACAGGTGCCATTAAGCAAAATGCCTAACTCACAGAGATAGCGAATATTAGAGTTTTATGGGTTTGAAGGGCTGAAGAGAAACAGAAACCCTAATTCAACTAGGGTTTTGTAGGCTTAATGTTGCAAGAGATGGTGAGAACAGTTGTCTGGGAGGGCTTAAGAGGTGAATAGAAAAAAAAACCTAATTAAAAGTGTGAGAATAGGCTTTGGTGAGTTTCAAATGGTGAACAACAAAAAAAACCCTCATTGTACTAGGGTTTGTAGGTTTGAAATTGGAAGAGAGTGTTAGAACTTGGGTTTGGTGGGTCTGAATAGGTTAATAGAGAAAAAAAACCTTAATTCACCGAGATTGTGAGAAATTGGGTTGTGTGGGTTTGAACTGCAAAAGAGAAACAAAAACCTTTTTTTAGAAGATAGTGAGAACTAGGGTTCGGTTAGTTTGATTTGGAGAAGAGAAACATAAAGCCTAATTCACAAAGAGTTCGAGAATTTGGTTTTCATAGGTTTGAAGTGATGAAGAGAAACAAAAACCCGAATTCACAAAGTGTGTGAGAACCATGGTTTCGTGGGTTTGGATTGGGGATGAGAAACAGAAACCCTATTTGCATACACAAATTTGTGATCTTGGGTGAGTGAAGCGCATTGTATCAAGGGAGGATTGTTCTCTTGATTGTGTGAAGAGCTAGTTAGCTCTTTTGTAAAGGTTTTGCTATTTCACCTATTGAAGGAAGAGCCATAGTGTGAGGATCGGGAAAGTCTCAAGGAAGGGGAATCTTTTAGCCGAGGAGTAGGAGTTACCTAACCTCGTAAAAATCACGGTGTCAATATCTCCATCTCTATCTCCTTACTTTATGTTCATGCATGCTTAATTTATATTGTGGAAAATAGCTTGTTGAATTTAACTAAAATTATTCATTGCATATTTTACCTTGTAAATTAATATTGAACCTTGTTGCATGTTCTAGTAAGAATAAAAAGAAGTTAGAAATTATTTTTAAAACCCTATTCACCCCCCTCTAGGGTATTTTAGTGACTTACAATGTGAATTCGGGTTTTTGTTTCTCTTCACCACTTCAAACCCAGGAAAACCAAATTCTCAAACTCTCTGTGAAATTGGGTTTCTGTTTCTCTTCTCAAAGTCAAACTATCTTTTCCCTAGTTCTTATAATCTCTTAGAATCAGGGGTTTTGTTTCCCTTCTAAACATCAAACCCACCAAACCCTAGTTCTCACAATCTACGTGAGTTAGGGTTTTAGTTCCTCTTCAGCACTTCGAACCCACAAAAACCAAGTTATCACAATCTCTGTGAGTTAGGGTTTCTATTTCTCTTCAGCACTTCTAACCCAACAAACCCATGTTATCATACTCAATTCTATCTTTAAACCTTACAAAACCATTGTTGAATTAGGTTTTACGTTGTACTTCACCAATTTAAAGCCACCAAACCCTAGTTCTCACACAGTTGAAATTAAGGTTTCTATTTCGGTTCACCTGTTCAAATCTACCAAATTACTGTTCTCACACACTTGTCCAATTTTAAACCCAAAAACCCTAGTGTAAATAGGATTTATGTTCTCATCTTCAATCCAAACCCACGAAAACCTTGTTCTCAAACACTCTCTGAATTCAGGTTTTTGATTTTATTCTACACTTCAAAACCAAGAAAACCAAATTCTCAAACTCTCTATGAAATAGGGTTTATGTTTCTCTTCTCCAATTGAAACTAACTGAACCCTAGTTCTCACAATCTCTTAGAATCGGGGTTTTTGGTTCTCTTATGCTATTAAAATCGACCAAACCCTAGTTCTCACAATCACTCTGAGTTAGGTTTATGTTTCTCTTCGGCACTTCAAACCCACGAAACCCTAATGCTCGATATCTTTGTGAGTTAGGAATGTTCTTTCTGTTCACCTGTTCAAACCCACCAAACCCTAGTTATGAAACTTAATTCGATCTTTAAACCATACAAACCATTGTTGAATTAGGTTTGCGTATTACTTCACCAATTTAAACCCACCAAACCCTAGTTTTCACACTTTGTAAATTTGGGTTTCTATTTCAGTTCACCTGTTCAAACCAACCAAAAAACAATTCTCACCCTCTCTTCCAATTTTAAACCTAAATACCCTAGTGGAAATCGGGTTTCTCTTTCTCATCACCAATCCAAACTGACCAAACCCTAATTCTCACACACTATGAATTCTTGATTTTATTTCTCTTCGCCAGTTTAAACATACAAAAATGAAGTTCTCAAACTCTCTGTGAATTAGGGTTTCTGTTTCTCTTCTCCAGTTCAAAATAATCGAACCCTAGTTCTCACAATCTGTTAAAATTACGGTTTTTGTTTCCCATCCGCACATCAAATCCACCAAACCGTAGTTCTCCCAATATCAGTGAGTTAGGGTTCTGTTTCTCTTTAGCAATTGAAGCCCACCAAACCTTGGTTCTCACAATCTCTATAAGTCAGGGTTATTGTTTATCTTCACCTGTTCAAACCCAAGAAACCCTTCTTATCATACTAAATCCCATCTTCCAACCTTATAAAACCATTGTTGAATTAGGGTTTGCGTTGTATTTCACAAATTTAAACCCACCAAACCCTATTTCTCGCACTTAGTAAATTTGGGTTTTTGTTTCGGTTCAGCTGTTCAAACCTACCAGACAACAGTTGTTACACTCTCTTCCAATTATAAACCTCAAAACCCTACTATAAATAGTGTTTCTGGTTCTTATCACCTAACCAAATCCACGAAACCCTAGTTCTCAGACAATGTGAATTTGGGTTTTTGTTTCTCTTCTCCACTTCAAACCGAGGAAAACCAAATTCTCAAACTCTCTGTGAAATTGGGTTTCTGTTTCTCTTCCCAAATTCAAACTATCTGAACCCTAGTTCTTATATTCTCTTAGAATTAGGGTTTTTGTTTCTCTTCTGAACTTCAAACCCACCAAACCCTAGATCTCACAATCTGTGTGAGTTAGGGTTTTAGTTCCTCTTCAGCACTTCAAACCCAGTAAAACCAAGTTCTCACAATCTCTGTGAGTTAGGGTTTCTGTTTCTCTTCACCACTTCAAACCCAACAAACCCATGTTATCATACACAATTCTATCTTTAAACATTACAAAATCATTGATGAATTAGGGTTTACGTTTTACTTCACGAATTTAAACCTACAAAACCCTAGTTCTCAAACATTTTAAATTATGGTTTATGTTTTGGTTCACCTGTTCAAACCTACCAAATAACTGTTCTCACACTCTATTCCAATTTTAAACCTAAAAACCCTAGTCTATATAGGGTTTCTATTTCTCATTTTCAATCCAAACCCACGATACCCTTGTTCTCACACACTTTGTGTATTCTGGTTTTTGTTTCTCAAACCACTTCAAAACCAAGAAAACCAAATTCTTAAACTCTCTGTGAAATAGGGTTTCTGTTTCTCTTCTCCTATTGAAACTAACTGAACCCTAGTTCTCACAATCTTTTAGAATTGGGGTTTTTGTTTCTCTTATGCTCTTAAAACCAACCAAACCCTAGTTCTCACAATCTCTGTGAGTTAGGTTTCTGTTTCTCTTCGGCACTTCAAACCCACGAGACCGTAATGCTCGATATCTTTGTGAGTTAGGGTTGTTGTTTATGTTCGCCTGTTCAAACCCACCAAACCCTAGTTATGAAACTTAATTCGATCTTTAAACCATACAAACCATTGTTGAATTAGGTTTGCGTATTACTTCACCAATTTAAACCTACCAAACCCTAGTTTTCACAGTTTGTAAATTTGGGTTTCTATTTCAGTTCACTTGTTCAAACCAACCAAAAAACAATTCTCACACTCTCTTCCAATTTTAAACCTAAATACCCTAATGGAAATATGGTTTCTGTTTCTCATCACGAATACAAACCGACTAATCCCTAATTCTAACACACTAGGAATTCTTGATTTTATTTTTCTTCGCCAGTTTAAACACACAAAAACGAAGTTCTGAAACTCTTTGTGAATTACGGTTTCTGTTTCTCTTCTCCAGTTCAAACTAATCGAACCCTAGTTCTCACAATCTGTTAGAATTACGGTTTTTGTTTCCCATCCGCACATCAAACCCACCAAACCGTAGTTCTCCCAATATCAGGAGTTAGGATTCTGTTTCTCTTTAGCAATTGAAGCCCACCAAACCTTGGTTCTCACAATCTCTATAAGTCAGGGTTTTTGTTTCTCTTCACCTGTTCAAACCCAAGAAACCCTTCTTATCATACTCAATCCCATCTTCCAACCTTATAAAACCATTGTTGAATTAGGGTTTGCGTTGTATTTCACAAATTTAAACCCACCAAACCCTATTTCTCGCACTCAGTAAATTTGGGTTTTTGTTTCGGTTCACCTGTTCAAACCTACCAGAAAATAGTTCTCACACACTCTTCCAATTATAAAACTCAAAGCCCTAATATAAATAGTGTTTCTGTTTCTTCTCACCTATCCAAATCCACGAAACCCTAGTTCTCAGACAATGTGAATTCGGGTTTTTGTTTCTCTTCACAACATCAAACCGAGGAAATCGAAATTCTTAAACTCTCTATGAAATTGAGTTTCTGTTTCTCTTCTCAAATTCAAACTATTTGAACACTAGATCTTATAATCTCGTAGAATTAGGGCTTTTGTTTCTCTTCTGCACTTCAAACCCACCAAACCCCAGCTCTCACAATCTGTGAGAGTTAGGGTTTTAGTTCCTCTTCAGCACTTCAAACCCACAAAAACCAAGTTTTCACAATCTCTGTGAGTTAGGGTTTTTATTTCTCTTCACCACTTCAAACCCAACAAACCCATGTTATCATACTCAATTCTCTCTTAAAATCTTACAAAATCATTGTTTAATTAGGGTTTACGTTGTATTTCACCAATTTAAACCTACAAAACCCTAGTTCTCACACACTTTAAATTAGCGTTTTTGTTTCGGTTCACCTATTCAAACCTACCAAAAAACTGTTCTCACACTATATTCTAATTTTAAACATAAAAACCCAAGTCTAAATAGGGTTTCTGTTTCTCATCTTCAATCCAAACCCACGAAACCCTTGTTCTTACACACTCTGTGAATTCTACTTTTTGTTTCTCTTCACCACTTCCAAACCAAGAAAACCAAATTCTCAAACTCTCTGTGAAATAGGGTTTCAGTTTCTCTTCTCCAATTAAAACTAACTGAACCCTTGTTCTCACAATCTTTGTGAGTTAGGTTTCTGTTTGTCTTCGGCACTTCAAACCAACGAAACCCTAATGCTTGATATCTTTATGAGTTAGGGTTGTTGTTTATGTTCACATGTTCAACCCCAACAAACCCTAGTTATGAAACTTAATTCTATCTTTAAAACATACAAACCATTGTTGAATTAGGTTTGTGTATTACTTCATCAATTTAAACCTACCATACCCTAGTTCTCACACTTTGTGTATCTGGGTTTCTATTTCAGCTCACCTGTTCAAACCAACCAAGAAAAATTCTCACCCTCTCTTCCAATTTTAAACCTAAATACCCTAGTGGAAATAGGGTTTCTGTTTCTCATCACCAATCCAAACCGACCAAACCCTAATTCTCAAACACTATCAATTCTTGATTTTATTTCTCTTCGCCAGTTTAAACACACAAAAATGAAGCTCTCAAACTCTTTGTGAATTAGGGTTTCTGTTTCTCTTCTCCAGTTCAAAATAACCGAACCGTAGTTCTCACAATCTCTTAGAATTACGGTTTTTGTTTCCCTTCCGCACATCAAACCCACCAAACCGTAGTTTTCCCAATATCAGTGAGTTAGGGTTCTATTACTCTTTAGCACTTGAAACCCACCAAACCCTGGTTCTCACAATCTCTATAAGTTAGGTCTTTTGTTTCTCTTCACCTGTTTAAACCAAACAAACCCTTCTTATCATCCTCAATTCCATCTTCCAACCTTACAAAACCATTGTTGAATTAGGGTTTGCGTTGTATTTCACAAATTTGAACACACCAAACCCTATTTCTCACACTCTGTAAATTAGGGTTTTTATTTCGATTCATGTGTTGATACCTACAAGACAACAGTACTCACATTATCTTCCAATTTTAAACCTCAAAACCCACGAAAGCCTAGTTGTCAGACAATGTGAATTTGGATTTTTGTTTCTCTTCACCACTTCAAACCGAGAAAATCCAAATTCTCAAACTCTCTATGAAATTGGGTTTCTGTTTCTCTTCTCAAATTCAAACTATCTGATCCTTAGTTCTTATAATCTCTTAGAATTAGGGCTTTTTCTTCTCTTCTGCACTTCAAACCCACCAAACCCTAGTTCTCACAAACTCTGTGAGTCACGGTTTTTGTTCCTCTTCAGCACTTCAAACCCACAAAAACCATGTTCTCACAATGTCTATGAGTTAGGGTTTCTGTTTCTCTTTAGCACTTCAAACCCAACAAGCCCATGTTATCATACTGAAATTCTATCTTTAAACCTTACCAAATCATTGCTGAATTAGAGTTTACGTTGTACTTCACCAATTTAAACCCACCAAACCCTAGTTCTCATGCACTTTAAATTAGGGTTTCTATTTCGGTTCACCTGTTCAAACCTTCCAAATAACTGTTCTCGCACTCTTTTCTAATTTTAAACCTAAAAACCCTAGTCTAAATAGGATTTTTGTTTCTCATCTTCAATCCCAGCCCACGGAACCCTTCTTCTCACACACTTTGTGAATTCAGGTTTTTGTTTCTCTTCACCACTTCAAAACCAAGAAAACCAAATTCTCAAACTCTCTGTGAAATTGGGATTCTTTTTCTCTTCTCCTATTGAAACGAACTGAACCCTAGTTCTCACAATATCTTAGAATTGGGGTTTTTGTTTCTCTTATGTTCATAAAACTGACCAATCCTTAGTTCCCACAATCTCAGTGAGTTAGGTTTCTATTTCTCTTCGGCACTTCAAACCCAAGAAACGCTAATGCTCGATATCTTTGTGAGTTTCGATTGTTGTTTCTATTCACCTGTTTAAACAAACCAAACCCTAGTTTTGAAACATAATTCGATTGTTCATACCAACAAAAAAATAATTCACCAATTTACACCCACCAATCCCTAGTTCTCACAACCATAGAAACCATTGTTGAATTAGGTTTGCGTATTACTTCACCAATTTAAACCCACCAAACCCTAGTTCTCACACTTTGTAAATTTGGGTTTCTATTTCAGTTCACGTGTTCAAACCAACCAAAAAATAATTCTCACCCTCCCAATTTTAAACCCGAATACCCTAGTGGAAATTGGGTTTCCGTTTCTCATCACCAATCCTAACTGACCAAACCCTAATTCTCACACACTATCAATTCTAGATTTTATTTCTATTTGCCAGTTTAAAGACAGAAAAATGAATTCTAAAACTCTTTGTTAATTAGGGTTTATGTTTCTTTTCACCACTTCAAACCAAGGAAAAACAAATTCTCAAACTCTCTATGAAATTGGGTTTCTGTTTCTCTTTTCAAATTCAAACAATTTGAACCCTAGTTCTTATAATCTCTTACAATTAGGGTTTTTGTTTCTCTTATGAACTTCAAACCCACCAAACTTTAGTTCTCACAATATGTGTGAGTTAGGGTTTTAGTTCCTCTTCAGCACTTCAAACCCACAAAAACCAAGTTCTGACAATCTCTGTTAGTTAGGGTTTCTGTTTCTCTTCAGCACTTCAAACCCAACAAACCCATGTTATCATACTCACTTCTAACTTTAAACCTTACAAAATCATTGTTGAATTAGGGTTTACGTTGTACTTCACCAATTTAATCAAACCAAACCCTAGTTCTCACACATTTTAAATTAGGGTTTTTGTTTTGGTCCACCTGTTCAAACCTACCAAAGAATTGTTCTCATACTCTTTTCTAATTTTAAACCTAAAAACCCTAGTCTAAATAGGGTTTCTGTTTCTTATCTTCAATCCAAACCCACGAAACCCTTGTTCTCACACACTTTGTGAATTCTGGTTTTTGTTTCTCTTCACCACTTCAGAACCAATAAAACCAAATTCTTAAACTCTCTGTGAAATAGGGTCTCTGTTTCTCATTCTCCTATTGAAACTAACTGAACCCTAGTTCTCACAATCTTTTAGAATTGGGGTTTTTGTTTCTCTTATGCTCTTAAAACTAACAAAACCCTAGTTCTCACAATCTCTATGAGTTAGGTTTCTGTTTCTCTTCGGCACTTCAAACCCACGAAACCCTAATGCTCGATAACTTTGTGAGTTAAGGTTGTTGTTTCTGTTCACCTGTTCAAACCCACCAAACCCTAGTTATGAAACTTAATTCAATCTTTAAACCGTACAAACCATTGTTGAATTAGGTTTGCGTATTACATAACCAATTTAAACCCACCAAACCCTACTTTTCACACTTTGTGAATTTGGGTTTCTATTTCAGTTCACCTGTTCAAACCAACCAAAAAACAATTCTCACACTCTCTTCCAATTTTAAACCTAAATACCCTAATGGAAATATGGTTTTTATTTCTCATCACCCATCCAAACCGACCAAACCCTAATTCTAACACTAGGAATTCTTGATTTTATTTTTCTTCGCCAGTTTAAACACACAAAAACGAAGTTCTCAAACTCTTTGTGAATTAGGGTTTCTGTTTCTCTTCTCCAGTTCAAAATAACCGAACCCTAGTTCTCACAATCTGTTAGAATTACGGTTTTTGTTTCCCATCCGCGCATCAAACCCACCAAACCGTAGTTCTCTCAATATCAGTGAGTTAGGATTCTATTTCTCTTTAGCAATTAAAGCCCACCAAACCTTGGTTCTCACAATCTCTATAAGTCAGGGTTTTTGTTTCTCTTCACCTGTTCAAACCCAAGAAACCCTTCTTATCATACTCAATCCTATCTTCCAACCTTACAAAACCATTGTTGAATTAGGGTTTGCGTTGTTTTTCACAAATTTAATCCCACCAAACCCTATTTCTCGCACTCATTAAATTTCTGTTTTTGTTTCGGTTCACCTGTTCAAATCTACCAGAAAATAGTTCTCACACTCTCTTCCAATTTTAAACCTCAAAGCCCTACTGTAAATAGTTTTTCTGTTTCTTCTCACCTATCCAAATCCATGAAACCCTAGTTCTCAGAAAATGTGAATTCGGGTTTTTGTTTCTCTTCACAACTTCAAACCGAGGAAATCAAAATTCTCAAACTCTCTGTGAAATTGGGTTTTTGTTTCTCTTCTCAAATTCAAACTATCTGAACAGTAGACCTTATAATCTCGTAGAATTAGGGCTTTTGTTTCTCTTCTGCACTTCAAACCCACCAAACCCTAGTTCTCACAATCTATGAGAGTTAGGGTTTTAGTTTCTCTTCAGCACTTCAAACCCACAAAAACCAAGTTTTCACAATCTCTGTGAGTTAGGGTTTTTGTTTCTCTTCACCACTTCAAACCCAACAAACCCATGTTATCATACTCATTTCTCTCTTTAAACCTTACAAAATCATTGTTTAATTAGGGTTTATGTTTTTCTTCACCAATCTAAACCTACAAAATCCTAGTTCTCACACACTTTAAATTAGGGTTTCTGTTTCGGTTCACCTATTCAAACCTACCAAATAACTGTTCTCACACTCTATTCTAATTTTAAACCTAAAAACCCTAGTCTAAATAGGGTTTCTGTTTCTCATCTTCAATCCAAACCCACGAAACCCTTGTTCTTACACACTCTGTGAATTCAACTTTTTGTTTCTCTTCACCACTTCCAAACCAAGAAAACCAAATTCTCAAACTCTCTGTGAAATAGGGTTTCAGTTTCTCATGTAGGTTCGAACAGGTAAATTGAAACAGAAACCCTAATTCACAGAGCGTGAAAACTAGGGTTTGGTGAGTTTATATTGGGGAAGTACAATGCAAACCCAAATTGAATAATGGTTTTCAAAGGTTTAAAGATGGAATTGAGTATGACAACTAGGGTTTGGTCGTTTAACAAGTAAACAAAAACAAAAACCCTAACACACAGAGTTTGTGAGAACCAGGGTTTGGTGGGCTTGAAGTGCAGAAGAGAAACATAAACCCCAATTATAAGAGGTTGGGAGAATTATGGTTCAGTTAGTTTAAATTGGATAGGACAAAAAAGATACCTTAATTCATAGAGTGTTTGAGAACTTGGTTTTCATGGGTTTGAATTGGTGAAGAGAAATAAAATTCCTAATTCATAGTGTGTGTGAATCAGGGTTTGGTAGGTTTGGATTGGTGATGTGAAATAGAAATCCTATTTATAGTAGGGTTTTAGGTTTAATGTTGGGAGAGAGTGTGAGAACTATTATTTGGTAGGTTTGAATAGGTGAACGGAAAATAAAACTCTAATTTACAGTGTGTAAGAACTAGGGTTAGGGTGGGTTTAAATTGGTGAAGTACAACGTAAACCCTAATTCAACAATAGTTTTGTAAGGTCTAAAGATTGAATAGAGTATGAGAACTAGGGGTTTGGTGGGTTTGAACAGGTGAACAGAACAAAAATCCTAACTCACAGAGATGTGGAAGAGATGTAGAAACCCTAATTCAACTAAGGTTTTGTAGCCTTAAAGTTTGAAGATATTTTGAGAAATGTTGTCTGGTTGTTTTTTGAGCAAAACAGAAATAAAAAAACCTAATTCACAGTGTGAGAATAGGATTTGGTGAGTTTAAATTGCAGAAGTACGAAAGAAACCTTAATTCAACTAGGGTTTTGTACGTTTCAAATAGGAAGAGGGTGTGAGAACTTGGGTTTAGAGGGTTTAAGCAGGTTAGCAGAAACAAAAACCCTAATTCACCGAGATTGTGAGAAATAGGGTTGAGTGGGTTTGAAGTCCAGAAGAAAAAGAAAAACATTTTTTTAGATGATTGTCAGAACTAGGGTTCAGTTAGTTTAAATTGGTGAAGAGAAACAGAAACCCTAATTCATAGAGAGTTTGAGAATTTTGCTTTTATCGGTTTGAAGTTGTGAAGAGAAATAAAATCCCGAATTCACAGCGTATGAGAACCATGGTTTCATGGGCTTGGATCTATGATGTGAAATAGAAACCCTATTTACACTAGGGTTTTTAGGTTTTAAATTTCAAGAGAGTGTGAGAATGGTTGTTTGGTAGGTTTGAACAGGTGAACCAAAATTGAAACCCTAATTCATAGTGTGAGAAGTAGGGTTTGATGGGTTTTAATTGGGGAAGTACAATGCAAACCCAAATTCAACAATGGTTTTGTAAGCTTTAAAGATGGAATTGAGTATGAGAACTAGGGTTTGGTGGGTTTGAACATGTGAACAGAAACAAAAACCCAAACTCATTATAGATATCGGGTATTAGAGTTTTATGGGATTGGAATGTTGAAGAGAAACAGAAACCATAATTCAACTAGGGTTTTGTAGGCTTATAGTTGGAAGAGATTATGCGAGAACATGGTTTTTAGGTTCAAAGTTGAACCTAAAAACCCAAACTCATAGAGATATCGGGTATTAGTTTTTAGGTGTGTGAGAACAGTTGTTTGGTAGGTTTGAATAGGTGAACCGAAACAGAAACCCTAATTCACGAAGTGTGAGAACAAGGTTTTGGTGTGTTTAAATTGGTTAAGTACATGGCAAATCCAAATACAACAATGGTTTTGTAATGTCTAAATATGGAATTGAGAATGAGAACTAGGGTTTGGTGGGTTTGAAGTGGTAAACCGAAATAAAAACCCTGACTCACAAAGATTGTCAGAACCAGGGTTTTGTGGGTTTGAAGTGCATAAGAGAATCATAAACCCTAATTCAGAGAGATTGTGACAACTAGGTTCGGTTAGTTTGAATTAGAGAAGAGAAACAGAAACCCTAATTGATAGAGCGTTTGAGAACTTGGTTTTCGTGGGATTGAAGTGGTGAAGAGTAAAAAAATTCCGAATTCATAGTGTGTGAGAATCAGGGTTTGGTAGGTTTGGATTGGTGATGAGAAACAAAAATTCTTTTTACAGTAGGGTTTTTAGGTTTAAATTGGAAGAAAGTGTGAAAACTGTTGTTAGGTAGGTTTTAACACAAATTCACAGTGTGTTAAAACTAGGGTTTGGGTGGGTTTAAATTGGTGAAGTACAATGGAATTGAAGATGAGAACTAGGGTTTGATGGGTTTTAACAAGTGAATTGAAACAAAAACCCAAACTCACAACGATATCGAGTATTAGGGTTTGGTGGGTTTGAAGTGCTGAAGAGAAACAAAAACCCTAATTCAACAAGGGTTTTTTGGTTTAAAGTTGGAACAGATTATGAGAATTGTTGTCTTGTAGGTTTTAAGAGGTGAACAGAAAACAAAAAACCCTAATTCACTGTGTAAGAATAGGATTTTGTGAATTTAAATTGGTGCATACAAAATAAACCCTAATTCAAGTAGGGTTTTATATGTTTCAAATTGGAAGAGAGTGTGAGAACATGGGTTTGGAGGGTTTGAACAGGTGAACATAAACAAAAACCCTAACCAACTGAGATATCGAGTATTATGGTACGGTCGTTTTGAAGTGCGGAAGAGAAACAGAAACCCTAATTCAACAAGGGTTTTGTGGGCTTAAAGTTGGAAGAGATTGTGAGAACTGTTGTCTTGTAGGTTTTAAGATGTGAACAGAAATAAAAACCCTAATTTATTGTGTGAGAATAGGATTTGGGGAGTTTAAATTGGTGAAGTACTTGGGTTTGGAGGGTTTGAACAAGTGAACAAAAATAAAAACCCAAATTCATCGAGATTATGAGAAATAGGGTTGGGTGGGCTTGAAGTGCAGAAGAGAAACATAAACCTTTTTTTAGAAGATTGTGAGAACTAGAGTTCGGTTAGTTTAAATCGGAGAAGAGAAACAAAAACCCTAATTTACAGAGAGTTTATAAATTTTGTTTTCATTGGTTTGAACTGGTGAAAAGAAACAAAAACCCGAATTCACAGAGTGAGAATAGGGTTTGGTGAGTTTAAATTGGTGAAGTACAAAAGAAACCCTAATTCCGCTGATGTTTTGTAGGTTTCAAATTGGAAGAGAGTGTGAGAACTTGGGTTTTGAGGGTTTGAAAAGGTGAACAGAAACAAAAATGCTAATTTACCGAGATTGCGAGAAATAAGGTTTAGTGGGTTTGAATTGCAGAAGAGGAACATAAACCTTCTTCTACAAGATTGTGAGAACTAAGGTTTGGTGAGTTTGAATTGGAAAAGAGAAACATAAACCCTAATTCACAGAAACTTTGAGAATTTAGTTTTCCTGGGTTTGAAGTTGTGAAGAGAAACAAAAACACAAATTCACATACGGTGTGAGAACCAGGTTTTCGAGGGATTCAATTGGTGATGAGAAATAGAAACCCTATTTACACTAGGTTTTTTAGTTTTAAAATTGCAAAAGAGTGTGAGAACTATTGTTTAGTAGGTTTGAACTAGTGAACCGAAACAATAACCCTAATTCATTGAGTGTGACAACTAATGTTTGGTAGGTTTGGTTGCTTAGAGTCGGTGAACAAAAACAAAAACCCTAACTCACAAAGATATCGATTATTAGGGTTTGGTGGGTTTGAAGTGCATAAGACAAATAGAAACCCTAATTCAACTAGGGTTTTGTTGTCCAAAAGTTGGAATAGATTGAGAGTACTGTTGTCTGGTAGGTTTGAACAGGTGAATAGAAACTAAAACCCTAATTCGCAATGTGAGAATAGGGTTTGAATAAATTGGTGATGTACAAAAGAAACCCTTGTTGACCCAAGGTTTTCCACCATGGGTAAACATGACATTTTGATGATAACAAACAATTGAATGTGGTGAATTTAATGTCTACTTGAGTTATGTTTAATAGGTTATTGATTCAAGATAAACTCAAGAGAGCTAGTGGATCCATGAGAAGATCAACCAAAGGTACTTAGAGCTCAAAAGACATTAGAGACAAGGATGGAGACATCAACCCAAAGCTTAAAGAAATTGAAGATCAAAGAAATAGGTAAAATAGTCTTGTGTGAGTGCTAGATTAAATGTAAAGTTATTTTTGAAATAACTTATTTGAAAGCTCAACTCTTGACCATATAGCATATAGGATCATGCATATCATTCATGAGTCCTTGAATCATTAGCATTAGACTATGAACATCATTTAGTCTTTGCTAAAGTTGAGTTAGTTCAAGTTTTCATAAGCTATGGAAGAACTCAACAAAGATGTTGTCCTAGAACCATTAACTTAACTCATATCACTTGAAATGGATTCTAGATGCATATTAAAGCTTTGAACAAAATTGTTAAACCATGAAAAACTTTTGTCTAATATTGAGAATTTGTTTAAATTGGAAAAACATTTTATGACCTCAATATTGACTTTAGGAATTTTAAGGACCTGAATAAGTTTCTAAGACATCCTAGGAGTGTGTCTAAGTCATTTCGGAAAAATCCCAAAAGATTTCACAAAAAACCATCAAGTGGGTTAGAAGTTCGAAATGAAGCGTCACATTCAAACGACCATATTGCACTCAACAATGTATCAAATGGAGTTATTCAAAAGTCTAAAATCAAGAGCTTGAAGTATTCTTTCCAAAAAGCTAAAGAACGCCTTTATCCGAGTTACGGAACTCTAGTTATGACCAAAAGAGTGAACTGTGTCGAAACTGGGCTGAACAACCCAGTCGACCCAGTCGACTGGGCCAAGAAGACAAGTCGACTGGCTGAGTCAGAGAGTTACAAATAAATTTTGGAATGAATTTTTGAAGACCCAGTCGACTGCCCCAAAACACCTAGTCGACTGCCTCATCCGGAATTTGAATTCTAACGGCTAGTTTCGGATCCAAAGTGTTCCAAAACTTCCCCAAACACCCCCCAATGGCTATATTGTATTCCTATACTATATATGTGCCTTATATGAGCCAAAAATGGTTAAGAGAAGAGAGGGAGATAGGAGTATGAAAGATCTATCATTTATGCTTCAATTTTGAAATTATTTTTCGGTAAAAAACTCCTACATGAATCACCACATGAGCATCATTCATATTTTATTCTTGTGATTCATTCTTCATACTTGAGTTGATCTTTTCAATTGAGTATTTCATTTATGACTCTAAGTATATGAGGAAGTGAGCTTTGCATTTCTATATCCATATATTGAGAGATATTGTTGTACACTCAAATTCAATTCTTATTCATTTGAGAGTGAAAGTCAAAGAAGTTGTCTTGGAATGGGAATGGCTTGTTGAAGCTTTGTAAAGGTTTCTCTCAAGCTTAAAAAGAGAGGATTTGGTTGGTTCTCCACCCGCAAGAGTGAGCAATGGTCGGCTCTTCACCCGGAAGCAAGAGTGTTCGAAGGTTGGCTCTCCACCCACAAGAGTGAGCAAGGTTGACTCTTCACCCGGAAGAAGGAGCGTGTAAGGGTTTTCTATTCACCCGGAAGAATGAGGCATGTAAGGGTTTGTTTTTCCCCGAAAACAGAAGCACGATAGTGGAATCCTTGAGAGGTTATCTCAAGGCATGGACTAGACCAAAGATTTGGTTGAACCATGTAAAAATATCGGTGTCTTTGGTGTGCATTTTCTCTAACCCTTATCTCTTTATTTTAAAATCAATTGCCATTTATAATCTTGAACTTTATATATATCAATGCTATGGAATTGTTTGTGGTTGTGTATCAATAAATAGGTTAGGATAAGGCATAGTTGAAATGAATTAAATTGTGTAACATGATTGGATTATAGCTTAGACTACTATCTCATTTAGATATAATCCATGTGCACACCAAGTGTTTGATAAAATTCATATTCAACACACCTTAGCATAAAATGTTTATATGCACCCCAAGTGTTTGACGAAATGCATATTCAATATAAGATTCTAATTGAAAATTTATGTATGAACTCAATGGTTGATAAATTGTCATAGACTCTATAAGACATTCCTCATGACTAATAGCACTTTGCATTATGTCTTTATAAATGAGAAAAGTGCTATAACATTCTTAGTTGAATTGCATACTTGGGTGCATGAATTATTTTCTATTCTACTTGATTCCATTATGCATATAATTGATTTCCCCAGTGTTGTTTTCAGTTCAAGTGTATTGGAGTTCTACTTATATCCTTCCAAAATCTGTGTTTAAACAGCTGAATGAGATTATGAGGAAATTGTTATGGAAAGGAGCTGACTTGAAGAGTGGAGGGGAGAAGATGGCATGGACTAAAGTGTGTTTGCTGAAAGATGAAGGGGGCTTAGGATTAAAAGAATTGATTGCTTGGAATGTGGCTGCTATTGGTAAGCAACTATGGAACCTGTTGCAGCCTATTCCCACTAACCTGTGGAGTAAGTGGGCTAGGATAGAGCTCATGAAATACCAGAATTTTTGGTTGCTTAAGGTCCCGGATAAAAGATCTTGGTCAAGGAAGAAGATAATGGGTCTAAGAGACACATTTAGACAATACATTGAGTACAAGGTTGGAAATGGAAATAATATTCTTCTTTGGCATGATGATTGGTTGTATCCCAATTCTATTGTAGAAAAGCATGGGGATAGAATGAGGTATGATTCTGGGTTAAGAAACAATTGTAAAGTCAATGCCATAATTAGAAATGGGCAATGGTTTCCTCCTTTTGCAAACTCTCATAAATTAATGGAGTTAAGAGATGATATCGCTACCCTTCCCCCTCCAGATTGTCATGATGTTAATACTTTGATTTGGAAGCCTACCAGGGGTAAGTATACTATTAGTTCAGCTTGGAATTTGTTAAGGAACAGGGATAATCAAATTCAATGGTACAAGACTGTGTGGTTCCCCAATAATATTCCAAGACATGCTTTCATCTTATGGACTTTAATTCATAATAGGATGCAGACACAAGATAAATTGGTCATTTATGGGTTGCTTCAGCAACAAAAATGTGTCTTTTGTGACTTACCGTGTGAAAGCAGGGATCATCTTTTTTTTGAATGCAGATTCTCTTCTCAAGTGTGGGCTTCGGTTGCTATTGAAAATGGTTTGAAGCAAGTTAGGAAGAAGTGGGTGGATATAGTAAATTGGTGCAATGACCATTGTACTAATAATACTTTAAAGGCATGTGTTACCAAACTCTCTTTGGCTGCAAGTGTTTACATTTTATGGAGGGAGAGGAACCTCAGGTTGTTTGCAGGAGAGTTTAAAAAGGAGGATTAACTCGTTCAGGAGATAAATTCCTCTGTCAAATTTAGATTGTATCACTTGTTGGATATTCAAAATGGAGATAGAGTTCCAAGCAATGGGTGAGGGGATTTTTTGCTCAGTTTTCCTAGATTTTATGTTTTGGGTTTGTGTTTGGATGAGCGGTCGAGAGGCAATGTTGTTGGGGATATGGTTTAGGAAATGGTTCAGATTTTGTGGGAGGTGCTTTGTGATAATTTTTATAAATGTTGCATTATCTTTTGATCCCTTTGTTTACAGTGTGCAGGTATATAAGTTGGTGATAGGAGTCCACGGGGTTCGGATGGCTATGAAGACACTCACTGTGATAGGAATTAATTTATGTAATCTGATGAAGATTATGTATATTATATCTGGGGTGAGTGTGCAGATATACAATTTGGTTGCTGAGGTTTAGAGGGTTCGGATGGAAATGAAGAAGCTCGTTGTCATAGGAATTAATTTATGTAATCTGATGAAGATTATGTCTATTATTACTGTGGTGCGGTGTTCTAGAGATATGTTAAACATTGGTTGTGATAGTCTTATGTTTTATCAGACTTGGTTTATTGTTGTAAGGATTACAGTGACTATCTTGTATTATCCCCTATGTTTAGAGTTAAGCTTAACTCGTTGGTGGGTATGGGGGTTCCACCCTTGGGGTATGCCCCAAGTATTTTGTAGGCTTTTAGCCATTTTTTAATTTTCTATAAAATTGACTTACCTTTCAAAAAAAAAAAAAACATTTTGCATATAATTGGTAATGCAATTCATTGTTTATGATTCAAAGTATGAATTGAGGTAGACACTTAAGATATCATCTTATTCACAATGTGTTTGACTAGAGCTCTACAAAGATTATTTTTGATAAAACAATGTTAAACCAAAAAAGTCTCAAAGTTTGTAATTGACCCTATTCAGCCCCCCCCCCCCCCCCCCCCCCCCCCCCCCCCCTCTAGGTGTCAATGTGTGGCCAACAACCCTAATTCAACTAGGGTTTTGTAGGTTTCAAATTGGAAGAGAGTGTGAGAACTTAAGTTTAGAGGGTTTGAACAGGTGAATAGAAACAAAAACCCAAATTCACCAAGATTGTGAGTATTAGAGTTGGCTGGGTTTAAATTATAGAAGAGAAACATAAACCTTTTACTAGACGATTGTAATAACAAAGGTTCGGTTATTTTGAATTGGAAAAGAGAAAAAGAAACCCTAATTCTCAGAGAGTTTGAAAATTTGGGTTTCCTCGGTTTGAAGTTATGAAGTCAAATAAAAACCGAATTCACAATGTGTTTGAGAACCAGGTTTTCGTAGGTTTGGATTGGTGATGAGAAACATAAACCCTATTTACACTATGGTATTTAGGTTTAAAATTTGAATCGAGTGTGAGAACTGTTGTTTGGGAGGTTTGAACTGGTGAACCGAAATAGGAACCCTAATTCACTTAGTGTGAGAACTTGGGTTTGGTGGGTTTAAATTGGTGAAGTACAATGCAAACCCTAATTCAACATAGGTTTTGTATGATTTAAAGATGGAATTGAGTATGAGAACAGAATTCTCAAAATCTCTGTGAATTGTGAGTACTACGATCGGGTGGGTTAGAACTACAGAAAAGAAACATAAACCTTTTTTTTAGAAGGTTGTGAGATCCTGGATTTGGTTCGTTTGAATTGGAGAAGAGAAACATAAACCCTAATTCATAGAGAGTTTAGATTGGTGATGAGAATCAGGGTTTCGTGGGTTTAGATTGGTGATGAGAAACAAAAACCCTATTTACCTAGGGTTTTTAGGTTTAAAATTGAAAGAGATTGCGATAATTGTTGTTTTGTAGGTTTGAACAGGTGAACCAAAATAGAAACCCTAATTCACAGTGTGTGAGACTAGGGTTTGGGTGGTTTTAAATTGGTGAAGTATAACAGAAACCCTAATTCAAAAATGGTTTTGTAAGGTTTAAAGATGGAATTGAGTATAAGAACTAGGGTTTAGTGGGTTTGAACAGGTGAACAGAAATAAAACCCCTAACTCAACAAGATATCGAGTATTAGGGTTTCGCGGGTTTGAAGTGTTGAAGAGAAACATAAACCCTAATTCAACTAGGGTTTTGTAGGTGTAAAGTTGGAATACATTGTTAGAACTGTTGTCTGGTAGATTTGAACAGGTTAATAGAAACAAAACGCTAATTCAAAGTGTGAAAATAGGATTTGGTGAGTTTAAATTGTTGAACTACAAAAGAAACCCTAATTCAACTTAGGTTTTGTAGGTGTCAAATTGGAAGAGAGTGTGAGAACTTGGGTTTGGAGGGTTTGAACAAGTGAACAGAAAAAAAATTCCAAATTCACTGAGTTTGTGAGAAATAGGGTTGGATATGTTTGAAGTGCAGAAGAGTCATAGAAACCTTTTTTTAGAAGATTGTGAGATCCACGATTCGGTTAGTTTGAATTTGAAAAGAGAAACAAAAACCTTAATTCACATAGTGTAAGAATTTGGTTTTCCTGGTTTTGAAGTTATGAAGAAAAATATAAAAAACAATTCACCAAGTGTGTGAGGACCAGGGTTTTGTGGGTTTGGATTGGTGATGAGAAATAGGAACCCTATTTACACTTGAGTTTTTAGGTTTAAAATTGGAAGAGAGTGTGAGAACTGTTGTTTGGTAGGTTTGAGTAGGTGAACCGAAACTGGTACCCTAATTTACTGAGTGGGAGAACAAGGGTTTGTTTGGTTTAAATTGGTGAAGTACAATGCAAACCTAATTTAACAATGGTTTTGTAAGGTTTAAAGATCGAATTTAGTATAAGAACTAGGGTTTGCTTGGTTTGAACATGTGAACAGAAACAAAAACCCTAACTCACAGAGATATCGAGTACTAGGGTTTGGGTGGGTTCGAAGTGCTGAAGAGAAACAGTAACACTTCTTCAACTAGGGTTTTGTAGGCTTAATGTTGGAAGAGATTGTGAGAACTGTTCTCAGGTAGGTTTGAATAGGTGAACAGAAAGAAAAACCCTAATTCATAGTGTGGAAATAGGGTTTGGTGAGTTTAAATTGGTGTAGTACAAAATAAACCCTAATTCAACTAGTGTTTTGTTGGTTTCAAATTGGAAGAGAGTGTGAGAACTTGGGTTAGGAGGGTTCCAACAGGTGAACAGAAACAAAAACCCGAATTCACCGAGATTGTGAGAAATAGGATTGGGTGGTTTTTAATTGCAGAAGAGAAACATAAACATTTTGTTAGAAGTTTGTGAGAACTAGGGTTGAGGTAGTTTGAATTAGAGAAGAGAAACAAAAACCCTAATTCACAAAGAATTTGAGAATTTGGATTTCATGGGTTTGAAATGGTGAAGAGAAACAAAAACCCGAATTCACAGAGTGTGTGAGAACTATGGTTCCGTCGGTTTGGATTGGTGATGAGAAACAGAAACCCTATTTACACTAAGGTTTTTAGGTTTAAAATTGGAAGAGAGTGTGAGAACTGTTGTTTGATAGGTTTAAACAGGTGAACCGAAACAGAAACCCTAATTCACAGAGTGGGAGAAGTAGGATTTGGTGGGTTTAAATTGGTTAAGTGCAACGCAAACCCTAATTCAACAATGGTTTTCTAAGGTTTAAATATAGAACGAAGAATGAGAATTGGAGTTTGGGTGGTTTGAACAGTGATCAAAAATAAAAACCCTAACTCACAGAGATAATGTTTTAGACAAAATTTCCAACCAAACATGTTTTTGTTTCCGGTTTACCCTCAGGACAAGAATAAGAAATTTTTTTGTTCTCAAGAGATAAAAAACGAAAACGAATACACTAGTTTCCAAACGCACCCTATGGTTCTCACACATTCTGTGCATTCGGGGATTTGTTTCATTTCACCACCTCAAACCCATGAAAACCAAATTCTCAAACTTTATTTGAATTAGGGTTTTTGTTTCTCTTCTCCAATTCAAACTAACCGAACCCTAATTCTCACAATGTTTCAAATAAAATGTTTTTGTTTCACTACTGCACTTCGGTTCACTTGTTCAAACCCTTCACACCAAAGTTCTTACACTCTCTTCCAATTTCAAGCATACAAAAGCCTTGTTCAATGAGGGTTTCTTTTGGACTTCACAAATTTAACATCACAAAACCCTATTCTCACACTGTGAATTAGGGTTTTGTTTTCAGTTCACTTGTTAAAACCTACCAAACAACCGTTCTCACAATCTCTACCAACATTTAGCCTCCAAAACCCTAATTGAATTAGGGTTTCTGTTTCTCTTCAGCACTTCAAAACCACCAAACCCTAATATACTCGAAATCTTTGTGAGTTAAGGTTTTTGTTTCTATTCACGTGTTCAAACCCACCATACCCTAGTTCTCATACTCAATTCCATCTTTAAACCTTACAAAACCGCTGTTGAATTAGGGATTGCGTTGTACTTCACCAATTTAAACCCACCAGACAATAGTTCTGACATTCTGTGAATTAGGGTTTCTGTTTCGGTTCACCTGTTCAAACCTACCAAACAACAATTCTCACACTCTCTTCCAATTTTCAACCTAAAAATCCTAGTGTAAATAGGGTTTCTGTTTCTCATCACCAATCCAATCCCAAGAAACGATGTTTCTCACACACTCTATGAATTCTGGGTTTTGTTTCTCTTCACCACTTCAAACCCATGAAAACCAAATTCTCAAACTCTGTGTGAATTAGGGTTTCTTTTGGAATTCAATAATTTACATTCACCAAACCAAATTCTGAAACTGCGAATTAGGATGTTTTTACAGTTCACCTATTCAAACCTACCAGACAACAGTTTTCACAGTCTCTTCCAACTTTTAGCCTATAAAACCAAAGTTTAGTTTGGGTTTCTATTTCTCTTAAGCACTTTAAACCCACCAAACCCTAATACTCGATTTCTTTGTGAGTTAAGGTTTAATTTCTATTCACATGTTCAAACCCACCAGACCCTAGTTCTCATACACAATTCCATCTTCAATCTTTACCAAACCGTTATTGAAGTAGGGTTTGCGTTGTACTTCACGAATTTAGACCCACCAAACCATAGTTCTCACACTCTGTGAATTAGGGTTTCTATTTCGGTTCACCTATTTAAACCTACCAAACAACAGTTATCACACTCTCTTCCAATTTTAAATAAAAAAACCCTAGTGTAAATTGGGTTTATGTTTCTCATCACCAATCCAAATCCACAAAACCCAGGTTCTCACACACTCTGTGAATTCGGATTTTTTTATCTTCACCACTTCAAATCCATGAAAACCAAATTCTTAAACTCTATGCGAATTAGGGTTTCTGTTTCTATTCTCCGATTCAAACTAACTGAACCCTAATTCTCACAATCTTCTAGAAAAAATATTTTTTATCTCTTCCGAACTTTGAAGCCACCTAACCCTATTTCTCACAATCTCGGTGAATTAAGGTTTTTTTTTCTGTTAACCTTATCAAACACTCGAAACCGATGCTCTCACACTCTCCTCGAATTTGAAACTTACAAAACCTTATTTAATTAGGGTTTCTTTTGGACTTCACCAATTCAACATCACCAAACACTATTCTCACACTGTGAATTAGGATTTTCATTTCTGTTCAGCCGTTGAATCCTACCAAGCAACTGTTTTTCTCAGCACTTCAAAGCCACCAAACCCTAATACTCGATATCTCAGTGAGTTAGGGTTTTTGTTTCTATTCACTAGTTCAAACCCACCATCCCCTAGTTCTCATACTCAATTCCTTCTTTAAACCTTACAAAACCATTGTTGAATTAGGGTTTCCATTCTACTTCACCAATTTAAACCCACTGAACCATAGATCTCATACTGTGTGCATTATGGTTTATGTTTCGGTTCACCTGTTCAAACCTAACTCAAACATATATCGAGTATTAGGCTTTAGTGAGAGAAGCTCTACCTTCTCTCTAGAATGAGGGGTGTTTGGGAATTGGGTTAGTGGAGTGAGTTAATGTTTTTTATTCGGTCAAACTGAGTTTAACCAAGTTGTTTATTATGTTATTCCACTGAGTCATTACGGGTTTGGTTTATTATGAGATTGAGGTACTGAGTTATTGTACGAGTCATTACAGATCTGGGCTTCTCCTCTTGAGTGTTTGGACGTTGACTTTAATTTTCTCTCTCTCTAAAGCTGAGATTGAAATGTATTTGTGCAGATTTATAACACTAAGGTTTCGGTCTCCTTCAATCAGGTGTAGAGAACATCACCCAAAGTCTGAGTAGGGTGGGTTTTTCGTCTTTTCGATTAGGGATCTCTTTTTTGATCGATTCTTGGAGTGTTACGGCGTCGAGTTCTCAAAGGTGGATCGTGGTTTTGAATCTGGGTTGTGTAAGCTTGCCGATCAACGCGTTGTGCTTCTTAGTGTTCGGCGAGTTTCGTGTCATCTGACGAAGTCTTTGTGTCGGTGGTTGGTGGCTTTCCAGTTTGCAGAGAAGGTGAGCGATCGACATTCGTTGTCTTCTTTTTCTGGAGAGGAGCTACGACGGTGAATCAGTTTGTGGGTTCTAGGTCATTTGTTAGGTGATGAACTAAGCTGCTATTTCTGCTGCGAGGGTTCGTTGCTGAGAAGAGCTGCGCTCATTCCTGAAGCTGATTGTTTCTTAGGGGTCGTAGGTTCAACAGACGACTGTGAGCGTAGCCGGAAGCTATCGATTTTGGGCTTTGTAGCTGCTTTTGAAGCGGTTGCCGAAGCTGGGTCGGGTAGCAGTGGTTAAGCTTTGATTGTTTGTTTTACATAAGCTGCTAGTTGTGCACTTTTCGTTCTGAAGCTGCTGCTTATTCTTAGAGCAGAGCTTTACTGACGACAGTGTTAGCTATTTCACAAAGCTGTGAGTGTGCTGTGGTATCATTGCTACAATCACACTGATTGTGTTGAGTAAGGTTTCTTTTTATTTTTGGGGTTGGTGCCCCTTTCTGTTTGGGTTGGTGCCCATTTTTTGTTGCAAGGGTTGCCGCCCTGGTGTTGGTGAGGGTTGGTGCCCTATTTGTGCTTTTCATTTTATTTTTTGTTTTTGGGTTGGTGCCCATTTTGTTACAAGGGTTGCTGCCCTGGTGATATGGTGAGGGTTGGTGCCCTATTTGTGTTTTTTTTCTTTTTAATGAGTCTGGTTATGGGTGATGCTGTTGAGATTGAGCGTCTAAATAAACTGGTTGAGAAGCTTAGTAATGAACTGAATGAGCAGTATAAGGTTAAGTCTGGAAATCCTGAGGGTGATAATAAAATGTTACAAAATGTTTCACAACAGGGGTCTCCTATAAAAGGAAAAGATTCTGCGATAGAAGTAGTTTCAGGTGGGGTTTCAATTGAACACCAAATGTATGTAGAAAGGCTTGAAATTAATCTGTGTGTTGAGGGTACTAAGGTTGTTATTCCTTCAATCTCTTCGATGAATGGGAATTTTTCGGGGGTGAGTGAAAACTTGCCGAAGCTAGGGGTGATGAAGGTACTGTTAAACCTACTTTGTCATGGGCAGATACTATAATTAAAAATATTTCAAAGAACAAAATGCAATTAAAGTACTTCCCACAAGCTGTGAAAGATAAAATTGTTGAAATACCTTATGATGTCGAAATGAAGGGGTGTTATTTGTGGAGGGATTGTTTAGTCGGATACTGTATGGATAGGAAACTACCATTCCCAACTGTAAATTCCATTGCAAAGAGACTCTGGCGTAGAAATGGAATGACTGAGGTGATGAGCCTTGATAGGGGTTTCTTTTTTATAGTGCTGAAAGTTGTAATTCTATTATAGAAAGCGGACCTTGGCATTTTGCAAACCAGCTTATGGTGTTGCAAAAGTGGAGGCCTGATCTTGTTATCTATAAACAAGGGTTAAAAAGTGTTCCAATATGGGCTAAATTTTATCATATTCCATTACAATTGTGGACATCGGATGGGTTGGGTTATATTGCTAGCACTTTGGGGAGACCTCTATATACTGATTCCCAAAATGATGATAGGGGTAGATTAAATTATGCCAGGATGTGTATTGAGGTTGATATTGAAGCTGAATTTCCATCTGAGGTAGGGGTCAAGTTGGCGGATGGGAGAATTGTTACGATTGGTGTTGAATATCAATGGGTGCCCATGAAATGTGTACACTGTGAGATTTTCGGACATTCTTCCAAGAATTGTGTTAAAATGAAAGTCCAAAATGCAATTCAAAAAACTAAAGAGATTAAGAAAGAATGGGTTGTTGTTGGGAAGAAAGTTGGAGAAACAAGTAATTCTGACGCAATGAATCAGGAGCAGGTTAATGATTTACCTAAAGATATTCAGAATGTAGGCAAAAATGTAGTCGAGGTTGAGAATATTGTTGAGGCAAATGAATTAAAAAATCATGAGGTTCAAGTGAAGGTAAATGAGTTGAAGATAGAGGCCCCTAGGGATAATACAAATGTTCTTTCTCCTAATAAATTCGCATGCTTGGGAGATTTTGATGAAGGGGAAATAATGGAGGAGTGGGGAATTGATATTGATAATGAAAAGGAAGGTTTTATACATGAACCAGGGGGAATGGTAGAGGAAGAGAAGTATGTTCATAAAGCTGGAGAAAAACCTCTGATCAGTATAAAAGAGAAAGGGAGTAAGAGCCCAATTTCCTTGGTGGTTTCAGGTGTTGGTAGGTTGGGACCCATATCTAACAAGCAATTTAAAACTAAAAGGGTCTTGAAAAGAGAGGAAAAAGGGGGAGATCAGTCTGCTCAAAATTAGTTTTCCATATGAATTGCTATATTTGGAATGTCCGTGGTCTTAATGGGGAGGTGAAACAGAAGGAAATAAAGTTAATGATTAATTCTCTAGATATTTATATTTTTTGTTTGATTGAGACAAAGGTTTTAAAGCATAATGTTGATAAGGTGTTGAGATTGATTTGCCCAGGTTGGAGGTTAGTAAATAATTATGATTTTGCGGATTTGGGGAGATTATGGATTTGTTGGGACCCAAAGAAGATGAATGTGGATTTATTAAAGGGCAGTGCTCAATTTCTTCATTGTAAAATGAGTACTGTTGATAATAAATGCAACTGCGTTGCCACCTTTATTTATGGAAGTAATGATTATATTGAGAGGAGGGTTTTATGGAAAGAGCTTTTTGATATGTCCATGGCTTTGAAGAATAACCCTTGGTTTTGTGCGGGTGATTTAAATGCTATTAGATATCAGCATGAGAAATGGGGTGGGGATGAGAAGTGGAATGCAAAAATGAGGGAATGTGGTCAGGCTCTAGACAAAGCAGGATTAATGGATTTGAAGTATAATGGTATCAAATTTTCTTGGTCCAATGGCCATGTGTTTAGTAAGCTGGATAGATGCTTAGTGAATTCAGCTTGGGTTGATTATTTTCAAACCACTGAAGTTTCTTTTTTACCTCCAGGAGTTTCGGATCATGCTTGCATTACCGTTAAAATTCCTATGGAGGTAGAGAGGGTTAAAAGACCGTTTAGGTTCAACAATTTTTTAACTAAACATGAAAAGTTTACTCAAGTGGTGAGAGAAGCATGGAATGGCCAGGTTACAGGGACTAAAATGTTTGTGGTAAGTCAGAAGCTGAAAATGGTAAAGAATGCTTTGAAAATTCTCAATAAAACACACTTTGATAATTTACCAAGTCAAGTTTCCGAAGCTAGGAAAACGTTATTGAACATTCAATGCTTGGTGGATATGGATCCTGGAAATCAAGAGTTTCAAAGAATTGAAAAAGATAGTCTTAAGCAATTTTACAAAGTGTCATATGCGGAAGAATGTTTATATAAACATTTATCTAGGATTCAATGGCTGAGGTTAGGTGATCAGAACACCAGCTATTTTCATAAGATAACAAATCAGAGGAAGTTTCATAACAATATTGTATCCAAACTAAAGAGGATGGCACAGTCCTGACTGATAAAAGTGATGTTAATAGAGAGATTGTGGGATTTTACAAGAATCTCTTTGCCAAGAGAGGAGAGGTCAGGACCCCTGTTTTAAATGAGTTTATTCAACATCCTATTTCTCTTTAGCAAAGTAGGGACATGAATAGAGATGTGACCAGAGAAGAAATCAAAGCTACTTTCTTTCCTATAAAAGATGACAAAGCTCCAGGGCCGGATGGTCTGAATGCTGTGTTTTATAAGGCTGCCTGGGATGTAATTGGAAATGAGGTGGTGGATGCCATTATGGATTTTTTTGCTTCAGGTCAGTTGCTTTCTGAGTTAAATTGTACTTCCATCTCTCTTATTCCCAAAGTGGATAATCCTACTAAAGTGACAGAGTTTAGGCCTATTTCAGTTTGCAATGTGTTGTATAAAAGCATAGCTAAAATTATTGCTAATAGGCTAAAACCCGTTCTAGAATCGTGTATAAGTGCAAATCAATCAGGGTTTATTCCTGGTAGGAGTATTTGTGATAATATATTGCTAGTTCAAGAGATATTACTCCATTACCATAAAGACGAGTCCCCAGCTAGAGTTGCCATGAAAATTGATTTAAATAAAGCTTATGATTCTGTCTCTTGGGATTTTTTGGGTGAGGTGTTGAAGTGTTTTGGGTTGCCTGAAAGAGTTAGAGGTTGGATTCTTCCTTGTTGCTCTTCTCCTAAGTTCTATATTAATATTAATGGAGCTCTTGAAGGGTTTTTCAAAGGTGGAAGAGGACTTAGGCAAGGGGACTCTATGTCTCCTTATCTTTTTGTGATGTGTATGGAAGTTCTCTCAGGAATGTTGAATAAGTTGGGGAAAAATGACTCGTTTAAGTTCCATACCAAATGTAAAAAATTGGAGATTAATCACTTGATGTTTGCTGATGACCTCTTCCTCTTCTGTGATGGTAGTGAAAATTCAGTGAATTGTATGCTGGATGTATTGAGGAAGTTTAGTGAATTTTCAGGTTTATTTCCTAATACCTCAAAGAGCTCCATTTTTACATCGGGTGTGGAGGGTAGAGTTTTAGATAATATTATCCGCGGGTCCAACTTTTCAATTGGAAAATTGCCTGTCAAGTATCTAGGGGTGCCCCTGATCTCTTCTAAGCTTAATGCTGCTGATTGTCAAGAGTTAGTTTTGAAAATTACTAGAAGGGTTCAGTCTTGGAATTACAGATTCCTTTCTTTTACGGGTAGGTTACAATTGATTGCCTCAGTGTTGTTTTCAGTTCAAGTTTATTGGAGTTCTACTTATATACTTCCAAAATCGGTGTTTAAACAGCTGAATGAGATTATGAGGAAATTCTTATGGAAAGGGGCTGACTTGAAGAGGGGAGGTGAGAAGATGGCATGGACTAAAGTGTGTCTGCCGAAGGATGAAGGGGGCTTAGGCTTAAAAGATTTGACAGTTTGGAATGTGGCTGCTACTGGTAAGCACCTATGGAACCTGTTGCAGCCCATTCCCACCAACCTTTGGAGTAAGTGGGCTAGGATAGAGCTCATGAAAGACCAAAATATTTGGTTGCTTAAGGTCCCGGATAAAAGATCTTGGTCATGGAAAAAGATAATGGGGCTAAGAGATACATTTAGACATTACATTGAGTACAAGGTTGGGAATGACAATAATATTCTTCTTTGGCATGATGATTGGTTGTATCCCACTTCTATTGTAGAAAAACATGGGGATAGGATCATGTATGATTCTAGGTTAAGAAACAATTGTAAAGTCAATGCCATAATCAGAAATGGGCAATGGTTTCCTCCTTTTGCAAACTCTCACAAATTAATGGAGTTAAGAGATGATATTGCTATCCTCCCCCCTCCTGATTGCCATGATGTGGATACTTTGATTTGGAAGCCTACCAAGGGTAAGTATTCTATTAGTTCGACTTGGAATTTGTTAAGGAACAGGGATAATCAAGTTAAATGGTAAAAGACTGTGTGGTTCCCAAATAATATTCCAAGACATGCTTTCATTTTATGGACTTTAATTCCTAATAGGATGCAGACACAAGATAAATTGGTCAATTATGGGTTGCTTCAGCAACAAAAATTTGTCTTTTGTGGCTTACCGTGTGAAAACAGGGAGCACCTTTTTTTTTAATGCAGTTTCTCTTCTCAAGTTTGGTCTTCGGTTGCTATTGAAAATTGTTCGAAGCAAGTTGGGAAGAAATGGGTGGATATAGTAAATTGGTGCAATGACTATTGTACTAATAATACTTTAAAGGTATGTGTTACCAAACTCTCTTTGGCTGCAAGTGTTTACATCTTATGGAGGGAGAGGAATCTCAGGTTGTTTGCAGGAGAGTTTAAAAAGGAGGTGCAACTTGTTCAGGAGATAAATTCTTCTGTAAAATTTAGATTGTATCACTTGTTGGATATTCAGAATGGAGATAGAATTTCAAGCAATGGGTGAGGGGAATATCTGCTCAGTTTTCCTGGAATTTATGTTCTGGGTTTGTGTTTGTATGAGTGGTCGCGATTCAGTGTTGTTGGATTTATGGTTCAGGGAATGGTTCAAACTCCGTCGGAGGTGTTTTGTGATAATTTTTACAAATGTTGCATTATCTTTTTATCCCTTTGTTTACATTGTGCAGATATATAAGCTAGCAGTTGAAGTTTACGGGGATCGGATGGCTGTGGAGACACTCACTGTGATAGGAATTAATTTGTGTAATCTGATGAAGATTATGTATATTATATTTGGGGTGAGGTGCTATCGAGATATGTTATAGTCTTAGGCTTCTTGGAAACCCTAATACAACAAGGATTTTGTAGGGTTACATTGGAACAGATTATGAGAACTGCTGTCTGGTAGGTTAGAACAGGTGAACAGACACAACCTCTAATTCATAGTGTGAAAATAGGGCTTGGTGAAGTACCAAAGAAACCCTAATTAACCTAGATTTTTGTTGCTTTCAAATTGGAAGAGAGTGTGAGAACTTTAGTTTAAAGGGTTGGAAGAGGTGAACAGAAACAAAAACCCTAATTCACCGAGATTGTGAAAAATAAGGTTGGGTGGGTTCGAAGTGCAGAAGAGAAACACAAACCTTTTTTTTAAAGATTGTGCGAAATAGGGTTCGGTTAGTTTGAATCAAAGAAGAAACATATAAACCGTAATTCACAGAGTATTTAATATTTTTTGTTTTGAAGAAGTGAGAGAAACAAAAACCAAATTCATGGAGTATGCGAGAACCAAGGTATCGTGCGTTTGGATTGGTTATGAGAAACAGAAACCCAATTTACACTAGGGTTTTTAGATTTAAAAATAGAAGAGAGTATGAGAACTGTTGTTTGATAGGTTTGAACATGTGAACTGAAAAAGAAACCCTAATTCAAAGAGTGTAAAAACTAGGATTTGGTGGATTTAAATTGGTGAAGTACAGTGCAAACCTTAATTCAACAATGAATTGGTAAGGTTTAAAGATGGAATTGAGTATGAGAACTATGCTTTGGTGGGTTTGAATAGGTGAACAAAAACAAAAACCCTACCTCACAGAGATATCGATTATTAGGGTTTTGTGGGTTTGAAGTGCTGAAGAAAAATAGAAACCTTAATTCAACTAGGGTTTTATTAGCTTAAGGTTTTATTAGACGAATTGAAACAAAAACCATAATTCACTATTTGAGAATAGGGTTTGGCGAGTTAAATCAGTGAATTACAAATGAAACCCTAATTCAACTAGCATTTTGTAGGTTTCAAATTGGAAGACAGTGTGAGAACTTAGGTTTGAAGGGTTTGCAGAGGTGAATAGAAACAAAAATCCTAATTCACCGAGATTATGAGGAATAAGGTTGGGTGGATTCGAAGTGCAGAAGAGAAACAAAAATAATATTTTTAGAAGATTGTTAAAACTAGGGTTCGGTTAGTTTGAATTGGAGAAGAGAAACAGAAACCCTAATTCACAAAGAGTTTGAGAATTTGGTTTTCATGGGCTTGAAGTAATGAGAGAAACAAAAATCCGAATTCACGAAGTATGCGAGAACCAGGGTTTCGTGGGTTTGGATTGGTGATGAGGAACAAAAAACTAATTTACACTAGGGTTTTTAGAATTAAAATTGGAAGAGAGTGTGAGAACTGTTGTTTGCTAGGTTTGAATAGGTGAACCTAAACAAAAACCTTAATTCACAGAGACTGAGAAGTAGGGCCTGGTGGGTGTCAATTGGTGAAGTACAACGCAATCCCAAATTAAACAATAGTTTTATAAGGTTGAAAGATGGAATTGAGAATGACAACTAGGGTTTGGTGGGTTTGAACAGGTGAACAGAAACAAAAACCCTAACTCACAGAGATATCTAGTATTAGGGTTTAGTTGATTTGAAATTCTAAAGAGAAACATAAACCCTAATTCAACTAGGTTTTTGTAGGCTTAAAGTTAGAATAGATTGTGAGAACTGTTATCTGGTAGGTTTGAAATGGTGAATTTTTAACAAAAATCCTAATTCAATGTGTGAGAATAGAATTTGGTGAGTTGAAATTGGTGAAGTTCAAAAGAAACCCTAATTCAACTAGGTTCTTTTAGGTTTCAAATTGGAAATGAGTGTGAGAAGTTGGGTTTGAAGGGTTTGAAGATGTGAATAGAAAGAAAAACCTTAATTCACCGAGATTGTGATGAATAGGGTTGGGTGGCTTCGAAGTGTAGAAAAGAAACAAAAACCTTTTTTTTTAAATGATTGTGAGAACTATGTTTCGGTTAGTTTGAAATCGAGAAGAGAAACAAAAACCCTAGTTCATACAAAGTTTGAGAATTTAGTTTTCATCGGCTTGAAATGGTGAAGAGAAACAAAACCCATAATTCACGGAGTGTGTGAGAACCAGGGTTTTGGGCATTTGGATTGGTTATGAGAAACAAAAACCTAATTTAAACAAAGGTTTTTAGATTTAAAATTGGAAGAGAGTGTGAGAAATATTATTTGGTAGGTTGGAACAAGTGAACAAATACAGAAACCGTAATTCACAGAGTGTAAGAACAAGGTTTTGGTGGGTTTAAATTGGTGAAGTACAACGCAAACCCTAATTCAAAAATGGTTTTGTAAGGTATAAAGATGGAATTGAGTATAAGAACAACGGTTTGGTGGGTTTGAATAGGTGAACAGAAACAGAAACCCTACCTCACAGAGATTTTGGGTATTAGGGATTGGTGGGTTTGAAGTGTTGAATAGAAATAGAAACCGTAATTTAACTAGGGTTTTGTAGTCTTAAAGTTGGAACAAATTGTTAGAACTATTGTCTGGTAGGCTTGAACTGGTGAATTGAAAGAAAAACCCTAATTCAGAGTGTGAGAATTGGGTTTGGTTTTTTTAAATTGGTGAAGTTCAAAAGAAACCCTAATTTAACTAAGGTTTTATAGGTTTTAAATTGGAAGAAAGTGTGAGAACTTGGGATTGAAGGGTTTGAACAGGTGAACAGAAACAAAAACCCTAATTCGACGAGATTGTGATAAATAGGGTTGGGTGGCTTCGAAGTGAAGAAAAGAGACAAAAACCATTTTTTTAGATGATTGTGAAAACTAGGGTTCATTTAGTTTGAATTGGGGAAGAGAAACACAAACCCTATTCACACAGAGTTGGATAATTTGGTTTTCATAGGTTTGAAGTGCTAGAAAGAAAAAAAATGCTAATTCATGAAGTATGCGAGAACTAGGGTTTCGTGGATTAGGATTGGTGATGAGAAACAGAAACGCAATTTGGACTAGGTTTTTTAGATTTAATGTTGGGAGATGTGTGAGAACTGTTGTTTGCTTGATTTGAAGAGGTGAAACAAAAGAGAAACCCTAATTCACAGAGTTTGTGAACTAGGGTTTGGTGGGTAGAAATTTGTGAATTACAACGCAAACCCCAATTAAACAATGGTTTTTTAATGTTTAAAGATGGAAATGAGTATGAGAACTAGGGTTTGGTGTGTTTGAACAGGTTTACAGAAACAAAAACCCTACCTAACAGAGATATCGAGTATTAAGGTTTGGTGGGTTTGATGTCCTGAAGAGAAACAAAAACCCTAATTTAACTAGGGTTTTGTAAGCTTATAATAGGAAGATATTCTGAGAATTGTTGTCTGGTAGGTATGTACAGGTGAATTGATTTAAAAACCCTAATACATAGTGTGAGAATAAGGTTTGGTGATGCTAAATTTGTGAAGTACAAAAGAAACCCTAATACACAGTGTGAAAATAAGGTTTGAGTGTGAGAACTTAGGTTTGAAGGGTTTGAATATGTGAACATCAATAAAAACCCTAATTCACCGAGATTGTGAGAAATAGGGTTGGGTGGCTTCGTAGTGCAGAAGAGAAACAAAAACCTAATTTACACAGACTTTGAGAATTTGCTTTTTATGGGTTTGAAGTGTTGAAGAGAAATAAAAACCCGAATTCACAGAGTGTGTGAGAACAAGGGTTTCGTGAGTTTGGATTGATTATGAGAAACAGAAACCCAATTTACACTAGGGTATTTAGATTTAAAATTGGAAGAGAGTGTTAGAAATGATGTTTGGTAGGTTTAAACAGGTGAACAGAAACAGAAACCCTAATTCACAGAGTGTAAGAACTATGGTTTGGTGGGTTTAAATTTGGGAAGTACAACGTAAACCCTAATTCAACAATGGTTTTGTAAGGTTTAAAGATGGAATTGAGTGTGAGAACTAGGGTTTTGTGCGTTTGAACAAGTGAACAAAAACAAAAACCTTACCTCACAGAGATATCGAGTATTAGGGTTTAGTGGGTTCGAAGTGCTGAAGAGAAACAAAAACCCTTATTTAACTAGGGTTTTCTAGGCTTAAAGATGGAAAAGATTGTGAGAACTTGTCTGGTAGGTTTGAACAAGTGAATCGAAACAAAAACTCTAATTCACAGTGTGAGAATAATGTTTGGTGAGTTTAAATTGGTGAATTAGAAAAGAAACCCTAATTAAACTAGAATTTTATAGGTTTCAAATTGGAAGAGAGTTTGAGAACACGGGATTGAAGGGTTTAAACCGGTAAATAGAAATAAAAACCCTACTTCACTGAGAATGCGAGAACCAGGTTTCATGGGTTTAGATTGGTGATGAGAAACAAAAACCGAATTTACACTACGGTTTTTGTACTTAAAATTGGAAGAGCGTGTGAGAACTGTTGTAAGATATGTTTAAACAGGTGAACCTAAGCAGAAACCCTAATTCACAAAGCGTGAGAACAAGGTTTGGTGGGTATAAATTGGTGAAGTACAACGCAAACCCTAATTAAACAATGGTATTGTAAGGTTTAAAGATGGAATTGAGTATGAGAATAAGGGTTTCGTGGGTTTGAATAGGTGAATAGAAACGAAAACCCTAACTCTGAAAGATATCGATTATTAGGGTTTGGTGGGTTTGAAGTGCTGAAGAGAAACAAAAACCCTAATTCAACTGGGTTTTGTAGGCTTAAAGTTTGAAGAGATTGTGAGAGTTATTGTGTGGTAGGTTTGAACTATTGAACATAAACAAAAACCCTATTTTATAGTGTCAGTATAGGATTTGGTGAGTTTAAATTGGTGAAGTACCAAAGAAACCTTAATTAAACTTGGGTTTTGTAGGTTTCAAATGGGAAAAGAGTGTGAGAAATTGGGTTTGAAGGGTTTGAAGACTTGAACATAAATACAAACCCTAACTCACCGAGATTGAGAAATAGGCTTGGGTGGGTTCGAAGTGCCGAAGAGAAACACAAACCATTTTTTAGAAGATTGTGAGAACTAGGGTTCGTTTAGTTTGAGTTGGAGAAGAGAAACAAAAACTCGAATTCACTGAGTGTGTGAGAACAAGGGTTTCATGGGTTTGGATTGGTTATCAAAAACAGACACCCAATTTACACTAGGGTTTTTAGATTTAAAATTGCAAGAGAGTGTGAGAACTGTTATTTGGTAGGTTTAAACAGGTAAACCGAAACAGAAACCCTAATTCAAAGAGTGTGAGAACTATGGTTTGGTGGGATTAAATTGGTGAAGTACAACACAAACCCTAATTCAACAATGGTTTTGTAAGTTTTAAAGATGGAATTGATTATAAGACTAGGGTTTGGTGGGTTTGAACAGGTTAATAGAAACAGAAACCCTACCTCACAGAGATATCGAGTATTTCGGTTTGGTGGGCTTGAAGTGCTGAAGAGACATAAAAACCCTAATTCAACTAGGGTTTTGTAGGCTTAAATTGGAACATATTGTGAGAAATGTTGTCTGGTAGGTTTGAATAGGTAAACTGAAACAAGAACACTAATTCACTGTGTGAGAATAGTGTTTTGTGAGTTTATATCTATGCAGTACAAAAGAAACACTAATTCAACTTGCGTTTTGTAGGTTTCAAATTAGAAAAGAGTGTGAGGGGTTTGAAGGGGTTGAAAAGGTGAACAGAAACAAAAACTCTATTTCATTGAGATTGTGAGAAATAAGGTTCGGTGGATTTGAAGTGCAGAAGAGAAACAAAAACCATTCTTTTAGAAGATTATGAGAACTAGGGTTCGGTTAGTTTAAATTGGAGAAGAGAAATAGAAACCTAAATTCACAGAGTGTTTGAGAATTTGATTTTCATGGGTTTGAAGTGGTGAGAGAAACAAAAACCCCAATTCATGGAGTATGAGAGAACTAGGGTTTGCTGGGTTTGGATTGGTGATCAGAAAGAAAAACCTAATTTACACTAGGGTTTTTAGATTTAAAATTGGAAGAGAGTATGAGAACTATTGTTTGCTAGGTTTGAAATGGTGAACCTAAACAGAAACACTAATTCACAGAGTGTGAGAACTAGGGTTTCGTGGGTTTAAATTTGTTAAGTAGAGTGCAAACCCTAATTAAACAATGGTTTTGTAAAATTTAAAGATTGAATTGAGTATGGGAACTAGGGTTTTGAATAGGTTAACTGAAACAAAAACCCTAACTCACAGAGATATCGAATATTAGGGTTTGGTGGGTTTGAAATGCTAAAGAGAAACAGATACCCTAATTCAACTAGGGTTTTGTAGGCTTAAAGTTGGAACAAATTTTGAGAATTGTTGTCTGGTAGCTTTAGAAAGGTGAATTGAGACAAGAACCCTAATTCAACGTGTGAGAATAGGGTTTCGTGAGTTTAAATTGGTGAAGTATAAAAGAAACCCTAATTCAACTAGTGTTTTATTCATTTCAAATTGGAAGAGAGTGTGAGAACTTGGGTTCGATGGGTTTGAACAGGTGAACAGAAACAAAAACCCTAATTCACCGAGATTGTGAGAAATAGGTTTGGGTGGCTTCCAAGTGTAGAAGAGAAACAAAAACAATTTTTTTATAAGATTGTGAAAACTAGGGTTCAGTTAGTTTGAATTGGAGAAGAGAAATAAAAACCCTAATTCATAGAGTTTGAGAAATTGGTTTTCGTGGGTTTGAATTAGTGAAGAGAACCAAAAACCCGAATTCGCAGAGTGTGTGAGGATCAAGGTTTGGTGGGTTTGGATTGGTGCTGAGAAACATAAACCCTATTTACACTAGGGTTTTTATGTTTAAAATTGGAAGAGAGTGAGAACTGTTGTTTGGTAGGTTTGAAGGGATGAACAGAAAGAAAAACCTTAATTCATAGTGTTATAACGAAATTTTGTGGGTTTAAATTGGTGAAATATAACGCATTCCTTTATTCAACAATGGTTTAGTTAGGTTTAAAGATGGAATTGAGTATGAGAACTAGGGTTTGGTACGTTTGAACAGATGAACATAATCCAAAACCCTAACGCATAGAGATATCGAGTATTAGGGATTGGTGGGTTTGAAGTACTAAAGAGAAACAGAATCCCTAATTCAACTAGGGTTTTATAAGCTTAAAGTTGGAAGAGATTGTTAGAGTTATTGTCTGGTAAATTTGACCAGGTGAACAAAATGAAACCCTAATTCTACTAGGGTTTTGTAGCTTTCAAATTGGAAGAGAGTGTGAGAACTTGGGTTTGAAGAGGTGAACATAAACAAATACCCTAATTCACCGAGATTGTGAGAAATAGGGTTCGGTGGATTTGAAGTCCAGAAGAGATACAAAAACTAATTTTTTAGAAGATTGTAAGAACTAGGATTCGGTTAGTTTGAATTGGAGAAGAGAAACAGAAACCCTAATTCACACAAAGTTTGAGAATTTGATTTTCATAGGTTTGAAGTGGTGAAGATAATTAAAAACCTGAATTCACAGACTGTGTTAGAACCAGGGTTTCGTGGGTTCTGATTGGTGATGAGAAACGTAAACCCAATTTATAATAGGGTTTTTAGATTTAAAATTGGAAGAGAGTATAAGAATTGTTGTTTGGTAGGTTTAAAGAGGTGGACTGAAAAAGAAACCCTAATTCACAGACTGTGTGAACTAAGGTTTGGTGGGTTTAAATAGGTGAAGTACAACGCAAACCCTAAGTCAACAATTGTTTTATAAGGTTTACATATATAATTGAGTATGATAAGAAAGGTCTGGTGCGTTTGAACTGCTGAACATAACCAAAACCCTAACTCACAGAGATTGTGATAACCAGGGTTTTGTGGGTTTGAAGTGTAGAAGAGAAACATAAACCCTAATTCTAAGAGATTGTGAGAACTAGGGTTCGGTTTGTTGGAATTGCAGAACAGAAATAAAAACCATAATTCACATAGTGTGTGAGAAACAGGGTTTCATGGGTTTGGATTGGTGATGAGAAACATAAACCCTATTTACACTAGCGTTTTTTGGTTAAAAATTTGAAGAGGGTGAGAACAGTTGTTTGGTAGGTTTGAACAGGTGAACTGAAAGAGAAACCTTAATTCACAAAGTGTGATAACTAGAGTTTGATGGGTTTAAATAGGTGAAGTACAACACAAACCCTAATTCAACACTTGTTCTGTAAAGTTTAAAGATGGAATAGAGTATGAGAACTAGGATTTGGTGGGTCCAAACAAGTGAATATAAACGAAAACCCTAACTCACAGAGATATCAAGTATTAGGGTTTGGTGGGTTTGAAGTGGTGAAAAGCAATAGAAACCCTAATTCAACTAAGAGTTTTGTAGGCTTAAAGTTGGAACAGATTGTGAAAGTTATTGTCTGGTAGGTTTGAGCAGGTGAACAGAAACAAAAACCCAAATTTACAATGTTATAATAGGTTTGGTGAGTTTTAATTGGCAAAGTACAAAAGAAACCCTAATTCAACTAGGGTTTTGTAGGTTTCAAATGGGAAGAGAATGTGAGAACTTGGGTTTGAATGGTTTGAAGAGGTGAACAGAAACATATACCCTAATTCACCGAGATTGTGAGAAATAGGGTTGGGTGGATTCGAAGTGCAGAAGAGAAAAAAAAATCATTGTTTTTAAGATTGTCAGAACTAGGTATCGATTAGTTTGAATTAGAGAAAAGAAACAGAAACCCAAATTCACACAGATTTTAAGAATTTGGTTTTTATGGGTTTGAAGTGGAGAAGAGAAACAAAAATCCGAAATCAAAGAGAGTGTACAAGAACAAGGGTTTCGTGGGTTTGGATTGGTGAAGAGAAACAGAAACCCTATTCGCACTAGAGTTTTTATGTTTACAATTGGAAGAGAGTGTGAGAACTGTTGTTTGCTAGCTTTGAACAGGTTAACCTAGAGAGAAACATTAATTTACAGAGTGTGATAACGATTGTTTAGTGGGTTAAAATTGGTGAAGTACAAAGCAAACCATAATTAAACAATGGTTTTATTTGGTTTAAAGATTGAATTGAGTATGAGATCTAGGGTTTGGTGGGTTTAAACAGGTGAATAGAAACAAAAACCCTAACGCTCAGAGATATCGGGTATTAGGGTTTGGTGGCTTTGAAGTGCTGAAGAGAAACAGAAACCCTAATTAACCTAGGGTTTTGTTGGCTTAAAGTTGGAAAATATTGTGAGAAATATTGTCTAGTAGGTTTGAACAGGTGAACAGAAACAAATACCCTAATTCAAAGTGTAAGAATACGGTATGGTTAGTTTAAATTGGTGAAGTACCACAGAAACCCTATTTCAACTAGGGTTTTGTAGGTTTCAAATTGGAAGAGAGTGTGAGAACTTCGGTTTGAAGTGTTTGAAGAGGTGAACAGAGGCAAAAACTATTTTTTTTAAAATATTGTGAGATGGGTTCGGTTAGGTTGAACTGGAGAAAAGAAACAGAAACCCTAATTCACACAGAGTTTAAGAATTTGGTTTTCATGGGGTTGAAGTGGTAAAGAGAAACAAAAACCCGAATTCACGGAGTGTGTGAGAACTAGGGTTTTGTGGGTTTGGATTCATGATAAGAAACGGAAACCCAATTTACTATGGTTTTCAGATTTAAAATTGGAAGAGAGTGTGACAACGGATTTTTGTAGGTTTGAACTGGTTAACTGGAATAGAAACCCTAATTCACAGAATGTGAGAACTATGGTCGGTGGGTTTAAATTGGTGAAGTATAACGCAAACCCTAATTCAACAATGGTTTTCTTCGGTTTAAATATGGAATTCAGTATGAGAATAAAGGTCTGGTGCGTTCGAACTAGTGAACAAAACCTAAAACCCTTACTCACAGAGATTATGAGAACAAGGGTATGCTGGGTTTGAAGTGTAGAAGAGCAACATTAACCCTAATTCTAAGAGATTGTAAGAACTAGGTTCGGTTATTTTAAATTAGAGAAGATAAACAAATACCCTAATTCACAGAGTTTGAGAAGTTGGTTTTCGTGGGTTTGAATTGGTGATGAGAAAAAGAGAACATAAACGAAAACCCTAACTCACAGAGATATCGAGTATTAGGGTTTGGTGGGTTTGAAGAGCTGAAGAGAAACATAAACCCTAATTCAGCGACGGTTTATAGGCTTAAAGTTTGAAGAGATTGTAAGAGTTATTGTCTGGTAGGTTTAAATAGGTGAAGAGAAACAAATACCCTAATTTAAAGTGTGAGAATAGTTTTAGTGAGTTTAAATTGGTGAAGTACCAAATAAACGCTAATTCAAGTAGGGTTTTGTTGGTTTCAAATTGGAAGAGAGTGTGAGAACATGGCTTGAAGGGTTTGAAGAGGTGAACAAAAACAAAAACCTTAATTAACCGAGAATGTGAAAAATAGGGTTGAGTGGATTCGAAATGCCGAGGAGACACAAAAACTAATTTTTTAGAAGATTGTGAGAAATAGGGTTTGGTGGGTTTAAATTGGTGAAATACAATGCAAACCCTAATTCATAAATGGTTTTGTAAGGTTTAAAGATGGAATTAAGTATGAGAACAAGGGTTTTGTGGGTTTTGATTGGTGATGACAAATAGAAACCTAATTTATAGTTGGCTTTTTAGATTTAAAATTGGAAGAGAGCGTGAGAACTGTTGTTTGGTAGGTTTGAACGGGTGAACCGAAACACAAACCCTAATTCATTGAGTGTGAGAACTAGGGTTTGGTGGGTTTAAATTGATGAAGTACAATGCAAACCTAAATTTAACAATGGATTTGTAAGGTTTAAATAATGGAATTTAGTATAAGACCTAGGGTTTGGTAGGTTTGAACTAGTGAACAGAAACAAAAACCTTACTTAACCAAGATTGTGAGAAATCGGACTGTGTGGGTTTGAAGTGCTGAAGAGAAACAAAAACCTTTTTTTAGAAGACTGTGCGAACTAGGAATCAGCTAGTTTGAGTTAGCTAAGAGAAACACAAACCCTAATTCACATAGTGTTTGAGAATTTGGTTTTCATCGGTTTGAAGTGGTGAAGAGAAAAAAAAACCCGAATTCACGGAGTGTGTGAGAACAAGGGTTTCCTATGTTTAAAATTGGAAGAGTGTGTGAGAACTGTTGTTTGGTACGTTTGAACAGGTGAACCGAAGCAGAAACTCTAATTCACAGAGTTTAAGAACTAGGGTTTGGTGGGTTTAAATTGGTGAAGTACAATGCAAACCCTAATTCCAAAAACGTTTTGTAAGATTTAAAAATGAAATTGAGTATGAAAACTAGTGTTTAGTGGGTTTGAACAGGTGAACAGAAAAAAAACCTTAACTCACAAAGATATCGAGTATTAGGGTTTGGTGGGTTTGAAGTGCTGAAGAAAAATGGAAACCCTAATTCAACTAGGGTTTTGTAGGCTCAAAGTTGGAAGAGATTGTGAGATCTGTTGTCTGGTTGGTTTGAACATGTGAAGAGAAACAAAAACCCTAATTCACAGTGTGAGAATAGGGTTTGGTGAGTTTAAATTGGTGAAGTCCAAAAGAAACCCTAATTCAACTAGGGTTTCTAGGTTTCAAATTGGAAGATAGTGTGAGAACTTGGGTTTGAAGAATTTCAACTGGTGAAGAGAAACAAAAACCCTATTTCACAGAGATATCGAGTATTTGGGTTTGGTGGGTTTGAACTGCTGAAGAGAAACAGAAACCCTAATTCAACTAGGGTTTTGTAGGCTAAAAGGTGGAGAAGATTATGGGATCTATTTCTTGGTAGGTTTAAACTTGTGAACAAAAATAAAAACCCTAATTCACAGTGTGAGAATAGGGGTTGGTGAGTTTAAATTGGTGAAGTCCAAAAGAAACCTTAATTCATCTAGGGTTTTGTAGGTTTCAAATTGGAAGAGACTGTGAAAACTTGGTTTGAAGGGTTTCAACAGGTGAATGGAAACAAAAACCTTAATTCACCTAGATTGTGAGAAATATAGTTGGGTGACTTCGAAGTGCAGAAGAGAAACAAAAACCTTTTTTTTAGAAGATTGTGACAACTAGGATTCAGTTAGTTTGATTTGGAAAAAGAGAAACAGAAACCCTAATTCACACAGAGTTTGAGATTTTTATTTTCATGGGTTTGAAGTGGTGAAGAGAAACATAAACCCTAATTCATGGAGTGTGTGAGAACCAGGTTTTCGTGGGTTAGGATTGGTGATGAGAAACAGAAACCCAATTTACACTAGGGTATTTATTTTTAAAATTGAAAGAGAGTGTGAGAACTGTTGTTTGGTAAGTTTGAACAGGTGAACCGGAACAGAAACCTAAATTCCTAGTGTGAGAACTAGATTTTGGTTGGTTTAAATTGCTGAAGTACAATGCCAACCCTAATTCAACAATGGTTTTATAAGGTATAAAGATGGAATTAAGTATGAGAACTAGGGTTTGGTGGGTTTGAACAGGTGAACAGAAAGAAAACCCATAACTCACAGAGTTATAGAGTAATGAGTTTAGTGGGTTTGAAGCGTCGAAGAGAAAAAAAAGCCTAATTCAAATAGGGTCTTGTTGGCTAAAAGTTGGAAGATATTGTGAGAGCTGTTGTCTGTAGGTTTAAACAGGTGAACATAAATAAAAACCCGAATTCACAGTTTGAGAATAGGGTTTGGTGAGTTTAAATTGGTGAAGTCATAAAGAAACCTTAATTCAACTAGGGTTTTGTAGGTTTCAAATTGGAATAGAGTGTATGAACTTCGGTTTGAAGAGTTTCAACAGGTGAACTGAAACAAAAATCCAAATTCACCGAGATTATAAGAAGTAGGGTTGGGTTGCTCGAAGTGCAGAAAAGAAACAAAAACCTTTTTTTAGAAGATTGTGAGAACTAGGGTTCAGCTAGTTTGAATTGGAAAATAGAAACATAAACCCTAATTCACAAGCTGTTTGACAAGTTGGTTTTCTTGGTTTTGACGTGGTGAAGAGAAACAAAAAATTAAATTCTTGGAGTGTGTGAGAACAAGGGTTTATTTTGTTTGGATTGGTGATGAGAAACTGAAACCCAATTTACACTAGGGTTTTTAGATTTAAAATTGGAAGAGTGTGTTAGAACTATTGTTTGGTAGGTTTGAACAGGTGAACCGAAACAGAAACCATAATTCACAAAGTGTGAGAACTAGGGTTCGATGGGTATGAATTGGTTAAGTATAATGCAAAACCTAATTCAACAATGGTTTTGTAAGGTTTAAAGATGGAATTAAGTATGAGAACTAGGATTTGGTGGGTTTGAACAGGTGAACGTAAGCAAAAACCCTTTCTCGTAGAGATATCGAGTAATAGGATTTGGTGGGTTGTGAGTGGTGAAGAGAAACAGAAACCCTGACTCAACTAAGGTTTTGTAGGCTAAAAGTTAGAAGACTTATGAGATTTGTTGTCTTGTAGGTTTAGATAGGTGAACATAAATAAAAACCCTAATTCACATTGTGAGAATAAGGTTTGGTGAGTTAAAATTGGTCAAGTCCAAAAGAAACCCGAATTCATGTAGGGTTTTATAGGTTTCAAATTGGAAGAGAGTGTGAGAACTTGGGTTTGAAGGGTTTCAACAGGTTAATAGAAACAAAAACCTTACTTCACCGAGATTTTGAGAAATAGGATTGGGTCGCTTCAAAGTGCAGAAGACAAAGAAAAACCTCTTTTTTAGAATATTGTGAGAACTAGGGTTCGGCTAGTTTGAATCAGGGAAGAGCAACCTTTTACCCTAATTCACACATAGTTTAAGAATTTGGCTTTTATGGGTTTGAAATGGGGAAGAAAAAAAAAACCCAAATTCATGGAGTGTGTTTGAACCATGGTTTCATGGGTTTGGATTGGTGATGAGAAACAGAGAATAAATTTACAATAGGGCTTTTAGATTTAAAATTGGAAATTGGTAGGTTTGAACAGGTGAACCAAAGTAGAAACCCAAATTCACAAAGTGCGAGAACTAGGGTTTGGTTGGTTTAAATTGGTGAAGTACAACACAAACCCTAATTCAACATTGGTTTTGTCAGATTTAAAGAAGGAATTGAGTATGAGAACTGGGGTTTCGTAGGTTTGAACAGGTGAACAGAAACAAAAACCCTAGAGATATCGAGTATTCGAGTTTTGTGGGTTTGAAGTGTTGAAGACAAACAGAAACACTAATTCAACTAGGGTTTTGTAGGCTAAAAGTTGGAAGAGATTGTGAGAACTGTTGGTAGGTAGGTTTTAACAGGTGAATAGAAATAAAAATCCTAATTCCCAATGTGAGAGTAGGGTAAGGTAAGTTTAAATTAGTGAAGTGCAAAACAAACCCTAATTCAACTAGGGTTTTGTAGGTTTCAAATTGGAAAAGGGTGTGAGAACTTGGGTTTGAAGTGTTTCAACAGATGAACCGAAACAAAAACCCTAATTCACCGAGATTGTGAGAAATAAGGTTGGGTGGCTTCGAAGTGCAGAAGAGAAAAAAAAATTAGAATATTGTGAGAACTACGATTCGGCTAGTTTGAATTGGAGAAGAGAAACATAAATCCTATTTCGCATGGAGTTTGAGAATTTGGATTTCATGGGTTTGAAGTGGTGAAGAGAAACTATTGGTGAACTCCAAAAGAAACACTTATTCAACCAGGGTTTTGTAGGTTTTAAATTGGAAGAGAGTCTGAGAACTTGGGTTTGAAGGGTTTAAACAGGTGAACTTAAACAAAAACCCTAATTCAAAGAGATTGTGAGAAATAGGGTTGGGTGGGTTAGAAGTTAAGAAGAGAAAAGAAAACCTTTGTTTCAGAAGATTGTGACAACTGACGTGTCTAGAAATGTGTTCCACGTTACAATACCCAAGTATAGGTAGTCAAGTTATAATATAGTCTTGGTGAGTCCAAGTGTCGAACCTCAGGGAGAGTCGGAAAGATGTATGAAAAATGAATTTTATTTTTGTCCTTGAATTGATTTGATTGATTGATTTTGGTTGTTTTCTTGAATTAAATTAAATACTAAGGCATTGGAAATTCCTTTACAATGTCGAAACCAAGTGTACCACATATCCAAATAAGTAATAAAAATTAACCAATACAATCATCATATGTTAATTATATTTGCATGGCAAGAAAGGGGTCGCTTGGTAGGATAATCCATACTAACAACGCAACTCTCCAAATCATGCCTATAAGCAATAAATAATTAACATACTAAATGAATTATATAAGTTAACTAATAGAATCATTATATATTCATTATAAATGCTATGGCAAGAAAGTGGTCGCTAATGAAGCAACTCTACAAATCATGCCTATATTAGCAATAATAATAAACATACTAATGATCTAGTAAATCCCATTAAATAAGTAGTAATATTAATTGTATATGAATCATAAGAATTGTGAACTATAAAGATGTAATTACATTCAAAGTATTCATTATACCTATGTAAGATCATAAGAAATCAAGAACACCACATAAAGTGGGTTGAGCATTACTTATATCATTGTATGGCATAATGAATCTTAGATGTAATTACCTAAGTGTATTCATTGATTCAAAGAACTCAATATACATGGCATAAAGAGGCAAAGAATCATTGAATACAAATTATTAGATTCATATATTATCAATAATACTAACCTTGAAGCATTAAATACTTGGATATGCAAACACTTGGTTCTTCATTTTAAATTCATTCCCTAGCCTTAGCTAGAGAATTACTCTTCCATTACAAATATATAAATCACTATGTTTCTCTTCACTCCTATTCCTCCTCTTACAAATGAAAGACTACCTCTATTTATAGGGAAAATATGGAATCAAATGACAACTAGAAAAGAGAAATTGGATTTCTTTTTGTTTGAATATTCATTACTTTCTACCCCATTGTCTTCTTTTCACATGTGCCTTTGTTTCTTCCATGTGCCTTTGTTTCTTGACATGGATCAGATTTACTCTTGTAAAATCATAATCCAATGAATGTGGTAAATCTTCAAGAAGATGTAAAATTCGCATCACCCTTTGGTAAACCCGAACCCGCATTGAATTCTGCACAATTCTGCAGTTTTGAACCTGACTTGCAACTGCCATAACGCCTTCATTTCAAATCGAAATAAGGTTATTCTTGTGCTCAAATTGAAGGTCTCTGAATTACCTTTCCAATGGTACCAATGCCATTTCCAGAATCAAAACACAGAATTATTTATAGGCATTTAACTAAAGGGTGGTCAGGATGAATATATTTCATGCATAGTTGATGACCCAATTTGCATGGAATTGATTGAATTCTTCATGAAGACCTAGAAAATAAGATAAACACAAAAATATCATAAAACTTGAATAAAAGATATCACTATAGAACTAAAAGATGTAAATTAAGTGGTTTAAATATATAATATTTGACACTTATCAACACCCGCAAACTTACATATTACTAGTCCCTAGTAATACCAACATAAATTAAAAAGAGTAAAATTAAAATTGATAAGTCTTTTAAACCCCTAGGCATCCCTAGTAGGACGAGTGAAGTCTCGTGAGGGTTTAACAGAAATGATACCCACAAACAACCTTTTTTATTTTTTTTTTTATTTTTTATTATTATTATTTTTTATTCTTCATTCTTGTATGCTCATGAAATCAAATACACATTAATCATGTAATGTTATGATGTCGTTAGAATAGAATGCATACAAATTATCCCCACTCGCTCATAAATAACAGTTTTCATGAATTAAATTTAAAAGAATGATCCCCACAGTGGTGAAATAAACTTGCTAATTTCTACATCCGATCCACATAGTTTCTCGTGTTTTTGTGAACATTCTCTATAGTAGACTAATCTCCCTTGTTCTAATTCATTGATCAAGTTTTGCCATGACACAACTTCAAAATCACTTTTGCATTTTTATCCCTTTTTGTCTTTCTAAGTCTCCGGACTTTCCAGCGAGGATTTTTTAATCCCAACCAACTGGGCCCGAGCTTCTTCCATGGGATTTATGCTCATTAGTTTTCTCCCCTTTTTACGCGAACAATGATATTGGTGATACCAAGGGCCGGTTACTCAGATCGAAGAACTACTTTTTGCATTTTTATTTTATTTTTCCAGATTTTTCCCCATATCATTGAAACAAAACTATTTTTTCAACTACATAGTCAAAGATCAATTAATCGTCCCATAGAGAATCTGTGCAAGTGCTTATAGGTCAAAACTATCTTTCTCGGTTTCAATTTCACTCATCTATTCACCCATGTGAACCACATCTTAAAAATCAATTTAATCAAACTATTACGTACTCATGAGTGGGGTAATTGTATACAACTATCTTCCTAGTCATAACATGTTCACAAATTAACTTATACTTGACCTAAATCACATATTTCGAATGAAGAACTTAATAAAATTTTCAAATTTTGTTTTTTTTTTTTTTTTTTTTTTTTTTAACACATCACAAATTGAAAAAAATTGAAAAGAAAATAAAAACTAAATACAATCACCCAAAATAATAATACAAAATAAAAACAAAATATAATCACCTTACCCCCAAACTTGAAATGGACATTGTCCTCAATGTATAAAGAGATTGTAAGGTTGAAATCTTACCTATTCTGTGATGAGAAAAGAGGAAACAAATCTGCAAAACAAAACAATATATATACACACACTCTAAAGAACAACCAATGTTTTTACACATAGGTTGGGTCTTCTAAAGACATGGATTCTTTTAGAGTTGGAATTTCAAAGAATGACTTCAATCGTTGTCCATTAACTTTAAAAACAAAACCATTACTTGGATCCTCCTCATCCACGGTGCCATATGGATACACATGTTTGATTAAAAAGGGACCTTTCCGTTTTGATTTTAGTTTTCCGGGAAAAAGATGTAAACGAGAATCATATACAAGAACTTTTTGCCCAATTTGAAAATCTTTTCTCAAAATCTTTTTCTCATGAAATGCTTTCGCCCTTTCCTTATATATCTTGGCATTGTCATATGCATCCCTCCTTAATTCCTCCAGTTCGTCGAGTTGCAATTTTCGATTTTCACCTGCCTTAATAAAATCAAAGTTCATTATTTTAGCTGCCCAAAAAGATTTATGTTCTAATTCTACAGGCAAATGACAACTCTTACCATAAACTAGCCGATAGGGAGACATTCCAAGATTGGTTTTAAAAGCAGTACGGTAAGCCCAAAGTGCATCATTTAAACGTAATGACCAATCTTTACGATTTGGATTTACCGTTTTTTCTAAAATTTGTTTTATCTCCCTATTAGCCAATTCGGCTTGTCCATTTGTTTGAGGATGGTAGGCAGTCGAAACTTTGTGTGTAACACCATATTTTTGCATGAGTTTCTCAATTGTACGATTGCAAAAGTGCAACCCTCTATCACTAATGATTGCTTTAGGAATGCCAAACCTTGCAAGGATATTTTCTTTTAAGAATTTCACAACAGTTTTGTGAGTATTATCCTTGCAAGCTTTAGCTTCCACCCATTTTGAAACATAATCAACTGCAAGTAAAATATACAAATTACCAGATGAGGATGGGAATGGTCCCATGAAATCGATGCCCCAACAGTCAAATATCTCAAGGATTAAGATTGGGTTCAATGGCATCATGTTTCGTCTCGTAATTCCCCCTAGCATTTGACATCTTGGGCAGGCTTTGCAAAAGTTGTGGGTGTCTCTGAAAATGGAAGGCCAATAAAGTCCGCATTGAAGAATTTTTGCAGTTGTTTTCTTTGAAGAAAAATGACCTCCACAAGCCTCATTATGACAGAAATACATCACACTTTCAATTTCTTCATCTGGGATGCATCGTCGAATGATTTGATCGGCGCCATACTTGTAAAGGTATGGTTCGTCCCAGTAGAACCTTTTAGCTTCTTGGACAAATCGCCTCCGATCTTGAGCACACCATGATATTGGCATCTTACCTGAAACAAGATAATTCACAATATCAGCATACCAAGGTACAGATGAAATAGAAAATAAATTCTCATCTGGAAATGAATCTTTAATAGGACAGAGTTCTAAATATTCATTAAAAGTAAGGCGGGACAAATGGTCTGCCACCACATTTTCTACTCCCTTTTTGTCTTTGATGTGGATGTTGAATTCTTGAAGTAGAAGGATCCATCTCAACAGTCTGGGCTTAGAATCTTTCTTTGTAAGAAGATACTTAAGTGCAGCATGATCGGTGAAAACAACAATTGGGGAACCAATTAGGTATGACCTGAATTTGTTAAGTGCAAATACTATAGCAAGAAGCTCTTTTTCTGTGGTGGTGTAGTTCATTTGAGCATCATTGAGCGTTCTACTTGCATAATATATAACACATGGTTTCTTTTCCTTTCTTTGGCCAAGTACCGCCCCCACAGCATAGTCACTAGCATCACACATTAGCTCAAATGGTAGGCTCCAATCCGGTGATTGCATAATGGGTGTAGTAGTGAGCATTTCTTTGAGTTTGACAAAGGCTTTATCACATTTTTCATTCCACTCAAATGGTGTATCTTTGGCTAGAAGGTTGCATAAGGGTTTTGCAATAAGACTAAAATCCTTAATAAACCTCTTATAGAAACCAGCATGCCCAAGAAATGATCGGATGTCTTTTACCGTTTTTGGAATTGGCAATTTGGTAATGACATCAATTTTGGCTTTGTCTACCTCAATTCCTTCTGATGATATAATATGACCCAACACAATTCCACGTGTCACCATGAAGTGACATTTCTCCCAATTGAGTACTAAATTCTTTTCCACGCACCTGCACAAGACTTTCTCAAGATTTGTAAGACATTTATCAAATGAGGATCCATAAACAGTAAAATCATCCATAAAAATTTCAAGATCACGTTCCACCATGTCACTAAAAATGCTAAGCATACACCTTTGAAAAGTGGCTGGTGCATTGCACAAACCAAACGGCATTCTTCTATATGCAAATGTGCCAAAAGGACATGTGAAAGTGGTCTTTTCTTGATCCTCTAAATCAATTTCAATTTGATTATACCCCGAGTAGCCATCTAAGAAACAGTAAAAACTATGACTTGCTACCCTTTCAAGCATTTGATCTAGGAATGGCAAGGGAAAATGATCTTTCCGGGTCACAGAATTTAGTTTCCTATAGTCAATGCACATTCGCCACCCTGAAGTGACTCTTTGGGGTATAAGTTCATTATGCTCATTTCTTACTACAGTTAATCCAGATTTCTTGGGTACTACTTGTGTAGGACTTACCCATTTACTATCTGAGATTGGGTAGATGATTTTTGCATCAAGTAATTTTAAAACTTCATTTCTTACAACCTCTTGCAAATGTGCATTTAATCTTCTTTGAGGTTGCCTTGTTGCTTTAGCCTCTTCCTCGAGATAAATTTTGTGTGTACAAACCAAAGGGCTTATACCTTGGAGGTCGGCTAAAGTCCACCCAATTGCTTTTTTATATTTTTCTAGAATTTTAATCAATCTTACCTCTTGCTTACCATCGAGTTTGGATGAAATTACCATGGGGTAAGTATTGTTGCTTCCCAAAAAGGCATACTTCAAGTCACTCGGTAATGGCTTGAGTTCCAAGTTTTGCTCTTCTCTTGTGATGACAATATCTTCATGTACCATGTGTATCCCCATTGCAATCTTCTGTTCCTGTGGATCATCAAGTAATGAGTCAATGTTGTGTAAATAAGTATTAGATTCATTTAAACATTTTTTTAATGGATCTAATACAAAAGACTTTTCAAAATATTCTTCCACAACTGTTTCAATGAAGTTAACCCCCTCGACTTCTTCCTCATTATACTCCTTATGTTGATTACTTAAGGAGAAAACATTAAGTTCAAGAGTCATATTCCCAAAAGTTAATTTCACAATTCCATTTTTGCAATTGATGACAGCATTTGAGGTTGCAAGAAATGGTCTTCCCAAAATCACTGGAATTTGACTCGAGGGGTTGGACACTGGTTGGGTGTCGAGCACAATGAAATCCACAGGAAAATAAAATTTATCCACCTGAACAAGAACATCTTCCACAACTCCTCTAGGGACTTTCACTGAACGGTCAGCTAGTTGTAATGTCACATTAGTTGCCTTAAGTTCCCCCAAACCCAATTGTTCATATACCGAAAATGGAAGTAAGTTTACACTTGCTCCAAGATCAAGCAACGCTCTTTTTATATGACAATTCCCAATGATACAAGAGATTGTGGGACAACCAGGATCTTTGAATTTTAAAGGTCTCTTGTTTTGTAAAATGGAACTTACTTGTTCAGTCATAAAAGCCTTTTTTCTTACATTCATCTTCCTCTTCGTTGTGCACATGTCTTTTAAAAATTTCGCATAAGAAGGGATTTGCTTGATAGCATCAAGCAATGGAATGTTGACTTTTACTTGCTTAAAGACTTCAAGAATTTCAGCATTGGAACTTGCCGACAAAGATTGATTTAATCTTTGTGGGAATGGAACAGTGACACTATTTTTGATTTTTTCAATTTCCTCATTTTCTTGCTCATTCTCGCTCTTTTTCTCAGCTTCCTTTGAAGGTTCCAATTCCTCGGGCTTTTGGGCCTTTGAAATAGTTTTATCAACCACCTTTCCACTTCTTAAGATAGAGATTGACTTGGCATGTTCCATGTTGACTTGGGAAGGTTCTCCACTTTGGACCATAAATTGGCCTTGTGGATTAGGAAGAGGTTGGGCAGGAAATTTACCTTTTTCTTGGGGTGAAAGCATGGGGGTTAATTTTGATATGTGAGACCTTATATCATCAATGGCTCGGTCAGTCTTTTGCATGTGTTGCATGAATTGGTTGGTACACTGCACAATTTGGTCAAACTTTTGATCATTTTTTTGAATGAATTGTGCAAGAATATCTTCCAAATCTCTTTTGGGAGGTGGAACATAAGGAGCTTGTGGCCTTGGTTGGGGTTGACTTTGTTGAAAATTAGAATTATTCCAACTAAAGTTGGGGTGATTCCGCCATTCTCTATTGTAAGTCTCAGAGTAAGGAGAATTCTGTGGTTTTTTGAAAGTATTGAATGCATTGACTTCGACCGGAGCATTAAGGACTTCCTTAAATGCAGGGATTGTCGGACATTCATTTGTCAAATGTCCAAGTTCATCACAAATTCCACACACTACTTCTCCTATTGCATTAACCCCATTCACATTTTTGGACTCTAAGGCTTCCAATTTCTTAGTTAAATGCATTACTCTTGCTCCTAAATCATCATCACTTTTTAAATGATAAATTCCACCCCTTCCCGGAAGTTTAGTTCTTTCATCAAGATGACAAGTGTCCCAAGTTTGGGCACTTTCGGCTATTTGGTCAAAAAACAAAAAGGCTTCCTCGGGATCTTTGTTTAAAAAGTCTCCATTACACATGGTTTCGACAAATTGGCGCATATGAGCCGGTAGAGATTCATAAAAGAAACTCACTATACTCCAATTTTCATACCCATGATGTGGACAAGCATTTAAAAGTTCTTTGAAACGCTCCCAACATTCATAAAAAGTTTCATTATTTTTGGGAGAAAAATTTGAAATTTGTCGTCTCAAAGCATTAGTTCTATGAACCGGAAAAAACTTTTTCAAAAATTCCGCTTGTAAGTCTTGCCATGATCTAATGGAGCGAGGCCTTTGTGCATTTAACCAAATTTTGCCTTTGTCTTTTAAAGAAAAGGGAAACAATTTAAGCCTTACAACTTCTTCAGTAGTCCCCCGATCTCGGAAAGTAGAACATACCTCTTCGAATTCTTTTAGATGAAGATAAGGGTTTTCAGATTCCATACCATGAAAGCTAGGTAATAATTGAATCATACCTGGCTTGAAGGAAAAAGTATTGGCATGAAGAGGAAGAATAATACATGATGGTGCAGTGCTTCGCGGTGGTTGGAGATAATCCCTCATAGTTCGGACATGAGGACCGGGAGGAACTTCCACTCCTCTTGGGATTTGATGTTCTTCATTATCTCCATGCACACTTTGATCGTCCTCCATTGAACACGATGATCCTGAATACAAAGGATTACAAAAAGATGTACCCACTACAAAATTTCTTTCAACACGTCCTACAGAATTTCGTGTCCAAACAATCATAAACAAAATGAAAAAAATAAAAGAAAATAAATTTATTACAAAACTGAAATTTCTTCTTTCGCCATCTCCCCGGCAACGGTGCCAAAAACTTGACGTGTCCAGAAATGTGTTCCACGTTACAATACCCAAGTATAGGTAGTCAAGTTATAATATAGTCTTGGTGAGTCCAAGTGTCGAACCTCAGGGAGAGTCGGAAAGATGTATGAAAAATGAATTTTATTTTTGTCCTTGAATTGATTTGATTGATTGATTTTGGTTGTTTTCTTGAATTAAATTAAATACTAAGGCATTGGAAATTCCTTTACAATGTCGAAACCAAGTGTACCACATATCCAAATAAGTAATAAAAATTAACCAATACAATCATCATATGTTAATTATATTTGCATGGCAAGAAAGGGGTCGCTTGGTAGGATAATCCATACTAACAACGCAACTCTCCAAATCATGCCTATAAGCAATAAATAATTAACATACTAAATGAATTATATAAGTTAACTAATAGAATCATTATATATTCATTATAAATGCTATGGCAAGAAAGTGGTCGCTAATGAAGCAACTCTACAAATCATGCCTATATTAGCAATAATAATAAACATACTAATGATCTAGTAAATCCCATTAAATAAGTAGTAATATTAATTGTATATGAATCATAAGAATTGTGAACTATAAAGATGTAATTACATTCAAAGTATTCATTATACCTATGTAAGATCATAAGAAATCAAGAACACCACATAAAGTGGGTTGAGCATTACTTATATCATTGTATGGCATAATGAATCTTAGATGTAATTACCTAAGTGTATTCATTGATTCAAAGAACTCAATATACATGGCATAAAGAGGCAAAGAATCATTGAATACAAATTATTAGATTCATATATTATCAATAATACTAACCTTGAAGCATTAAATACTTGGATATGCAAACACTTGGTTCTTCATTTTAAATTCATTCCCTAGCCTTAGCTAGAGAATTACTCTTCCATTACAAATATATAAATCACTATGTTTCTCTTCACTCCTATTCCTCCTCTTACAAATGAAAGACTACCTCTATTTATAGGGAAAATATGGAATCAAATGACAACTAGAAAAGAGAAATTGGATTTCTTTTTGTTTGAATATTCATTACTTTCCACCCCATTGTCTTCTTTTCACATGTGCCTTTGTTTCTTCCATGTGCCTTTGTTTCTTGACATGGATCAGATTTACTCTTGTAAAATCATAATCCAATGAATGTGGTAAATCTTCAAGAAGATGTAAAATTCGCATCACCCTTTGGTAAACCCGAACCCGCATTGAATTCTGCACAATTCTGCAGTTTTGAACCTGACTTGCAACTGCCATAACGCCTTCATTTCAAATCGAAATAAGGTCATTCTTGTGCTCAAATTGAAGGTCTCTGAATTACCTTTCCAATGGTACCAATGCCATTTCCAGAATCAAAACACAGAATTATTTATAGGCATTTAACTAAAGGGTGGTCAGGATGAATATATTTCATGCATAGTTGATGACCCAATTTGCATGGAATTGATTGAATTCTTCATGAAGACCTAGAAAATAAGATAAACACAAAAATATCATAAAACTTGAATAAAAGATATCACTATAGAACTAAAAGATGTAAATTAAGGGGTTTAAATATATAATATTTGACACTTATCAACAACTAGGGTTCTCATAGTTTGAATTGGAGAATGAAAACAGAAACTCTAATTTACAGAGAGTTTGAGAACTTGGTACTTGTGGGTTTGAAGTGGTAAAGAGAAACAAAATCTCGAATTTATAGTGTCTGAGAATCATGGTTTGGTAGGTTTGGATAAGTGATGAGAAATATAAATGCTATTTATAACAAGGTTTTTAGGTTTAAAGTTGGAAGAGTGTGTGAGAACTGTTGTTTGGTAGGTTTGAACAGGTGTACCGAATCAAAATCCCTAATTCACAGTGTTTCAGTACTAGAGTTTGGGTGGGTTTAAATTGGTGAAGTACAATGCAAACCCTAATTCAATAATGGTTTTGTAAGGTTTGAAGATGGAATTGAGTATGATAACTAGGATTTGGTGGGTTTAAATAGTAGAACATAAAAAAATACCCTAATTCAACTAGGGTTTTGTAGGTTTCAAATTCGAAGAAAGTGTGAAAACTTGGGTTTGACGGGTGTGAACAGTTGAACAGAAACAAAAACCATAATTCACTGAGATTGTGACAAATAGGGTTGGGTGGCTTCGAAGTACAGAAGAGAAACAAAAAATTTTTTTTTCAGAAGATTGTGAGAACAATGGTTTGGTTAGTTTGAATTGGAAAAGAGAAAAGGAAACCCTAATTCACAAAGAGTTTTAGAACTTGGTATTCGTGGGTTTGAAGTGGTGAAGAGAAAAAAAATCCCGAATTCATAGTGTCTGAGAATCAAGGTTTGGTAGGTTTGGATTGGTAATGAGAAACATAAATCCTATTTATAGCAGGGTCTATATGTTTAAAATTGGAATAGAGTTTGAGAACTGTTGTTTGGTAGGCTGGAACAGGTGAACCGAAACAGAAACCCTAATTCATAAAGTGTGAAAACTTTGGTTTGGTGGGTTTAAATTGGTGAGGTACAACGCTCATTGTGAGAACTGTTGTCTGGTAGGTTTGAATAGGTGAACAAAAACAAAATCCCTAATTCACAGTGTTAGAATAGGGTTTGGTGAGTTAAAATTGGTGAAGTCCAAAAGAAATCCTAATTCAACTATGGTTTTGTAGGTTTCAAATTGGAAGAGAGTGTGAGAACTTGGGTTTGAACAGGTGAAAAGAAACAAAAACCCTAATTCACCGAGATTGTGAGAAATAGGTTGTGTGCGTTAGAAGCACAGAAGTGAAATGAAAACCTTTTTTTTTTTAACATTGTAAGAACTAGGGTTCGGTTAGTTTGAATTGGAGAAGAGAAACATAAACCTTAATTCACAGAGAGTTTGAGAACTTCGAATTCGAGGGTTTAAAGTGGTGAAGAACAACAAAATTTCGAATTCAAAGAGTGTCTGACAATCAAGGTTTTGTGGGATTGGATTGGTGATGAGACATAGAAATCCTATTTACAGCAAGGTTTTTCGGTTTAAAGTAGGAAGAAAGTGTGAGAACTGTGGTTTGGTAGGTTTGAATAGGTGAATCGAAACAGAAACCCTAATTCACAGAGTCTGAGAACTATGGTTTGGTGGGTTGAAATTGGAGAAGTACAACCGAAACCTTAATTCAACAATGGGTTTGTAAGGTTTAAAGATTGAATTGAGTATGAAAGCAAGGGGTTTGATAGGTCTGTACAGGTACACTAAAACAAAAACCCTAACTCACAGAGATATCGAGTATTAGGGTTTGGTGGGTTTGAAGTGTTGAAGAGAAACATAAACCCTTATTCAACTAGGGTTTTGTAGCCTAAAAGTTGGTAGAGATTGTGAAAACTGTTGTTTGGTAGGTTTGAACAGGTGTACTGATACAAACACCCTAATTCATATTGTTTCAAAACTAGGGTTTGGGTTGGATTAAATTGGTGAAGTACAACACAAACCCTAATTTAACAATGAATTTGTATGGTTTAAAGATGGAATTCAACATAATAACTTTCGTTTGGTGGGTTTGAATAGATGAACAAAAACAAAAACATGATAATATTCTTCTTTGGTGGAAGAAGATAATGGGTCTAAGAGATACATTTAGACAATACATTGAGTACAAGGTTGAGAATGGCGATAATATTCTTCTTTGGCATGATGATTGGTTGTATCCCAATTCTATAGTAGAAAAACATGGGGATAGGATCAGGTATGATTCTGGGTTAAGAAACAATTGTAAAGTCAATGCTATAATCAGAAATGGGCAATGGTTTCCTCCTTTTGCAAACTCACATAAATTAATGGAGTTAAGAGATGATATTTCTACCCTTCCCCCTCCAGATTTCCATGAAGTTGATACTTTGATTTGGAAACCTACAAGGGGTAAGTATTCTATTAGTTCATCTTGGAATTTGTTAAGGAACAGGGATAATCAAGTTCAATGGTACAAGACTGTGTGGTTCCCAAATAATATTCCAAGACATGCTTTCATCTTATGGACTTTAATTCATAATAGGATGCAAACACAAGATAAATTGGTCCTTTATGGGATGATTCAACAACAAAAATGTGTCTTTTGTGACTTGCCGTGGGAAAGCAGGGAGCATATATTTTTTGAATGAAGTTTCTCTTCTTAAGTTTGGTCTTCGGTTGCAATTGATAATGGTTTGTGGCAAGTTGGGAAGAAGTGGGTGGATATGGTAAATTGGTGCAATGTCCACTGTACAAAGAATACTTTGAAGGCATGTGTTACCAAACTATCATTAGCTGCTAGTGTTTACATTTTATGGAGGGAAAGGAATCTCAGGCTATTTGCTGGAGAGTTTAAAAAGGAGGATCAACTTGTTAAGGAGATAAATTCTTCTGTCAAATTTAGATTGTTTCACTTGTTGGATATTCAAAATGGAGATAGAGTTTCTAGCAATGGGTGAAGGGATTATTTTTTGCTCAGTTTTCCTGGAATTGATGTTCAGGATTTCTGTCTGGATGAGTGGTAGAGAGCATGTTTCAGTGTTGTTGGGGGTATGGTTCAGGATTTGGTTCAGAATGCGGGGGAGGTGGTTTATGATAAAAATTTTAAATGTTGCATTATCTTTTGATCCCTTTGCTTACATTGTGCATATTTATAAGTTGGTAGCTGAGTTTCACGGGGTTCGGATGGGTATGAAGGCCCTCACGGATGGCTTCTACAGTTTTCGGTCGTTGTTCAGGGCTTCAGTGCAGTTTGTAAACTACAGTTTTGTGATGGCCAACAATGCAGTTTATCAGTGCAGATTTATCATTGCTGAAATCCAGATTTTTCAGAGCAGATTTCAGTGTCTCAGTACTGAAATGCAGTTTTTTTCAGTGCTGAAATGCAGTATTTTTAGTGTGTCAGTGCTGAAATGCTGTATTTTCAGTATTTTCAGTGTGTCAGTGCTGAAATGCAGTATTTTCAGTGCTGATTTCAGTATTTCAGTGCTGAAATGCAATTTTTTCAGTGCTGAAATGGACGTTTTTCAGGGTTTCAGGGCTATTATATAGTGCAGTTTGTGATGGCAGACTCTTATCAATGCTCTTGGCTATTGGACAAGGATGCTCTTCAAATTATGGACACAGTTTTAATGATGGAAAATGATGGATCAAATGCTCTGCTATTTGTTTCATTTATCTTGATTATGTTCATATGTGGGGATTTCAAGGCTCATATTAAGGTTGTCCACATTCTGATGAAGATTGCTCCACTAATGCTTTGGAGGAGTATGGTTATTGTTAAACCAACTGTTTCATGTAATTTTCTGGTTTATTGGTTTAGAAATAGAGATATTATGGTTTTTGTGTTTTTTATCCCTTTTAACAATTTAAATCTAAAGATTTGGTGGGTTTGGGGATACCACCCTTGGGAATGCCCAAGTTTTTTGTAGGCTTTTGCCGTTTCTGATTTTATATTATTGACTTACTTTTTCAAAAAAAAAAAAAAACAAAAACAAAAACCCTAACTCACAGAGATATCGAGTATTTAGGTTTGGTGGACTCGAAGTGCTGAAGAGAAAATGAAACCCTAAATCAACCAGGGTTTTGTAGCCTAAGAGTTGGAAGATATTGTGAGAACTATTGTCTGGTAGGTTTGAACCGGTCAACAGAAACAAAATTCCTAATTCACAGTGTGAGAATAGGGTTTGGTGAGTTTAAATTGGTCAAGTAAAAAAGAAACCTTAATTCAACTAGGGTTTTATAGGTTTGAAATTGGAAGAGAGTGTGAGAACTTAAGTTTGAAGGGTTTGAACTGGTTAACATAAATAAAAACCCTAATTCCCCGAGATTGTGAGAAATAGGGTTGCGTGGCTTCGAAGTGCAGAAAAGAAACAAAAACCTTTTTTTAGAAGATTGTGAGAACATGGGTTTGGTTAGTTTGAATTGGAGAAGAGAAAAAGAAACCCTAATTCACAGAGAGTTTGAGAACTTGGTAGTCGTGGGTTTGAAGTGGTGAAGAGATAAAAAATCCCGAATTCATAGTGTCTCAGAATCAAGGTTTGGTAGGTTTAGATTAGTGATGACAAACAAATATCCTTTAACAACAGAATTTTTAGGTTTGAAATTGGAAGAGAGTGTGAGAACTGTTGTTTGGTACACTTGAATAGGTGAACCGAAACAAAAAGCATAACTCGCAGAGATATCGAATATTAGGGTTTGGTGGGTTTGAAGTGCTGAAGAGAAACAGAAACCCTCATTTAACAAGGGTTTTGTAGGCTAAAAGTTGGAAGAGATTGTGAGAGCGGTTATCTGATAGATTTGAACAGGTGACCAGAAACAAAATCCCTAATTAACAGTGTGAGAATAGGGTTTGGTGAGTTAAAATTGGTGTAGTTCAAAATAAACCCTAATTCAACTATGGTTTTGTATGTTTCAAATTGGAAGAAAGTGTGAGAACTTGGGTTTGTAGGCTTTGAACAGGTGAACTAAAACAAAAACCCTAATTCAAAGTGCGAGAATAGGGTTTGGTGAGTTTATATTGGTGAAGTCCATAAGAAAGCCTAATTCAACTATGGTTTTGCAGGTTTCAAATTGGAAGAGAGTGTGAGAACTTGGGTTTGAAGGTTTTGAACATGTGAGCATAAACAAAAACCCTAATTCACCAAGATTGTGAGAAATAGAGTTGGGTGCATTCGATGTGCAGAAGAGAAATAAAAACCTTTTTTAGAACATTGTGAAAACTAGGGTTTGGTTAGTTATAATTGGAGAAGAGAAACAAAAACCTTAATTCGCAGATTGTTTGAGAACTTCGAATTCATGGGTTTAAAGTCGTGAAGAACAACAAAATTTCGAATTCAAATAGTGTTTGAGAATTAAGGTTTTCTGGGATTGGATTGGGGATGAGAAACAAAAATCCTATTTACAACAGGGTTTTTAGGTTTAAAGTTGGAAGAGTGTCTGAGAACAGTTGTTTGGTAGGTTTGAACAGGTGTACCGAAACAGAAACCCTAATTCATATTGTTTCAGAACTAGGGTTTGGGTTGGATTAAATTGGTGAAGTACAACACAAACCCTAATTTAACAATGGATTTGTATGGTTTAAAAATGGAATTAAGTATAATAACTTGGGTTTGGTGGGTTTGAACAGGTGAACAGAAACAAAAACCCTAACTCACAGATATATCGAGTATTAGGGTTTAGTGGGTTTGAAGTGCTGAAGAGAAACGGAAACCCTCATTCAACTAGTGTTTTGAAGGTTAAAAGTTGGAAGCGATTATGAGAACCGTTGTCTGGTTGGTTTGAACAGGTGAATAGAAACAAAATCCCTAATTCACAGTGTCAGAATAGGCTTTGGTGAGTTAAAAATGGTGAAGTCCAAAAGAAAGCCTATTTCAACTATGGTTTTGTAGGTTTCGAATTGGAAGAAAGTGTGAGAACATGGGTTTGAAGAGTTTGAACTGGTGAACAGAAAATAAAACCTTAATTCACCGAGATTGTGAGAAATAGGGTTGGGGGCTTTGAAGTGCGGAAGGGAAACAAAACCCTTTTTTTAGAACATTACGAGAACTAGGGTTCGGTTTGTTAAAATTGGAGAAGAGAAACAGAAACCCTAATTCACACAAAGTTTGAGAATTTGGTTTTCATGGGTTTGGAGTGGTGAAGAGAAACAAAAACCTGAATTCAAGGAGTGTGTGAGAACCAGGGTTTTGTGGGTTTATATTGGTGATGAGAAACATAAACCAAATTTACACAAGGGTTTTTCGGTTGAAAATGGGAAGAGAGTTTGAGAACAATTATTTGGTCGGTTTGAACTCGTGAACCGAAACAGAAACTCTAATTCAAAGAGTGTGAGAACTAGGGTCTCGTGGGATTAGATTGGTGAAATACAATGCAAACCCTAATTGAACAATGCTTTTGTAAGGTTTAAAGATGGAATTGAGTGTGAGAACTAGGGTTTGGTGGGTTGGAATAGGTGAACAAAAACAAAAAACCTAACTCAGTGAGATATTGAGTATTAGGGTTCGGTGGGTTTGAAGTGTTGAAGAGAAACAGAAGCCCTAATTCAACAAGGGTTTTGTAGGCTAAAAGTTGGAAGAGATTGTGAGAACTATCGTCTGGTAGGTTTCAATAGGTGAATATAAACGAAAACCCTAATTCACAGTGTTAGAATAGGGTTTGGTGATGTTAAATTGGTGAATTCCAAAAGAAACCCTAATTGAACTAGGCTTTTGTGAGTTTCAAATTGAAAAAGAGTGTGAGAACTTGGGTTTGAAGGGTTTGAACAGGTGAAAAGAAACAAAAACCCTAATTCACCGAGGTTGTGAGAAATAGGGTTAGGTGGCTTTGAAGTGCAAAAGAAAAACAAAAATCTTTTTTTTTTTTAAGATTGTGAGAACTAGGGTTCGGTTAGTTTAAATTGGAGAAGAGAAACAGAAACCCTAATTCATTGTGAGTTTGAGAATTTTGTTTTCATGGGTTTGAAATGGTGAAAAGAAAAAAAAAACCCTATTTACACTAGGGTTCTTAGCTTTAAAATTGGAAGATAGTGTGAGAACTATTGTTTTGTAGGTTTGAACAAGTGAACCAAAATAGAAACCATAATTGACTAAGTGTGAGAACTAGGGTTTGGTGGGATTAAATTGGTGAAGTACAATGCAAACCTTAATTCAACAATGGTTTTGTAAGGTTTAAAGATGGAATTGAGTATGAGAACTAAGGTCTGGTGGGTTTGAACTGGTGAACATAAACAAAAACCCTATTTCACAAAGATATCGAGTATTAGGGTTTGGAGGGTTTGAAGTGCTGATGAGAAACAAAAACCCTAATTCAACTAGGGTTTTATAGGTTAAAAGTTGGACGAGATTGTGAGCACTATTTTCTGGTAGGTTTGGACAGGCGAACAAAAACAAAAACCCTAACTCATAGTGTAAGAATAGGATTTGGTGATGTGAAATTGGTGAAGTCCAGAAGAAACCCAAATTCAACAAGGCTTTTGTAAGTTTCAAATTGGAAGAGAGTGTGAGAACCTGGGTTTGAAGGGTTTAAACTGGTGAACAGAAACAAAAACCCTAATTCACCGAGATTGTGAGAAATAGAGTTGGGTGGCTTCGAAGTGCAGGAGAGAAACAAAAACATTTTTGTAGCAGATTGTGAGAACTAGGGTTCGGTTAGTTTGATTTGGAGAAGAGAAATAGTAACTCTAATTCACAGGGAGTTTGAGAATTTCGTTTTCATAGGTTTGAAGTGGTGGAGAGAAAAAAGACCTGAATTTGCACAGTGCGTAAGAACCAGGGTTTCGTGGATTTGGATTGGTGATGAGAAACATAAGCCCAATTCACACTTGGGTTTTTAGGTTTTAAATTGGAAATGAGTGTGAGAACTGTTGTTTGGTTGGTTTCAACAGGAGAACCGAAACAAAAATCCTAATTCATAGAGTGTGAGAACTAGGGTTTGGTGGGATTAAATTGGTGAAGTACAATGCAAACCCTAATTCAACAATGGTTTTGTAAGGTGTAAAGATAGAATTGAGTATGGGAACTAGGGTTTGGTGGGTTTGAATAGGTGAAGAGAAACAAAAACCCTAACTCAAAGAGATATTGAGTATTAGGGTTTGGTGCATTTAAAGTAGACTTGTCAATGGATCGGATTTTGATCTGAATCCGATCCAATTCCGATCCGATTAGCCGGATATGGATTGAAAATAAAATTCGATAATCCTATTTCTTAACAAATTGGATTTGGATTTATGTCATCCGATCCGATAATAACCCGATCCGATATAAAATATATTTATATATATATAAATATATATTTGATATTTTTATGTGTATATATTTAATATTGTACATATATATAAATGTTAGTTGTTAATTATTTTATTATTTATTAATAATGATTGATCATAAATACAATTATTAAAAGTGTGAATAATTTTGTGTTTCAGTATTTATTGATTTTTGTATTTTTTTAAGGGTTAATTTCAGTAAACCCTCCTATACTATCCAGATTAATCAACTAACCCCTTGTGTGTCCACTTTGCCCCCTATACTATTCAATTTCATCAAATTACCCCCTTACTTCTCAAAATGCCTAAACTACCCTCAATAGTATAAGGGGGTTTAGTGAATTATTTCGGAAAAAATAATATATACTTTTTGCAAAAAAAAAAAATTCGAAAAAAATTCATATTTTGTTCCAAATATGAATTTTTTTTTCAAAAAATCTTTTTTTTGCGAAAAAGTATACATTATGTTCCAAAATATGAATTTGTTTTTCGAAAAATATTTTTTTTGCAAAAAAGTATATATTATTTTGCAAAATATGAATTTTTTTTTTGAAAAAATAATTTTTTTGCAAAAAATATATATTATGTTCCAAAATATGATTTTTTTCTGAAAAATAATTTTTTGCGAAAAATATATATTATGTTCCAAAATATGATTTTTTTTCCGAAAAATATTTTTTTTGCGAAAAAGTATATACTATGTTCTAAAATATGAATTTTCTTTTCGAAAAATAATATTTTGGAACAAAAATGTATATATTATGTTCCAAAATATGAATTTTTTTTTTTTAAAATAATATTCGGAAAAAAAATCATATTTTGGAACGTAATATATATTTTTCGCAAAAAATTATTTTTCGAAAAAAGAATTCATATTTTGGAACATAATATATAATTTTTCACAAAAAAAATATTTTTCGGAAAAAAAATCATATTTTGGAACCAAATATATATTTTTCGTAAAAAATTATTTTTCATAAAAAAATCATATTTTAGAACATAATATATATTTTTTGCAAAAAAATTATTTTTCGAAAAAACAATTCATATTTTGGAACATAATATATACTTTTTCGCAAAAAAATATTTTTCGAAAAACAAAATTTATATTTTGGAACATAATATATATATATGAATTTTTTTTTCGAATTTGTTTTTTTTTGCAAAAAGTATATATTATTTTTTTCCGAAATAATTCACTTAACCCCCTTATACTATTGGGGGTAGTTTAGGCATTTTGAGAAATGAGGGGGAAATTTGATGAAATTGAATAGTATAGGGGGCATAGTGGACACACAAGGGGTTAGTTGATTAATCTAGATAGTGTAGGGGAGTTTACTGAAATTAACCCTTTTTTTAATTAGATATTCGAATCAGATATTCTATAATGAAGAAATTCGAATATGAATTAACTAAGTAAAAATCCGTCGAATTATCATATTCGGATCGCGGATCGGGAGTTTTTGTCATCCTTATCAATAGACCTGTCAATAATCCGATTATAATCCGAATCCGATATTAACCGGATATGGATTGAAAATAAAATCCGATAACCCGATTAGGATCCGAATCCGATAATCCTATTTCTTAACAAATTGGATTTGGATTTAACTGATCCGATCCGAATCCGATCCATTGCCAGGTCTAATTTAAAGTGCTGAAGAGAAACAAAAGCCCTAATTCAACTAGGGTTTTTGTAGGCTAAAAGTTTGAAGAGATTGTGAGAACTGTTGTCTGGTAGGTTTGAATAGGTGAACAAAAAAAAACCCGAATTCATAGTGTGAGAATAGGGTTTAGTGATGTTAAATTGGTGAAGTCCAATAGAAACCCTAATTCAACTAGGCTTTTGTAAGTTTCAAATTGGAAGAGGGTGTGAAAACTTGGGTTTTTAGGGTTTGAACAGGTGAATAAAAACAAAAACCCTAATTCACCGAGATTGTGATAAATAGGGTTCGGTGGCTTCTAAGTGCAGAAGAGAAACAAAAACCTATTTTTTTTAAGATTGTGAGAACTATGGTTCGGTTAGTTTGAATTAGAGAAAAGAAACAGAAACCCTAATTCATAGAGAGTTTGAGAATTTGGTTTTCATGGGCTTGAAGTGGTGAAGAGAAATAAAACCCCGAATTCACAGAGTGTGTGAGAACCTTTGTCACGCCCCTAAATTCTTAGGACTCCAAAACCCAAGCCTAAGAGATAAGGGAGTGAATGCGGAAGAAATAAAAATGAAATAAAATCCATTTCAGTCATCAAATACCCATACAAGGGTAAAATAGACATAAAATATCTCAAATATGTCAAAAAGATCACACGGGATCGAAAAGGAGGCAAACCGAAACACTCGGTACCTTGATCGAATCATTCTGACCCACCATGTTCACCCAAGGGTAAAATGGTAAAATCAAGGGTAAAATAATAATTTCCAACTATAACTACAAAATTTGTACCTAAAACTAGCAATACGAACAAACGGGACCTAATTTGAAGCCACGAGGAAGGAGATATGAATTTTCAAAAGTGGCGTCAGACAACACCGACCTAAAACTAAAGTTGAGGTACCCCTCTTTCACCAAGGGTAAAATAGTCATTTCAGCTCCAAACTGATCATTTCAAATTTTATCTAGAAAATTTGGACATAGGACGACCCATAGAAAGAAACGGGGGTCCATTCCGACGTGCGTGGAGGAAAATACGAGTTTTCGAACATCGGACATTTCATGCCGCGTGCAGCCCTGCGCGTTGCAGCGCACCGCGCGCGCGCACGCACAGCAGCCATGCGCGGCCTGCTGCGGCTGGCATGTCCAAAACCAAAAAAATGAGATTTTTTTGGAAAATCTGAAAACTGAAATTTTTTTCTAAGTATAGAACCCATCAGCCACTGGTTTATACAGCATTTGCTTAAAGTTTATAAATGCAAAAACGCGAGATTTTGCGATATGGCTTTGTTTTTCGCGCCGTCGGTCCCGAAAAATCATAAATATTGAAAAAGTGAGTTTTTCCTTGGCGGAACCAAAAAATAGTTTCCGAGACATCGGGAAACGCGAAAAATGTAAACTTAGCAAAAATGATTTTTTGTAAGTTTTCATAAAATCTTCCGTCTTGCCCCCGGTCTCCGTTTTTAACTACCGCCGGTTTCTAAAGTTTGAAATCTCTAAGATAATGAATTTGTTTAAATCCATTTCTAAAAACAAGGAAATTTTACCGGGGTTACGGGGGTAGGCGAAAACAGGTTTTTCCGTTCAAAACGAAAGGGTTTGTTTGAAAGCTTAGAAAAATGCCGTTTTCGGCCGGACACCTAATAACCACATTCTATAACTATTATTCACATCACACTCAAGATAAAATAATTTATACATTTAATGATTACGCCGCACCATGGCAAAATAGGACATAATTTTCATAATACGAACTAGTCTTACATTTCCGGCACCGAAGTGCACCAAAATAATAAAATCCCCGCGCTTTTACAAGTTGGTTTTACATGTGATAAAGGAACATATTTATCGACCTAATGCCCAACAAAATAAAAGTGTGGTCCGCCTCCCATGCACAAAAGGGCGGACATACATCCACACGTCCACGGAGAGACTACGGAACCCTCCCAACGGGATCATCACCTGAAAAATATATAAGGCGTGGGGTGAGCTGACTAGCCCAGTAGAGGAAGCGTCATTGCCTCACAGAGATAAATGCCATGAGATTTAACAGGTGCCATGAAGCAAAATGCCTAACTCACAGAGATAGCGAATATTAGAGTTTTATGGGTTTGAAGTGCTGAAGAAAAACTGATAACCTAATTCAACTACGGTTTTGTAGGCTTAATATTGGAAGAGATGGTGAGAGCAGTTGTCTGGTAGGGCTTAAGAGGTGAATAGAAAAAAAGAAACACCTAATCAAAAGAGTGAGAATAGGGTTTGGTGAGTTTCAAATGGTGAACAACAAAAAAAAAAACCCTCATTGAACTAGGGTTTGTAGGTTTCAAATTGGAATAGAGTGTTAGAACTTGGGTTTGGTGGGTCTGAATAGGTGAATAGAGAAAAAAACCTTAATTCACCGAGATTGTGAGAAATTGGGTTGTGTGGGTTTGAAGTGCAAAAGAGAAACAAAAACCTTTTTTTAGAAGATAGTGAGAACTAGGGTTCGGTTAGTTTGATTTGGTGAAGAGAAACATAAAGCCTAATTCACAAAGAGTTCGAGAATTTGGTTTTCATGGGTTTGAAGTGGTGAAGAGAAACAAAAGCCCGAATTCACAAAGCGTGTGAGAACCATGGTTTCGTGGGTTTGGATTGGGGATGAGAAACAGAAACCCTATTTACACTAGGGTTTTGAGGATTAAAAAGCGGTAGAGAGTGTGAGAATTATTGTTTGGTAGGTTTGAAAAACTGAACCGAAACAGAATCCCGAATTCACAGAGTGTGAGGTCTAGGGTTTTGTGAGTTTAAATTGGTGAAGTACAATGCAAACATAAATTCAACAATGGTTTTGTAAGGTTTAAATATTGAATTGAGTATGAGAACAAGGGTTTGGCGGGTTTGAACTGATGAACAAAAACAAAAACCCTAACTTATAGAGATTGAGAGAACTAGGGTTTTGTGTGTTTGAAGTGCAGAAGAGAAACATAAACCCTAATTCTAAGAGATTTTGAGAACTAGGTTTGAATTGGAGAAGAGAAATAGAGGCCCTGATTCAGAAAGAGTTTGAGAACTTTATTTTCGTGGGTTTGCGGTGGTAAAGAGAAACAAAATCCCGAATTCATAGTGTGTGAGAATCAAGATTTGGTAGTTTCGGTTTGGTGATGAGAAACATAAATCCTATTTACAGTAGGGTTTTTAGGTTGAAAATTGGAGGAAAGGGTGAGATCTGTTGTTTGGAAGGTTGGAATAAGTGAACCGAAACAGAAACTCTAATTCAGAGTGTGAAAGAACTAGGGTTTGGGCGGGTTTAAATTGGTGTAGTACATCATAAACCCTAATCCAACAATGGTTTTGTGAGGTCTAAAGATGGAAGGGAGTATGAGAACTACGGTTTGGTGGGTTTTAACAGGTGCCGTGAAGCAAATGCCTAACTCACAGAGATAGCGAATATAAGAGTTTTATGGGTTTGAAGTGCTGAAGAAAAACAGAAACCCTAATTCGACTAGGGTTTCGTAAGGTTAATGTTGGAAGAGATGGTGAGAGCAGTTGTCTGGTAGGGCTTAAGAGGTGAATAGAAAAAAAGAAACACCTAATCAAAAGTGTGAGAATAGGGTTTGGTGAGTTTCAAATGGTGAACAACAAAAAAAAAACCCTCATTGAACTAGGCTCTGTAAGTCTCAAATTGGAAGAGAGTGTTAGAACTTGGGTTTGGTGGGTCTGAATAGGTGAATAGAGAAAAAAACATTAATTCACCGAGATTGTGAGAAATTGGGTTGTGTGGGTATGAACTGCAAAAGAGAAACAAAAACCTTTTTTTAGAAGATAGTGAGAACTAGGGTTCGGTTAGTTTGATTTGGAGAAGAGAAACATAAAGCCTAATTCACAAAGAGTTCGAGAATTTGGTTTTCATGGGTTTGAAGAGGTGAAGAGAAACAAAAGCCCGAATTCACAAAGCGTGTGAGAACCATGGTTTCGTGGGTTTGGATTGGGGATGAGAAACAGAAACCCTATTTACACTAGGGTTTTGAGGATTAAAAAGCGGTAGAGAGTGTGAGAATTATTGTTTGGTAGGTTTGAAAAACTGAACCGAAACAGAATCCCGAATTCACAGAGTGTGAGGTCTAGGGTTTTGTGAGTTTAAATTGGTGAAGTACAATGCAAACATAAATTCAACAATGGTTTTGTAAGGTTTAAATATTGAATTGAGTATGAGAACAAGGGTTTGGCGGGTTTGAACTGATGAACAAAAACAAAAACCCTAACTTATAGAGATTGTGATAACCAGGGTTTTGTGTGTTTGAAGTGCAGAAGAGAAACATAAACCCTAATTCTAAGAGATTTTGAGAACTAGGTTTGAATTGGAGAAGAGAAATAGAGGCCCTGATTCAAAAAGAGTTTGAGAACTTTATTTTCGTGGGTTTGCGGTGGTAAAGAGAAACAAAATCCCGAATTCATAGTGTGTGAGAATCAAGATTTGGTAGTTTCGGTTTGGTGATGAGAAACATAAATCCTATTTACAGTAGGGTTTTTAGGTTGAAAATTGGAGGAAAGGGTGAGATCTGTTGTTTGGAAGGTTGGAATAAGTGAACCGAAACAGAAACTCTAATTCAGAGTGTGAAAGAACTAGGGTTTGGGCGGGTTTAAATTGGTGTAGTACAACATAAACCCTAATCCAACAATGGTTTTGTGAGGTCTAAAGATGGAAGGGAGTATGAGAACTACGGTTTGGTGGGTTTTAACAGGTGCCGTGAAGCAAATGCCTAACTCACAGAGATAGCGAATATAAGAGTTTTATGGGTTTGAAGTGCTGAAGAAAAACAGAAACCCTAATTCGACTAGGGTTTCGTAAGGTTAATGTTGGAAGAGATGGTGAGAGCAGTTGTCTGGTAGGGCTTAAGAGGTGAATAGAAAAAAAGAAACACCTAATCAAAAGTGTGAGAATAGGGTTTGGTGAGTTTCAAATGGTGAACAACAAAAAAAAAACCCTCATTGAACTAGGCTCTGTAAGTTTCAAATTGGAAGAGAGTGTTAGAACTTGGGTTTGGTGGGTCTGAATAGGTGAATAGAGAAAAAAACATTAATTCACCGAGATTGTGAGAAATTGGGTTGTGTGGGTTTGAACTGCAAAAGAGAAACAAAAACCTTTTTTTAGAAGATAGTGAGAACTAGGGTTCGGTTAGTTTGATTTGGAGAAGAGAAACATAAAGCCTAATTCACAAAGAGTTCGAGAATTTGGTTTTCATGGGTTTGAAGTGGTGAAGAGAAACAAAAGCCCGAATTCACAAAGAGTGTGAGAACCATGGTTTCGTGGGTTTGGATTGGGGATGAGAAACAGAAACCCTATTTACACTAGGAATTTGAGGATTAAAAAGCGGAAGAGAGTGTGAGAATTATTGTTTGGTAGGTTTGAAAAACTGAACCGAAACAGAATCCCTAATTCACAGAGTGTGAGTTCTAGGGTTTTGTGAGTTTAAATTGGTGAAGTACAATGCAAACAGAAATTCAACAATGGTTTTGTAAGGTTTAAATATTGAATTGAGTATGAGAACAAGGGTTTGGCGGGTTTGAACAGATGAACAAAAACAAAAACCCTAACTTATAGAGATTGTGAGAACCAGGGTTTTGTGTGTTTGAAGTGCAGAAGAGAAACATAAACCCTAACTCTAAGAGATTTTGAGAACTAGGTTTGAATTGGAGAAGAGAAATAGAAGCCCTGATTCAGAAAGAGTTTGAGAGCTTTATTTTTGTGGGTTTGCGGTGGTAAAGAGAAACAAAATCCCAAATTCATAGTGTGTGAGAATCAAGGTTTGGTAGTTTCGGTTTGGTGATGAGAAACATAAATCCTATTTACATTAGGGTTTTTAGGTTTAAAATTGGAGGAAAGGGTGAGATCTGTTGTTTGGAAGGTTGGAATAAGTGAACCGAAACAGAAACTCTAATTCACAGTGTGAAAGAACTAGGGTTTGAATTGGTGTAGTACAACATAAACCCTAATCCAACAATGGTTTTGTGAGGTCTAAAGATGGAAGGGAGTATGAGAACTACGGTTTGGTGGGTTTTAACAGGTGCCATTAAGCAAAATGCCTAACTTGCAGAGATAGCGAATATTAGAGTTTTATGGGTTTGAAGTGCCGAAGAAAAACAGAAACCCTAATTCAACTAGGGTTTTGTAGGCTTAATGTTGGAAGAGATGGTGAGAGCAGTTGTCTGGTAGGGCTTAAGAGGTGAATAGAAAAAAAGAAACACCTAATCAAAAGTGTGAGAATAGGGTTTGGTGAGTTTCAAATGGTGAACAACAAAAAAAAACCCTCATTGAACTAGGGTTTGTAGGTTTCAAATTGGAAGAGAGTGTTAGAACTTGGGTCTGGTGGGTCTGAATAGGTGAATAGAGAAGAAAACCTTATTTCACCGAGATTGTGAGAAATTGGGTTGTGTGGGTTTGAAGCGCAAAAGAGAAACAAAAACCTTTTTTTAGAAGATAGTGAGAACTAGGGTTCGGTTAGTTTGATTTGGAGAAGAGAAACATAAAGCCTAATTCACAAAGAGTTCGAGAATTTGGGTTTCATGGGTTTGAAGTGGTGAAGATAAACAAAAGCCCGAATTCACAAAGCGTGTGAGAACCATGGTTTCGTGGGTTTGGATTGGGGATGAGAAACAGAAACCCTATTTACACTAGGATTTTGAGGATTAAAAAGCGGAAGAGAGTGTGAGAATTATTGTTTGGTAGGTTTGAAAAACTGAACCGAAACAGAATCCCTAATTCACAGAGTGTGAGTTCTAGGGTTTTGTGAGTTTAAATTGGTGAAGTACAATGCAAACAGAAATTCAACAATGGTTTTGTAAGGTTTAAATATTGAATTGAGTATGAGAACAAGGGTTTGGCGGGTTTGAACAGATGAACAAAAACAAAAACCCTAACTTATAGAGATTGTGAGAACCAGGGTTTTGTGTGTTTGAAGTGCAGAAGAGAAACATAAACCCTAACTCTAAGAGATTTTGAGAACTAGGTTTGAATTGGAGAAGAGAAATAGAAGCCCTGATTCAGAAAGAGTTTGAGAGCTTTATTTTTGTGGGTTTGCGGTGGTAAAGAGAAACAAAATCCCAAATTCATAGTGTGTGAGAATCAAGGTTTGGTAGTTTCGGTTTGGTGATGAGAAACATAAATCCTATTTACAGTAGGGTTTTTAGGTTTAAAATTGGGGGAAAGGGTGAGATCTGTTGTTTGGAAGGTTGGAATAAGTGAACCGAAACAGAAACTCTAATTCACAGGGTGAAAGAACTAGGGTTTGAATTGGTGTAGTACAACAAAAACCCTAATCCAACAATGGTTTTGTGAGGTCTAAAGATGGAAGTGAGTATGAGAACTACGGTTTGGTGGGTTTTAACAGGTGCCATGAAGCAAAATGCCTAACTCACAGAGATAGCGAATATTAGAGTTTTATGGGTTTGAAGTGCTGAAGAAAAACAGAAACCCTAATTCAACTAGGGTTTTGTAGGCTTAATGTTGGAAGAGATGGTGAGAGCAGTTGTCTGGTTGGGCTTAAGAGGTGAATAGAAAAAAAGAAACACCGAATCAAAAGTGTGAGAATAGGGTTTGATGAGTTTCAAATGGTGAACAACAAAAAAAAACCCTCATTGAACTAGGGTTTGTAGGTTTCAAATTGGAAGAGAGTGTTAGAACTTGGGTTTGGTGGGTCTGAATATGTGAATAGAGAAAAAAACCTTAATTCACCGAGATTGTGAGAAATTGGGTTGTGTGGGTTTGAAGTGCAAAAGAGAAACAAAAACCTTTTTTTAGAAGATAGTGAGAACTTGGGTTCGGTTAGTTTGATTTGGAGAAGAGAAACATAAAGCCTAATTCACAAAGAGTTCGAGAATTTGGTTTTCATGGGTTTGAAGTGGTGAAGAGAAACAAAAGCCCGAATTCACAAAGCGTGTGAGAACCATGGTTTTGTGGGTTTGGATTGGGGATGAGAAACAGAAACCCTATTTACACTAGGGTTTTGAGGATTAAAAAACGGAAGAGAGTGTGAGAATTATTGTTTGGTAGGTTTGAAAAACTGAACCGAAACAGAATCCCTAATTCACAGAGTGTGAGGTGTAGGGTTTTGTGAGTTTAAATTGGTGAAGTACAATGCAAACAGAAATTCAACAATGGTTTTGTAAGGTTTAAATATTGAATTGAGTATGAGAACAAGGGTTTGGCGGGTTTGAACTGATGAACAAAAACAAAAACCCTAACTTATAGAGATTGTGAGAACCAGGGTTTTTTTTTTTTTTTTGAAAAATAAGTCAATATTATAGAAAATTTAAAAATGGCTAGTAGCCTACAAAATACTTGGGGCATACCCCAAGGGTGGAACCCCCAAACCCACCAAAGAGTTAAGTTTAACTCTAAACACAGAGGATTATACAAGAGAATCACCATAACCCTTACAACAATAAAAACAAGTCTGATAAAACATAAGACTATAGGAACCAATGTTTAACATATCTCTAGAGCACCTCCCCACAAATATAATATACATAATCTTTATCAGATTACAGAAATTAATTTCTATCACAGTGAGAGTCTTCATAGCCATCCGAACCCCTTGAACTTCAGCAACCAACTTATAAATCTGCACAGTGTAAACAAAGGGATCAAAAGATAATGCAACATTTATAAAAAAGATCACAAAGCACCTCCCACGAAGTCTGAACCATTTCCTGAACCATAATCCCATAAACACTGACTCTCTACCACTCATCCAAACACAAACCCAGAACATAAATTCCAGAAAACTAAGCAAATATTCCCCTCACCCATTGCTTGAAACTCTGTCTCCATTTTGAATATCCAACAAGTGATACAATCTAAATTTGACAGAAGAATTTATCTCCTGAACAAGTTGAACCTCCTTTTTAACCTCTCCTGCATACAACCTGAGGTTTCTCTCCCTCCATAAGATGTAAACACTTGCAGCCAATGCGAGTTTGGTAACACATGCCTTTAAAGTATTGTTAGTACAATGGTCATTGCACCAATTTACTATATCCACCCACTTCTTCCCAACTTGCTTCAAACCATTTTCAATAGCAACCGAATACCAAACTTGAGAAGAGAAACTGCATTCAAAAAATAGATGTTCCCTGTTTTCACACGGTAAGTCACAGAAGACACATTTTTGTTGCTGAAGCAACCCATAAATGACCAATTTATCTTGAGTTTGCATCCTATTATGAATTAAAGTCCATAAAATGAAAGCATGTCTTGGAATATTATTTGGGAACCACACAGTCTTGTACCATTTAACTTGACTATCCCTGTTCCTTAACAAATTCCAAGCCGAACTAATAGAATACTTACCCTTGGTAGGCTTCCAAATCAAAGTATCAACATCATGGCAATCAGGAGGGGGGAGGATTGCAATATCATCTCTTAACTCCATTAATTTGTGAGAGTTTGCAAAAGGAGGGTACCATTGCCCATTTCTAATTATGGCATTGACTTTACAATTGGTTCTTAACCCAGAATCATACCTGATCCTATCCCCATGTTTTTCTACAATAGAAGTGGGATACAACCAATCATCATGCCAAAGAAGAATATTATTGCCATTCCCAACCTTGTACTCAATGTAATGTCTAAATGTATCTCTTAGCCCCATTATCTTTTTCCATGACCAAGATCTTATATCCGGGACCTTAAGCGACCAAAAATTTTGGTCTTTCATGAGCTCTATCCTAGCCCACTTACTCCAAAGGTTGGTGGGAATAGGCTGCAACAGGTTCCAAAGCTGCTTACCAATAGCATCCACATTCCAAGCTATCAAATCTTTTAAGCCTAAGCCCCCTTCGTCCTTCGGCAGACACACTTTAGTCCATGCCATTTTCTCACCTCCACTCTTCAAGTCAGCCCCTTTCCACAAGAATTTCCTCATAATCTCATTCAGCTGTTTAAACACCGATTTTGGAAGGATATAAGTAGAACTCCAATAAACTTGAACTGAAAACAACACCGAGGCAATCAATTGTAACCTACCCGCAAAGGAAAGGAATCTGCAATTCCAAGACTGAACCCTTCTAGTAATTTTCAAAACTAACTCTTGACAATCATTAGCATTAAGCTTAGAAGAAATCAGAGGCACCCCTAGATACTTGACAGACAATTTTCCAATTGAAAAGTTGGACCCGCGGATAATATTATCCAAAACTCTACCCTCGACACCCGATGTAAAAATGGAGCTCTTTGAGGTATTAGGAAATAAACCTGAAAAATCACTAAACTTCCTCAATACATCCAACATACAATTCACTGAATTTTCACTACCCTCACAGAAGAGGAATAGGTCATCAGCAAACATCAAGTGATTAATCTCCAATTTTTTACATTTGGTATGGAACTTAAACGCGTCATTTTTCCCCAACTTATTCAACATTCCTAAGAGAACTTCCATACACATCACAAAAAGATAAGGAGACATAGGATCCCCTTGCCTAAGCCCTCTTCCCCCTTTGAAAAACCCTTCAAGAGCTCCATTAATATTAATAGAAAACTTAGGAAAAGAGCAACAAGCAAGAATCCAACCTCTAACTCTTTCAGGCAACCCAAAACACTTCAACACCTTACCCAAAAAATCCCAAGAGACAGAATCATAAGCTTTAGTCAAATCAATTTTCATGGCAACTCTAGCTGGGAACTCATCTTTATGGTAATGGAGTAATATCTCTTGTGCTAGCAAAATATTATCACAAATACTCCTACCAGGAACAAACCCTGATTGATTTGCACTTATACACGATTCTAGAATGGGCTTCAGCCTATTAGCAATAATTTTGGCTATGTATTTATACAACACATTGCAAACTGAAATAGGCCTAAACTCTGTCACTTTAGTAGGATTATCCATTTTGGGAATAAGAGAGATGGAAGTACAATTTAAGTCAAAAGCAACTGCCCTGAAGCAAAAAAATCCATAATGGCATCCACCACCTCATTTCCAATAACATCCCATGCAGCCTTATAAAACACAGCATTCAGACCATCCGGCCCTGGAGCTTTGTCATCTTTTATAGCAAGGTAAGTAGCTTTGATTTCTTCTCTGGTCACATATCTATTCATATCGCTACCTTGCTCAAGAGAAATAGGATGTTGAATAAACTCATTCAAAACAGGGATCCTGACCTCCCCTCTCTTAGCAAAGAGGCTCTTGTAAAAACTCACAATCTCTCTATTAACATCACTTTTATCGGTCAGGACTGTGCCATCCTCTTTCGTTATGGAAACAATATTGTTATGAAATTTTCTTTGATTTGCTATCTTATGAAAATAGCTGGTGTTTTGATCTCCTAGCCTCAGCCATTGAATCCAGGATAACTGTCTATATAAACATTCCTCCGCATTTGACACTTTGTAAAATTTCTTAAGACTACCTTTTTCAATGCTTTGCAACTCTTGATTTCTAGGATCCATATCCACCAAGCATTTAATGTTCAATAACGTTTTCCTAGCTTCGGAAACTTGACTTGGTAAATTATCAAAGTTTGTTTTATTGAGAATTTTCAAAGCATTCTTAACCATTTTCAGTTTCTGACTTACCACAAACATTTTACTCCCCGTAACCTGGCCATTCCACGCTTCTCTCACCACTTGAGTAAATTTTTCATGTTTAGTTAAAAAATTGTTGAACCTAAACGGTCTTTTAACCCTCTCTACCTCCATAGGAATTTTAACCGTAATACAAGCATGATCCGAAACCCCTGCAGGCAAAAAAGAAACTTCAGGGTTTTGTGTGTTGGAAGTGCAGAAGAGAAACATAAACCCTAATTCTAAGAGATTTTGAGAACTAGGTTTGAATTGGAGAAGAAAAATAGAAGCCCTGATTCAGAAAGAGTTTGAGAGCTTTATTTTCGTGGGTTTGCGGTGGTAAAGAGAAACAAAATCCCGAATTCATAGTGTGTGAGAATCAAGGTTTGGTAGTTTCGGTTTGGTGATGAGAAACATAAATCCTATTTACATTAGGGTTTTTAGGTTTAAAATTGGAGGAAAGGGTGAGATCTGTTGTTTGGAAGGATGGAATAAGTGAACCGAAACAAAATCTCTAATTCACAGTGTGAAAGAACTAGGGTTTGAATTGGTGTAGTACAACATAAACCCTAATCCAACAATGGTTTTGTGAGGTCTAAAGATGGAAGGGAGTATGAGAACTACGGTTTGGTGGGTTTTAACAGGTGCCATGAAGCAAAATGCTTAACTCACAAAGATAGCGAATATTAGAGTTTTATGGGTTTGAAGTGCTGAAGAAAAACAGAAACCCTAATTCAACTAGGGTTTTGTAGGCTTAATGTTGGAAGAGATGGTGAAAGCAGTTGTCTGATAGGGCTTAAGAGGTGAATAGAAAAAAAGAAACACCTAATCAAAAGTGTGAGAATAGGGTTTGGTGACTTTCAAATGGAGAACAACAAAAAAAACCCTCATTGAACTAGGGTTTGTAGGTTTCAAATTGGAAGAGAGTGTTAGAACTTGGGTTTGGTGGGTCTGAATAGGTGAATAGAGAAAAAAACCTTAATTCACCGAGATTGTGAGAAATTGGGTTGTGTGGGTTTGAAGTGCAAAAGAGAAACAAAAACCTTTTTTTAGAAGATAGTGAGAACTAGGGTTCGGTTAGTTTGATTTGGAGAAGAGAAACATAAAGCCTAATTCACAAAGAGTTCGAGAATTTGGTTTTCATGGGTTTGAAGTGGTGAAGAGAAACAAAAGCCCGAATTCACAAAGCGTGTGAGAACCATGGTTTCGTGGGTTTGGATTGGGGATGAGAAACAGAAACCCTATCTACACTAGGGTTTTGAGGATTAAAAAGCGGAAGAGAGTGTGAGAATTATTGTTTGGTAGGTTTGAAAAACTGAACCGAAACAGAATCCCTATTTCACAGAGTGTGAGGTCTAGGGTTTTGTGAGTTTAAATTGGTGAAGTACAATACAAACAGAAATTCAACAATGGTTTTGTAAGGTTTAAATATTGAATTGAGTATGAGAACAAGGGTTTGGCGGGTTTGATCTGATGAACAAAAACAAAAACCCTAACTTATAGAGATTGTGAGAACCAGGGTTTTGTGTGTTTGAAGTGCAGAAGAGAAACATAAACCCTAATTCTAAGAGATTTTGAGAACTAGGTTTGAATTGGAGAAGAGAAATAGAAGCCCTGATTCAGAAAGAGCTTGAGAGCTTTATTTTCGTGGGTTTGCGGTGGTAAAGAGAAACAAAATCCCGAATTCATAGTGTGTGAGAATCAAGGTTTTGTAGTTTCAGTTTGGTGATGAGAAACATAAATCCTATTTACAGTAGGGTTTTTAGGTTAAAAATTGGAGGAAAGGGTGAGATCTGTTGTTTGGAAGGCTGGAATAAGTGAACCGAAACAGAAACTCTAATTCACAGTGTGAGAGAACTAGGGTTTGGGCGGGTTTAAATTGGTGTAGTACAACATAAACCCTAATCCAACAATGGTTTTGTGAGGTCTAAAGATGGAAGGGAGTATGAGAACTACGGTTTGGTGGGTTTTAATAGGTGCCATGAAGGAAAATGCCTAACTCGCAGAGATAGCGAATATTAGAGTTTTATGGGTTTGAAGTGCCGAAGAAAAACAGAAACCCTAATTCAACTGGGGTTTTGTAGGCTTAATGTTGGAAGAGATGGTGAGAGCGGTTGTCTGGTAGGGCTTAAGAGGTGAATAGAAAAAAAGAAACACCTAATCAAAAGTGTGAGAACAGGGTTTGGTGAGTTTCAAATGGTGAACAACAAAAACAAAACCCTCATTGAACTAGGGTTTGTAGGTTTCAAATTGGAAGAGAGTGTTAGAACTTGGGTTTGGTGGGTCTGAATAGGTGAATAGAGAAAAAAAACCTTAATTCACCGAGATTGTGAGAAATTGGGTTGTGTGGGTTTGAAGTGCAAAAGAGAAACAAAAACCTTTTTTTAGAAGATAGTGAGAACTAGGGTTCGGTTAGTTTGATTTGGAGAAGAGAAACATAAAGCCTAATTCACAAAGAGTTCGAGAATTTGGTTTTCATGGGTTTGAAGTGGTGAAGAGAAACAAAAGCCCGAATTCACAAAGCGTGTGAGAACCATGGTTTCGTGGGTTTGGATTGGGGATGAGAAACAGAAACCCTATCTACACTAGGGTTTTGAGGATTAAAAAGCGGAAGAGAGTGTGAGAATTATTGTTTGGTAGGTTTGAAAAACTGAACCGAAACAGAATCCCTATTTCACAGAGTGTGAGGTCTAGGGTTTTGTGAGTTTAAATTGGTGAAGTACAATACAAACAGAAATTCAACAATGGTTTTGTAAGGTTTAAATATTGAATTGAGTATGAGAACAAGGGTTTGGCGGGTTTGAACTGATGAAGAAAAACTAAAACCCTAACTTATAGAGATTGTGAGAACCAGGGTTTTGTGTGTTTGAAGTGCAGAAGAGAAACATAAACCCTAATTCTAAGAGATTTTGAGAACTAGGTTTGAATTGGAGATGAGAAATAGAAGCCCTCATTCAGAAAGAGTTTGAGAGCTTTATTTTCGTGGGTTTGCGGTGGTAAAGAGAAACAAAATCCCGAATTCATAGTGTGTGAGAAACAAGGTTTGGTGGTTTCGGTTTGGTGATGAGAAACATAAATCCTATTTACAGTAGGGTTTTTAGGTTTAAAATTGGAGGAAAGGGTGAGATCTGTTGTTTGGAAGGTCGGAATAAGTGAACCAAAACAGAAACTCTAATTCAAAGTGTGAAAGAACAAGGGTTTGGGCGGGTTTAAATTGGTGTAGTACAATATAAACCCTAATCCAACAATGGTTTTGTGAGGTCTAAAGATGGAAGGGAGTATGAGAACTACGGTTTGGTGGGTTTTAACAGGTGCCATGAAGGAAAATGCCTATCTCGCAGCGATAGCGAATATTAGAGTTTTATGGGTTTGAAGTGCCGAAGAAAAACCGAAACCCTAATTCAACTAGGGTTTTGTAGGCTTAATGTTGGAAGAGATGGTGAGAGCAGTTGTCTGGTAGGGCTTAAGAGGTGAATAGAAAAAAAGAAACACCTAATCAAAAGTGTGAGAATAGGGTTTGGTGAGTTTCAAATGGTGAACAACAAAAAAAAAACCCTCATTGAACTAGGGTTTGTAGGTTTCAAATTGGAAGAGAGTGTTAGAACTTGGGTTTTGTGGGTCTGAATAGGTGAATAGAGAAAAAAACCTTAAATCACCGAGATTGTGAGAAATTGGGTTGTGTGGGTTTGAAGTGCAAAAAAGAAACAAAAACCTTTTCTTAGAAGATAGAGAGAACTAGGGTTCGGTTAGTTTGATTTGGAGAAGAGAAACATAAAGCCTAATACACAAAGAGTTCGAGAATTTGGTTATCATGGGTTTGAAGTGGTGAAAAGAAACAAAAGCCCGAATTCACAAAGCGTGTGAGAACCATGCTTTCATGGGTTTGGATTGGGGATGAGAAACAGAAACCCTATTTACACTACGGTTTTGAGGATTAAAAAGCGGAAGAGAGTGTGAGAATTATTGTTTGGTAGGTTTGAAAAACTTAACCGAAACAGAATCCCTAATTCACAGAGTGTGAGGTTTAGGGTTTTGTGAGTTTAAATGCGTGAAGTACACTGCAAACAGAAATTCAACAATGGTTTTGTAAGGTTTAAATATTGAATTGAGTATGAGAACAAGGGTTTGGCGGGTTTGAACTGATGAACAAAAACTAAAACCCTAACTTATAGAGACTGTGAGAACCAGGGTTTTGTGTGTTTGAAGTGCAGAAGAGAAACATAAACCCTAATTCTAAGAGATTTTGAGAACTAGGTTTGAATTGGAGAAGAGAAATAGAAGCCCTGATTCAGAAAGAGTTTGAGAGCTTTATTTTCGTGGGTTTGCGGTGGTAAAGAGAAACAAAATCCCGAAGTCATAGTGTGTGAGAAACAAGGTTTGTTAGTTTCGGTTTGGTGATGAGAAACATAAATCCTATTTACAGTAGGGTTTTTAGGTTTAAAATTGGAGGAAAGGGTGAGATCTGTTGTTTGGAAGGTTGGAATAAGTGAACCGAAACAGAAACTCTAATTCACAGTGTGAAAGAACTAGGGTTTGGGCGGGTTTAAATTGGTGTAGTACAATATAAACCCTAATCCAACAATGGTTTTGTGAGGTCTAAAGATGGAAGGGAGTATGAGAACTACGGTTTGGTGGGTTTTAACAGGTGCCATGAAGGAAAATGCCTATCTCGCAGCGATAGCGAATATTAGAGTTTTATGGGTTTGAAGTGCCGAAGAAAAACCGAAACCCTAATTCAACTAGGGTTTTGTAGGCTTAATGTTGGAAGAGATGGTGACAGCAGTTGTCTGGTTGGGCTTAAGAGGTGAATAGAAAAAAAAAACACCTAATCAAAAGTGTGAGAACAGGGTTTGGTGAGTTTCAAATGGTGAACAACAAAAACAAAACCCTCATTGAACTAGGGTTTGTAGGTTTCAAATTGGAAGAGAGTGTTAGAACTTGGGTTTTGTGGGTCTGAATAGGTGAATAGAGAAAAAAACCTTAATTCACCGAGATTGTGAGAAATTGGGTTGTGTGGGTTTGAAGTGCAAAAAAGAAACAAAAACCTTTTCTTAGAAGATAGTGAGAACTAGGGTTCGGTTAGTTTGATTTGGAGAAGAGAAACATAAAGCCTAATTCACAAAGAGTTCGAGAATTTGGTTATCATGGGTTTGAAGTGGTGAAGAGAAACAAAAGCCCGAATTCACAAAGCGTGTGAGAACCATGGTTTCGTGGGTTTGGATTTGGGATGAGAAACAGAAACCCTATTTACACTAGGGTTTTGAGGATTAAAAAGCGGAAGAGAGTGTGAGAATTATTGTTTGGTAGGTTTGAAAAACTGAACCGAAACAGAATCCCTAATTCACAGAGTGTGAGGTCTAGGGTTTTGTGAGTTTAAATTGGTGAAGTACACTGCAAACAGAAATTCAACAATGGTTTTGTAAGGTTTAAATATTGAATTGAGTATGAGAACAAGGGTTTGGCGGGTTTGAACTGATGAATAAAAACAAAAACCCCAACTTATAGAGATTGTGAGAACCAGGGTTTTGTGTGTTTGAAGTGCAGAAGAGAAACATAAACCCTAATTCTAAGAGATTTTGAGAACTAGGCTTGAATTGGAGAAGAGAAATAGAGGCCCTGATTCAGAAAGAGTTTAAGAGCTTTATTTTCGTGGGTTTACGGTGGTAAAGAGAAACAAAATCCCGAATTCATAGTGTGTGAGAATCAAGGTTTGGTAGTTTCGGTTTGGTGATGAGAAACAAAAATCCTATTTACAGTAGGGTTTTTAGGTTTAAAATTGGAGGAAAGGGTGAGATCTGTTGTTTGGAAGGTTGGAATAAGTGAACCGAAACAGAAACTCTAATTCACAGTGTGAAAGAACTAGGGTTTGGGCGGGTTTAAATTGGTTTAGTACAATATAAACCCTAATCCAACAATGGTTTTGTGAGGTCTAAAGATGGAAGGGTGTATGAGAACTACGGTTTGGTGGGTTTTAACAGGTGCCATGAAGGAAAATGCCTAACTCGCAGAGATATCGAATATTATAGTTTTATGGGTTTGAAGTGCTGAAGAAAAATAGAAACCCTAATTCAACTAGGGTTTTGTAGGCTTAATGTTGGAAGAGATGGTGAGAGCAGTTGTCTGGTAGGGCTTAAGAGGTGAATAGAAAAAAAGAAACACCTAATCAAAAGTGTGAGAATAGGGTTTGGTGAGTTTCAAATGGTGAACAACAAAAAAAACCCTCATTGAACTAGGGTTTGTAGGTTTCAAATTGGAAGAGAGTGTTAGAACTTGGGTTTGGTGGGTCTGAATAGGTGAATAGAGAAAAAAACCATAATTCACCGAGATTGTGAGAAATTGGGTTGTGTGGGTTTGAAGTGCAAGAGAGAAACAAAAACCTTTGTCTAGAAGATTGTGAGAACTAGGGTTCGGTTAGTTTGATTTGGAGAAGAGAAGCATAAAGCCTAATTCACAAAGAGTTCGAGAATTTGGTTTTCATGGGTTTGAAGTGGTGATGAGAAACAAAAACCCGAAATCACAAAGCGTGTGAGAACCATGGTTTCGTGGGTTTGGATTGGGGATGAGAAACAGAAACCCTATTTACACTAGGGTTTTGAGGATTAAAAAGCGGAAGAGAGTGTGAGAATTATTGTTTGGTAGGTTTGAAAAACTGAACCGAAACAAAATCCCTAATTCACAGAGTGTGAGGTCTCCCAGCAGTCCCTTGAGAGTACTGTTTTGTGAGTTTAAATTGGTGAAGTACAATGCAAACAAAAATTCAACAATGGTTTTGTAAGGTTTAAATATTGAATTGAGTAGGAGAACAATGGTTTGGCGGGTTTGAATTAATGAACAAAAACTAAAACCCTAACATATAGAGATTGAGAGAACCAGGGTTTTGTGTGTTTGAATTGCAGAAGAGAAACGTAAACCCTAATTCTAAGAGCTTTTGAGAACTAGGTTTGAATTGGAGAAGAGAAATAGAAATTCTGATTTAGAAACCGTCTGAGTGCTTTTTTTCGTGGGTTTGCAGGGTAAAGAGAAACAAAATCCCGAATTCATAGTGTGTGAGAATCTAGTTTTGGTAGTTTCGGTTTGGTGATGAGAAACATAAATCCTATTTGCAGAAGGGTTTTTAGGTTTAAAATTGGAGGAAAGGGTGAGATCTGTTGTTTGGAAGGTTTGAATAAGTGAACCGAAACAGAAACTCTAATTCACAGTGTGAAAGAACTAGGGTTTAGGCGGGTTTAAATTGGTGTAGTACAACATAAACCCTAATCCAACAATGGTTTTGTGAGGTTTAAAGATGGAAGGGAGTATGAGAACTACAGTTTGGTGGGTTTTTTATAAATATCTTACCTTTTCTAAATAAAAAAAAAAAAAAAAGAAAAAATGCCTAACTCGCAGAGATAGCGAATATTAGAGTTTTATGGGTTTGAAGTGCCGAAGAAAAACAGAAACACTAATTCAACTAGGGTTTTGTAGGCTTAATGTTGGAAGAGATGGTGAGAACAGTTGTCTGGGCGGGCTTAAGAGGTGAATAGAAAAAAAAACCTAATTAAAAGTGTGAGAATAGTGTTTGGTGAGTTTCAAATGGTGAACAACAAAAAAAACCCTCATTGAACTAGGGTTTGTAGGTTTCAAATTGGAAGAGAGTGTTAGAACAAGGGTTTGACGGCTTTGAACTGATGAACAAAAACAAAAACCCTAACTTATAGAGATTGAGAGAACTAGGGTTTTGTGTGTTCGAAGAGCAGAAGAGAATCGTAAACCCTAATTCTAAGAGCTTTTGAGAACTAGGTTTGAATTGGAGAAGAGAAATAGAAGCCCTGATTCAGAAAGCGTCTGAGAGCTTTATTTTCGTGGGTTTGCGGGGGTAAAGAGAAACAAAATCCCGAATTCATAGTGTGTGAGAATCAAGTTTTGGTAGTTTCGGTTTGGTGATGAGAAACATAAATCCTATTTGCAGTAGGGTTTTTAGGTTTAAAATTGGAGGAAAGGGTGAGATCTGTTATTTGGAAGGTTTGAATAAGTGAACCGAAACAGAAACTCTAATTCACAGTGTGAAAGAACTAGGGTTTAGGCGGGTTTAAATTGGTGTAGTACAACATAAACCCTAATCCAACAATGGTTTTGTGAGGTTTAAAGATGGAAGGGAGTATGAGAACTACGGTTTGGTGGGTTTTTTATAAACATCTTACCTTTTCAAAAAAAAAAAAAAAAAAAAAGAAAAAATGCCTTACTCGCAGAGATAGCGAATATTATAGTTTCATGGGTTTGAAGTGCCGAAGAAAAACAGAAACACTAATTCAACTAGGGTTTTGTAGGCTTAATATTGGAAGAGATGGTGAGAACAGTTGTCTGGGCGGGCTTAAGAGGTGAATAGAAAAAAAAACCTAATTAAAAGTGTGAGAATAGGGTTTGGTGAGTTTCAAATGGTGAACAACAAAAAAAACCCTCATTGAACTAGGGTTTGTAGGTTTCAAATTGGAAGAAAGTGTTAGAACTTGGGTTTGGTGGGTCTGAATAGGTGAACCGAGAAAAAAACCATAATTCACCGAGATTGTGAGAAATTGGGTTGTGTGGGTTTGAAGTGCAAGAGAGAAACAAAAACCTTTTTCTAGAAGATTGTGAGAACTAGGGTTCGGTTAGTTTGATTTGGAGAAGAGAAGCATAAAGCCTAATTCACAAAGAGTTCGAGAATTTGGTTTTCATGGGTTTGAAGTGGTGAAGAGAAACAAAAACCCGAAATCACAAAGCGTGTGAGAACCATGGTTTCGTGGGTTTGGATTGGGGATGAGAAACAGAAAGCCTATTTACACTAGGGTTTTGAGGATTAAAAAGCGGAAGAGAGTGTGAGAATTATTGTTTGGTAGGTTTGAAAAACTGAACCGAAAAAGAATCCCTAATTCACAGAGTGTGAGGTCTCCCAGCAGTCCCTTGAGAGTACTGTTTTGTGAGTTTAAATTGGTGAAGTAAAATGCAAACAGAAATTCAACAATGGTTTTGTAAGGTTTAAATATTAAATTGAGTAGGAGAACAATGGTTTGGCGGGTTTGAACTAATGAACAAAAACAAAAACCCTAACATATAGAGATTGAGAGAACCAGGGTTTTGTGTGTTTGAATTGCAGAAGAGAAACGTAAACCCTAATTCTAAGAGCTTTTGAGAACTAGGTTTGAATTGGAGAAGAGAAATAGAAGCCCTGATTCAGAAAGCGTCTGAGAGCTTTTTTTCGTGGGTTTGCGGGGTAAAGAGAAACAAAATCCCGAATTCATAGTGTGTGAGAATCAAGGTTTGGTAGTTTCGGTTTGGTGATGAGAAACATAAATCCTATTTACAGCAGGGTTTTTAGGTTTAAAATTGGAGGAAATGGTGAGATCTGTTGTTTGGAAGGTTTGAATAAGTGAACCGAAACAGAAACTCTAATTCACAGTGTGAAAGAACTAGGGTTTGGGCGGGTTTAAATTGGTGTAGTACAACATAAACCCTAATCCAACAATGGTTTTGTGAGGTCTAAAGATGGAAGGGAGTATGAGAACTACGGTTTGGTGGGTTTTAACAGGTGCCATGAAGCAAAATGCCTAACTCGCAGAGATAGCGAATATTAGAGTTTTATGGTTTTGAAGTGCCGAAGAAAAACAGAAACCCTAATTCAACTAGGGTCTGTAGGCTTAATGTTGGAAGAGAAGGTCAGAACATTTGTCTGGTAGGGCTTAAGAGGTGAATAGAGAAAAAGAAACACCTAATCAAAAGTGTGAGAATAGGGTTTGGTGAATTTCAAATGGTGAACAACAGAAAAAAAAACCACATTGAACTAGGGTTTGTAGGTTTCAAATTGGAAGAGAGTGTTAGAACTTGGGTTTGCTGGGTCTGAATAGGTGAATAGAGAAAAAAACCTTAATTCACCGAGATTGTGAGAAATTGGGTTGTGTGGGTTTGAAGTGCAAAAGAGAAACAAAAACCTTTTTTTAGAAGAAAGTGAGAACTAGGGTTCGGTTAGTTTGATTTAGAGAAGAGAAGCATAAAGCCTAATTCACAAAGAGTTCGAGAATTTGGTTTTCATGGGTTTGAAGTGGTGAAGAGAAACAAAAACCCGAATTCACAAAGCGTGTGAGAACCATGGTTTCGTGGGTTTGGATTGGGGATGAGAAATAGAAACCCTATTTACACTAGGGTTTTGAGGATTAAAAAGCGGAAGAGAGTGTGAGAATTATTGTTTTGTAGGTTTGAAAAACTGAACCGAAAAAGAATCCCTAATTCACAGAGTGTGAGGTCTAGGGTTTTGTGAGTTTAAATTGGTGAAGTACAATGCAAACAGAAATTCAACATTGGTTTTGTAAGGTTTAAATATTGAATTGAGTAGGAGAACAAGGGTTTGGCGGGTTTGAACTGATGAACAAAAACAAAAACCCTAACTTATAGAGATTGAGAGAACCAGGGTTTTGTGTGTTTGAAGTGCAGAAGAGAAACGTAAACCCCAATTCTAAGAGCTTTTGAGAACTAGGTTTGAATTGGAGAAGAGAAATATAAGCCCTTATTCAGAAAGAGTCTGAGAGCTTTATTTTCGTGGGTTTGCGGGGGTAAAGAAAAAACAAAATCCCGAATTCATAGTGTGAGAATCAAGGTTTAGTAGTTTCGGTTTGGTGATGAGAAACATAAATCCTATTTACAGTAGGGTTTTTATGTTTAAAATTGGAGGAAAGGGTGAGATCTGTTGTTTGGAAGGTTTGAATAAGTGAACCGAAAAAGAAACTCTAATTCACAGTGTGAAAGAACTAGTATTTGGGCGGGTTTAAATTGGTGTAGTACAACATAAACCCTAATCCAACAATGGTTTTGTGAGGTCTAAAGATGGAAGGGAGTATGAGAACTACGGTTTGGTGGGTTTTTTATAAACATCTTACCTTTTAAAAAAAAAAAAAAATGCCTAACTCGCAGAGATAGCGAATATTAGAGTTTTATGGGTTTGAAGTGCCGAAGAAAAACAGAAACCCTAATTCAACTAGGGTTTTGTAGGCTTAATGTTGGAAGAGATGGTGAGAACAGTTGTCTGGGAGGGCTTAAGAGGTGAATAGAAAAAAAAACCTAATTAAAAGTGTGAGAATAGGGTTTGGTGAGTTTCAAATGGTGAACAACAAAAAAAACCCTCATTGAACTAGGGTTTGTAGGTTTTAAATTGGTGTAGTACAACATAAACCCTTATCCAACAATGGTTTTGTGAGGTCTAAACATGGAAGGGAGTATGAGAACTACGGTTTGGTGGGTTTCAACAGGTGCCATTAAGCAAAATGCCTAACTCACAGAGATAGCGAATATTAGAGTTTTATGGGTTTGAAGGGCTGAAGAGAAACAGAAACCCTAATTCAACTAGGGTTTTGTAGGCTTAATGTTGCAAGAGATGGTGAGAACAGTTGTCTGGGAGGGCTTAAGAGGTGAATAGAAAAAAAAACCTAATTAAAAGTGTGAGAATAGGCTTTGGTGAGTTTCAAATGGTGAACAACAAAAAAAACCCTCATTGTACTAGGGTTTGTAGGTTTGAAATTGGAAGAGAGTGTTAGAACTTGGGTTTGGTGGGTCTGAATAGGTTAATAGAGAAAAAAAACCTTAATTCACCGAGATTGTGAGAAATTGGGTTGTGTGGGTTTGAACTGCAAAAGAGAAACAAAAACCTTTTTTTAGAAGATAGTGAGAACTAGGGTTCGGTTAGTTTGATTTGGAGAAGAGAAACATAAAGCCTAATTCACAAAGAGTTCGAGAATTTGGTTTTCATAGGTTTGAAGTGATGAAGAGAAACAAAAACCCGAATTCACAAAGTGTGTGAGAACCATGGTTTCGTGGGTTTGGATTGGGGATGAGAAACAGAAACCCTATTTGCATACACAAATTTGTGATCTTGGGTGAGTGAAGCGCATTGTATCAAGGGAGGATTGTTCTCTTGATTGTGTGAAGAGCTAGTTAGCTCTTTTGTAAAGGTTTTGCTATTTCACCTATTGAAGGAAGAGCCATAGTGTGAGGATCGGGAAAGTCTCAAGGAAGGGGAATCTTTTAGCCGAGGAGTAGGAGTTACCTAACCTCGTAAAAATCACGGTGTCAATATCTCCATCTCTATCTCCTTACTTTATGTTCATGCATGCTTAATTTATATTGTGGAAAATAGCTTGTTGAATTTAACTAAAATTATTCATTGCATATTTTACCTTGTAAATTAATATTGAACCTTGTTGCATGTTCTAGTAAGAATAAAAAGAAGTTAGAAATTATTTTTAAAACCCTATTCACCCCCCTCTAGGGTATTTTAGTGACTTACAATGTGAATTCGGGTTTTTGTTTCTCTTCACCACTTCAAACCCAGGAAAACCAAATTCTCAAACTCTCTGTGAAATTGGGTTTCTGTTTCTCTTCTCAAAGTCAAACTATCTTTTCCCTAGTTCTTATAATCTCTTAGAATCAGGGGTTTTGTTTCCCTTCTAAACATCAAACCCACCAAACCCTAGTTCTCACAATCTACGTGAGTTAGGGTTTTAGTTCCTCTTCAGCACTTCGAACCCACAAAAACCAAGTTATCACAATCTCTGTGAGTTAGGGTTTCTATTTCTCTTCAGCACTTCTAACCCAACAAACCCATGTTATCATACTCAATTCTATCTTTAAACCTTACAAAACCATTGTTGAATTAGGTTTTACGTTGTACTTCACCAATTTAAAGCCACCAAACCCTAGTTCTCACACAGTTGAAATTAAGGTTTCTATTTCGGTTCACCTGTTCAAATCTACCAAATTACTGTTCTCACACACTTGTCCAATTTTAAACCCAAAAACCCTAGTGTAAATAGGATTTATGTTCTCATCTTCAATCCAAACCCACGAAAACCTTGTTCTCAAACACTCTCTGAATTCAGGTTTTTGATTTTATTCTACACTTCAAAACCAAGAAAACCAAATTCTCAAACTCTCTATGAAATAGGGTTTATGTTTCTCTTCTCCAATTGAAACTAACTGAACCCTAGTTCTCACAATCTCTTAGAATCGGGGTTTTTGGTTCTCTTATGCTATTAAAATCGACCAAACCCTAGTTCTCACAATCACTCTGAGTTAGGTTTATGTTTCTCTTCGGCACTTCAAACCCACGAAACCCTAATGCTCGATATCTTTGTGAGTTAGGAATGTTCTTTCTGTTCACCTGTTCAAACCCACCAAACCCTAGTTATGAAACTTAATTCGATCTTTAAACCATACAAACCATTGTTGAATTAGGTTTGCGTATTACTTCACCAATTTAAACCCACCAAACCCTAGTTTTCACACTTTGTAAATTTGGGTTTCTATTTCAGTTCACCTGTTCAAACCAACCAAAAAACAATTCTCACCCTCTCTTCCAATTTTAAACCTAAATACCCTAGTGGAAATCGGGTTTCTCTTTCTCATCACCAATCCAAACTGACCAAACCCTAATTCTCACACACTATGAATTCTTGATTTTATTTCTCTTCGCCAGTTTAAACATACAAAAATGAAGTTCTCAAACTCTCTGTGAATTAGGGTTTCTGTTTCTCTTCTCCAGTTCAAAATAATCGAACCCTAGTTCTCACAATCTGTTAAAATTACGGTTTTTGTTTCCCATCCGCACATCAAATCCACCAAACCGTAGTTCTCCCAATATCAGTGAGTTAGGGTTCTGTTTCTCTTTAGCAATTGAAGCCCACCAAACCTTGGTTCTCACAATCTCTATAAGTCAGGGTTATTGTTTATCTTCACCTGTTCAAACCCAAGAAACCCTTCTTATCATACTAAATCCCATCTTCCAACCTTATAAAACCATTGTTGAATTAGGGTTTGCGTTGTATTTCACAAATTTAAACCCACCAAACCCTATTTCTCGCACTTAGTAAATTTGGGTTTTTGTTTCGGTTCAGCTGTTCAAACCTACCAGACAACAGTTGTTACACTCTCTTCCAATTATAAACCTCAAAACCCTACTATAAATAGTGTTTCTGGTTCTTATCACCTAACCAAATCCACGAAACCCTAGTTCTCAGACAATGTGAATTTGGGTTTTTGTTTCTCTTCTCCACTTCAAACCGAGGAAAACCAAATTCTCAAACTCTCTGTGAAATTGGGTTTCTGTTTCTCTTCCCAAATTCAAACTATCTGAACCCTAGTTCTTATATTCTCTTAGAATTAGGGTTTTTGTTTCTCTTCTGAACTTCAAACCCACCAAACCCTAGATCTCACAATCTGTGTGAGTTAGGGTTTTAGTTCCTCTTCAGCACTTCAAACCCAGTAAAACCAAGTTCTCACAATCTCTGTGAGTTAGGGTTTCTGTTTCTCTTCACCACTTCAAACCCAACAAACCCATGTTATCATACACAATTCTATCTTTAAACATTACAAAATCATTGATGAATTAGGGTTTACGTTTTACTTCACGAATTTAAACCTACAAAACCCTAGTTCTCAAACATTTTAAATTATGGTTTATGTTTTGGTTCACCTGTTCAAACCTACCAAATAACTGTTCTCACACTCTATTCCAATTTTAAACCTAAAAACCCTAGTCTATATAGGGTTTCTATTTCTCATTTTCAATCCAAACCCACGATACCCTTGTTCTCACACACTTTGTGTATTCTGGTTTTTGTTTCTCAAACCACTTCAAAACCAAGAAAACCAAATTCTTAAACTCTCTGTGAAATAGGGTTTCTGTTTCTCTTCTCCTATTGAAACTAACTGAACCCTAGTTCTCACAATCTTTTAGAATTGGGGTTTTTGTTTCTCTTATGCTCTTAAAACCAACCAAACCCTAGTTCTCACAATCTCTGTGAGTTAGGTTTCTGTTTCTCTTCGGCACTTCAAACCCACGAGACCGTAATGCTCGATATCTTTGTGAGTTAGGGTTGTTGTTTATGTTCGCCTGTTCAAACCCACCAAACCCTAGTTATGAAACTTAATTCGATCTTTAAACCATACAAACCATTGTTGAATTAGGTTTGCGTATTACTTCACCAATTTAAACCTACCAAACCCTAGTTTTCACAGTTTGTAAATTTGGGTTTCTATTTCAGTTCACTTGTTCAAACCAACCAAAAAACAATTCTCACACTCTCTTCCAATTTTAAACCTAAATACCCTAATGGAAATATGGTTTCTGTTTCTCATCACGAATACAAACCGACTAATCCCTAATTCTAACACACTAGGAATTCTTGATTTTATTTTTCTTCGCCAGTTTAAACACACAAAAACGAAGTTCTGAAACTCTTTGTGAATTACGGTTTCTGTTTCTCTTCTCCAGTTCAAACTAATCGAACCCTAGTTCTCACAATCTGTTAGAATTACGGTTTTTGTTTCCCATCCGCACATCAAACCCACCAAACCGTAGTTCTCCCAATATCAGGAGTTAGGATTCTGTTTCTCTTTAGCAATTGAAGCCCACCAAACCTTGGTTCTCACAATCTCTATAAGTCAGGGTTTTTGTTTCTCTTCACCTGTTCAAACCCAAGAAACCCTTCTTATCATACTCAATCCCATCTTCCAACCTTATAAAACCATTGTTGAATTAGGGTTTGCGTTGTATTTCACAAATTTAAACCCACCAAACCCTATTTCTCGCACTCAGTAAATTTGGGTTTTTGTTTCGGTTCACCTGTTCAAACCTACCAGAAAATAGTTCTCACACACTCTTCCAATTATAAAACTCAAAGCCCTAATATAAATAGTGTTTCTGTTTCTTCTCACCTATCCAAATCCACGAAACCCTAGTTCTCAGACAATGTGAATTCGGGTTTTTGTTTCTCTTCACAACATCAAACCGAGGAAATCGAAATTCTTAAACTCTCTATGAAATTGAGTTTCTGTTTCTCTTCTCAAATTCAAACTATTTGAACACTAGATCTTATAATCTCGTAGAATTAGGGCTTTTGTTTCTCTTCTGCACTTCAAACCCACCAAACCCCAGCTCTCACAATCTGTGAGAGTTAGGGTTTTAGTTCCTCTTCAGCACTTCAAACCCACAAAAACCAAGTTTTCACAATCTCTGTGAGTTAGGGTTTTTATTTCTCTTCACCACTTCAAACCCAACAAACCCATGTTATCATACTCAATTCTCTCTTAAAATCTTACAAAATCATTGTTTAATTAGGGTTTACGTTGTATTTCACCAATTTAAACCTACAAAACCCTAGTTCTCACACACTTTAAATTAGCGTTTTTGTTTCGGTTCACCTATTCAAACCTACCAAAAAACTGTTCTCACACTATATTCTAATTTTAAACATAAAAACCCAAGTCTAAATAGGGTTTCTGTTTCTCATCTTCAATCCAAACCCACGAAACCCTTGTTCTTACACACTCTGTGAATTCTACTTTTTGTTTCTCTTCACCACTTCCAAACCAAGAAAACCAAATTCTCAAACTCTCTGTGAAATAGGGTTTCAGTTTCTCTTCTCCAATTAAAACTAACTGAACCCTTGTTCTCACAATCTTTGTGAGTTAGGTTTCTGTTTGTCTTCGGCACTTCAAACCAACGAAACCCTAATGCTTGATATCTTTATGAGTTAGGGTTGTTGTTTATGTTCACATGTTCAACCCCAACAAACCCTAGTTATGAAACTTAATTCTATCTTTAAAACATACAAACCATTGTTGAATTAGGTTTGTGTATTACTTCATCAATTTAAACCTACCATACCCTAGTTCTCACACTTTGTGTATCTGGGTTTCTATTTCAGCTCACCTGTTCAAACCAACCAAGAAAAATTCTCACCCTCTCTTCCAATTTTAAACCTAAATACCCTAGTGGAAATAGGGTTTCTGTTTCTCATCACCAATCCAAACCGACCAAACCCTAATTCTCAAACACTATCAATTCTTGATTTTATTTCTCTTCGCCAGTTTAAACACACAAAAATGAAGCTCTCAAACTCTTTGTGAATTAGGGTTTCTGTTTCTCTTCTCCAGTTCAAAATAACCGAACCGTAGTTCTCACAATCTCTTAGAATTACGGTTTTTGTTTCCCTTCCGCACATCAAACCCACCAAACCGTAGTTTTCCCAATATCAGTGAGTTAGGGTTCTATTACTCTTTAGCACTTGAAACCCACCAAACCCTGGTTCTCACAATCTCTATAAGTTAGGTCTTTTGTTTCTCTTCACCTGTTTAAACCAAACAAACCCTTCTTATCATCCTCAATTCCATCTTCCAACCTTACAAAACCATTGTTGAATTAGGGTTTGCGTTGTATTTCACAAATTTGAACACACCAAACCCTATTTCTCACACTCTGTAAATTAGGGTTTTTATTTCGATTCATGTGTTGATACCTACAAGACAACAGTACTCACATTATCTTCCAATTTTAAACCTCAAAACCCACGAAAGCCTAGTTGTCAGACAATGTGAATTTGGATTTTTGTTTCTCTTCACCACTTCAAACCGAGAAAATCCAAATTCTCAAACTCTCTATGAAATTGGGTTTCTGTTTCTCTTCTCAAATTCAAACTATCTGATCCTTAGTTCTTATAATCTCTTAGAATTAGGGCTTTTTCTTCTCTTCTGCACTTCAAACCCACCAAACCCTAGTTCTCACAAACTCTGTGAGTCACGGTTTTTGTTCCTCTTCAGCACTTCAAACCCACAAAAACCATGTTCTCACAATGTCTATGAGTTAGGGTTTCTGTTTCTCTTTAGCACTTCAAACCCAACAAGCCCATGTTATCATACTGAAATTCTATCTTTAAACCTTACCAAATCATTGCTGAATTAGAGTTTACGTTGTACTTCACCAATTTAAACCCACCAAACCCTAGTTCTCATGCACTTTAAATTAGGGTTTCTATTTCGGTTCACCTGTTCAAACCTTCCAAATAACTGTTCTCGCACTCTTTTCTAATTTTAAACCTAAAAACCCTAGTCTAAATAGGATTTTTGTTTCTCATCTTCAATCCCAGCCCACGGAACCCTTCTTCTCACACACTTTGTGAATTCAGGTTTTTGTTTCTCTTCACCACTTCAAAACCAAGAAAACCAAATTCTCAAACTCTCTGTGAAATTGGGATTCTTTTTCTCTTCTCCTATTGAAACGAACTGAACCCTAGTTCTCACAATATCTTAGAATTGGGGTTTTTGTTTCTCTTATGTTCATAAAACTGACCAATCCTTAGTTCCCACAATCTCAGTGAGTTAGGTTTCTATTTCTCTTCGGCACTTCAAACCCAAGAAACGCTAATGCTCGATATCTTTGTGAGTTTCGATTGTTGTTTCTATTCACCTGTTTAAACAAACCAAACCCTAGTTTTGAAACATAATTCGATTGTTCATACCAACAAAAAAATAATTCACCAATTTACACCCACCAATCCCTAGTTCTCACAACCATAGAAACCATTGTTGAATTAGGTTTGCGTATTACTTCACCAATTTAAACCCACCAAACCCTAGTTCTCACACTTTGTAAATTTGGGTTTCTATTTCAGTTCACGTGTTCAAACCAACCAAAAAATAATTCTCACCCTCCCAATTTTAAACCCGAATACCCTAGTGGAAATTGGGTTTCCGTTTCTCATCACCAATCCTAACTGACCAAACCCTAATTCTCACACACTATCAATTCTAGATTTTATTTCTATTTGCCAGTTTAAAGACAGAAAAATGAATTCTAAAACTCTTTGTTAATTAGGGTTTATGTTTCTTTTCACCACTTCAAACCAAGGAAAAACAAATTCTCAAACTCTCTATGAAATTGGGTTTCTGTTTCTCTTTTCAAATTCAAACAATTTGAACCCTAGTTCTTATAATCTCTTACAATTAGGGTTTTTGTTTCTCTTATGAACTTCAAACCCACCAAACTTTAGTTCTCACAATATGTGTGAGTTAGGGTTTTAGTTCCTCTTCAGCACTTCAAACCCACAAAAACCAAGTTCTGACAATCTCTGTTAGTTAGGGTTTCTGTTTCTCTTCAGCACTTCAAACCCAACAAACCCATGTTATCATACTCACTTCTAACTTTAAACCTTACAAAATCATTGTTGAATTAGGGTTTACGTTGTACTTCACCAATTTAATCAAACCAAACCCTAGTTCTCACACATTTTAAATTAGGGTTTTTGTTTTGGTCCACCTGTTCAAACCTACCAAAGAATTGTTCTCATACTCTTTTCTAATTTTAAACCTAAAAACCCTAGTCTAAATAGGGTTTCTGTTTCTTATCTTCAATCCAAACCCACGAAACCCTTGTTCTCACACACTTTGTGAATTCTGGTTTTTGTTTCTCTTCACCACTTCAGAACCAATAAAACCAAATTCTTAAACTCTCTGTGAAATAGGGTCTCTGTTTCTCATTCTCCTATTGAAACTAACTGAACCCTAGTTCTCACAATCTTTTAGAATTGGGGTTTTTGTTTCTCTTATGCTCTTAAAACTAACAAAACCCTAGTTCTCACAATCTCTATGAGTTAGGTTTCTGTTTCTCTTCGGCACTTCAAACCCACGAAACCCTAATGCTCGATAACTTTGTGAGTTAAGGTTGTTGTTTCTGTTCACCTGTTCAAACCCACCAAACCCTAGTTATGAAACTTAATTCAATCTTTAAACCGTACAAACCATTGTTGAATTAGGTTTGCGTATTACATAACCAATTTAAACCCACCAAACCCTACTTTTCACACTTTGTGAATTTGGGTTTCTATTTCAGTTCACCTGTTCAAACCAACCAAAAAACAATTCTCACACTCTCTTCCAATTTTAAACCTAAATACCCTAATGGAAATATGGTTTTTATTTCTCATCACCCATCCAAACCGACCAAACCCTAATTCTAACACTAGGAATTCTTGATTTTATTTTTCTTCGCCAGTTTAAACACACAAAAACGAAGTTCTCAAACTCTTTGTGAATTAGGGTTTCTGTTTCTCTTCTCCAGTTCAAAATAACCGAACCCTAGTTCTCACAATCTGTTAGAATTACGGTTTTTGTTTCCCATCCGCGCATCAAACCCACCAAACCGTAGTTCTCTCAATATCAGTGAGTTAGGATTCTATTTCTCTTTAGCAATTAAAGCCCACCAAACCTTGGTTCTCACAATCTCTATAAGTCAGGGTTTTTGTTTCTCTTCACCTGTTCAAACCCAAGAAACCCTTCTTATCATACTCAATCCTATCTTCCAACCTTACAAAACCATTGTTGAATTAGGGTTTGCGTTGTTTTTCACAAATTTAATCCCACCAAACCCTATTTCTCGCACTCATTAAATTTCTGTTTTTGTTTCGGTTCACCTGTTCAAATCTACCAGAAAATAGTTCTCACACTCTCTTCCAATTTTAAACCTCAAAGCCCTACTGTAAATAGTTTTTCTGTTTCTTCTCACCTATCCAAATCCATGAAACCCTAGTTCTCAGAAAATGTGAATTCGGGTTTTTGTTTCTCTTCACAACTTCAAACCGAGGAAATCAAAATTCTCAAACTCTCTGTGAAATTGGGTTTTTGTTTCTCTTCTCAAATTCAAACTATCTGAACAGTAGACCTTATAATCTCGTAGAATTAGGGCTTTTGTTTCTCTTCTGCACTTCAAACCCACCAAACCCTAGTTCTCACAATCTATGAGAGTTAGGGTTTTAGTTTCTCTTCAGCACTTCAAACCCACAAAAACCAAGTTTTCACAATCTCTGTGAGTTAGGGTTTTTGTTTCTCTTCACCACTTCAAACCCAACAAACCCATGTTATCATACTCATTTCTCTCTTTAAACCTTACAAAATCATTGTTTAATTAGGGTTTATGTTTTTCTTCACCAATCTAAACCTACAAAATCCTAGTTCTCACACACTTTAAATTAGGGTTTCTGTTTCGGTTCACCTATTCAAACCTACCAAATAACTGTTCTCACACTCTATTCTAATTTTAAACCTAAAAACCCTAGTCTAAATAGGGTTTCTGTTTCTCATCTTCAATCCAAACCCACGAAACCCTTGTTCTTACACACTCTGTGAATTCAACTTTTTGTTTCTCTTCACCACTTCCAAACCAAGAAAACCAAATTCTCAAACTCTCTGTGAAATAGGGTTTCAGTTTCTCATGTAGGTTCGAACAGGTAAATTGAAACAGAAACCCTAATTCACAGAGCGTGAAAACTAGGGTTTGGTGAGTTTATATTGGGGAAGTACAATGCAAACCCAAATTGAATAATGGTTTTCAAAGGTTTAAAGATGGAATTGAGTATGACAACTAGGGTTTGGTCGTTTAACAAGTAAACAAAAACAAAAACCCTAACACACAGAGTTTGTGAGAACCAGGGTTTGGTGGGCTTGAAGTGCAGAAGAGAAACATAAACCCCAATTATAAGAGGTTGGGAGAATTATGGTTCAGTTAGTTTAAATTGGATAGGACAAAAAAGATACCTTAATTCATAGAGTGTTTGAGAACTTGGTTTTCATGGGTTTGAATTGGTGAAGAGAAATAAAATTCCTAATTCATAGTGTGTGTGAATCAGGGTTTGGTAGGTTTGGATTGGTGATGTGAAATAGAAATCCTATTTATAGTAGGGTTTTAGGTTTAATGTTGGGAGAGAGTGTGAGAACTATTATTTGGTAGGTTTGAATAGGTGAACGGAAAATAAAACTCTAATTTACAGTGTGTAAGAACTAGGGTTAGGGTGGGTTTAAATTGGTGAAGTACAACGTAAACCCTAATTCAACAATAGTTTTGTAAGGTCTAAAGATTGAATAGAGTATGAGAACTAGGGGTTTGGTGGGTTTGAACAGGTGAACAGAACAAAAATCCTAACTCACAGAGATGTGGAAGAGATGTAGAAACCCTAATTCAACTAAGGTTTTGTAGCCTTAAAGTTTGAAGATATTTTGAGAAATGTTGTCTGGTTGTTTTTTGAGCAAAACAGAAATAAAAAAACCTAATTCACAGTGTGAGAATAGGATTTGGTGAGTTTAAATTGCAGAAGTACGAAAGAAACCTTAATTCAACTAGGGTTTTGTACGTTTCAAATAGGAAGAGGGTGTGAGAACTTGGGTTTAGAGGGTTTAAGCAGGTTAGCAGAAACAAAAACCCTAATTCACCGAGATTGTGAGAAATAGGGTTGAGTGGGTTTGAAGTCCAGAAGAAAAAGAAAAACATTTTTTTAGATGATTGTCAGAACTAGGGTTCAGTTAGTTTAAATTGGTGAAGAGAAACAGAAACCCTAATTCATAGAGAGTTTGAGAATTTTGCTTTTATCGGTTTGAAGTTGTGAAGAGAAATAAAATCCCGAATTCACAGCGTATGAGAACCATGGTTTCATGGGCTTGGATCTATGATGTGAAATAGAAACCCTATTTACACTAGGGTTTTTAGGTTTTAAATTTCAAGAGAGTGTGAGAATGGTTGTTTGGTAGGTTTGAACAGGTGAACCAAAATTGAAACCCTAATTCATAGTGTGAGAAGTAGGGTTTGATGGGTTTTAATTGGGGAAGTACAATGCAAACCCAAATTCAACAATGGTTTTGTAAGCTTTAAAGATGGAATTGAGTATGAGAACTAGGGTTTGGTGGGTTTGAACATGTGAACAGAAACAAAAACCCAAACTCATTATAGATATCGGGTATTAGAGTTTTATGGGATTGGAATGTTGAAGAGAAACAGAAACCATAATTCAACTAGGGTTTTGTAGGCTTATAGTTGGAAGAGATTATGCGAGAACATGGTTTTTAGGTTCAAAGTTGAACCTAAAAACCCAAACTCATAGAGATATCGGGTATTAGTTTTTAGGTGTGTGAGAACAGTTGTTTGGTAGGTTTGAATAGGTGAACCGAAACAGAAACCCTAATTCACGAAGTGTGAGAACAAGGTTTTGGTGTGTTTAAATTGGTTAAGTACATGGCAAATCCAAATACAACAATGGTTTTGTAATGTCTAAATATGGAATTGAGAATGAGAACTAGGGTTTGGTGGGTTTGAAGTGGTAAACCGAAATAAAAACCCTGACTCACAAAGATTGTCAGAACCAGGGTTTTGTGGGTTTGAAGTGCATAAGAGAATCATAAACCCTAATTCAGAGAGATTGTGACAACTAGGTTCGGTTAGTTTGAATTAGAGAAGAGAAACAGAAACCCTAATTGATAGAGCGTTTGAGAACTTGGTTTTCGTGGGATTGAAGTGGTGAAGAGTAAAAAAATTCCGAATTCATAGTGTGTGAGAATCAGGGTTTGGTAGGTTTGGATTGGTGATGAGAAACAAAAATTCTTTTTACAGTAGGGTTTTTAGGTTTAAATTGGAAGAAAGTGTGAAAACTGTTGTTAGGTAGGTTTTAACACAAATTCACAGTGTGTTAAAACTAGGGTTTGGGTGGGTTTAAATTGGTGAAGTACAATGGAATTGAAGATGAGAACTAGGGTTTGATGGGTTTTAACAAGTGAATTGAAACAAAAACCCAAACTCACAACGATATCGAGTATTAGGGTTTGGTGGGTTTGAAGTGCTGAAGAGAAACAAAAACCCTAATTCAACAAGGGTTTTTTGGTTTAAAGTTGGAACAGATTATGAGAATTGTTGTCTTGTAGGTTTTAAGAGGTGAACAGAAAACAAAAAACCCTAATTCACTGTGTAAGAATAGGATTTTGTGAATTTAAATTGGTGCATACAAAATAAACCCTAATTCAAGTAGGGTTTTATATGTTTCAAATTGGAAGAGAGTGTGAGAACATGGGTTTGGAGGGTTTGAACAGGTGAACATAAACAAAAACCCTAACCAACTGAGATATCGAGTATTATGGTACGGTCGTTTTGAAGTGCGGAAGAGAAACAGAAACCCTAATTCAACAAGGGTTTTGTGGGCTTAAAGTTGGAAGAGATTGTGAGAACTGTTGTCTTGTAGGTTTTAAGATGTGAACAGAAATAAAAACCCTAATTTATTGTGTGAGAATAGGATTTGGGGAGTTTAAATTGGTGAAGTACTTGGGTTTGGAGGGTTTGAACAAGTGAACAAAAATAAAAACCCAAATTCATCGAGATTATGAGAAATAGGGTTGGGTGGGCTTGAAGTGCAGAAGAGAAACATAAACCTTTTTTTAGAAGATTGTGAGAACTAGAGTTCGGTTAGTTTAAATCGGAGAAGAGAAACAAAAACCCTAATTTACAGAGAGTTTATAAATTTTGTTTTCATTGGTTTGAACTGGTGAAAAGAAACAAAAACCCGAATTCACAGAGTGAGAATAGGGTTTGGTGAGTTTAAATTGGTGAAGTACAAAAGAAACCCTAATTCCGCTGATGTTTTGTAGGTTTCAAATTGGAAGAGAGTGTGAGAACTTGGGTTTTGAGGGTTTGAAAAGGTGAACAGAAACAAAAATGCTAATTTACCGAGATTGCGAGAAATAAGGTTTAGTGGGTTTGAATTGCAGAAGAGGAACATAAACCTTCTTCTACAAGATTGTGAGAACTAAGGTTTGGTGAGTTTGAATTGGAAAAGAGAAACATAAACCCTAATTCACAGAAACTTTGAGAATTTAGTTTTCCTGGGTTTGAAGTTGTGAAGAGAAACAAAAACACAAATTCACATACGGTGTGAGAACCAGGTTTTCGAGGGATTCAATTGGTGATGAGAAATAGAAACCCTATTTACACTAGGTTTTTTAGTTTTAAAATTGCAAAAGAGTGTGAGAACTATTGTTTAGTAGGTTTGAACTAGTGAACCGAAACAATAACCCTAATTCATTGAGTGTGACAACTAATGTTTGGTAGGTTTGGTTGCTTAGAGTCGGTGAACAAAAACAAAAACCCTAACTCACAAAGATATCGATTATTAGGGTTTGGTGGGTTTGAAGTGCATAAGACAAATAGAAACCCTAATTCAACTAGGGTTTTGTTGTCCAAAAGTTGGAATAGATTGAGAGTACTGTTGTCTGGTAGGTTTGAACAGGTGAATAGAAACTAAAACCCTAATTCGCAATGTGAGAATAGGGTTTGAATAAATTGGTGATGTACAAAAGAAACCCTTGTTGACCCAAGGTTTTCCACCATGGGTAAACATGACATTTTGATGATAACAAACAATTGAATGTGGTGAATTTAATGTCTACTTGAGTTATGTTTAATAGGTTATTGATTCAAGATAAACTCAAGAGAGCTAGTGGATCCATGAGAAGATCAACCAAAGGTACTTAGAGCTCAAAAGACATTAGAGACAAGGATGGAGACATCAACCCAAAGCTTAAAGAAATTGAAGATCAAAGAAATAGGTAAAATAGTCTTGTGTGAGTGCTAGATTAAATGTAAAGTTATTTTTGAAATAACTTATTTGAAAGCTCAACTCTTGACCATATAGCATATAGGATCATGCATATCATTCATGAGTCCTTGAATCATTAGCATTAGACTATGAACATCATTTAGTCTTTGCTAAAGTTGAGTTAGTTCAAGTTTTCATAAGCTATGGAAGAACTCAACAAAGATGTTGTCCTAGAACCATTAACTTAACTCATATCACTTGAAATGGATTCTAGATGCATATTAAAGCTTTGAACAAAATTGTTAAACCATGAAAAACTTTTGTCTAATATTGAGAATTTGTTTAAATTGGAAAAACATTTTATGACCTCAATATTGACTTTAGGAATTTTAAGGACCTGAATAAGTTTCTAAGACATCCTAGGAGTGTGTCTAAGTCATTTCGGAAAAATCCCAAAAGATTTCACAAAAAACCATCAAGTGGGTTAGAAGTTCGAAATGAAGCGTCACATTCAAACGACCATATTGCACTCAACAATGTATCAAATGGAGTTATTCAAAAGTCTAAAATCAAGAGCTTGAAGTATTCTTTCCAAAAAGCTAAAGAACGCCTTTATCCGAGTTACGGAACTCTAGTTATGACCAAAAGAGTGAACTGTGTCGAAACTGGGCTGAACAACCCAGTCGACCCAGTCGACTGGGCCAAGAAGACAAGTCGACTGGCTGAGTCAGAGAGTTACAAATAAATTTTGGAATGAATTTTTGAAGACCCAGTCGACTGCCCCAAAACACCTAGTCGACTGCCTCATCCGGAATTTGAATTCTAACGGCTAGTTTCGGATCCAAAGTGTTCCAAAACTTCCCCAAACACCCCCCAATGGCTATATTGTATTCCTATACTATATATGTGCCTTATATGAGCCAAAAATGGTTAAGAGAAGAGAGGGAGATAGGAGTATGAAAGATCTATCATTTATGCTTCAATTTTGAAATTATTTTTCGGTAAAAAACTCCTACATGAATCACCACATGAGCATCATTCATATTTTATTCTTGTGATTCATTCTTCATACTTGAGTTGATCTTTTCAATTGAGTATTTCATTTATGACTCTAAGTATATGAGGAAGTGAGCTTTGCATTTCTATATCCATATATTGAGAGATATTGTTGTACACTCAAATTCAATTCTTATTCATTTGAGAGTGAAAGTCAAAGAAGTTGTCTTGGAATGGGAATGGCTTGTTGAAGCTTTGTAAAGGTTTCTCTCAAGCTTAAAAAGAGAGGATTTGGTTGGTTCTCCACCCGCAAGAGTGAGCAATGGTCGGCTCTTCACCCGGAAGCAAGAGTGTTCGAAGGTTGGCTCTCCACCCACAAGAGTGAGCAAGGTTGACTCTTCACCCGGAAGAAGGAGCGTGTAAGGGTTTTCTATTCACCCGGAAGAATGAGGCATGTAAGGGTTTGTTTTTCCCCGAAAACAGAAGCACGATAGTGGAATCCTTGAGAGGTTATCTCAAGGCATGGACTAGACCAAAGATTTGGTTGAACCATGTAAAAATATCGGTGTCTTTGGTGTGCATTTTCTCTAACCCTTATCTCTTTATTTTAAAATCAATTGCCATTTATAATCTTGAACTTTATATATATCAATGCTATGGAATTGTTTGTGGTTGTGTATCAATAAATAGGTTAGGATAAGGCATAGTTGAAATGAATTAAATTGTGTAACATGATTGGATTATAGCTTAGACTACTATCTCATTTAGATATAATCCATGTGCACACCAAGTGTTTGATAAAATTCATATTCAACACACCTTAGCATAAAATGTTTATATGCACCCCAAGTGTTTGACGAAATGCATATTCAATATAAGATTCTAATTGAAAATTTATGTATGAACTCAATGGTTGATAAATTGTCATAGACTCTATAAGACATTCCTCATGACTAATAGCACTTTGCATTATGTCTTTATAAATGAGAAAAGTGCTATAACATTCTTAGTTGAATTGCATACTTGGGTGCATGAATTATTTTCTATTCTACTTGATTCCATTATGCATATAATTGATTTCCCCAGTGTTGTTTTCAGTTCAAGTGTATTGGAGTTCTACTTATATCCTTCCAAAATCTGTGTTTAAACAGCTGAATGAGATTATGAGGAAATTGTTATGGAAAGGAGCTGACTTGAAGAGTGGAGGGGAGAAGATGGCATGGACTAAAGTGTGTTTGCTGAAAGATGAAGGGGGCTTAGGATTAAAAGAATTGATTGCTTGGAATGTGGCTGCTATTGGTAAGCAACTATGGAACCTGTTGCAGCCTATTCCCACTAACCTGTGGAGTAAGTGGGCTAGGATAGAGCTCATGAAATACCAGAATTTTTGGTTGCTTAAGGTCCCGGATAAAAGATCTTGGTCAAGGAAGAAGATAATGGGTCTAAGAGACACATTTAGACAATACATTGAGTACAAGGTTGGAAATGGAAATAATATTCTTCTTTGGCATGATGATTGGTTGTATCCCAATTCTATTGTAGAAAAGCATGGGGATAGAATGAGGTATGATTCTGGGTTAAGAAACAATTGTAAAGTCAATGCCATAATTAGAAATGGGCAATGGTTTCCTCCTTTTGCAAACTCTCATAAATTAATGGAGTTAAGAGATGATATCGCTACCCTTCCCCCTCCAGATTGTCATGATGTTAATACTTTGATTTGGAAGCCTACCAGGGGTAAGTATACTATTAGTTCAGCTTGGAATTTGTTAAGGAACAGGGATAATCAAATTCAATGGTACAAGACTGTGTGGTTCCCCAATAATATTCCAAGACATGCTTTCATCTTATGGACTTTAATTCATAATAGGATGCAGACACAAGATAAATTGGTCATTTATGGGTTGCTTCAGCAACAAAAATGTGTCTTTTGTGACTTACCGTGTGAAAGCAGGGATCATCTTTTTTTTGAATGCAGATTCTCTTCTCAAGTGTGGGCTTCGGTTGCTATTGAAAATGGTTTGAAGCAAGTTAGGAAGAAGTGGGTGGATATAGTAAATTGGTGCAATGACCATTGTACTAATAATACTTTAAAGGCATGTGTTACCAAACTCTCTTTGGCTGCAAGTGTTTACATTTTATGGAGGGAGAGGAACCTCAGGTTGTTTGCAGGAGAGTTTAAAAAGGAGGATTAACTCGTTCAGGAGATAAATTCCTCTGTCAAATTTAGATTGTATCACTTGTTGGATATTCAAAATGGAGATAGAGTTCCAAGCAATGGGTGAGGGGATTTTTTGCTCAGTTTTCCTAGATTTTATGTTTTGGGTTTGTGTTTGGATGAGCGGTCGAGAGGCAATGTTGTTGGGGATATGGTTTAGGAAATGGTTCAGATTTTGTGGGAGGTGCTTTGTGATAATTTTTATAAATGTTGCATTATCTTTTGATCCCTTTGTTTACAGTGTGCAGGTATATAAGTTGGTGATAGGAGTCCACGGGGTTCGGATGGCTATGAAGACACTCACTGTGATAGGAATTAATTTATGTAATCTGATGAAGATTATGTATATTATATCTGGGGTGAGTGTGCAGATATACAATTTGGTTGCTGAGGTTTAGAGGGTTCGGATGGAAATGAAGAAGCTCGTTGTCATAGGAATTAATTTATGTAATCTGATGAAGATTATGTCTATTATTACTGTGGTGCGGTGTTCTAGAGATATGTTAAACATTGGTTGTGATAGTCTTATGTTTTATCAGACTTGGTTTATTGTTGTAAGGATTACAGTGACTATCTTGTATTATCCCCTATGTTTAGAGTTAAGCTTAACTCGTTGGTGGGTATGGGGGTTCCACCCTTGGGGTATGCCCCAAGTATTTTGTAGGCTTTTAGCCATTTTTTAATTTTCTATAAAATTGACTTACCTTTCAAAAAAAAAAAAAACATTTTGCATATAATTGGTAATGCAATTCATTGTTTATGATTCAAAGTATGAATTGAGGTAGACACTTAAGATATCATCTTATTCACAATGTGTTTGACTAGAGCTCTACAAAGATTATTTTTGATAAAACAATGTTAAACCAAAAAAGTCTCAAAGTTTGTAATTGACCCTATTCAGCCCCCCCCCCCCCCCCCCCCCCCCCCCCCCCCCTCTAGGTGTCAATGTGTGGCCAACAACCCTAATTCAACTAGGGTTTTGTAGGTTTCAAATTGGAAGAGAGTGTGAGAACTTAAGTTTAGAGGGTTTGAACAGGTGAATAGAAACAAAAACCCAAATTCACCAAGATTGTGAGTATTAGAGTTGGCTGGGTTTAAATTATAGAAGAGAAACATAAACCTTTTACTAGACGATTGTAATAACAAAGGTTCGGTTATTTTGAATTGGAAAAGAGAAAAAGAAACCCTAATTCTCAGAGAGTTTGAAAATTTGGGTTTCCTCGGTTTGAAGTTATGAAGTCAAATAAAAACCGAATTCACAATGTGTTTGAGAACCAGGTTTTCGTAGGTTTGGATTGGTGATGAGAAACATAAACCCTATTTACACTATGGTATTTAGGTTTAAAATTTGAATCGAGTGTGAGAACTGTTGTTTGGGAGGTTTGAACTGGTGAACCGAAATAGGAACCCTAATTCACTTAGTGTGAGAACTTGGGTTTGGTGGGTTTAAATTGGTGAAGTACAATGCAAACCCTAATTCAACATAGGTTTTGTATGATTTAAAGATGGAATTGAGTATGAGAACAGAATTCTCAAAATCTCTGTGAATTGTGAGTACTACGATCGGGTGGGTTAGAACTACAGAAAAGAAACATAAACCTTTTTTTTAGAAGGTTGTGAGATCCTGGATTTGGTTCGTTTGAATTGGAGAAGAGAAACATAAACCCTAATTCATAGAGAGTTTAGATTGGTGATGAGAATCAGGGTTTCGTGGGTTTAGATTGGTGATGAGAAACAAAAACCCTATTTACCTAGGGTTTTTAGGTTTAAAATTGAAAGAGATTGCGATAATTGTTGTTTTGTAGGTTTGAACAGGTGAACCAAAATAGAAACCCTAATTCACAGTGTGTGAGACTAGGGTTTGGGTGGTTTTAAATTGGTGAAGTATAACAGAAACCCTAATTCAAAAATGGTTTTGTAAGGTTTAAAGATGGAATTGAGTATAAGAACTAGGGTTTAGTGGGTTTGAACAGGTGAACAGAAATAAAACCCCTAACTCAACAAGATATCGAGTATTAGGGTTTCGCGGGTTTGAAGTGTTGAAGAGAAACATAAACCCTAATTCAACTAGGGTTTTGTAGGTGTAAAGTTGGAATACATTGTTAGAACTGTTGTCTGGTAGATTTGAACAGGTTAATAGAAACAAAACGCTAATTCAAAGTGTGAAAATAGGATTTGGTGAGTTTAAATTGTTGAACTACAAAAGAAACCCTAATTCAACTTAGGTTTTGTAGGTGTCAAATTGGAAGAGAGTGTGAGAACTTGGGTTTGGAGGGTTTGAACAAGTGAACAGAAAAAAAATTCCAAATTCACTGAGTTTGTGAGAAATAGGGTTGGATATGTTTGAAGTGCAGAAGAGTCATAGAAACCTTTTTTTAGAAGATTGTGAGATCCACGATTCGGTTAGTTTGAATTTGAAAAGAGAAACAAAAACCTTAATTCACATAGTGTAAGAATTTGGTTTTCCTGGTTTTGAAGTTATGAAGAAAAATATAAAAAACAATTCACCAAGTGTGTGAGGACCAGGGTTTTGTGGGTTTGGATTGGTGATGAGAAATAGGAACCCTATTTACACTTGAGTTTTTAGGTTTAAAATTGGAAGAGAGTGTGAGAACTGTTGTTTGGTAGGTTTGAGTAGGTGAACCGAAACTGGTACCCTAATTTACTGAGTGGGAGAACAAGGGTTTGTTTGGTTTAAATTGGTGAAGTACAATGCAAACCTAATTTAACAATGGTTTTGTAAGGTTTAAAGATCGAATTTAGTATAAGAACTAGGGTTTGCTTGGTTTGAACATGTGAACAGAAACAAAAACCCTAACTCACAGAGATATCGAGTACTAGGGTTTGGGTGGGTTCGAAGTGCTGAAGAGAAACAGTAACACTTCTTCAACTAGGGTTTTGTAGGCTTAATGTTGGAAGAGATTGTGAGAACTGTTCTCAGGTAGGTTTGAATAGGTGAACAGAAAGAAAAACCCTAATTCATAGTGTGGAAATAGGGTTTGGTGAGTTTAAATTGGTGTAGTACAAAATAAACCCTAATTCAACTAGTGTTTTGTTGGTTTCAAATTGGAAGAGAGTGTGAGAACTTGGGTTAGGAGGGTTCCAACAGGTGAACAGAAACAAAAACCCGAATTCACCGAGATTGTGAGAAATAGGATTGGGTGGTTTTTAATTGCAGAAGAGAAACATAAACATTTTGTTAGAAGTTTGTGAGAACTAGGGTTGAGGTAGTTTGAATTAGAGAAGAGAAACAAAAACCCTAATTCACAAAGAATTTGAGAATTTGGATTTCATGGGTTTGAAATGGTGAAGAGAAACAAAAACCCGAATTCACAGAGTGTGTGAGAACTATGGTTCCGTCGGTTTGGATTGGTGATGAGAAACAGAAACCCTATTTACACTAAGGTTTTTAGGTTTAAAATTGGAAGAGAGTGTGAGAACTGTTGTTTGATAGGTTTAAACAGGTGAACCGAAACAGAAACCCTAATTCACAGAGTGGGAGAAGTAGGATTTGGTGGGTTTAAATTGGTTAAGTGCAACGCAAACCCTAATTCAACAATGGTTTTCTAAGGTTTAAATATAGAACGAAGAATGAGAATTGGAGTTTGGGTGGTTTGAACAGTGATCAAAAATAAAAACCCTAACTCACAGAGATAATGTTTTAGACAAAATTTCCAACCAAACATGTTTTTGTTTCCGGTTTACCCTCAGGACAAGAATAAGAAATTTTTTTGTTCTCAAGAGATAAAAAACGAAAACGAATACACTAGTTTCCAAACGCACCCTATGGTTCTCACACATTCTGTGCATTCGGGGATTTGTTTCATTTCACCACCTCAAACCCATGAAAACCAAATTCTCAAACTTTATTTGAATTAGGGTTTTTGTTTCTCTTCTCCAATTCAAACTAACCGAACCCTAATTCTCACAATGTTTCAAATAAAATGTTTTTGTTTCACTACTGCACTTCGGTTCACTTGTTCAAACCCTTCACACCAAAGTTCTTACACTCTCTTCCAATTTCAAGCATACAAAAGCCTTGTTCAATGAGGGTTTCTTTTGGACTTCACAAATTTAACATCACAAAACCCTATTCTCACACTGTGAATTAGGGTTTTGTTTTCAGTTCACTTGTTAAAACCTACCAAACAACCGTTCTCACAATCTCTACCAACATTTAGCCTCCAAAACCCTAATTGAATTAGGGTTTCTGTTTCTCTTCAGCACTTCAAAACCACCAAACCCTAATATACTCGAAATCTTTGTGAGTTAAGGTTTTTGTTTCTATTCACGTGTTCAAACCCACCATACCCTAGTTCTCATACTCAATTCCATCTTTAAACCTTACAAAACCGCTGTTGAATTAGGGATTGCGTTGTACTTCACCAATTTAAACCCACCAGACAATAGTTCTGACATTCTGTGAATTAGGGTTTCTGTTTCGGTTCACCTGTTCAAACCTACCAAACAACAATTCTCACACTCTCTTCCAATTTTCAACCTAAAAATCCTAGTGTAAATAGGGTTTCTGTTTCTCATCACCAATCCAATCCCAAGAAACGATGTTTCTCACACACTCTATGAATTCTGGGTTTTGTTTCTCTTCACCACTTCAAACCCATGAAAACCAAATTCTCAAACTCTGTGTGAATTAGGGTTTCTTTTGGAATTCAATAATTTACATTCACCAAACCAAATTCTGAAACTGCGAATTAGGATGTTTTTACAGTTCACCTATTCAAACCTACCAGACAACAGTTTTCACAGTCTCTTCCAACTTTTAGCCTATAAAACCAAAGTTTAGTTTGGGTTTCTATTTCTCTTAAGCACTTTAAACCCACCAAACCCTAATACTCGATTTCTTTGTGAGTTAAGGTTTAATTTCTATTCACATGTTCAAACCCACCAGACCCTAGTTCTCATACACAATTCCATCTTCAATCTTTACCAAACCGTTATTGAAGTAGGGTTTGCGTTGTACTTCACGAATTTAGACCCACCAAACCATAGTTCTCACACTCTGTGAATTAGGGTTTCTATTTCGGTTCACCTATTTAAACCTACCAAACAACAGTTATCACACTCTCTTCCAATTTTAAATAAAAAAACCCTAGTGTAAATTGGGTTTATGTTTCTCATCACCAATCCAAATCCACAAAACCCAGGTTCTCACACACTCTGTGAATTCGGATTTTTTTATCTTCACCACTTCAAATCCATGAAAACCAAATTCTTAAACTCTATGCGAATTAGGGTTTCTGTTTCTATTCTCCGATTCAAACTAACTGAACCCTAATTCTCACAATCTTCTAGAAAAAATATTTTTTATCTCTTCCGAACTTTGAAGCCACCTAACCCTATTTCTCACAATCTCGGTGAATTAAGGTTTTTTTTTCTGTTAACCTTATCAAACACTCGAAACCGATGCTCTCACACTCTCCTCGAATTTGAAACTTACAAAACCTTATTTAATTAGGGTTTCTTTTGGACTTCACCAATTCAACATCACCAAACACTATTCTCACACTGTGAATTAGGATTTTCATTTCTGTTCAGCCGTTGAATCCTACCAAGCAACTGTTTTTCTCAGCACTTCAAAGCCACCAAACCCTAATACTCGATATCTCAGTGAGTTAGGGTTTTTGTTTCTATTCACTAGTTCAAACCCACCATCCCCTAGTTCTCATACTCAATTCCTTCTTTAAACCTTACAAAACCATTGTTGAATTAGGGTTTCCATTCTACTTCACCAATTTAAACCCACTGAACCATAGATCTCATACTGTGTGCATTATGGTTTATGTTTCGGTTCACCTGTTCAAACCTAACTCAAACATATATCGAGTATTAGGCTTTAGTGAGAGAAGCTCTACCTTCTCTCTAGAATGAGGGGTGTTTGGGAATTGGGTTAGTGGAGTGAGTTAATGTTTTTTATTCGGTCAAACTGAGTTTAACCAAGTTGTTTATTATGTTATTCCACTGAGTCATTACGGGTTTGGTTTATTATGAGATTGAGGTACTGAGTTATTGTACGAGTCATTACAGATCTGGGCTTCTCCTCTTGAGTGTTTGGACGTTGACTTTAATTTTCTCTCTCTCTAAAGCTGAGATTGAAATGTATTTGTGCAGATTTATAACACTAAGGTTTCGGTCTCCTTCAATCAGGTGTAGAGAACATCACCCAAAGTCTGAGTAGGGTGGGTTTTTCGTCTTTTCGATTAGGGATCTCTTTTTTGATCGATTCTTGGAGTGTTACGGCGTCGAGTTCTCAAAGGTGGATCGTGGTTTTGAATCTGGGTTGTGTAAGCTTGCCGATCAACGCGTTGTGCTTCTTAGTGTTCGGCGAGTTTCGTGTCATCTGACGAAGTCTTTGTGTCGGTGGTTGGTGGCTTTCCAGTTTGCAGAGAAGGTGAGCGATCGACATTCGTTGTCTTCTTTTTCTGGAGAGGAGCTACGACGGTGAATCAGTTTGTGGGTTCTAGGTCATTTGTTAGGTGATGAACTAAGCTGCTATTTCTGCTGCGAGGGTTCGTTGCTGAGAAGAGCTGCGCTCATTCCTGAAGCTGATTGTTTCTTAGGGGTCGTAGGTTCAACAGACGACTGTGAGCGTAGCCGGAAGCTATCGATTTTGGGCTTTGTAGCTGCTTTTGAAGCGGTTGCCGAAGCTGGGTCGGGTAGCAGTGGTTAAGCTTTGATTGTTTGTTTTACATAAGCTGCTAGTTGTGCACTTTTCGTTCTGAAGCTGCTGCTTATTCTTAGAGCAGAGCTTTACTGACGACAGTGTTAGCTATTTCACAAAGCTGTGAGTGTGCTGTGGTATCATTGCTACAATCACACTGATTGTGTTGAGTAAGGTTTCTTTTTATTTTTGGGGTTGGTGCCCCTTTCTGTTTGGGTTGGTGCCCATTTTTTGTTGCAAGGGTTGCCGCCCTGGTGTTGGTGAGGGTTGGTGCCCTATTTGTGCTTTTCATTTTATTTTTTGTTTTTGGGTTGGTGCCCATTTTGTTACAAGGGTTGCTGCCCTGGTGATATGGTGAGGGTTGGTGCCCTATTTGTGTTTTTTTTCTTTTTAATGAGTCTGGTTATGGGTGATGCTGTTGAGATTGAGCGTCTAAATAAACTGGTTGAGAAGCTTAGTAATGAACTGAATGAGCAGTATAAGGTTAAGTCTGGAAATCCTGAGGGTGATAATAAAATGTTACAAAATGTTTCACAACAGGGGTCTCCTATAAAAGGAAAAGATTCTGCGATAGAAGTAGTTTCAGGTGGGGTTTCAATTGAACACCAAATGTATGTAGAAAGGCTTGAAATTAATCTGTGTGTTGAGGGTACTAAGGTTGTTATTCCTTCAATCTCTTCGATGAATGGGAATTTTTCGGGGGTGAGTGAAAACTTGCCGAAGCTAGGGGTGATGAAGGTACTGTTAAACCTACTTTGTCATGGGCAGATACTATAATTAAAAATATTTCAAAGAACAAAATGCAATTAAAGTACTTCCCACAAGCTGTGAAAGATAAAATTGTTGAAATACCTTATGATGTCGAAATGAAGGGGTGTTATTTGTGGAGGGATTGTTTAGTCGGATACTGTATGGATAGGAAACTACCATTCCCAACTGTAAATTCCATTGCAAAGAGACTCTGGCGTAGAAATGGAATGACTGAGGTGATGAGCCTTGATAGGGGTTTCTTTTTTATAGTGCTGAAAGTTGTAATTCTATTATAGAAAGCGGACCTTGGCATTTTGCAAACCAGCTTATGGTGTTGCAAAAGTGGAGGCCTGATCTTGTTATCTATAAACAAGGGTTAAAAAGTGTTCCAATATGGGCTAAATTTTATCATATTCCATTACAATTGTGGACATCGGATGGGTTGGGTTATATTGCTAGCACTTTGGGGAGACCTCTATATACTGATTCCCAAAATGATGATAGGGGTAGATTAAATTATGCCAGGATGTGTATTGAGGTTGATATTGAAGCTGAATTTCCATCTGAGGTAGGGGTCAAGTTGGCGGATGGGAGAATTGTTACGATTGGTGTTGAATATCAATGGGTGCCCATGAAATGTGTACACTGTGAGATTTTCGGACATTCTTCCAAGAATTGTGTTAAAATGAAAGTCCAAAATGCAATTCAAAAAACTAAAGAGATTAAGAAAGAATGGGTTGTTGTTGGGAAGAAAGTTGGAGAAACAAGTAATTCTGACGCAATGAATCAGGAGCAGGTTAATGATTTACCTAAAGATATTCAGAATGTAGGCAAAAATGTAGTCGAGGTTGAGAATATTGTTGAGGCAAATGAATTAAAAAATCATGAGGTTCAAGTGAAGGTAAATGAGTTGAAGATAGAGGCCCCTAGGGATAATACAAATGTTCTTTCTCCTAATAAATTCGCATGCTTGGGAGATTTTGATGAAGGGGAAATAATGGAGGAGTGGGGAATTGATATTGATAATGAAAAGGAAGGTTTTATACATGAACCAGGGGGAATGGTAGAGGAAGAGAAGTATGTTCATAAAGCTGGAGAAAAACCTCTGATCAGTATAAAAGAGAAAGGGAGTAAGAGCCCAATTTCCTTGGTGGTTTCAGGTGTTGGTAGGTTGGGACCCATATCTAACAAGCAATTTAAAACTAAAAGGGTCTTGAAAAGAGAGGAAAAAGGGGGAGATCAGTCTGCTCAAAATTAGTTTTCCATATGAATTGCTATATTTGGAATGTCCGTGGTCTTAATGGGGAGGTGAAACAGAAGGAAATAAAGTTAATGATTAATTCTCTAGATATTTATATTTTTTGTTTGATTGAGACAAAGGTTTTAAAGCATAATGTTGATAAGGTGTTGAGATTGATTTGCCCAGGTTGGAGGTTAGTAAATAATTATGATTTTGCGGATTTGGGGAGATTATGGATTTGTTGGGACCCAAAGAAGATGAATGTGGATTTATTAAAGGGCAGTGCTCAATTTCTTCATTGTAAAATGAGTACTGTTGATAATAAATGCAACTGCGTTGCCACCTTTATTTATGGAAGTAATGATTATATTGAGAGGAGGGTTTTATGGAAAGAGCTTTTTGATATGTCCATGGCTTTGAAGAATAACCCTTGGTTTTGTGCGGGTGATTTAAATGCTATTAGATATCAGCATGAGAAATGGGGTGGGGATGAGAAGTGGAATGCAAAAATGAGGGAATGTGGTCAGGCTCTAGACAAAGCAGGATTAATGGATTTGAAGTATAATGGTATCAAATTTTCTTGGTCCAATGGCCATGTGTTTAGTAAGCTGGATAGATGCTTAGTGAATTCAGCTTGGGTTGATTATTTTCAAACCACTGAAGTTTCTTTTTTACCTCCAGGAGTTTCGGATCATGCTTGCATTACCGTTAAAATTCCTATGGAGGTAGAGAGGGTTAAAAGACCGTTTAGGTTCAACAATTTTTTAACTAAACATGAAAAGTTTACTCAAGTGGTGAGAGAAGCATGGAATGGCCAGGTTACAGGGACTAAAATGTTTGTGGTAAGTCAGAAGCTGAAAATGGTAAAGAATGCTTTGAAAATTCTCAATAAAACACACTTTGATAATTTACCAAGTCAAGTTTCCGAAGCTAGGAAAAAGTTATTGAACATTCAATGCTTGGTGGATATGGATCCTGGAAATCAAGAGTTTCAAAGAATTGAAAAAGATAGTCTTAAGCAATTTTACAAAGTGTCATATGCGGAAGAATGTTTATATAAACATTTATCTAGGATTCAATGGCTGAGGTTAGGTGATCAGAACACCAGCTATTTTCATAAGATAACAAATCAGAGGAAGTTTCATAACAATATTGTATCCAAACTAAAGAGGATGGCACAGTCCTGACTGATAAAAGTGATGTTAATAGAGAGATTGTGGGATTTTACAAGAATCTCTTTGCCAAGAGAGGAGAGGTCAGGACCCCTGTTTTAAATGAGTTTATTCAACATCCTATTTCTCTTTAGCAAAGTAGGGACATGAATAGAGATGTGACCAGAGAAGAAATCAAAGCTACTTTCTTTCCTATAAAAGATGACAAAGCTCCAGGGCCGGATGGTCTGAATGCTGTGTTTTATAAGGCTGCCTGGGATGTAATTGGAAATGAGGTGGTGGATGCCATTATGGATTTTTTTGCTTCAGGTCAGTTGCTTTCTGAGTTAAATTGTACTTCCATCTCTCTTATTCCCAAAGTGGATAATCCTACTAAAGTGACAGAGTTTAGGCCTATTTCAGTTTGCAATGTGTTGTATAAAAGCATAGCTAAAATTATTGCTAATAGGCTAAAACCCGTTCTAGAATCGTGTATAAGTGCAAATCAATCAGGGTTTATTCCTGGTAGGAGTATTTGTGATAATATATTGCTAGTTCAAGAGATATTACTCCATTACCATAAAGACGAGTCCCCAGCTAGAGTTGCCATGAAAATTGATTTAAATAAAGCTTATGATTCTGTCTCTTGGGATTTTTTGGGTGAGGTGTTGAAGTGTTTTGGGTTGCCTGAAAGAGTTAGAGGTTGGATTCTTCCTTGTTGCTCTTCTCCTAAGTTCTATATTAATATTAATGGAGCTCTTGAAGGGTTTTTCAAAGGTGGAAGAGGACTTAGGCAAGGGGACTCTATGTCTCCTTATCTTTTTGTGATGTGTATGGAAGTTCTCTCAGGAATGTTGAATAAGTTGGGGAAAAATGACTCGTTTAAGTTCCATACCAAATGTAAAAAATTGGAGATTAATCACTTGATGTTTGCTGATGACCTCTTCCTCTTCTGTGATGGTAGTGAAAATTCAGTGAATTGTATGCTGGATGTATTGAGGAAGTTTAGTGAATTTTCAGGTTTATTTCCTAATACCTCAAAGAGCTCCATTTTTACATCGGGTGTGGAGGGTAGAGTTTTAGATAATATTATCCGCGGGTCCAACTTTTCAATTGGAAAATTGCCTGTCAAGTATCTAGGGGTGCCCCTGATCTCTTCTAAGCTTAATGCTGCTGATTGTCAAGAGTTAGTTTTGAAAATTACTAGAAGGGTTCAGTCTTGGAATTACAGATTCCTTTCTTTTACGGGTAGGTTACAATTGATTGCCTCAGTGTTGTTTTCAGTTCAAGTTTATTGGAGTTCTACTTATATACTTCCAAAATCGGTGTTTAAACAGCTGAATGAGATTATGAGGAAATTCTTATGGAAAGGGGCTGACTTGAAGAGGGGAGGTGAGAAGATGGCATGGACTAAAGTGTGTCTGCCGAAGGATGAAGGGGGCTTAGGCTTAAAAGATTTGACAGTTTGGAATGTGGCTGCTACTGGTAAGCACCTATGGAACCTGTTGCAGCCCATTCCCACCAACCTTTGGAGTAAGTGGGCTAGGATAGAGCTCATGAAAGACCAAAATATTTGGTTGCTTAAGGTCCCGGATAAAAGATCTTGGTCATGGAAAAAGATAATGGGGCTAAGAGATACATTTAGACATTACATTGAGTACAAGGTTGGGAATGACAATAATATTCTTCTTTGGCATGATGATTGGTTGTATCCCACTTCTATTGTAGAAAAACATGGGGATAGGATCATGTATGATTCTAGGTTAAGAAACAATTGTAAAGTCAATGCCATAATCAGAAATGGGCAATGGTTTCCTCCTTTTGCAAACTCTCACAAATTAATGGAGTTAAGAGATGATATTGCTATCCTCCCCCCTCCTGATTGCCATGATGTGGATACTTTGATTTGGAAGCCTACCAAGGGTAAGTATTCTATTAGTTCGACTTGGAATTTGTTAAGGAACAGGGATAATCAAGTTAAATGGTAAAAGACTGTGTGGTTCCCAAATAATATTCCAAGACATGCTTTCATTTTATGGACTTTAATTCCTAATAGGATGCAGACACAAGATAAATTGGTCAATTATGGGTTGCTTCAGCAACAAAAATTTGTCTTTTGTGGCTTACCGTGTGAAAACAGGGAGCACCTTTTTTTTTAATGCAGTTTCTCTTCTCAAGTTTGGTCTTCGGTTGCTATTGAAAATTGTTCGAAGCAAGTTGGGAAGAAATGGGTGGATATAGTAAATTGGTGCAATGACTATTGTACTAATAATACTTTAAAGGTATGTGTTACCAAACTCTCTTTGGCTGCAAGTGTTTACATCTTATGGAGGGAGAGGAATCTCAGGTTGTTTGCAGGAGAGTTTAAAAAGGAGGTGCAACTTGTTCAGGAGATAAATTCTTCTGTAAAATTTAGATTGTATCACTTGTTGGATATTCAGAATGGAGATAGAATTTCAAGCAATGGGTGAGGGGAATATCTGCTCAGTTTTCCTGGAATTTATGTTCTGGGTTTGTGTTTGTATGAGTGGTCGCGATTCAGTGTTGTTGGATTTATGGTTCAGGGAATGGTTCAAACTCCGTCGGAGGTGTTTTGTGATAATTTTTACAAATGTTGCATTATCTTTTTATCCCTTTGTTTACATTGTGCAGATATATAAGCTAGCAGTTGAAGTTTACGGGGATCGGATGGCTGTGGAGACACTCACTGTGATAGGAATTAATTTGTGTAATCTGATGAAGATTATGTATATTATATTTGGGGTGAGGTGCTATCGAGATATGTTATAGTCTTAGGCTTCTTGGAAACCCTAATACAACAAGGATTTTGTAGGGTTACATTGGAACAGATTATGAGAACTGCTGTCTGGTAGGTTAGAACAGGTGAACAGACACAACCTCTAATTCATAGTGTGAAAATAGGGCTTGGTGAAGTACCAAAGAAACCCTAATTAACCTAGATTTTTGTTGCTTTCAAATTGGAAGAGAGTGTGAGAACTTTAGTTTAAAGGGTTGGAAGAGGTGAACAGAAACAAAAACCCTAATTCACCGAGATTGTGAAAAATAAGGTTGGGTGGGTTCGAAGTGCAGAAGAGAAACACAAACCTTTTTTTTAAAGATTGTGCGAAATAGGGTTCGGTTAGTTTGAATCAAAGAAGAAACATATAAACCGTAATTCACAGAGTATTTAATATTTTTTGTTTTGAAGAAGTGAGAGAAACAAAAACCAAATTCATGGAGTATGCGAGAACCAAGGTATCGTGCGTTTGGATTGGTTATGAGAAACAGAAACCCAATTTACACTAGGGTTTTTAGATTTAAAAATAGAAGAGAGTATGAGAACTGTTGTTTGATAGGTTTGAACATGTGAACTGAAAAAGAAACCCTAATTCAAAGAGTGTAAAAACTAGGATTTGGTGGATTTAAATTGGTGAAGTACAGTGCAAACCTTAATTCAACAATGAATTGGTAAGGTTTAAAGATGGAATTGAGTATGAGAACTATGCTTTGGTGGGTTTGAATAGGTGAACAAAAACAAAAACCCTACCTCACAGAGATATCGATTATTAGGGTTTTGTGGGTTTGAAGTGCTGAAGAAAAATAGAAACCTTAATTCAACTAGGGTTTTATTAGCTTAAGGTTTTATTAGACGAATTGAAACAAAAACCATAATTCACTATTTGAGAATAGGGTTTGGCGAGTTAAATCAGTGAATTACAAATGAAACCCTAATTCAACTAGCATTTTGTAGGTTTCAAATTGGAAGACAGTGTGAGAACTTAGGTTTGAAGGGTTTGCAGAGGTGAATAGAAACAAAAATCCTAATTCACCGAGATTATGAGGAATAAGGTTGGGTGGATTCGAAGTGCAGAAGAGAAACAAAAATAATATTTTTAGAAGATTGTTAAAACTAGGGTTCGGTTAGTTTGAATTGGAGAAGAGAAACAGAAACCCTAATTCACAAAGAGTTTGAGAATTTGGTTTTCATGGGCTTGAAGTAATGAGAGAAACAAAAATCCGAATTCACGAAGTATGCGAGAACCAGGGTTTCGTGGGTTTGGATTGGTGATGAGGAACAAAAAACTAATTTACACTAGGGTTTTTAGAATTAAAATTGGAAGAGAGTGTGAGAACTGTTGTTTGCTAGGTTTGAATAGGTGAACCTAAACAAAAACCTTAATTCACAGAGACTGAGAAGTAGGGCCTGGTGGGTGTCAATTGGTGAAGTACAACGCAATCCCAAATTAAACAATAGTTTTATAAGGTTGAAAGATGGAATTGAGAATGACAACTAGGGTTTGGTGGGTTTGAACAGGTGAACAGAAACAAAAACCCTAACTCACAGAGATATCTAGTATTAGGGTTTAGTTGATTTGAAATTCTAAAGAGAAACATAAACCCTAATTCAACTAGGTTTTTGTAGGCTTAAAGTTAGAATAGATTGTGAGAACTGTTATCTGGTAGGTTTGAAATGGTGAATTTTTAACAAAAATCCTAATTCAATGTGTGAGAATAGAATTTGGTGAGTTGAAATTGGTGAAGTTCAAAAGAAACCCTAATTCAACTAGGTTCTTTTAGGTTTCAAATTGGAAATGAGTGTGAGAAGTTGGGTTTGAAGGGTTTGAAGATGTGAATAGAAAGAAAAACCTTAATTCACCGAGATTGTGATGAATAGGGTTGGGTGGCTTCGAAGTGTAGAAAAGAAACAAAAACCTTTTTTTTTAAATGATTGTGAGAACTATGTTTCGGTTAGTTTGAAATCGAGAAGAGAAACAAAAACCCTAGTTCATACAAAGTTTGAGAATTTAGTTTTCATCGGCTTGAAATGGTGAAGAGAAACAAAACCCATAATTCACGGAGTGTGTGAGAACCAGGGTTTTGGGCATTTGGATTGGTTATGAGAAACAAAAACCTAATTTAAACAAAGGTTTTTAGATTTAAAATTGGAAGAGAGTGTGAGAAATATTATTTGGTAGGTTGGAACAAGTGAACAAATACAGAAACCGTAATTCACAGAGTGTAAGAACAAGGTTTTGGTGGGTTTAAATTGGTGAAGTACAACGCAAACCCTAATTCAAAAATGGTTTTGTAAGGTATAAAGATGGAATTGAGTATAAGAACAACGGTTTGGTGGGTTTGAATAGGTGAACAGAAACAGAAACCCTACCTCACAGAGATTTTGGGTATTAGGGATTGGTGGGTTTGAAGTGTTGAATAGAAATAGAAACCGTAATTTAACTAGGGTTTTGTAGTCTTAAAGTTGGAACAAATTGTTAGAACTATTGTCTGGTAGGCTTGAACTGGTGAATTGAAAGAAAAACCCTAATTCAGAGTGTGAGAATTGGGTTTGGTTTTTTTAAATTGGTGAAGTTCAAAAGAAACCCTAATTTAACTAAGGTTTTATAGGTTTTAAATTGGAAGAAAGTGTGAGAACTTGGGATTGAAGGGTTTGAACAGGTGAACAGAAACAAAAACCCTAATTCGACGAGATTGTGATAAATAGGGTTGGGTGGCTTCGAAGTGAAGAAAAGAGACAAAAACCATTTTTTTAGATGATTGTGAAAACTAGGGTTCATTTAGTTTGAATTGGGGAAGAGAAACACAAACCCTATTCACACAGAGTTGGATAATTTGGTTTTCATAGGTTTGAAGTGCTAGAAAGAAAAAAAATGCTAATTCATGAAGTATGCGAGAACTAGGGTTTCGTGGATTAGGATTGGTGATGAGAAACAGAAACGCAATTTGGACTAGGTTTTTTAGATTTAATGTTGGGAGATGTGTGAGAACTGTTGTTTGCTTGATTTGAAGAGGTGAAACAAAAGAGAAACCCTAATTCACAGAGTTTGTGAACTAGGGTTTGGTGGGTAGAAATTTGTGAATTACAACGCAAACCCCAATTAAACAATGGTTTTTTAATGTTTAAAGATGGAAATGAGTATGAGAACTAGGGTTTGGTGTGTTTGAACAGGTTTACAGAAACAAAAACCCTACCTAACAGAGATATCGAGTATTAAGGTTTGGTGGGTTTGATGTCCTGAAGAGAAACAAAAACCCTAATTTAACTAGGGTTTTGTAAGCTTATAATAGGAAGATATTCTGAGAATTGTTGTCTGGTAGGTATGTACAGGTGAATTGATTTAAAAACCCTAATACATAGTGTGAGAATAAGGTTTGGTGATGCTAAATTTGTGAAGTACAAAAGAAACCCTAATACACAGTGTGAAAATAAGGTTTGAGTGTGAGAACTTAGGTTTGAAGGGTTTGAATATGTGAACATCAATAAAAACCCTAATTCACCGAGATTGTGAGAAATAGGGTTGGGTGGCTTCGTAGTGCAGAAGAGAAACAAAAACCTAATTTACACAGACTTTGAGAATTTGCTTTTTATGGGTTTGAAGTGTTGAAGAGAAATAAAAACCCGAATTCACAGAGTGTGTGAGAACAAGGGTTTCGTGAGTTTGGATTGATTATGAGAAACAGAAACCCAATTTACACTAGGGTATTTAGATTTAAAATTGGAAGAGAGTGTTAGAAATGATGTTTGGTAGGTTTAAACAGGTGAACAGAAACAGAAACCCTAATTCACAGAGTGTAAGAACTATGGTTTGGTGGGTTTAAATTTGGGAAGTACAACGTAAACCCTAATTCAACAATGGTTTTGTAAGGTTTAAAGATGGAATTGAGTGTGAGAACTAGGGTTTTGTGCGTTTGAACAAGTGAACAAAAACAAAAACCTTACCTCACAGAGATATCGAGTATTAGGGTTTAGTGGGTTCGAAGTGCTGAAGAGAAACAAAAACCCTTATTTAACTAGGGTTTTCTAGGCTTAAAGATGGAAAAGATTGTGAGAACTTGTCTGGTAGGTTTGAACAAGTGAATCGAAACAAAAACTCTAATTCACAGTGTGAGAATAATGTTTGGTGAGTTTAAATTGGTGAATTAGAAAAGAAACCCTAATTAAACTAGAATTTTATAGGTTTCAAATTGGAAGAGAGTTTGAGAACACGGGATTGAAGGGTTTAAACCGGTAAATAGAAATAAAAACCCTACTTCACTGAGAATGCGAGAACCAGGTTTCATGGGTTTAGATTGGTGATGAGAAACAAAAACCGAATTTACACTACGGTTTTTGTACTTAAAATTGGAAGAGCGTGTGAGAACTGTTGTAAGATATGTTTAAACAGGTGAACCTAAGCAGAAACCCTAATTCACAAAGCGTGAGAACAAGGTTTGGTGGGTATAAATTGGTGAAGTACAACGCAAACCCTAATTAAACAATGGTATTGTAAGGTTTAAAGATGGAATTGAGTATGAGAATAAGGGTTTCGTGGGTTTGAATAGGTGAATAGAAACGAAAACCCTAACTCTGAAAGATATCGATTATTAGGGTTTGGTGGGTTTGAAGTGCTGAAGAGAAACAAAAACCCTAATTCAACTGGGTTTTGTAGGCTTAAAGTTTGAAGAGATTGTGAGAGTTATTGTGTGGTAGGTTTGAACTATTGAACATAAACAAAAACCCTATTTTATAGTGTCAGTATAGGATTTGGTGAGTTTAAATTGGTGAAGTACCAAAGAAACCTTAATTAAACTTGGGTTTTGTAGGTTTCAAATGGGAAAAGAGTGTGAGAAATTGGGTTTGAAGGGTTTGAAGACTTGAACATAAATACAAACCCTAACTCACCGAGATTGAGAAATAGGCTTGGGTGGGTTCGAAGTGCCGAAGAGAAACACAAACCATTTTTTAGAAGATTGTGAGAACTAGGGTTCGTTTAGTTTGAGTTGGAGAAGAGAAACAAAAACTCGAATTCACTGAGTGTGTGAGAACAAGGGTTTCATGGGTTTGGATTGGTTATCAAAAACAGACACCCAATTTACACTAGGGTTTTTAGATTTAAAATTGCAAGAGAGTGTGAGAACTGTTATTTGGTAGGTTTAAACAGGTAAACCGAAACAGAAACCCTAATTCAAAGAGTGTGAGAACTATGGTTTGGTGGGATTAAATTGGTGAAGTACAACACAAACCCTAATTCAACAATGGTTTTGTAAGTTTTAAAGATGGAATTGATTATAAGACTAGGGTTTGGTGGGTTTGAACAGGTTAATAGAAACAGAAACCCTACCTCACAGAGATATCGAGTATTTCGGTTTGGTGGGCTTGAAGTGCTGAAGAGACATAAAAACCCTAATTCAACTAGGGTTTTGTAGGCTTAAATTGGAACATATTGTGAGAAATGTTGTCTGGTAGGTTTGAATAGGTAAACTGAAACAAGAACACTAATTCACTGTGTGAGAATAGTGTTTTGTGAGTTTATATCTATGCAGTACAAAAGAAACACTAATTCAACTTGCGTTTTGTAGGTTTCAAATTAGAAAAGAGTGTGAGGGGTTTGAAGGGGTTGAAAAGGTGAACAGAAACAAAAACTCTATTTCATTGAGATTGTGAGAAATAAGGTTCGGTGGATTTGAAGTGCAGAAGAGAAACAAAAACCATTCTTTTAGAAGATTATGAGAACTAGGGTTCGGTTAGTTTAAATTGGAGAAGAGAAATAGAAACCTAAATTCACAGAGTGTTTGAGAATTTGATTTTCATGGGTTTGAAGTGGTGAGAGAAACAAAAACCCCAATTCATGGAGTATGAGAGAACTAGGGTTTGCTGGGTTTGGATTGGTGATCAGAAAGAAAAACCTAATTTACACTAGGGTTTTTAGATTTAAAATTGGAAGAGAGTATGAGAACTATTGTTTGCTAGGTTTGAAATGGTGAACCTAAACAGAAACACTAATTCACAGAGTGTGAGAACTAGGGTTTCGTGGGTTTAAATTTGTTAAGTAGAGTGCAAACCCTAATTAAACAATGGTTTTGTAAAATTTAAAGATTGAATTGAGTATGGGAACTAGGGTTTTGAATAGGTTAACTGAAACAAAAACCCTAACTCACAGAGATATCGAATATTAGGGTTTGGTGGGTTTGAAATGCTAAAGAGAAACAGATACCCTAATTCAACTAGGGTTTTGTAGGCTTAAAGTTGGAACAAATTTTGAGAATTGTTGTCTGGTAGCTTTAGAAAGGTGAATTGAGACAAGAACCCTAATTCAACGTGTGAGAATAGGGTTTCGTGAGTTTAAATTGGTGAAGTATAAAAGAAACCCTAATTCAACTAGTGTTTTATTCATTTCAAATTGGAAGAGAGTGTGAGAACTTGGGTTCGATGGGTTTGAACAGGTGAACAGAAACAAAAACCCTAATTCACCGAGATTGTGAGAAATAGGTTTGGGTGGCTTCCAAGTGTAGAAGAGAAACAAAAACAATTTTTTTATAAGATTGTGAAAACTAGGGTTCAGTTAGTTTGAATTGGAGAAGAGAAATAAAAACCCTAATTCATAGAGTTTGAGAAATTGGTTTTCGTGGGTTTGAATTAGTGAAGAGAACCAAAAACCCGAATTCGCAGAGTGTGTGAGGATCAAGGTTTGGTGGGTTTGGATTGGTGCTGAGAAACATAAACCCTATTTACACTAGGGTTTTTATGTTTAAAATTGGAAGAGAGTGAGAACTGTTGTTTGGTAGGTTTGAAGGGATGAACAGAAAGAAAAACCTTAATTCATAGTGTTATAACGAAATTTTGTGGGTTTAAATTGGTGAAATATAACGCATTCCTTTATTCAACAATGGTTTAGTTAGGTTTAAAGATGGAATTGAGTATGAGAACTAGGGTTTGGTACGTTTGAACAGATGAACATAATCCAAAACCCTAACGCATAGAGATATCGAGTATTAGGGATTGGTGGGTTTGAAGTACTAAAGAGAAACAGAATCCCTAATTCAACTAGGGTTTTATAAGCTTAAAGTTGGAAGAGATTGTTAGAGTTATTGTCTGGTAAATTTGACCAGGTGAACAAAATGAAACCCTAATTCTACTAGGGTTTTGTAGCTTTCAAATTGGAAGAGAGTGTGAGAACTTGGGTTTGAAGAGGTGAACATAAACAAATACCCTAATTCACCGAGATTGTGAGAAATAGGGTTCGGTGGATTTGAAGTCCAGAAGAGATACAAAAACTAATTTTTTAGAAGATTGTAAGAACTAGGATTCGGTTAGTTTGAATTGGAGAAGAGAAACAGAAACCCTAATTCACACAAAGTTTGAGAATTTGATTTTCATAGGTTTGAAGTGGTGAAGATAATTAAAAACCTGAATTCACAGACTGTGTTAGAACCAGGGTTTCGTGGGTTCTGATTGGTGATGAGAAACGTAAACCCAATTTATAATAGGGTTTTTAGATTTAAAATTGGAAGAGAGTATAAGAATTGTTGTTTGGTAGGTTTAAAGAGGTGGACTGAAAAAGAAACCCTAATTCACAGACTGTGTGAACTAAGGTTTGGTGGGTTTAAATAGGTGAAGTACAACGCAAACCCTAAGTCAACAATTGTTTTATAAGGTTTACATATATAATTGAGTATGATAAGAAAGGTCTGGTGCGTTTGAACTGCTGAACATAACCAAAACCCTAACTCACAGAGATTGTGATAACCAGGGTTTTGTGGGTTTGAAGTGTAGAAGAGAAACATAAACCCTAATTCTAAGAGATTGTGAGAACTAGGGTTCGGTTTGTTGGAATTGCAGAACAGAAATAAAAACCATAATTCACATAGTGTGTGAGAAACAGGGTTTCATGGGTTTGGATTGGTGATGAGAAACATAAACCCTATTTACACTAGCGTTTTTTGGTTAAAAATTTGAAGAGGGTGAGAACAGTTGTTTGGTAGGTTTGAACAGGTGAACTGAAAGAGAAACCTTAATTCACAAAGTGTGATAACTAGAGTTTGATGGGTTTAAATAGGTGAAGTACAACACAAACCCTAATTCAACACTTGTTCTGTAAAGTTTAAAGATGGAATAGAGTATGAGAACTAGGATTTGGTGGGTCCAAACAAGTGAATATAAACGAAAACCCTAACTCACAGAGATATCAAGTATTAGGGTTTGGTGGGTTTGAAGTGGTGAAAAGCAATAGAAACCCTAATTCAACTAAGAGTTTTGTAGGCTTAAAGTTGGAACAGATTGTGAAAGTTATTGTCTGGTAGGTTTGAGCAGGTGAACAGAAACAAAAACCCAAATTTACAATGTTATAATAGGTTTGGTGAGTTTTAATTGGCAAAGTACAAAAGAAACCCTAATTCAACTAGGGTTTTGTAGGTTTCAAATGGGAAGAGAATGTGAGAACTTGGGTTTGAATGGTTTGAAGAGGTGAACAGAAACATATACCCTAATTCACCGAGATTGTGAGAAATAGGGTTGGGTGGATTCGAAGTGCAGAAGAGAAAAAAAAATCATTGTTTTTAAGATTGTCAGAACTAGGTATCGATTAGTTTGAATTAGAGAAAAGAAACAGAAACCCAAATTCACACAGATTTTAAGAATTTGGTTTTTATGGGTTTGAAGTGGAGAAGAGAAACAAAAATCCGAAATCAAAGAGAGTGTACAAGAACAAGGGTTTCGTGGGTTTGGATTGGTGAAGAGAAACAGAAACCCTATTCGCACTAGAGTTTTTATGTTTACAATTGGAAGAGAGTGTGAGAACTGTTGTTTGCTAGCTTTGAACAGGTTAACCTAGAGAGAAACATTAATTTACAGAGTGTGATAACGATTGTTTAGTGGGTTAAAATTGGTGAAGTACAAAGCAAACCATAATTAAACAATGGTTTTATTTGGTTTAAAGATTGAATTGAGTATGAGATCTAGGGTTTGGTGGGTTTAAACAGGTGAATAGAAACAAAAACCCTAACGCTCAGAGATATCGGGTATTAGGGTTTGGTGGCTTTGAAGTGCTGAAGAGAAACAGAAACCCTAATTAACCTAGGGTTTTGTTGGCTTAAAGTTGGAAAATATTGTGAGAAATATTGTCTAGTAGGTTTGAACAGGTGAACAGAAACAAATACCCTAATTCAAAGTGTAAGAATACGGTATGGTTAGTTTAAATTGGTGAAGTACCACAGAAACCCTATTTCAACTAGGGTTTTGTAGGTTTCAAATTGGAAGAGAGTGTGAGAACTTCGGTTTGAAGTGTTTGAAGAGGTGAACAGAGGCAAAAACTATTTTTTTTAAAATATTGTGAGATGGGTTCGGTTAGGTTGAACTGGAGAAAAGAAACAGAAACCCTAATTCACACAGAGTTTAAGAATTTGGTTTTCATGGGGTTGAAGTGGTAAAGAGAAACAAAAACCCGAATTCACGGAGTGTGTGAGAACTAGGGTTTTGTGGGTTTGGATTCATGATAAGAAACGGAAACCCAATTTACTATGGTTTTCAGATTTAAAATTGGAAGAGAGTGTGACAACGGATTTTTGTAGGTTTGAACTGGTTAACTGGAATAGAAACCCTAATTCACAGAATGTGAGAACTATGGTCGGTGGGTTTAAATTGGTGAAGTATAACGCAAACCCTAATTCAACAATGGTTTTCTTCGGTTTAAATATGGAATTCAGTATGAGAATAAAGGTCTGGTGCGTTCGAACTAGTGAACAAAACCTAAAACCCTTACTCACAGAGATTATGAGAACAAGGGTATGCTGGGTTTGAAGTGTAGAAGAGCAACATTAACCCTAATTCTAAGAGATTGTAAGAACTAGGTTCGGTTATTTTAAATTAGAGAAGATAAACAAATACCCTAATTCACAGAGTTTGAGAAGTTGGTTTTCGTGGGTTTGAATTGGTGATGAGAAAAAGAGAACATAAACGAAAACCCTAACTCACAGAGATATCGAGTATTAGGGTTTGGTGGGTTTGAAGAGCTGAAGAGAAACATAAACCCTAATTCAGCGACGGTTTATAGGCTTAAAGTTTGAAGAGATTGTAAGAGTTATTGTCTGGTAGGTTTAAATAGGTGAAGAGAAACAAATACCCTAATTTAAAGTGTGAGAATAGTTTTAGTGAGTTTAAATTGGTGAAGTACCAAATAAACGCTAATTCAAGTAGGGTTTTGTTGGTTTCAAATTGGAAGAGAGTGTGAGAACATGGCTTGAAGGGTTTGAAGAGGTGAACAAAAACAAAAACCTTAATTAACCGAGAATGTGAAAAATAGGGTTGAGTGGATTCGAAATGCCGAGGAGACACAAAAACTAATTTTTTAGAAGATTGTGAGAAATAGGGTTTGGTGGGTTTAAATTGGTGAAATACAATGCAAACCCTAATTCATAAATGGTTTTGTAAGGTTTAAAGATGGAATTAAGTATGAGAACAAGGGTTTTGTGGGTTTTGATTGGTGATGACAAATAGAAACCTAATTTATAGTTGGCTTTTTAGATTTAAAATTGGAAGAGAGCGTGAGAACTGTTGTTTGGTAGGTTTGAACGGGTGAACCGAAACACAAACCCTAATTCATTGAGTGTGAGAACTAGGGTTTGGTGGGTTTAAATTGATGAAGTACAATGCAAACCTAAATTTAACAATGGATTTGTAAGGTTTAAATAATGGAATTTAGTATAAGACCTAGGGTTTGGTAGGTTTGAACTAGTGAACAGAAACAAAAACCTTACTTAACCAAGATTGTGAGAAATCGGACTGTGTGGGTTTGAAGTGCTGAAGAGAAACAAAAACCTTTTTTTAGAAGACTGTGCGAACTAGGAATCAGCTAGTTTGAGTTAGCTAAGAGAAACACAAACCCTAATTCACATAGTGTTTGAGAATTTGGTTTTCATCGGTTTGAAGTGGTGAAGAGAAAAAAAAACCCGAATTCACGGAGTGTGTGAGAACAAGGGTTTCCTATGTTTAAAATTGGAAGAGTGTGTGAGAACTGTTGTTTGGTACGTTTGAACAGGTGAACCGAAGCAGAAACTCTAATTCACAGAGTTTAAGAACTAGGGTTTGGTGGGTTTAAATTGGTGAAGTACAATGCAAACCCTAATTCCAAAAACGTTTTGTAAGATTTAAAAATGAAATTGAGTATGAAAACTAGTGTTTAGTGGGTTTGAACAGGTGAACAGAAAAAAAACCTTAACTCACAAAGATATCGAGTATTAGGGTTTGGTGGGTTTGAAGTGCTGAAGAAAAATGGAAACCCTAATTCAACTAGGGTTTTGTAGGCTCAAAGTTGGAAGAGATTGTGAGATCTGTTGTCTGGTTGGTTTGAACATGTGAAGAGAAACAAAAACCCTAATTCACAGTGTGAGAATAGGGTTTGGTGAGTTTAAATTGGTGAAGTCCAAAAGAAACCCTAATTCAACTAGGGTTTCTAGGTTTCAAATTGGAAGATAGTGTGAGAACTTGGGTTTGAAGAATTTCAACTGGTGAAGAGAAACAAAAACCCTATTTCACAGAGATATCGAGTATTTGGGTTTGGTGGGTTTGAACTGCTGAAGAGAAACAGAAACCCTAATTCAACTAGGGTTTTGTAGGCTAAAAGGTGGAGAAGATTATGGGATCTATTTCTTGGTAGGTTTAAACTTGTGAACAAAAATAAAAACCCTAATTCACAGTGTGAGAATAGGGGTTGGTGAGTTTAAATTGGTGAAGTCCAAAAGAAACCTTAATTCATCTAGGGTTTTGTAGGTTTCAAATTGGAAGAGACTGTGAAAACTTGGTTTGAAGGGTTTCAACAGGTGAATGGAAACAAAAACCTTAATTCACCTAGATTGTGAGAAATATAGTTGGGTGACTTCGAAGTGCAGAAGAGAAACAAAAACCTTTTTTTTAGAAGATTGTGACAACTAGGATTCAGTTAGTTTGATTTGGAAAAAGAGAAACAGAAACCCTAATTCACACAGAGTTTGAGATTTTTATTTTCATGGGTTTGAAGTGGTGAAGAGAAACATAAACCCTAATTCATGGAGTGTGTGAGAACCAGGTTTTCGTGGGTTAGGATTGGTGATGAGAAACAGAAACCCAATTTACACTAGGGTATTTATTTTTAAAATTGAAAGAGAGTGTGAGAACTGTTGTTTGGTAAGTTTGAACAGGTGAACCGGAACAGAAACCTAAATTCCTAGTGTGAGAACTAGATTTTGGTTGGTTTAAATTGCTGAAGTACAATGCCAACCCTAATTCAACAATGGTTTTATAAGGTATAAAGATGGAATTAAGTATGAGAACTAGGGTTTGGTGGGTTTGAACAGGTGAACAGAAAGAAAACCCATAACTCACAGAGTTATAGAGTAATGAGTTTAGTGGGTTTGAAGCGTCGAAGAGAAAAAAAAGCCTAATTCAAATAGGGTCTTGTTGGCTAAAAGTTGGAAGATATTGTGAGAGCTGTTGTCTGTAGGTTTAAACAGGTGAACATAAATAAAAACCCGAATTCACAGTTTGAGAATAGGGTTTGGTGAGTTTAAATTGGTGAAGTCATAAAGAAACCTTAATTCAACTAGGGTTTTGTAGGTTTCAAATTGGAATAGAGTGTATGAACTTCGGTTTGAAGAGTTTCAACAGGTGAACTGAAACAAAAATCCAAATTCACCGAGATTATAAGAAGTAGGGTTGGGTTGCTCGAAGTGCAGAAAAGAAACAAAAACCTTTTTTTAGAAGATTGTGAGAACTAGGGTTCAGCTAGTTTGAATTGGAAAATAGAAACATAAACCCTAATTCACAAGCTGTTTGACAAGTTGGTTTTCTTGGTTTTGACGTGGTGAAGAGAAACAAAAAATTAAATTCTTGGAGTGTGTGAGAACAAGGGTTTATTTTGTTTGGATTGGTGATGAGAAACTGAAACCCAATTTACACTAGGGTTTTTAGATTTAAAATTGGAAGAGTGTGTTAGAACTATTGTTTGGTAGGTTTGAACAGGTGAACCGAAACAGAAACCATAATTCACAAAGTGTGAGAACTAGGGTTCGATGGGTATGAATTGGTTAAGTATAATGCAAAACCTAATTCAACAATGGTTTTGTAAGGTTTAAAGATGGAATTAAGTATGAGAACTAGGATTTGGTGGGTTTGAACAGGTGAACGTAAGCAAAAACCCTTTCTCGTAGAGATATCGAGTAATAGGATTTGGTGGGTTGTGAGTGGTGAAGAGAAACAGAAACCCTGACTCAACTAAGGTTTTGTAGGCTAAAAGTTAGAAGACTTATGAGATTTGTTGTCTTGTAGGTTTAGATAGGTGAACATAAATAAAAACCCTAATTCACATTGTGAGAATAAGGTTTGGTGAGTTAAAATTGGTCAAGTCCAAAAGAAACCCGAATTCATGTAGGGTTTTATAGGTTTCAAATTGGAAGAGAGTGTGAGAACTTGGGTTTGAAGGGTTTCAACAGGTTAATAGAAACAAAAACCTTACTTCACCGAGATTTTGAGAAATAGGATTGGGTCGCTTCAAAGTGCAGAAGACAAAGAAAAACCTCTTTTTTAGAATATTGTGAGAACTAGGGTTCGGCTAGTTTGAATCAGGGAAGAGCAACCTTTTACCCTAATTCACACATAGTTTAAGAATTTGGCTTTTATGGGTTTGAAATGGGGAAGAAAAAAAAAACCCAAATTCATGGAGTGTGTTTGAACCATGGTTTCATGGGTTTGGATTGGTGATGAGAAACAGAGAATAAATTTACAATAGGGCTTTTAGATTTAAAATTGGAAATTGGTAGGTTTGAACAGGTGAACCAAAGTAGAAACCCAAATTCACAAAGTGCGAGAACTAGGGTTTGGTTGGTTTAAATTGGTGAAGTACAACACAAACCCTAATTCAACATTGGTTTTGTCAGATTTAAAGAAGGAATTGAGTATGAGAACTGGGGTTTCGTAGGTTTGAACAGGTGAACAGAAACAAAAACCCTAGAGATATCGAGTATTCGAGTTTTGTGGGTTTGAAGTGTTGAAGACAAACAGAAACACTAATTCAACTAGGGTTTTGTAGGCTAAAAGTTGGAAGAGATTGTGAGAACTGTTGGTAGGTAGGTTTTAACAGGTGAATAGAAATAAAAATCCTAATTCCCAATGTGAGAGTAGGGTAAGGTAAGTTTAAATTAGTGAAGTGCAAAACAAACCCTAATTCAACTAGGGTTTTGTAGGTTTCAAATTGGAAAAGGGTGTGAGAACTTGGGTTTGAAGTGTTTCAACAGATGAACCGAAACAAAAACCCTAATTCACCGAGATTGTGAGAAATAAGGTTGGGTGGCTTCGAAGTGCAGAAGAGAAAAAAAAATTAGAATATTGTGAGAACTACGATTCGGCTAGTTTGAATTGGAGAAGAGAAACATAAATCCTATTTCGCATGGAGTTTGAGAATTTGGATTTCATGGGTTTGAAGTGGTGAAGAGAAACTATTGGTGAACTCCAAAAGAAACACTTATTCAACCAGGGTTTTGTAGGTTTTAAATTGGAAGAGAGTCTGAGAACTTGGGTTTGAAGGGTTTAAACAGGTGAACTTAAACAAAAACCCTAATTCAAAGAGATTGTGAGAAATAGGGTTGGGTGGGTTAGAAGTTAAGAAGAGAAAAGAAAACCTTTGTTTCAGAAGATTGTGACAACTGACGTGTCTAGAAATGTGTTCCACGTTACAATACCCAAGTATAGGTAGTCAAGTTATAATATAGTCTTGGTGAGTCCAAGTGTCGAACCTCAGGGAGAGTCGGAAAGATGTATGAAAAATGAATTTTATTTTTGTCCTTGAATTGATTTGATTGATTGATTTTGGTTGTTTTCTTGAATTAAATTAAATACTAAGGCATTGGAAATTCCTTTACAATGTCGAAACCAAGTGTACCACATATCCAAATAAGTAATAAAAATTAACCAATACAATCATCATATGTTAATTATATTTGCATGGCAAGAAAGGGGTCGCTTGGTAGGATAATCCATACTAACAACGCAACTCTCCAAATCATGCCTATAAGCAATAAATAATTAACATACTAAATGAATTATATAAGTTAACTAATAGAATCATTATATATTCATTATAAATGCTATGGCAAGAAAGTGGTCGCTAATGAAGCAACTCTACAAATCATGCCTATATTAGCAATAATAATAAACATACTAATGATCTAGTAAATCCCATTAAATAAGTAGTAATATTAATTGTATATGAATCATAAGAATTGTGAACTATAAAGATGTAATTACATTCAAAGTATTCATTATACCTATGTAAGATCATAAGAAATCAAGAACACCACATAAAGTGGGTTGAGCATTACTTATATCATTGTATGGCATAATGAATCTTAGATGTAATTACCTAAGTGTATTCATTGATTCAAAGAACTCAATATACATGGCATAAAGAGGCAAAGAATCATTGAATACAAATTATTAGATTCATATATTATCAATAATACTAACCTTGAAGCATTAAATACTTGGATATGCAAACACTTGGTTCTTCATTTTAAATTCATTCCCTAGCCTTAGCTAGAGAATTACTCTTCCATTACAAATATATAAATCACTATGTTTCTCTTCACTCCTATTCCTCCTCTTACAAATGAAAGACTACCTCTATTTATAGGGAAAATATGGAATCAAATGACAACTAGAAAAGAGAAATTGGATTTCTTTTTGTTTGAATATTCATTACTTTCTACCCCATTGTCTTCTTTTCACATGTGCCTTTGTTTCTTCCATGTGCCTTTGTTTCTTGACATGGATCAGATTTACTCTTGTAAAATCATAATCCAATGAATGTGGTAAATCTTCAAGAAGATGTAAAATTCGCATCACCCTTTGGTAAACCCGAACCCGCATTGAATTCTGCACAATTCTGCAGTTTTGAACCTGACTTGCAACTGCCATAACGCCTTCATTTCAAATCGAAATAAGGTTATTCTTGTGCTCAAATTGAAGGTCTCTGAATTACCTTTCCAATGGTACCAATGCCATTTCCAGAATCAAAACACAGAATTATTTATAGGCATTTAACTAAAGGGTGGTCAGGATGAATATATTTCATGCATAGTTGATGACCCAATTTGCATGGAATTGATTGAATTCTTCATGAAGACCTAGAAAATAAGATAAACACAAAAATATCATAAAACTTGAATAAAAGATATCACTATAGAACTAAAAGATGTAAATTAAGTGGTTTAAATATATAATATTTGACACTTATCAACACCCGCAAACTTACATATTACTAGTCCCTAGTAATACCAACATAAATTAAAAAGAGTAAAATTAAAATTGATAAGTCTTTTAAACCCCTAGGCATCCCTAGTAGGACGAGTGAAGTCTCGTGAGGGTTTAACAGAAATGATACCCACAAACAACCTTTTTTATTTTTTTTTTTATTTTTTATTATTATTATTTTTTATTCTTCATTCTTGTATGCTCATGAAATCAAATACACATTAATCATGTAATGTTATGATGTCGTTAGAATAGAATGCATACAAATTATCCCCACTCGCTCATAAATAACAGTTTTCATGAATTAAATTTAAAAGAATGATCCCCACAGTGGTGAAATAAACTTGCTAATTTCTACATCCGATCCACATAGTTTCTCGTGTTTTTGTGAACATTCTCTATAGTAGACTAATCTCCCTTGTTCTAATTCATTGATCAAGTTTTGCCATGACACAACTTCAAAATCACTTTTGCATTTTTATCCCTTTTTGTCTTTCTAAGTCTCCGGACTTTCCAGCGAGGATTTTTTAATCCCAACCAACTGGGCCCGAGCTTCTTCCATGGGATTTATGCTCATTAGTTTTCTCCCCTTTTTACGCGAACAATGATATTGGTGATACCAAGGGCCGGTTACTCAGATCGAAGAACTACTTTTTGCATTTTTATTTTATTTTTCCAGATTTTTCCCCATATCATTGAAACAAAACTATTTTTTCAACTACATAGTCAAAGATCAATTAATCGTCCCATAGAGAATCTGTGCAAGTGCTTATAGGTCAAAACTATCTTTCTCGGTTTCAATTTCACTCATCTATTCACCCATGTGAACCACATCTTAAAAATCAATTTAATCAAACTATTACGTACTCATGAGTGGGGTAATTGTATACAACTATCTTCCTAGTCATAACATGTTCACAAATTAACTTATACTTGACCTAAATCACATATTTCGAATGAAGAACTTAATAAAATTTTCAAATTTTGTTTTTTTTTTTTTTTTTTTTTTTTTAACACATCACAAATTGAAAAAAATTGAAAAGAAAATAAAAACTAAATACAATCACCCAAAATAATAATACAAAATAAAAACAAAATATAATCACCTTACCCCCAAACTTGAAATGGACATTGTCCTCAATGTATAAAGAGATTGTAAGGTTGAAATCTTACCTATTCTGTGATGAGAAAAGAGGAAACAAATCTGCAAAACAAAACAATATATATACACACACTCTAAAGAACAACCAATGTTTTTACACATAGGTTGGGTCTTCTAAAGACATGGATTCTTTTAGAGTTGGAATTTCAAAGAATGACTTCAATCGTTGTCCATTAACTTTAAAAACAAAACCATTACTTGGATCCTCCTCATCCACGGTGCCATATGGATACACATGTTTGATTAAAAAGGGACCTTTCCGTTTTGATTTTAGTTTTCCGGGAAAAAGATGTAAACGAGAATCATATACAAGAACTTTTTGCCCAATTTGAAAATCTTTTCTCAAAATCTTTTTCTCATGAAATGCTTTCGCCCTTTCCTTATATATCTTGGCATTGTCATATGCATCCCTCCTTAATTCCTCCAGTTCGTCGAGTTGCAATTTTCGATTTTCACCTGCCTTAATAAAATCAAAGTTCATTATTTTAGCTGCCCAAAAAGATTTATGTTCTAATTCTACAGGCAAATGACAACTCTTACCATAAACTAGCCGATAGGGAGACATTCCAAGATTGGTTTTAAAAGCAGTACGGTAAGCCCAAAGTGCATCATTTAAACGTAATGACCAATCTTTACGATTTGGATTTACCGTTTTTTCTAAAATTTGTTTTATCTCCCTATTAGCCAATTCGGCTTGTCCATTTGTTTGAGGATGGTAGGCAGTCGAAACTTTGTGTGTAACACCATATTTTTGCATGAGTTTCTCAATTGTACGATTGCAAAAGTGCAACCCTCTATCACTAATGATTGCTTTAGGAATGCCAAACCTTGCAAGGATATTTTCTTTTAAGAATTTCACAACAGTTTTGTGAGTATTATCCTTGCAAGCTTTAGCTTCCACCCATTTTGAAACATAATCAACTGCAAGTAAAATATACAAATTACCAGATGAGGATGGGAATGGTCCCATGAAATCGATGCCCCAACAGTCAAATATCTCAAGGATTAAGATTGGGTTCAATGGCATCATGTTTCGTCTCGTAATTCCCCCTAGCATTTGACATCTTGGGCAGGCTTTGCAAAAGTTGTGGGTGTCTCTGAAAATGGAAGGCCAATAAAGTCCGCATTGAAGAATTTTTGCAGTTGTTTTCTTTGAAGAAAAATGACCTCCACAAGCCTCATTATGACAGAAAGACATCACACTTTCAATTTCTTCATCTGGGATGCATCGTCGAATGATTTGATCGGCGCCATACTTGTAAAGGTATGGTTCGTCCCAGTAGAACCTTTTAGCTTCTTGGACAAATCGCCTCCGATCTTGAGCACACCATGATATTGGCATCTTACCTGAAACAAGATAATTCACAATATCAGCATACCAAGGTACAGATGAAATAGAAAATAAATTCTCATCTGGAAATGAATCTTTAATAGGACAGAGTTCTAAATATTCATTAAAAGTAAGGCGGGACAAATGGTCTGCCACCACATTTTCTACTCCCTTTTTGTCTTTGATGTGGATGTTGAATTCTTGAAGTAGAAGGATCCATCTCAACAGTCTGGGCTTAGAATCTTTCTTTGTAAGAAGATACTTAAGTGCAGCATGATCGGTGAAAACAACAATTGGGGAACCAATTAGGTATGACCTGAATTTGTTAAGTGCAAATACTATAGCAAGAAGCTCTTTTTCTGTGGTGGTGTAGTTCATTTGAGCATCATTGAGCGTTCTACTTGCATAATATATAACACATGGTTTCTTTTCCTTTCTTTGGCCAAGTACCGCCCCCACAGCATAGTCACTAGCATCACACATTAGCTCAAATGGTAGGCTCCAATCCGGTGATTGCATAATGGGTGTAGTAGTGAGCATTTCTTTGAGTTTGACAAAGGCTTTATCACATTTTTCATTCCACTCAAATGGTGTATCTTTGGCTAGAAGGTTGCATAAGGGTTTTGCAATAAGACTAAAATCCTTAATAAACCTCTTATAGAAACCAGCATGCCCAAGAAATGATCGGATGTCTTTTACCGTTTTTGGAATTGGCAATTTGGTAATGACATCAATTTTGGCTTTGTCTACCTCAATTCCTTCTGATGATATAATATGACCCAACACAATTCCACGTGTCACCATGAAGTGACATTTCTCCCAATTGAGTACTAAATTCTTTTCCACGCACCTGCACAAGACTTTCTCAAGATTTGTAAGACATTTATCAAATGAGGATCCATAAACAGTAAAATCATCCATAAAAATTTCAAGATCACGTTCCACCATGTCACTAAAAATGCTAAGCATACACCTTTGAAAAGTGGCTGGTGCATTGCACAAACCAAACGGCATTCTTCTATATGCAAATGTGCCAAAAGGACATGTGAAAGTGGTCTTTTCTTGATCCTCTAAATCAATTTCAATTTGATTATACCCCGAGTAGCCATCTAAGAAACAGTAAAAACTATGACTTGCTACCCTTTCAAGCATTTGATCTAGGAATGGCAAGGGAAAATGATCTTTCCGGGTCACAGAATTTAGTTTCCTATAGTCAATGCACATTCGCCACCCTGAAGTGACTCTTTGGGGTATAAGTTCATTATGCTCATTTCTTACTACAGTTAATCCAGATTTCTTGGGTACTACTTGTGTAGGACTTACCCATTTACTATCTGAGATTGGGTAGATGATTTTTGCATCAAGTAATTTTAAAACTTCATTTCTTACAACCTCTTGCAAATGTGCATTTAATCTTCTTTGAGGTTGCCTTGTTGCTTTAGCCTCTTCCTCGAGATAAATTTTGTGTGTACAAACCAAAGGGCTTATACCTTGGAGGTCGGCTAAAGTCCACCCAATTGCTTTTTTATATTTTTCTAGAATTTTAATCAATCTTACCTCTTGCTTACCATCGAGTTTGGATGAAATTACCATGGGGTAAGTATTGTTGCTTCCCAAAAAGGCATACTTCAAGTCACTCGGTAATGGCTTGAGTTCCAAGTTTTGCTCTTCTCTTGTGATGACAATATCTTCATGTACCATGTGTATCCCCATTGCAATCTTCTGTTCCTGTGGATCATCAAGTAATGAGTCAATGTTGTGTAAATAAGTATTAGATTCATTTAAACATTTTTTTAATGGATCTAATACAAAAGACTTTTCAAAATATTCTTCCACAACTGTTTCAATGAAGTTAACCCCCTCGACTTCTTCCTCATTATACTCCTTATGTTGATTACTTAAGGAGAAAACATTAAGTTCAAGAGTCATATTCCCAAAAGTTAATTTCACAATTCCATTTTTGCAATTGATGACAGCATTTGAGGTTGCAAGAAATGGTCTTCCCAAAATCACTGGAATTTGACTCGAGGGGTTGGACACTGGTTGGGTGTCGAGCACAATGAAATCCACAGGAAAATAAAATTTATCCACCTGAACAAGAACATCTTCCACAACTCCTCTAGGGACTTTCACTGAACGGTCAGCTAGTTGTAATGTCACATTAGTTGCCTTAAGTTCCCCCAAACCCAATTGTTCATATACCGAAAATGGAAGTAAGTTTACACTTGCTCCAAGATCAAGCAACGCTCTTTTTATATGACAATTCCCAATGATACAAGAGATTGTGGGACAACCAGGATCTTTGAATTTTAAAGGTCTCTTGTTTTGTAAAATGGAACTTACTTGTTCAGTCATAAAAGCCTTTTTTCTTACATTCATCTTCCTCTTCGTTGTGCACATGTCTTTTAAAAATTTCGCATAAGAAGGGATTTGCTTGATAGCATCAAGCAATGGAATGTTGACTTTTACTTGCTTAAAGACTTCAAGAATTTCAGCATTGGAACTTGCCGACAAAGATTGATTTAATCTTTGTGGGAATGGAACAGTGACACTATTTTTGATTTTTTCAATTTCCTCATTTTCTTGCTCATTCTCGCTCTTTTTCTCAGCTTCCTTTGAAGGTTCCAATTCCTCGGGCTTTTGGGCCTTTGAAATAGTTTTATCAACCACCTTTCCACTTCTTAAGATAGAGATTGACTTGGCATGTTCCATGTTGACTTGGGAAGGTTCTCCACTTTGGACCATAAATTGGCCTTGTGGATTAGGAAGAGGTTGGGCAGGAAATTTACCTTTTTCTTGGGGTGAAAGCATGGGGGTTAATTTTGATATGTGAGACCTTATATCATCAATGGCTCGGTCAGTCTTTTGCATGTGTTGCATGAATTGGTTGGTACACTGCACAATTTGGTCAAACTTTTGATCATTTTTTTGAATGAATTGTGCAAGAATATCTTCCAAATCTCTTTTGGGAGGTGGAACATAAGGAGCTTGTGGCCTTGGTTGGGGTTGACTTTGTTGAAAATTAGAATTATTCCAACTAAAGTTGGGGTGATTCCGCCATTCTCTATTGTAAGTCTCAGAGTAAGGAGAATTCTGTGGTTTTTTGAAAGTATTGAATGCATTGACTTCGACCGGAGCATTAAGGACTTCCTTAAATGCAGGGATTGTCGGACATTCATTTGTCAAATGTCCAAGTTCATCACAAATTCCACACACTACTTCTCCTATTGCATTAACCCCATTCACATTTTTGGACTCTAAGGCTTCCAATTTCTTAGTTAAATGCATTACTCTTGCTCCTAAATCATCATCACTTTTTAAATGATAAATTCCACCCCTTCCCGGAAGTTTAGTTCTTTCATCAAGATGACAAGTGTCCCAAGTTTGGGCACTTTCGGCTATTTGGTCAAAAAACAAAAAGGCTTCCTCGGGATCTTTGTTTAAAAAGTCTCCATTACACATGGTTTCGACAAATTGGCGCATATGAGCCGGTAGAGATTCATAAAAGAAACTCACTATACTCCAATTTTCATACCCATGATGTGGACAAGCATTTAAAAGTTCTTTGAAACGCTCCCAACATTCATAAAAAGTTTCATTATTTTTGGGAGAAAAATTTGAAATTTGTCGTCTCAAAGCATTAGTTCTATGAACCGGAAAAAACTTTTTCAAAAATTCCGCTTGTAAGTCTTGCCATGATCTAATGGAGCGAGGCCTTTGTGCATTTAACCAAATTTTGCCTTTGTCTTTTAAAGAAAAGGGAAACAATTTAAGCCTTACAACTTCTTCAGTAGTCCCCCGATCTCGGAAAGTAGAACATACCTCTTCGAATTCTTTTAGATGAAGATAAGGGTTTTCAGATTCCATACCATGAAAGCTAGGTAATAATTGAATCATACCTGGCTTGAAGGAAAAAGTATTGGCATGAAGAGGAAGAATAATACATGATGGTGCAGTGCTTCGCGGTGGTTGGAGATAATCCCTCATAGTTCGGACATGAGGACCGGGAGGAACTTCCACTCCTCTTGGGATTTGATGTTCTTCATTATCTCCATGCACACTTTGATCGTCCTCCATTGAACACGATGATCCTGAATACAAAGGATTACAAAAAGATGTACCCACTACAAAATTTCTTTCAACACGTCCTACAGAATTTCGTGTCCAAACAATCATAAACAAAATGAAAAAAATAAAAGAAAATAAATTTATTACAAAACTGAAATTTCTTCTTTCGCCATCTCCCCGGCAACGGTGCCAAAAACTTGACGTGTCCAGAAATGTGTTCCACGTTACAATACCCAAGTATAGGTAGTCAAGTTATAATATAGTCTTGGTGAGTCCAAGTGTCGAACCTCAGGGAGAGTCGGAAAGATGTATGAAAAATGAATTTTATTTTTGTCCTTGAATTGATTTGATTGATTGATTTTGGTTGTTTTCTTGAATTAAATTAAATACTAAGGCATTGGAAATTCCTTTACAATGTCGAAACCAAGTGTACCACATATCCAAATAAGTAATAAAAATTAACCAATACAATCATCATATGTTAATTATATTTGCATGGCAAGAAAGGGGTCGCTTGGTAGGATAATCCATACTAACAACGCAACTCTCCAAATCATGCCTATAAGCAATAAATAATTAACATACTAAATGAATTATATAAGTTAACTAATAGAATCATTATATATTCATTATAAATGCTATGGCAAGAAAGTGGTCGCTAATGAAGCAACTCTACAAATCATGCCTATATTAGCAATAATAATAAACATACTAATGATCTAGTAAATCCCATTAAATAAGTAGTAATATTAATTGTATATGAATCATAAGAATTGTGAACTATAAAGATGTAATTACATTCAAAGTATTCATTATACCTATGTAAGATCATAAGAAATCAAGAACACCACATAAAGTGGGTTGAGCATTACTTATATCATTGTATGGCATAATGAATCTTAGATGTAATTACCTAAGTGTATTCATTGATTCAAAGAACTCAATATACATGGCATAAAGAGGCAAAGAATCATTGAATACAAATTATTAGATTCATATATTATCAATAATACTAACCTTGAAGCATTAAATACTTGGATATGCAAACACTTGGTTCTTCATTTTAAATTCATTCCCTAGCCTTAGCTAGAGAATTACTCTTCCATTACAAATATATAAATCACTATGTTTCTCTTCACTCCTATTCCTCCTCTTACAAATGAAAGACTACCTCTATTTATAGGGAAAATATGGAATCAAATGACAACTAGAAAAGAGAAATTGGATTTCTTTTTGTTTGAATATTCATTACTTTCCACCCCATTGTCTTCTTTTCACATGTGCCTTTGTTTCTTCCATGTGCCTTTGTTTCTTGACATGGATCAGATTTACTCTTGTAAAATCATAATCCAATGAATGTGGTAAATCTTCAAGAAGATGTAAAATTCGCATCACCCTTTGGTAAACCCGAACCCGCATTGAATTCTGCACAATTCTGCAGTTTTGAACCTGACTTGCAACTGCCATAACGCCTTCATTTCAAATCGAAATAAGGTCATTCTTGTGCTCAAATTGAAGGTCTCTGAATTACCTTTCCAATGGTACCAATGCCATTTCCAGAATCAAAACACAGAATTATTTATAGGCATTTAACTAAAGGGTGGTCAGGATGAATATATTTCATGCATAGTTGATGACCCAATTTGCATGGAATTGATTGAATTCTTCATGAAGACCTAGAAAATAAGATAAACACAAAAATATCATAAAACTTGAATAAAAGATATCACTATAGAACTAAAAGATGTAAATTAAGGGGTTTAAATATATAATATTTGACACTTATCAACAACTAGGGTTCTCATAGTTTGAATTGGAGAATGAAAACAGAAACTCTAATTTACAGAGAGTTTGAGAACTTGGTACTTGTGGGTTTGAAGTGGTAAAGAGAAACAAAATCTCGAATTTATAGTGTCTGAGAATCATGGTTTGGTAGGTTTGGATAAGTGATGAGAAATATAAATGCTATTTATAACAAGGTTTTTAGGTTTAAAGTTGGAAGAGTGTGTGAGAACTGTTGTTTGGTAGGTTTGAACAGGTGTACCGAATCAAAATCCCTAATTCACAGTGTTTCAGTACTAGAGTTTGGGTGGGTTTAAATTGGTGAAGTACAATGCAAACCCTAATTCAATAATGGTTTTGTAAGGTTTGAAGATGGAATTGAGTATGATAACTAGGATTTGGTGGGTTTAAATAGTAGAACATAAAAAAATACCCTAATTCAACTAGGGTTTTGTAGGTTTCAAATTCGAAGAAAGTGTGAAAACTTGGGTTTGACGGGTGTGAACAGTTGAACAGAAACAAAAACCATAATTCACTGAGATTGTGACAAATAGGGTTGGGTGGCTTCGAAGTACAGAAGAGAAACAAAAAATTTTTTTTTCAGAAGATTGTGAGAACAATGGTTTGGTTAGTTTGAATTGGAAAAGAGAAAAGGAAACCCTAATTCACAAAGAGTTTTAGAACTTGGTATTCGTGGGTTTGAAGTGGTGAAGAGAAAAAAAATCCCGAATTCATAGTGTCTGAGAATCAAGGTTTGGTAGGTTTGGATTGGTAATGAGAAACATAAATCCTATTTATAGCAGGGTCTATATGTTTAAAATTGGAATAGAGTTTGAGAACTGTTGTTTGGTAGGCTGGAACAGGTGAACCGAAACAGAAACCCTAATTCATAAAGTGTGAAAACTTTGGTTTGGTGGGTTTAAATTGGTGAGGTACAACGCTCATTGTGAGAACTGTTGTCTGGTAGGTTTGAATAGGTGAACAAAAACAAAATCCCTAATTCACAGTGTTAGAATAGGGTTTGGTGAGTTAAAATTGGTGAAGTCCAAAAGAAATCCTAATTCAACTATGGTTTTGTAGGTTTCAAATTGGAAGAGAGTGTGAGAACTTGGGTTTGAACAGGTGAAAAGAAACAAAAACCCTAATTCACCGAGATTGTGAGAAATAGGTTGTGTGCGTTAGAAGCACAGAAGTGAAATGAAAACCTTTTTTTTTTTAACATTGTAAGAACTAGGGTTCGGTTAGTTTGAATTGGAGAAGAGAAACATAAACCTTAATTCACAGAGAGTTTGAGAACTTCGAATTCGAGGGTTTAAAGTGGTGAAGAACAACAAAATTTCGAATTCAAAGAGTGTCTGACAATCAAGGTTTTGTGGGATTGGATTGGTGATGAGACATAGAAATCCTATTTACAGCAAGGTTTTTCGGTTTAAAGTAGGAAGAAAGTGTGAGAACTGTGGTTTGGTAGGTTTGAATAGGTGAATCGAAACAGAAACCCTAATTCACAGAGTCTGAGAACTATGGTTTGGTGGGTTGAAATTGGAGAAGTACAACCGAAACCTTAATTCAACAATGGGTTTGTAAGGTTTAAAGATTGAATTGAGTATGAAAGCAAGGGGTTTGATAGGTCTGTACAGGTACACTAAAACAAAAACCCTAACTCACAGAGATATCGAGTATTAGGGTTTGGTGGGTTTGAAGTGTTGAAGAGAAACATAAACCCTTATTCAACTAGGGTTTTGTAGCCTAAAAGTTGGTAGAGATTGTGAAAACTGTTGTTTGGTAGGTTTGAACAGGTGTACTGATACAAACACCCTAATTCATATTGTTTCAAAACTAGGGTTTGGGTTGGATTAAATTGGTGAAGTACAACACAAACCCTAATTTAACAATGAATTTGTATGGTTTAAAGATGGAATTCAACATAATAACTTTCGTTTGGTGGGTTTGAATAGATGAACAAAAACAAAAACATGATAATATTCTTCTTTGGTGGAAGAAGATAATGGGTCTAAGAGATACATTTAGACAATACATTGAGTACAAGGTTGAGAATGGCGATAATATTCTTCTTTGGCATGATGATTGGTTGTATCCCAATTCTATAGTAGAAAAACATGGGGATAGGATCAGGTATGATTCTGGGTTAAGAAACAATTGTAAAGTCAATGCTATAATCAGAAATGGGCAATGGTTTCCTCCTTTTGCAAACTCACATAAATTAATGGAGTTAAGAGATGATATTTCTACCCTTCCCCCTCCAGATTTCCATGAAGTTGATACTTTGATTTGGAAACCTACAAGGGGTAAGTATTCTATTAGTTCATCTTGGAATTTGTTAAGGAACAGGGATAATCAAGTTCAATGGTACAAGACTGTGTGGTTCCCAAATAATATTCCAAGACATGCTTTCATCTTATGGACTTTAATTCATAATAGGATGCAAACACAAGATAAATTGGTCCTTTATGGGATGATTCAACAACAAAAATGTGTCTTTTGTGACTTGCCGTGGGAAAGCAGGGAGCATATATTTTTTGAATGAAGTTTCTCTTCTTAAGTTTGGTCTTCGGTTGCAATTGATAATGGTTTGTGGCAAGTTGGGAAGAAGTGGGTGGATATGGTAAATTGGTGCAATGTCCACTGTACAAAGAATACTTTGAAGGCATGTGTTACCAAACTATCATTAGCTGCTAGTGTTTACATTTTATGGAGGGAAAGGAATCTCAGGCTATTTGCTGGAGAGTTTAAAAAGGAGGATCAACTTGTTAAGGAGATAAATTCTTCTGTCAAATTTAGATTGTTTCACTTGTTGGATATTCAAAATGGAGATAGAGTTTCTAGCAATGGGTGAAGGGATTATTTTTTGCTCAGTTTTCCTGGAATTGATGTTCAGGATTTCTGTCTGGATGAGTGGTAGAGAGCATGTTTCAGTGTTGTTGGGGGTATGGTTCAGGATTTGGTTCAGAATGCGGGGGAGGTGGTTTATGATAAAAATTTTAAATGTTGCATTATCTTTTGATCCCTTTGCTTACATTGTGCATATTTATAAGTTGGTAGCTGAGTTTCACGGGGTTCGGATGGGTATGAAGGCCCTCACGGATGGCTTCTACAGTTTTCGGTCGTTGTTCAGGGCTTCAGTGCAGTTTGTAAACTACAGTTTTGTGATGGCCAACAATGCAGTTTATCAGTGCAGATTTATCATTGCTGAAATCCAGATTTTTCAGAGCAGATTTCAGTGTCTCAGTACTGAAATGCAGTTTTTTTCAGTGCTGAAATGCAGTATTTTTAGTGTGTCAGTGCTGAAATGCTGTATTTTCAGTATTTTCAGTGTGTCAGTGCTGAAATGCAGTATTTTCAGTGCTGATTTCAGTATTTCAGTGCTGAAATGCAATTTTTTCAGTGCTGAAATGGACGTTTTTCAGGGTTTCAGGGCTATTATATAGTGCAGTTTGTGATGGCAGACTCTTATCAATGCTCTTGGCTATTGGACAAGGATGCTCTTCAAATTATGGACACAGTTTTAATGATGGAAAATGATGGATCAAATGCTCTGCTATTTGTTTCATTTATCTTGATTATGTTCATATGTGGGGATTTCAAGGCTCATATTAAGGTTGTCCACATTCTGATGAAGATTGCTCCACTAATGCTTTGGAGGAGTATGGTTATTGTTAAACCAACTGTTTCATGTAATTTTCTGGTTTATTGGTTTAGAAATAGAGATATTATGGTTTTTGTGTTTTTTATCCCTTTTAACAATTTAAATCTAAAGATTTGGTGGGTTTGGGGATACCACCCTTGGGAATGCCCAAGTTTTTTGTAGGCTTTTGCCGTTTCTGATTTTATATTATTGACTTACTTTTTCAAAAAAAAAAAAAAACAAAAACAAAAACCCTAACTCACAGAGATATCGAGTATTTAGGTTTGGTGGACTCGAAGTGCTGAAGAGAAAATGAAACCCTAAATCAACCAGGGTTTTGTAGCCTAAGAGTTGGAAGATATTGTGAGAACTATTGTCTGGTAGGTTTGAACCGGTCAACAGAAACAAAATTCCTAATTCACAGTGTGAGAATAGGGTTTGGTGAGTTTAAATTGGTCAAGTAAAAAAGAAACCTTAATTCAACTAGGGTTTTATAGGTTTGAAATTGGAAGAGAGTGTGAGAACTTAAGTTTGAAGGGTTTGAACTGGTTAACATAAATAAAAACCCTAATTCCCCGAGATTGTGAGAAATAGGGTTGCGTGGCTTCGAAGTGCAGAAAAGAAACAAAAACCTTTTTTTAGAAGATTGTGAGAACATGGGTTTGGTTAGTTTGAATTGGAGAAGAGAAAAAGAAACCCTAATTCACAGAGAGTTTGAGAACTTGGTAGTCGTGGGTTTGAAGTGGTGAAGAGATAAAAAATCCCGAATTCATAGTGTCTCAGAATCAAGGTTTGGTAGGTTTAGATTAGTGATGACAAACAAATATCCTTTAACAACAGAATTTTTAGGTTTGAAATTGGAAGAGAGTGTGAGAACTGTTGTTTGGTACACTTGAATAGGTGAACCGAAACAAAAAGCATAACTCGCAGAGATATCGAATATTAGGGTTTGGTGGGTTTGAAGTGCTGAAGAGAAACAGAAACCCTCATTTAACAAGGGTTTTGTAGGCTAAAAGTTGGAAGAGATTGTGAGAGCGGTTATCTGATAGATTTGAACAGGTGACCAGAAACAAAATCCCTAATTAACAGTGTGAGAATAGGGTTTGGTGAGTTAAAATTGGTGTAGTTCAAAATAAACCCTAATTCAACTATGGTTTTGTATGTTTCAAATTGGAAGAAAGTGTGAGAACTTGGGTTTGTAGGCTTTGAACAGGTGAACTAAAACAAAAACCCTAATTCAAAGTGCGAGAATAGGGTTTGGTGAGTTTATATTGGTGAAGTCCATAAGAAAGCCTAATTCAACTATGGTTTTGCAGGTTTCAAATTGGAAGAGAGTGTGAGAACTTGGGTTTGAAGGTTTTGAACATGTGAGCATAAACAAAAACCCTAATTCACCAAGATTGTGAGAAATAGAGTTGGGTGCATTCGATGTGCAGAAGAGAAATAAAAACCTTTTTTAGAACATTGTGAAAACTAGGGTTTGGTTAGTTATAATTGGAGAAGAGAAACAAAAACCTTAATTCGCAGATTGTTTGAGAACTTCGAATTCATGGGTTTAAAGTCGTGAAGAACAACAAAATTTCGAATTCAAATAGTGTTTGAGAATTAAGGTTTTCTGGGATTGGATTGGGGATGAGAAACAAAAATCCTATTTACAACAGGGTTTTTAGGTTTAAAGTTGGAAGAGTGTCTGAGAACAGTTGTTTGGTAGGTTTGAACAGGTGTACCGAAACAGAAACCCTAATTCATATTGTTTCAGAACTAGGGTTTGGGTTGGATTAAATTGGTGAAGTACAACACAAACCCTAATTTAACAATGGATTTGTATGGTTTAAAAATGGAATTAAGTATAATAACTTGGGTTTGGTGGGTTTGAACAGGTGAACAGAAACAAAAACCCTAACTCACAGATATATCGAGTATTAGGGTTTAGTGGGTTTGAAGTGCTGAAGAGAAACGGAAACCCTCATTCAACTAGTGTTTTGAAGGTTAAAAGTTGGAAGCGATTATGAGAACCGTTGTCTGGTTGGTTTGAACAGGTGAATAGAAACAAAATCCCTAATTCACAGTGTCAGAATAGGCTTTGGTGAGTTAAAAATGGTGAAGTCCAAAAGAAAGCCTATTTCAACTATGGTTTTGTAGGTTTCGAATTGGAAGAAAGTGTGAGAACATGGGTTTGAAGAGTTTGAACTGGTGAACAGAAAATAAAACCTTAATTCACCGAGATTGTGAGAAATAGGGTTGGGGGCTTTGAAGTGCGGAAGGGAAACAAAACCCTTTTTTTAGAACATTACGAGAACTAGGGTTCGGTTTGTTAAAATTGGAGAAGAGAAACAGAAACCCTAATTCACACAAAGTTTGAGAATTTGGTTTTCATGGGTTTGGAGTGGTGAAGAGAAACAAAAACCTGAATTCAAGGAGTGTGTGAGAACCAGGGTTTTGTGGGTTTATATTGGTGATGAGAAACATAAACCAAATTTACACAAGGGTTTTTCGGTTGAAAATGGGAAGAGAGTTTGAGAACAATTATTTGGTCGGTTTGAACTCGTGAACCGAAACAGAAACTCTAATTCAAAGAGTGTGAGAACTAGGGTCTCGTGGGATTAGATTGGTGAAATACAATGCAAACCCTAATTGAACAATGCTTTTGTAAGGTTTAAAGATGGAATTGAGTGTGAGAACTAGGGTTTGGTGGGTTGGAATAGGTGAACAAAAACAAAAAACCTAACTCAGTGAGATATTGAGTATTAGGGTTCGGTGGGTTTGAAGTGTTGAAGAGAAACAGAAGCCCTAATTCAACAAGGGTTTTGTAGGCTAAAAGTTGGAAGAGATTGTGAGAACTATCGTCTGGTAGGTTTCAATAGGTGAATATAAACGAAAACCCTAATTCACAGTGTTAGAATAGGGTTTGGTGATGTTAAATTGGTGAATTCCAAAAGAAACCCTAATTGAACTAGGCTTTTGTGAGTTTCAAATTGAAAAAGAGTGTGAGAACTTGGGTTTGAAGGGTTTGAACAGGTGAAAAGAAACAAAAACCCTAATTCACCGAGGTTGTGAGAAATAGGGTTAGGTGGCTTTGAAGTGCAAAAGAAAAACAAAAATCTTTTTTTTTTTTAAGATTGTGAGAACTAGGGTTCGGTTAGTTTAAATTGGAGAAGAGAAACAGAAACCCTAATTCATTGTGAGTTTGAGAATTTTGTTTTCATGGGTTTGAAATGGTGAAAAGAAAAAAAAAACCCTATTTACACTAGGGTTCTTAGCTTTAAAATTGGAAGATAGTGTGAGAACTATTGTTTTGTAGGTTTGAACAAGTGAACCAAAATAGAAACCATAATTGACTAAGTGTGAGAACTAGGGTTTGGTGGGATTAAATTGGTGAAGTACAATGCAAACCTTAATTCAACAATGGTTTTGTAAGGTTTAAAGATGGAATTGAGTATGAGAACTAAGGTCTGGTGGGTTTGAACTGGTGAACATAAACAAAAACCCTATTTCACAAAGATATCGAGTATTAGGGTTTGGAGGGTTTGAAGTGCTGATGAGAAACAAAAACCCTAATTCAACTAGGGTTTTATAGGTTAAAAGTTGGACGAGATTGTGAGCACTATTTTCTGGTAGGTTTGGACAGGCGAACAAAAACAAAAACCCTAACTCATAGTGTAAGAATAGGATTTGGTGATGTGAAATTGGTGAAGTCCAGAAGAAACCCAAATTCAACAAGGCTTTTGTAAGTTTCAAATTGGAAGAGAGTGTGAGAACCTGGGTTTGAAGGGTTTAAACTGGTGAACAGAAACAAAAACCCTAATTCACCGAGATTGTGAGAAATAGAGTTGGGTGGCTTCGAAGTGCAGGAGAGAAACAAAAACATTTTTGTAGCAGATTGTGAGAACTAGGGTTCGGTTAGTTTGATTTGGAGAAGAGAAATAGTAACTCTAATTCACAGGGAGTTTGAGAATTTCGTTTTCATAGGTTTGAAGTGGTGGAGAGAAAAAAGACCTGAATTTGCACAGTGCGTAAGAACCAGGGTTTCGTGGATTTGGATTGGTGATGAGAAACATAAGCCCAATTCACACTTGGGTTTTTAGGTTTTAAATTGGAAATGAGTGTGAGAACTGTTGTTTGGTTGGTTTCAACAGGAGAACCGAAACAAAAATCCTAATTCATAGAGTGTGAGAACTAGGGTTTGGTGGGATTAAATTGGTGAAGTACAATGCAAACCCTAATTCAACAATGGTTTTGTAAGGTGTAAAGATAGAATTGAGTATGGGAACTAGGGTTTGGTGGGTTTGAATAGGTGAAGAGAAACAAAAACCCTAACTCAAAGAGATATTGAGTATTAGGGTTTGGTGCATTTAAAGTAGACTTGTCAATGGATCGGATTTTGATCTGAATCCGATCCAATTCCGATCCGATTAGCCGGATATGGATTGAAAATAAAATTCGATAATCCTATTTCTTAACAAATTGGATTTGGATTTATGTCATCCGATCCGATAATAACCCGATCCGATATAAAATATATTTATATATATATAAATATATATTTGATATTTTTATGTGTATATATTTAATATTGTACATATATATAAATGTTAGTTGTTAATTATTTTATTATTTATTAATAATGATTGATCATAAATACAATTATTAAAAGTGTGAATAATTTTGTGTTTCAGTATTTATTGATTTTTGTATTTTTTTAAGGGTTAATTTCAGTAAACCCTCCTATACTATCCAGATTAATCAACTAACCCCTTGTGTGTCCACTTTGCCCCCTATACTATTCAATTTCATCAAATTACCCCCTTACTTCTCAAAATGCCTAAACTACCCTCAATAGTATAAGGGGGTTTAGTGAATTATTTCGGAAAAAATAATATATACTTTTTGCAAAAAAAAAAAATTCGAAAAAAATTCATATTTTGTTCCAAATATGAATTTTTTTTTCAAAAAATCTTTTTTTTGCGAAAAAGTATACATTATGTTCCAAAATATGAATTTGTTTTTCGAAAAATATTTTTTTTGCAAAAAAGTATATATTATTTTGCAAAATATGAATTTTTTTTTTGAAAAAATAATTTTTTTGCAAAAAATATATATTATGTTCCAAAATATGATTTTTTTCTGAAAAATAATTTTTTGCGAAAAATATATATTATGTTCCAAAATATGATTTTTTTTCCGAAAAATATTTTTTTTGCGAAAAAGTATATACTATGTTCTAAAATATGAATTTTCTTTTCGAAAAATAATATTTTGGAACAAAAATGTATATATTATGTTCCAAAATATGAATTTTTTTTTTTTAAAATAATATTCGGAAAAAAAATCATATTTTGGAACGTAATATATATTTTTCGCAAAAAATTATTTTTCGAAAAAAGAATTCATATTTTGGAACATAATATATAATTTTTCACAAAAAAAATATTTTTCGGAAAAAAAATCATATTTTGGAACCAAATATATATTTTTCGTAAAAAATTATTTTTCATAAAAAAATCATATTTTAGAACATAATATATATTTTTTGCAAAAAAATTATTTTTCGAAAAAACAATTCATATTTTGGAACATAATATATACTTTTTCGCAAAAAAATATTTTTCGAAAAACAAAATTTATATTTTGGAACATAATATATATATATGAATTTTTTTTTCGAATTTGTTTTTTTTTGCAAAAAGTATATATTATTTTTTTCCGAAATAATTCACTTAACCCCCTTATACTATTGGGGGTAGTTTAGGCATTTTGAGAAATGAGGGGGAAATTTGATGAAATTGAATAGTATAGGGGGCATAGTGGACACACAAGGGGTTAGTTGATTAATCTAGATAGTGTAGGGGAGTTTACTGAAATTAACCCTTTTTTTAATTAGATATTCGAATCAGATATTCTATAATGAAGAAATTCGAATATGAATTAACTAAGTAAAAATCCGTCGAATTATCATATTCGGATCGCGGATCGGGAGTTTTTGTCATCCTTATCAATAGACCTGTCAATAATCCGATTATAATCCGAATCCGATATTAACCGGATATGGATTGAAAATAAAATCCGATAACCCGATTAGGATCCGAATCCGATAATCCTATTTCTTAACAAATTGGATTTGGATTTAACTGATCCGATCCGAATCCGATCCATTGCCAGGTCTAATTTAAAGTGCTGAAGAGAAACAAAAGCCCTAATTCAACTAGGGTTTTTGTAGGCTAAAAGTTTGAAGAGATTGTGAGAACTGTTGTCTGGTAGGTTTGAATAGGTGAACAAAAAAAAACCCGAATTCATAGTGTGAGAATAGGGTTTAGTGATGTTAAATTGGTGAAGTCCAATAGAAACCCTAATTCAACTAGGCTTTTGTAAGTTTCAAATTGGAAGAGGGTGTGAAAACTTGGGTTTTTAGGGTTTGAACAGGTGAATAAAAACAAAAACCCTAATTCACCGAGATTGTGATAAATAGGGTTCGGTGGCTTCTAAGTGCAGAAGAGAAACAAAAACCTATTTTTTTTAAGATTGTGAGAACTATGGTTCGGTTAGTTTGAATTAGAGAAAAGAAACAGAAACCCTAATTCATAGAGAGTTTGAGAATTTGGTTTTCATGGGCTTGAAGTGGTGAAGAGAAATAAAACCCCGAATTCACAGAGTGTGTGAGAACCTTTGTCACGCCCCTAAATTCTTAGGACTCCAAAACCCAAGCCTAAGAGATAAGGGAGTGAATGCGGAAGAAATAAAAATGAAATAAAATCCATTTCAGTCATCAAATACCCATACAAGGGTAAAATAGACATAAAATATCTCAAATATGTCAAAAAGATCACACGGGATCGAAAAGGAGGCAAACCGAAACACTCGGTACCTTGATCGAATCATTCTGACCCACCATGTTCACCCAAGGGTAAAATGGTAAAATCAAGGGTAAAATAATAATTTCCAACTATAACTACAAAATTTGTACCTAAAACTAGCAATACGAACAAACGGGACCTAATTTGAAGCCACGAGGAAGGAGATATGAATTTTCAAAAGTGGCGTCAGACAACACCGACCTAAAACTAAAGTTGAGGTACCCCTCTTTCACCAAGGGTAAAATAGTCATTTCAGCTCCAAACTGATCATTTCAAATTTTATCTAGAAAATTTGGACATAGGACGACCCATAGAAAGAAACGGGGGTCCATTCCGACGTGCGTGGAGGAAAATACGAGTTTTCGAACATCGGACATTTCATGCCGCGTGCAGCCCTGCGCGTTGCAGCGCACCGCGCGCGCGCACGCACAGCAGCCATGCGCGGCCTGCTGCGGCTGGCATGTCCAAAACCAAAAAAATGAGATTTTTTTGGAAAATCTGAAAACTGAAATTTTTTTCTAAGTATAGAACCCATCAGCCACTGGTTTATACAGCATTTGCTTAAAGTTTATAAATGCAAAAACGCGAGATTTTGCGATATGGCTTTGTTTTTCGCGCCGTCGGTCCCGAAAAATCATAAATATTGAAAAAGTGAGTTTTTCCTTGGCGGAACCAAAAAATAGTTTCCGAGACATCGGGAAACGCGAAAAATGTAAACTTAGCAAAAATGATTTTTTGTAAGTTTTCATAAAATCTTCCGTCTTGCCCCCGGTCTCCGTTTTTAACTACCGCCGGTTTCTAAAGTTTGAAATCTCTAAGATAATGAATTTGTTTAAATCCATTTCTAAAAACAAGGAAATTTTACCGGGGTTACGGGGGTAGGCGAAAACAGGTTTTTCCGTTCAAAACGAAAGGGTTTGTTTGAAAGCTTAGAAAAATGCCGTTTTCGGCCGGACACCTAATAACCACATTCTATAACTATTATTCACATCACACTCAAGATAAAATAATTTATACATTTAATGATTACGCCGCACCATGGCAAAATAGGACATAATTTTCATAATACGAACTAGTCTTACATTTCCGGCACCGAAGTGCACCAAAATAATAAAATCCCCGCGCTTTTACAAGTTGGTTTTACATGTGATAAAGGAACATATTTATCGACCTAATGCCCAACAAAATAAAAGTGTGGTCCGCCTCCCATGCACAAAAGGGCGGACATACATCCACACGTCCACGGAGAGACTACGGAACCCTCCCAACGGGATCATCACCTGAAAAATATATAAGGCGTGGGGTGAGCTGACTAGCCCAGTAGAGGAAGCGTCATTGCCTCCATCTCAGTAGTCCGAGTGGTTCAACCCAACCAAGGTTCATGCCACTAATCCTAGGTCGGTCTCTTGTTCCACATGGCTCTCACACCAATCCGGAACCCCATCGAACCCAACAAATAAGTTTTTCCCCAACATGCTCATAATATAATTTACCACAATTATAGCATGCTTCAATAACAATATCATAATCACATATAAGGGATAGTTCAAGTACAATATAACTCAACACACCCCATAATATGCGCTTGCCCAATATAGGTTAACGAATTTATACCCTACTCATTTATAACGAGAAAGAGTACCTCACCGATTCTTCCCAAGTGTTTTTGACATTTCACTTTCAACAAGGAAGGCGGTTGGCACGAGACGACCCGTGCCTAAAGATTCGTATAACGAATGCACGAGACGACCCGCGACTTCGAGAATGAGACGACTCACCCTATACCCCATTCACGGCTCATTATTCCGTAGGATGGGAACACCCCCTGGCCAGTTGTTGCGACGATTCGACACAAAACTACTTACACTTACGAATACATAATCCGTATAAACCCTACACCCATGCTTTTGACACTACATGGTGTACCCCAAAATGCATAAAGGTTCTTATCATAACCATATGCTATCACAATACATGCTTCTATCAAATAACATTATATTGTGTTCAATTTCTCACAAGGCTTACAATTTAGCATTTGTTAAGCAATATATCACAACATAATTTATATCACAAATCATGTTCCCAAAGCCTAATTCATAGTCTAAACTATCAAGACCAACTTGCATATATATATACGACATATATACACATAGACGCACACACCCTCATACAAAGACAAACACAAATCGTTTTTCCCCTACCTCAATTCCAAGCAAGCTATTTCAAGGATGCCCCAAAGAGGTCTAACTCAAGCTATTCCTCCAAAGGCTCAATATATTAGCTTCCAACTATCAACATACCACACAAACAACAAGATTTACTTATGACATCACAAATGACCAAAAATCATCCTTGTGGGTCAAACCACAAGAATCAAGTCTAACCCTAATGAGTACTAAATTAAGGTTTCATGAAAAAAATGAATTCAAGAGATCAAGAGACTATGAACTCACCTATAGCTTCTTCACAAGACGAAGTCACAAGCTACCATAATTGGAACTCACTTGGTAGTTGGAAAAGGAACTCAACCTTCCATAAACATGAATAAAAAGGAAGAGTAAAATCAATACTAACACAAAAGAATTCATGAACTTGGAAGCTAGGGTTCTTGTGAACAAAACCCTAGAGTAGGAGAGAAACTTACCAAAATAGCTCAAGAACACCACTCTAGACCACACCAAGCAAGGATGGAATGAGAGAGCAAGAGAGGAAACTTATGAAGGAAATAGAGATGAAGAGATGAAGTCTTGCAAATGAGAGAAACTCATAAGTGTAGAGATTCTCCACTCACTCTTCTCACCATCCAATGGTTCAAAATGAATATGGGGGAAAAAGAAATGAATCCAAGGGCTAGGAATAAGTCTTGCCAAGTGGAAGACTTATTACACAAATCACAAAACTCATTATTTTGCCAAACAAGGCCTTATCATCCAAGGGCTTAGAAAAAAGATGGAAATCAAATAACCATCCAATGGTTGAGAAAAAGTCTTGCCAAGTGGATGACCAACAATAATGAATTATTCCATTTAAGAGCCAACCAAACAAGGCCTTATGATCCAAGGGTCTAAAACAAAGATGGGAGAATGAGATCAAGGGCTAGGAATGAGACAACACATGAAAGGTGGAAATGACCAAATTCATCCAAAGTTGGGGTTAATTACAAGATTGCCATCAAGACTCTTAAATACCCTTTTACCCCTTGTCATCCTCTCTAATTACCAAAATGCCACTCATGCCCTAATTCTTACCAAAATCTCTACACTTTCCACTAAGTGTTCCAAATGTGAAATTACTCATTTACCCCTCGGTCATTTCTTTCCCGAAATCGTTTCCAATAATTTTCATTAATTTCAAAATGAAAATACAACATGCTACGTACAATATTTATAACACGTACAACATGTAAGGCATGCTAAAACAATTAAACACATTAAGCACATAAGCACATAATTGTTTAAATAAAAGTTTTAAATTAACTCGTAAAAATACCGGACGTTACAACCTTAGTTTCTTGGGTCTGGATTGGTGATGACAAAAAGAAACCCTATTTACACTAGGGTTCTTAGCTTTAAAATTGGAAGATAGTGTGAGAACTGTTGTTTTACAGGTTTGAACAATTGAACCGAACAAAAACCTTAATTCACAGAGTGTGAGAAGTAGGGTTTGGTGGCATTAAATTGTCAAGTACAATGCAAAACCTAATTGAACAATGGTTTTGTATGGTTTAATGATGGAATTGAGTTTGAGAACTAGGATTTAGTGGGGTTGACCAGGTGAACAGAAACAAATATGCTAACTCACAAATCCTTAAACTAGGGTTTTGTAGGCTAAAACTTGGAAGAGATTGTGAGAACTATTGTCTGGTAGGTTTAAACAGGTGAACAAAAACAAAAATCGTAATTCACAGTGTGAGAATTGGGTTTGGTGATTTTAAATTGGTGAAGTCCAAAAGAAACCATAATTCAACTTGGCTTTTAAAAGTTTGAAATTGGAAGAGAGTGTGAGAACTTGGGTTTGAAGGGGTTGAACAGGTGAACAGAAACAAAAACCCTAATTCACTGAGAGTGTGAGAAATAGGGTTAGGTGGCTTCGAAGTGCATAAAAGAAACAAAAACCATTTTTGAAGAAGATTGTGAGAACTAGGGTTCGGTTAGTTTGAATTGGGTAAGAGAAACATAACCCCTTATTCACAGAGAGTTTGAGAATTTGGTTTTCATGGGTTTTAAGTGGTGAAGAGAAATAAAAACCCAAATTAATGGAGTGTGTGAGAACCAGGGTTTCGTTTGTTTTATTTGGTGATGAGAAGTGGAAACCCAATTTACACTAGGGTTTTTAGGTTTAATTTGGTAGAAAGTGTGAGAACTGTTGTTTGGTTGGTTTGACCATGTGAACCGAAACAAAAACCCTAATTCACAGATTGTGAGAACTATGGTTTGGTTGGATTAAATTGGTGATGTACAATGCAAACCCAAATTCAACAATTGTTTTGTAAGGTTTAAAGATGGAATTGAGTATGAGAACTAGGGTATGGTGGATTTGAACAGGTGAATAAAAAAAATCCTAACTCACAAAGATATAGAGTCTTACGATTTTGTGGGTATAAAGTACTTAATAGAAATAGAAACCATAATTCAACTAGGGTTTTGTAAGCTAGAAGTTGGAAGAGATTTTGAGAACTATTTTCTGATAGGTTTGAAGAGGTGAACATAAACAAAAACCCTAATTCAGAGTGTGAGAATCTGGTTTGGTGATGTTAAATTGGTGAAGTCGAAAAGAAACCATAATTAAATTAGGGTTTTGTATGTTTCAAATTGGAATAGAGTGTGAGAACTCGGGTTTGAAGGGTTTGAACAGGTGAACATAAATAAAAACCCTAAATCACCGAGATTATGAATAAAAGGGTTGGGTAACTTCGAAGTGTAGAAGAGAAATAAAAACCTTTTTTTTAGAAGATTGTGAGAACTAGGGTTTGATTAGTTTGAATTGGAGAAGAGAAACAGCAGCCCAAATTCGGATAGAGTTTGAAATTTGGTTTTCATGGGTTTGAAGTGGTGAAGAGAAAAAAAACAAGAATTCATGGAGTGTGTGAGAACCAGGGTTTCGTGGGTTTGGATTTTTGATTAGAAATAGAAACCCAATTTACACTAGGGTTTTTAGATTTATAATTGGAACAAAGTGTGAGAACTGTTGTTTCGTAGGTTTGAATTGGTGAATCGAAACAGAAACCCTAATTCACAGAGTGTGAGAACTATGGTTTGGTGGGTTTAAATTGGTGAAGTACAATAATGGTTTTGTAAGGTTTAAAGATGGAATTACGTATGAGAACTAGGGTATGGTGGGTTTGAACAGGTGAACAGAAAAAAAAAAATTTAACTCTCAGAGATATCGAGTATTACATGTTGGTGGGTTTGAAGTGCTAAAGAGAAACAGAAAACCTAATTCATGTAGGGTTTTATAGGCTTAAAGTTGCAAGAGATTGTGAGAACAGTTGACTACTGGGGTTAAACAGGTGAAGAGAAATAAAAACCATAATTCATAGTGTGAGAATAGGGTTTGGTGATGTTAAATTGGTGAATTCCCAAAGAAACCCAAATTTAACTAGGCTTTTGTAAGTTTAGAATTGGAAGAGAGTCTGAGAACATGGGTTTGAAGGGTTTGAACAGAAACAAAAACCCTAATTCACCGAGATTGTGAAAAATAGGGCTGGGTGGCTTCGAAGTGCAGAAGGGAAACAAAAACACTAATTAGGTTAGTTTGAATTGGAGAAGAGAAATAAAAACCCTAATTCGCACAGAATTCGAGAATTTGGTTTTCATGGGTTTGAACTGGTGAAGAGAAACAAAACCCCGAATTCAAAGAGTGTGTGAGAACCATAGTTTCTTGGGTCTGGATTGGTGATGAGAAAAAGAAACCCTATTTAATCTAAGGTTTTTAGGTTTAAAATTGGAAGAGAGTGTGAGAACTGTTGATTGGTTGGTTTGGAAAGGTGAACCGAAAAAGAAACCCTAATTTACAAAGTGTGAGAACTAGGGTTTGGTGGGATTAAATTGGTGAACTACAATGCAAACCCTAATTCAACAATGGTTTTTTAAGGTGTAAAGATGGAATTGAGTAAGAGAACTAGGATTTGGTGGGTTTGAACAGGTGAACAAAAAAAAATACCTAACTCACAAAGATATTGAGTATTTAGGTTTGGTGGGGTTTGAACTGCTGAAGACAAACAGAAACCGTAATTCAACTAGGGCTTTTTAGGCTAAAAGTTGGAAGAGATTGTGAGAACTTTTGTGTTGTAGGTTTGAACACGTGAAGAGAAACAAAAACCTTAATTCAGAGTGTGAGAATAGGGTTTGTTGATGTTAAATTGGTGAAGTCCAGAAGAAACCCTAATTCAACTAGGCTTTTGTAAGTTTTAAATTGCAAAAGAGTGTAAGAACTTCGGATTGAAGGGAACAGGTGAACAGAAACAAAAACCCTAATTCAACGAGATTGGGATAAATAGGGTTGGGTGGCTTTAAAATGCAGAAGAGAAAAAAAAACATTTTTTTTCAGAAAATTTCGAGAACTAGGGTTTGGTTACATTGAATTAGAGAATAGAAAGAGAAACCCTAATTCACAGAAAGTTTAAGAATTTGTTTTCATAGGTTTGAAGTGGTGAAGAGAAACAAAACCCCATATTCACAGAGTGTGTGAGAACAATAGTTTCTTCGGTCTGGATTGGTGATGAGAAAAAGAAACCCGATTTACACTAGGGTTTTTAGGTTTAAAATTGGAAGAGAGCATGAGAACTGTTGATTGGTAGTTTTGAATACATTAATCGAAACAAAAACCCAAATTCACAGAGTGTGAGAACTTGGGTTTGGTGGGATTAAATTGGTGAAGTACAATGCAAACCCTAATTCAACAATGGTTTTGTAAGCTTTAATGATGGAATTGAGAATGAGAACTAGGGTTTGGTGGGTTAGAACGGGTGAACAGAAACAAAAATCCTAAGTCACAGAGATATTGAGTATTAGGGTTTTGTAGGTTTGAAGTGCTGAAGAGAAATAGAAACCCTAATTAAACAAGGGTTTTGTAGGCTAAAAGTTGGAAGAGAATGTGAGAATAGTTGTCTGGTAGGTTTGGACAGGTGAACAAAATCAAAAACCTTAATTTACATTGGGAGAATAGGTTTTGCTGATGTTACATTGGTAAAATCCAGAAGAAACCCTAATTTAACTAGGCTTTTGTAAGTTTGAAATTGGAAAAGAGTGTGAGAACTTGGGTTTTAAGGGTTTAAATAGGTGAACAGAAACAAAAATCCTAATTCACCGAGATTGTGAGAAATAGGATTGGGTAGCATCGAAGTGCAGAAGAGAAAAACACATTTTTTTCAGAAGATTGTGAGAACTAGGGTTTGGTTAGTTTGAATTGGATAACAGAAACAGAAACCTTAATTCACAGAAAGTTTAAGAATTTATTTTTCATGGGATTGAAGTGGTGAAGAGAAACAAAACCCAGTATTCACAGAGTGTGTGAGAACCACAATTTCTTGGGTCTGGATTGGTGTTGAGAAAAAGAAACCCTATTTACACTAAGGTTTTTAGGTTTAAAATTACAACAATGTGTGAGAACTGCTGCTTGGTAGGTTTGAACAGGTGAACCAATACAGAAACCCTAATTCACATAGTGTGAGAACTAAGTTTTGGTGTCATTAAAATAAAAACCCTATTTTAACAATGATTTTGTAAGGTTTAAAGATGGAATTGAGTATGAAAACTAGGGTATGGTAGGTTTGAACAGGTGAATAGAAACAAAAACCCAAACTCACAGAGATATCAAATATTTGGGTTTGGTGGATTTGAAGTGCTGAGGAGAAACAAAAACCGTAATTCAATTAGGGTTTTGTAGGTTAAAAGTTGGAAGAGATTGTGTGACCTATTGTCGGGTAGGTTTGAACAGGTGAACAGAAACATAAACAAAATCCCTAATTCACCGAGATTATGAGAAATAGGGTTGGGTGGCTTGGATGTGCAGAAGAGAAAAAAAAACCTTTTTTTTAGAAGATAGTGAGAACTAGGGTTCGGTTAGTTTGAATTGGAGAAGAAAAATAGAAACCCAAATTTACAGAGAGTTTGAAAATTTGTTTTCAAGGGTTTGAAGTGGTGTAGAAAAACAAAAACCCGAATTCGCGGTGTCTGTGAGAACTAGGGTGTTTTGTGGGTTTTGATTGGTGATGAGATACAGAAACCCAATTTACACTAGGGTTTTTAGATTTAAAATTGGAAGAGACTGTGAGAACTGTTGTTCGGTAGGTTTGAACAGGTGAACCGATACAAAAATCCTAATTCAGAGAGTGTGAAAACTAGGGTTTGCTGGGTTTAAATTGGTGAATTACAATGCAATCCCTAATTGAACAATGGTTTTGTAAGGTTTGAAGAAGGAATTGAGTATCAGAACTAGGGTATGGTGGGTTTGAACATGTGAACATAAACAAAAACACTAACTCACAGAGATATCGAGTATTAGGGTTTTGTGGGTTTAAAGTGCTTAAGAGAAACAAAAATCTTAATTCAACTAGGGTTTTGAAGAATAAAAGTTGGAAGAGATTCTGACAACTGTTGTCTTGTTGGTTTGAACATGTGAAATATAACTGAAACCATAATTCACAGTGTGAGAATAAGGTTTGGTGATGTTAAATTGGTGAAGTCCAAAAGAAAAACTAATTCAACTTTGCTTTTGTAAGTTTCAAATTGGATGAGATTGTAAGAACTTGGGTTTGAACAGGTGAACAGAAATAAAAAACCCAATTCACCGAGATTTTGAAAAATAGGGTTGGGTGGCTTGGATGTGCAGAAGAGAAAAAAAAACCTTTTTTTTAGAAGATAGTGAGAACTAGGGTTTGGTTAGTTTGTATTGGAGAAGAGAAACAAAAACTCTAATTCACATAGAGTTTGAAAAATTGGTTTTCATGGGTTTGAAGTGGTGTAGAAAAACAAAAACCCGAATTCACTGAGTGTGTGAGAACTAGGGTTTTGTGGGTTTGAATTGGTGATGAGATACAGAAACCCAGTTTACACTAGGGTTTTTTGATTTAAAATTGGAAGAGACTATGAGAACTGTTGTTTAGTAGGTTTGAGTAAGTGAACTGATACAAAAACCCTAATTCACAGATTGTGAGAACTAGGGTTTGGTGGGTTTAAATTGGTGAAGTACAACGCAATCCCTAATTGAACAATGGTTTTATAAGGTTTGAAGAAGGAATTGAGTATCAAAACTAGGGTATGGTGGGTTTGAATACGTGAACAGAAACAAAAACCCTAACTCACAGAGATATCAAGTATTAGGGTTTTGTGGGTTTAAAGTGGATAAGAGAAACAAAAATCCTAATTCAACTAGGGTTTTGTAGAATAAAAGTTGGAAGAGATTTTGAGAATTGTTGTCTTGTAGGTTTGAACATGTGAAATGTAACTGAAACCCTAATTTGCAGTGTGAGAATAGGGTTTGGTGATGTTAAATTGGTGAAGTCCAAAAGAAACACTAATTCAACTAGGCTTTTGTAAGTTTCGAATTGGGAGTGTGAGAACTTGGTTTTAGTCACTAATTAACCCTAGAGGAGGGGGGGGGGGGGGGGGGGGGGTGGATTGAATAGGGTTTAAAAACGATTATTAAGTTATTTTTAACAATTACTAGCAATAACCACAATTCTCTATATTTGTTTACAAAGTAAGATTACAATGAAAAACTTAATTTAATTTATCAAGCTATTTACCACAATATAAATTAAGCATGCAAGATAACAAAATAAGGAGATAGAGATAGAGAGATTGACACCATGAGTTTTATGAGGTTCGATAACTCCTAGTCCTCGGTTCAAAGAATCCTCTTCCTTGAGACTTTCCCAATCCTCACACTATGACTCTTCCTTCAATATGTGGAATAGTAAAACCTTTACGCAAGAGCTAACTGGCTTGTCCCACAATAAAGAGAACAATCCTCCCTTGAAACAATGGGCTTCACTTACCCAAGATCACAAATTTATGTATGCAATCAATATATCACTCAAGAATAAAAAACACTCGAAAACCCTAAGGTTTTTATGGATGATAGATCAATATAAGCTCAAGTGTTTTAGGTGATATTTCAAAAACTCTAGATATATATTCTCAAAAGATATTTTCAAGGAGAGAATAAGCAAAGAGCTAGAGTTTAAATCTTCAAAATGATTTGAGTGAAAAATGAGATTTCTTTCTTCTTGCTTTCAAAAGACTTTTCAAAGAGTGCTTGAGAGAAAATAAGAGATGAAGATTTTTCAGAAAATTTCTCACACAAGAACCTTGTCTTTCAATCCCATATCTCATTCTATATATAGTGAAGCATTAGGGTTTGGAGAGTGAATCTCACCTTAGGAAGTTTGGAGAGTGAGATCTGAAAAGTAGAAAGAATAATCACAAAGTAATGGGCAAAAATATACTTAGATATACTTTTCCTTAAAATACTGAGGCACCCAGTCGACTGCCTCCAAGTTGTATTTTAAAATATTTTCCCCAACGGCTATGGCTAGTCGACTGCCTCAGGCAATCAAATGCCTTTATAACTTCCTGTTTAATCCAGTCGTTGGGCCCTTGGCCAGTCGACTGAGTGACTCCAAGAAATTGTTTCAAGGTTCGTTTTTGACCCGTTTTGAGTTCGATTCTTTAATCACTTGAGCTTATAAGACAAATCAACGTATAGAATACCTTGTTACAATATTCTCACCCCGACCTATCTACCCCACGTCTTGAGTCTTCAGCTTTCGCCTTTCGTTGACCCTTTTGTCCTTTTCTGATTTTGCTCTTGAGTTACCTTTTCGCTTACGCTTTTTGTGTTTGTATTCTTTCCGAATCATTCTCCTGTCCCTACCGAAACACTTAGCTCAAAATTATATTAGTACCAAACACGTTTTTCAATGTTTTGTTAATATCAAAATAAGAATTATTGTCCGAAATAAAATTTCAATGCAAACACTTAGGTTGGAAGGGTTTGAACAGGTGAACAGAAACAAAAACCCTAATTCACTGGGATTGAGAGAAATAGGGTTGGGTGGCTTGGAAGTGCAGAAGAGAAAAAAAACCTTTTTTTAGAAGATAGTGAGAACTAGGGTTCAGTTAGTTTGAATTGGAGAAGAGAAATAAAAACCCTAATTCATAGAGAGTTTCAAAATATTGTTTTCTTGGATTTGAAGTGGTGAAGAGAAACAAAAAACCAAATTCAGGGAGTGTGTGACAACTAGGTTTTTGTGGGTTTGAATTGATGATGAGAAATAGAAACCCAATTTACACTAGGGTTTTGGATTTAAAATTGGAAGAGACTGTAAGAACTGTTGTTCGGTAGGTTTGAACAGGTGAACCGATACAAAAACCCTAATTCACAGAGTGTGAGAACTAGGGTTCGATGGGTTTAAATTGGTGAAGTACAACGTAATCCCTAATTCAACATTGCCTTTGTAAGGTTTAAAGAAGGAATTGAGTATTAGAACTAGGGTATGGTGGGTTTGAACAGGTGAACATAAACAAATACCCAAACTCACGAAGATATGGAGTAGTAGGGTTTTGTGGGTTTAAAGTGCTTAAGAGAAACATAAATCCTATTTCAACTAGGTTTTTGTAGGCTAAAAGTTGGAAGAGATCGTGAGAACAGTTGTCTGGTAGGTTTGAAGAGGTGAACAAAAAGAAAAAAATTAATTCATAGTGTGAGAATAGGGTTAGGTTATGTTAAATTGGTAAAGTCCAAAAAAAACCCTAATTTAACAAGGCTTTTGTAAGGTTCAAATTGGAAGAGAGTGTGAGAACTTGAGTTTCAAGGGTTTGAACAAGTGAACATAAACAAAAACCTTAATTCACCGAGATTTTGAGAAATAGGGTTGGGTGGCATCGATGTTCGGAAGTGAAAAAAATTCCTTGTTTCAGAAGGATGTGAGAACAAGGGTTCAGTTAGTTTGAATTGGAGAAGAAAAAAAGAAACCCTATTTCACTTAGAGTTTGAGAATTTTGTTTTCATGGGTTTACAGTGGTGAAGAGAAACAAAAATCCGAATTCACGGAGTATGTGAGAACCTTGGTTTTGTGGGATTAGATTGGTGATGAGAAACATAAACCAATCTAGGTTTTTTAGATATTAAATTGGAAGAGAGTCTGATAACTGTTGTTTGGTAGGTTTGAACAGGTGAACCGAAACATAAACCATAATTCACACAGTATGAGATCTATGGTTCAGTGGGTTTAAATTGGTGAAGTAGAATGGAAACCCTAATTCAACAATGGTTTTGTAAGGTTTAAAGAAGGAATTGAGTATGAGAACTAGGGGATGGTGGGTTTGAACTAGTGAATAGAAACAAAAACCCTAACTCACTGGGATATCGAGTATTAGGGTTTGGTGGCTTTGAAGTGCTGAGAAAAACTGTTGTTTGGTAGGATTCAACGGCTGAACAGAAATGAAAATCCTAATTCACAGTGTGAGAATAGTGTTTGGTGATGTTGAATTGGTGAAGTCCAAAAGAAACCCTAATTCAATAAGGTTTTGTAAGTTTCAAATTCGAGGAGAGTGTGAGAGCATCGGTTTCGAGTGTTTGATAAGGTTAACAAAAAAAAAACCTTAATTCACCGAGATTGTGAGAAATAGGATTAGGTGGATTCAAAGTTCGGAAGAGATAAAAAAATATTTTTTCTAGAAGATTGTGAGAATTAGGGTTCAGTTAGTTTGAATCGGAGAATAGAAAAAGAAACCCTAATTCGCATAGAGTTTAAGAATTTGGTGTTCATGGATTGAAGTGGTGAAGATAAAAAAATCCGAATTCACAGAGTGTGTGAGAACCTAGGTTTTGTGGATTTGGATTGGTGATGAGAAACATAAACCCAATTTACACTAGGGTTTTTTGATTTAAAATTGGAAGAGAGTGTGATAACTGTTGTTTGGTAGGTTTAAATAGGTGAACCGAAACAGAAACCCTAATTCACAGAGTGTGAGAACTATGGTTTGGTGGGTCTAAATTCGTGAAGTACAACGCAAACCCTACTTCAATAACGGTTTGGTAAAGATTGAAGATGGAATTGTGTATGAGAACTAGGGTCTGGTGGGTTTGAACATGTGAATAGAAATTAAAACCTTAACTCACAAAGAAATCGAGTATTAGGGTTTGGTGGGTTTAAAGTGCTTAAGAGAAATAGAAACCCAAACTAAACTTCGGTTTTATAGGCTAAAAGTTGGAAGAGACTGTGAAAACTGTTGTCTGGTAGGTTTGAATAGGTGAACTGTAAAAACATCCTAATTCGCAGTTTCAGAATTTGGTTTGGTGAATGTAAATTATTGAATTCCAAAAGAAACCCTAATTCACACAGAGTTTGAGAATTTGGTTTTCATGGGTTTGAAGTGGTGAAGAGAAACAAAACCCAGAATTCATAGAGTGTGTGAGAAACATCGTTTCTTGGGATTGGATTGGTGATGAGAAACAGAAACCTTATTTACACTAGGATTTTTAGGTTGAAAATTGGAAGAGAGTGTGAGAATTGTTGTTTGGTAGGTTTGAACAGGTGAACCAAAACAGAAACCCTAATTCACAGAATGTGAGAACTATTGTCTGGTGGGTTTAAATTGGTGAAGTAAAACGCAAACCCTAATTCAACAGCGGTTTTGTAAGGTTTAAAGATGGAATTGAGTATGAGAACTAGGGTATGGTGGGTTTGAACACGTGAATAGAAAGAAAAACCTTAACTCACAAAGATTTCGAGTATTAGGGTTTGGTAGTTTTGAAGTGCTGAAGAGAAACAGAAACCCTAATTCAATTAGGGTTTTGGAGGCTAAATGTTGGTAGAGATTGTGAGAACGGTTGTTTGGTAGGTTTTAACAAGTGAACTGAAAACAAAACCCTAATTCACAGTGTGAGAATAGGGTTTTGTGATGTTAAATTTGTGAAGTCCAAAAGAAACCCTCATTCAACAAGGCTTTTGTATGTTTGAAATTGGAAGAGAGTGTGAGAACTTTGGTGTGAAGGGTTTGAACAAGTGAACCGAAGTGCAGTAGTGAAACAAAAACATTTTATTTGAAACATTGTGAGAATTACGGTTCGGTTAGTTTGAATTGGAGAAGAGAAACAAAAACCCTAATTCAAATAAAGTTTGAGAATTTGGTTTTCATGGGTTTGAGGTGGTGAAATGAAACAAATCCCCGAATGCACAGAATGTGTGAGAACCATAGGGTGCGTTTGGAAACTAGTGTATTCGTTTTCGTTTTTTATCTCTTGAGAACAAAAAAATTTCTTTTTCTTGTCCTGAGGGTAAACCGGAAACAAAAACATGTTTGGTTGGAAATTTTGTGTAAAACATTTTCGGGAATAAAAAAAAACACGTTTTTGAGATTTATTTGGAATAAAAAGTAGAAAACAAATTGTTAAATGGTGAGATTAAGTTTGACTCGATTGTCATCCCTTATACAAACCAGCTACAATGTACACTTCAAAGTCTTCCATACAACAATGAACAAGACCACTCTAATGTTGTTCAAAAGATTAGCATATAGGAATATATATATATATATATATATATATAAGTAGTAGCATGTATAAAGACCACATCACCCCAATTCAATTGGGGGTGTCAAGTTGCAGAGGTAAGGGTTTGTGTTGGTGGTGGTGTCGATTTGCATGGTGGGGGTTTGTGGTGGTGGTGGTGGGGGTTAGGGTTTGGAGGCTGAAGAGGGAACAATTAAAAAAAAAATTCGCTGAGAACAAATAGTGCCGAAAATAAAAAAAAAAAACCATTTTGGTGTTCTCAAATTTTGAACTATTTTGGTGAGAAAACAGTTTTTTTACTGTTCACGAAAATAAAAACCATCAAAGGATCCCAAACGCATTTTTGTTCCCGTGAACAGTGGAAAAAACAAGAACAAAACGGAAACACCAGTTTCCAAATGCATCCATAGTTTCTTGGGTCTGCATTGGTGATGAGAAACAGAAACCCTATTTACACTAGGGTTTTTAGGTTTAAAATTGGAAGAGAGTGTGAGAACTGTTGTTTGGTAGGTTTGAACAGGTGAACCGAAACAAAAACCCTAATTCATAGAGTGCTAGTGTTTTGTGGAACTAAATTGGTGAAGTACAATGTAAACCCTAATTCGACAATGGTTTTGTAAGGTTTAAAGATGGAATTGAGTATGGGAACTAGGGTTTGGAGGGTTGGAATAGGTGAACAGAAACAAAAACCCTAACTCACAGAGATAATGATTATTAGGGTTTGGTGGGTTTGAAGGGCGGAGAAGAAACATAAACCCTAATTCAACTAGGGTTTTGTAGGCTAAAAGTGGGAAACGATTCGGACATATGTTGTCTGGTAGGTTTGAAGAGGTGAATTGAAACAAAAACCGTATCTCACAGTGTGAGAATAGGGTTTTGGTGATGTTAAATTGGTGAAGTCCACTAGAAATCGTAATTCAAGTAGGCTTTCGTAACTTTGAAATTGGAAGAGAGTATGAAAACTTGGCTTTGAAGGTTTTGAATAGGTGAACGGAAACAAAAACCCTAGTTCACCAAGATTGTGAGAAATAGGGTTGGTGGATTCTAAGTGCAGAAGAGAAACAAAAACCATTTTTAGAGAATATTGTGAGAACTAGGGTTTGGTTATTTTCAATTGGAGAATAGAAATACAAACCCTAATTCACATAGAGTTTGAGAAATTGGTGTTCATGGGTTTGAAGTGGTGAAGACAAACAAAACCCTAAATTCACAGTGTGAGAACCATAGTTTCTTGGGTCTGGATTGGTGATGAGAAACAGAAACCCTATTTACACTAGGCTTTTGAGGTTTAAAATTGGAAGAGTGTGTGAGAACTGTTGTTTGTTAGGTTTGAACAGGTGAATCGAAATGGAAACCCTAATTTACAAAGTGTGAGATCTAGGGTTTGGTGGGTTTAAATTTGTGTAGTACAACGCATAACGTAATTCAACAATGGTTTTGTAATGTTTATTGATGGAATTTAGTATGAGAACTATGGTTTGGTGGGTTTCAACAGCTGACCAGAAACAGAAACCCTAACTCACAGAGACATCGAGTTTTAGGGTTCGTGGGTTTGAAGTGTTGAAGAGAAACATAAACCCTAATTCAACTAGGGTTTTGCAGGCTAAAACTTGGAAGAGATTGTGAGATCAGTTGTCTGGTTGGTTTGAACAGGAGAATTGAAATAAAAACCCTAATTTACAGTGTGAGAATAGGTTTTGGTGATGTTAAATTAGTGTAGTAAAAAAGAAACCCTAATTGAACTAGGCATTTGTAAGTTTGAAATTGGAAGAGAGTGTGAGAACTTGGGTTTAAAGGGTTTGAAAAGGTGAACGGAAACAAAAACCCTAATTCACCGAGATTCTGATAAATAGGGTTGGGTAGCTTCGAAGTGGAGAAGAAAATAGAAGATTTTGATAACTAGGGTTCGGTTAGTTTGAATTAGAGAAGAGAAATAGAAACCCTTATTCACACAGAGTTTGAGAATTATTTTTTCATGGGATTGAAGTGGTGAAGAGAAACAAAACCCTGAATTCACATAGTCTTTGGGAACCATAGTTACCAGCGTCTGGATTGGTAATGATAAAAAGAAACCCTATTTACACAAGGATTTTTAGGCTTAAAATTGGAAGAGAGTTTGAGAATTGTTGTTTCGTAGGTTTAAGCCGGTGAACCGAAACAGAAACGCTAATTCATAGAGTGGGAGAACTAGGGTTTGGTGGGTTTAAATTGGTGATGTACAATGCAAACCCTAATTCAACAATGGTTTTGTAAGATTTAAAGATGGAATTGAGTATGAGAACTAGGGTTTGGTGGGTTTGAACAAGTGAACAGAAACAAAAACCCTAACTCACAGAGATATCGAGTATTTAGCTATGGTGGGATTGAAAGGCTGAATAGAAAAAGAAACCCTTATTCAACTAGGGTTTTGTAGGCTAAAAGTTGGAAGAGATTGTGAGATTTATTGTTTGGTAGGTTTGAAAAGGTGAATTGAAACAAAACCCTAATTCACGGTGTGAGAATAGGGTTTGGTGATGTTAAATTGGTGAAGTCCAAAAGAAACCCTAATTCAACTAGGATTTGTATGTTTGAAATTGTAAGAGAGTGTGAGAACTTGGGTTTGAAGGGTTTGAACGGATGAATGGAAACAAAAACCCTAATTCACCGAGATTCTAGGAAATAGGGTTGGGTGGCTTCGAACTGCAGAAGAGAAACAATAATTTTTTTTTAGAAGATTGTGAGAAATATGGTTCGGTTGGTTTGAATTAGAGAAGAGAAAGAGAAACCCTAATTCACACAGAGTCTAAGAATATTTTTTTCATTCGTTTGGAATGGTGAAGAGAAACAAAACCCCGAATTCACAGTCTGTGAAAACCATAGTTTCTAGGGTCTGGATTGGTCATAAGAAACAAAAACCCTATTTACACTAGGGTTGTTAAGTTTAAAATTTGAAAAGAGTGTGAGAACTGTTATTTGGTTGGTTTGAACAGGTAAACAGAAACTGAAACTCTAATTCATAGAGTGTGAGAACTAGGGTTTGGTGGTGTTAAATTGGTGAAGTATAAAGCAAACCCTAATTTCATAATGGTTTTGTAAGGTTTAAAGATGGAATTGAGTATGAGAACTAGGGTTTGGTGGGTTTGAAACGATGAATAGAAACAACTAGGGTTTTGTAGGCTGAAAGTTGGAAGAGATTGTGAGATCTGTTGTCTGGTTGGTTTAAAAAGGTGAACAGAAAAAAAAACCTTAATTCACCAAGATTGTGAGAAATAGGGTCGGGTGCCTTCTAAGTGCAGACAAGAAACAAAAACCTTTTTTCTTGAAGATTATGAGAACTAGGGTTTGGATTGTTTGAATTGGAGAAGAAAAACAGAAACCTAATTCACACGGAGTTTGAGAATTTTATTTTCATGGGTTATAAGTTGTGAAGATAAACAAAACCAAATATTCATAGAGTGTGAGAGAACCATAGTTTCTAGGGTCTGGATTGGTGATGAGAAACAGAAACCCTATATACAGTAGGGTTTTTAGGTTTAAAATTGGAAGAGAGTGTCAAAACTATTGTTTGGTAGGTTTGAACAGGTGCACCGAGACAGAAACCCTAATTCACAAAGTGTGAGAACTAGGGTTTGGTGAGTTTTAATTGGTTAAGTACAACACAAACCCTAATTCAACAATGGAAGACAATGTGAGAACTTCGGTTTGAAGGATTTGAATCGGTGAACGGAAACAAAAACCCTAATTCACCGAGATTGTGAGAAGTTGGGTTGGGTGGCTTGTAAGTGCAGAAGAGAAACAAAAACAATTTTTATAGAAGATTGTTAGAACAAGGGTTCGACTTTTTTGAATTGGAGAAGAGAAATAGAAACCCTAATTCACACAGAGTTTGAGAGTTTGGTTTTCATCGGTTTTAAGTGGTGAAGTCAAACAAAACCCCTAATTCACAGAGTGTGTGAGAACCATAGTTTCTTGGGTCTGGATTGGTGATTAGAAACAGAAACCGTATTTACACTAGGGTTTTGAGGTTTAAAATTAGAAGAGTGTGTGAGAACTGTTGTTTGGTAGGTTCGAACAGGTGAACCGAAATAGAAACCGTACTTTTCAGAGTGTGAGAACTAGGGTCTGGTGGGTTTAAATTGGTGAAGTACAACACAAAACGTAATTCAACAATGGTTTTGTAAGGTTTAAAGATGGAATTGAGTATGAGAACTAGGGTTTGGTGGGTTTGAACAGGTGAACAAAACAAAAACCCTAACTCACGGAGATATCGAGTATTAGGGTTAGTTGGTTGGAAGTGCTGAAAAGAGAAACAGAAACCCAAATTCAACTAAGGTTTTATAGGCTAAAGAGACTGTGAGATCTGTTGTCTGGTAGGTTTAAAGAGGTGAACTGAAACAAAAACCCTAATTCACAGTGTGAGAATAGGGTTTGGTGATATTAAATTAGTGAAGTAAAAAAGAAACTATAATTCAAGTAGGCTTTCGTAAGTTTGAAATTGGAAAAGAGTGTGAGAACTTAGCTTTGAAGTGTTTCAATCGGTGAACGAAAAAAAAATGCTAATAAACCGAGATTGTGAGAAATAGGGTTTGGGTGTCTTCTATGTGCAGAAGAGAAACAAAAACAATTTTTTTAAAAGATTGTGAGAACTAGAGTTCGGTTAGATTGAATTGGAGAAGAGAAATAAAAACCCTAATTCATAGAGAGTTTGAGAATTTGGTTTTCATGGGTTTGAAATGGTGAAGAGAAACAAAACCCTGAATTCACTGAGTGTGTGACAACCATAGTTTCTAGGGTCTGGAATGGTGATGTGAAACAGAAACCTAATTTACACTAGGGTTTTTAAGTTTAAAATTGGAAGAGAGTGTGAGAACTGTTATTTGGAAGGTTTGAGCAGGTGAACCGAAACAGAAATGCTAATTCATAAAGTGGGAGAACTAGGGTTTGGGTGGTTTAAATTGGTGAAGTACAATGGAAACCCTAATTCAACAATGGTTTTGTAAGGTTTAAAGATGGAATTGAGTATGAGAACTAGGGTTTGGGGGTTTGAATAGGTGAATAGAAAGAAAAACTCTAAATAAAAAACCCTTATTCAACTAGGGTTTTGTAGGCTAGCTAAAAGTTGGAAGAGATTGTGAGATTTGTTGTTTGGTTGGTTTGAACAGGTGAATTGAAACAAAAACCCAAATTCACAGTGTAAGAATATGGTTTGGTGATGATAAATTTGTGTTGTCCAACGGAAACCCTAATTCAACTAAAAGTAAGTTTGAAATTGGAAGAGAGTGTGAGAACGTGGGTTTGAAGGCTTTGAATAGGTGAAAGGAAACAAAAACCCTAATACGCCGAGATTCTGATAAATAGGGTTGGGTGGATTCGAAGTGCAGAAGAGAACCAAAATCATTTTTTTAGAACATTGTGAGAACTAGGGTTTGGTTGGTTTGAATTTGAGAAGTGAAACGAAAACCCTAATTCACATAGAGTTTGAGAAATTGGTTTTCATTAGTTTGAAGTGGTGAAGAGAAACAAATCTCGAAATTCTCAAAGTGTGTGAGAACCATAGTTTTATGGGTCTGGATTAGTGATCAGAAAAAGAAACCCTATTTACACTAGGCTTTTTAGGTTTAAAATTGGAAGAGAGTGTGAGATTGTTGTTTGGTAGATTTGAACTAGTTAACGGAAACAAAAACACTAATTTACAAAGTGTGAGAGAACTAGGATTTTGTGGGATTAAATATGTGAAGCGCAATGCAAACCTTAATTCAACAATGGTCTCTTAAGGTTTAAAGATTGAATTGAGTAAAACAACTAGGGTTTGGTGGGTTTGAACAGGTAAACAAAAACAAAAACCCCAACTTAGAGATATCGAGTATTTGGGTTTGGTGGGTTTGAACTGCTGAAGGGAAATAGAAACCCTAATTCAACTAGGGTTTTGTAGGCTAAAAGTTGGAAGAGATTGTGAGGTCTGTTGTTTGGGAGGTTTGAACAAGTGAATTGAAACAAAAACCCTAATTCACAGTGTGAGTATAGGGTTTGGTGATACTAAATTGTTGAAGTCCAAAAGAAACCCTAATTCAATTACGCTTTTGTAAGTTTGAAATTGGGAAAAAGTGTTAGAACTTTGGTTTGAACCGGTGAACGAAAACAAAAACCCTAATTCACCGAGATTGTGAGAAAAGGGGTTGGGTGGTTTCGAAGTACAGAAGAGAAACAAAATCCCTTTTTTAGAAGACTGTGAGAAGAACTAGGGTTTCGCTAGTTTGAATTGGAGAAGAAAAACATAAACCTTAATTAACACATAGTTTGAGAAAAAAAATTTCATGGGTTTGAAATGGTGAAGAGAAACAAAAACCCGAATTAATCGAGTGTGTGAGCACCAGGGTTTGATGGGTGTGGATTGGTGATGAGAAACAGAAACCCAATTTACACTAGGGTTGGTAGATTTAAAATTGGAAGAGAGTGTGAGAACTATTGTTTGGTAGGTTTGAACAGGTGAACCGAAACAAAAACCCGAATTCATATAGTGTGAGAACTAGGGTTTGGTGGGATTAAATTTGTGAAGTACAATGAAAACCCTAATTCAACAATGGTTTTGTATGGTTTAAAAATGGAATTGAGCATAAGAACTAAGGTTTGTTGGGTTTGTACAGGTGAACAGAAACAAAACCACTAACTCACAGAGATATCGAGTATTAGGGTTTGGTGGGTTTGAAGTGCTGGAGAGAAACAGAAACCCTAATTCAACTAGGGTTTTGTAGGGTAAAATATGGAAGAGATTGTGAGAACTGTTGTCTGGTCGGTTTGAACAGGAGAACAGAAATAAAAACCCTTATTCACAATGTGAGAATAGAGTTTGGTGATATTAAAATGGTGAAGTCCAAAAGAAACCCTAATTCAACTATGCTTTTGTAAGTTCTAAATTCGAAGAAAGTGTGAGAACTTGAGTTTGAACAAGTGAACAGAAACAAAAACCCTAATTCACCGAGATTGTGAGAAATAGGGTTGGGTGGCTTCGAAGTGCAGAAGAGAAACAAAAACGTTTTTTTTAGTAGATTGTAAGAACTAGGGTTTGGTTACTTTGAATTGGAAAACGGAAATAGAAACCCTAATTCACACAGAGTTTTAGATTTTTTTTCTATGGGTTTGAAGTGGTCAAATGAAACAAAATCCCGAATTCACAGAGTGTGTGAGAACCATAGTTTTTTGGGTCTAGATTAGTGATGAGAAAAAGAAATCCTATTTTCACTTGGATTTTTAGGTTTAAAATTGGAAGAAAGTGTGAGAAATGTTCTTTGGCAGGTTTCAACAGGTGAACCGAAACAGAAACCCTAATTTACAAATTGTGAAAACAAGGATTTGGTGGGATTAAATTGGTGAGGTACAATGCAAACCCTAATTCAACAATTGTTTTGTAAGGTTTAAAGATGGAATTGAGTATGACTCTGTCTCTTGGGATTTTTTGGGTGAGGTGTTGAAGTGTTTTGGTTTGCCTGATAGAGTTAGAGGTTGGATTATTACTTGTTGCTCTTCTCCTAAGTTCTCTATAAATATTAATGGTGCTCTTGAAGGGTTTTTCAAAGGGGGAAGAGGGCTTAGGCAAGGGGACCCTATGTCCCCATATCTTTTTGTGATGTGTATGGAAGTTCTCTCTGGGATGTTGAATAAACTGGGGAAAAATGACTCTTTTAAGTTCCACGCCAAATGTAAAAAATTGGAGATTAATCATTTGATGTTTGCTGATGACCTATTCCTCTTCTGTGAAGGTAGTGAAAATTCAGTGAACTGTATGCTGGATGTTTTGAGGAAGTTTAGTGATTTTTCAGGTTTAATCCCTAATACTTCAAAGAGCTCCATTTTTACGTCGGGTGTGGAGGGTAGAGTCTTAGATAATATTGTCCTTGGGTCCAACTTTTCAATTGGAAAATTGCCTGTCAAGTATTTAGGGGTGCCTCTGATTTCTTCAAAGCTTAATGCTGCTGACTGTCAAGAGTTAGTATTGAAAATTACCAGAAGGGTTCAGGCTTGGAATTGCAGATTCCTTTCCTTTGCGGGTAGGTTACAATTGATTGCCTCAGTGTTGTTTTCAGTTCAGGTTTATTGGAGTTCTACTTATATCCTTCCAAAATCTGTGTTTAAACAACTGAATGAGATAATGAGGAAATTCTTATGGAAAGGGGCTGATTTGAAGAGTGGTGGTGAGAAGTTAGCATGGGCAAAAGTGTGTTTGCCGAAAGATGAAGGGGGCTTAGGATTAAAAGATCTGATAGCTTGGAATGTGGCAGCTATGGAACCTGTTACAGCCTATTCCCACTAACCTCTGGAGTAAGTGGACAAGGATTGAGCTCATGAAAGACCAGAATTTCTGGCTGCTAAAGGTACCGGATAAAAGATCTTGGTCATGGAAGAAGATAATGGGTCTAAGAGATACATTTGGACAATACATTGAGTACAAGGTCGGGAATGGCGATAATATTCTTCTTTGGCATGATGATTGGTTGTATCCCAATTCTATTGTAGAAAAGCATGGGGATAGGATCAGGTATGATACTGGGTTAAGAAGCAATTGTAAAGTCAATGCTATAATCAGAAATGGGCAATGGTTTCCTCCGTTTGCAAACTCACATAAATTAATGGAGTTAAGAGATGATATTGCTACCCTTCCCCCTCCTGATTGTCATGATGTTGATACATTGATTTGGAAGCCTACCAGGGGTAAGTATTCTATTAGTTCAGCTTGGAATTTGTTAAGGAACAGGGATAATCAAGTTCAATGGTATAAGACTGTGTGGTTCCCAAATAATATCCCAAGACATGCCTTCATCTTATGGACTTTAATTCATAATAGGATGCAAACACAAGATAAATTGGTCCTCTATGGGATGTTTCAGCAACAAAAATGTGTCTTCTGTGACTTACCGTGTGAAAGCAGGGAACATTTATTTTTTGAATGCAGTTTCTCTTCTCAAGTTTGGTCTTCGGTTGCAATTGATAATGGTTTGAGGCAAGTTGGGAAGAAGTGGGTGGATATGGTTAATTGGTGCAATGTCCACTGTACAAATAATACTTTAAAGGCATGTGTTACCAAACTATCATTGGCTGCTAGTGTTTACATTTTATGGAGGGAAAGGAATCTCAGGCTGTTTGCTGGAGAGTTTAAAAAGGAGGATCAACTGGTTAAGGAGATAAATTCTTCTGTCAAATTTAGATTGTTTCACTTGTTGGATATTCAAAATGGAGATAGAGCTTCTAGCAATGGGTGAGGGGATTATTTTTTGCTCAGTTTTCATGGAATTTATGTTCAGGATTTCTGTCTGGATGAGTGGTAGAGAGCATGTTTCAGGGTTGTTGGGGATATGGTTCAGGATTTGGCTCAGAATGCGGGGGAGGTGGTTTATGATAAAAATTTTAAATGTTGCATTATCTTTTGACCCCTTTGCTTACATTGTGCAGATTTATAAGTTGGTGGCTGAGTTTCACAGGGTTCGGATGGCAATGAAGTACCTCGCGGATGGCTACTACAGTTTCCGGTCGTTGTTCAGTGCTTCTGTGCAGTTTGTAAACTGCAGTTTTGTGACGGCCAGCAATGCAGTTTATCAGTGCAGATTTTTCAGTGCTGAAATACAGATTTTTCAGTGCAGATTTCAGTGTTTCAGCACTGAAATGCAGTTTTTTTTTTTCAGTGCTGAAATGCAGTTTTTTCAGTGTTACAGTGCTGAAATGGAGTTTTTTCAGTGCAGATTTTAGTATTTCAGTGCTGAAATGGTCGTTTTTCAGTGTTTCCGGGTCATTTTATAGTGCAGTTTTGTGATGGCAGACTCTTATAAGTGCTCTTGGCTATTTGACAAGGATGCTGTTCAATTTATGGACACGGTTTTAATGATGGAAAATGATGGATCAAATGCTCTGCTATTTGTTTCATTTATCTTGATTATGTTCATATGTGGGGATTTCAAGGCTCATATTCAGATTTATAAGTTGGTGGATGATGTTCACCGGGTTCGGATGGCTATGAAGACCTTCACGGCGATAGGTATTATTTTTTGTAATCTGATGAAGATTATGTATTTTTTATTTGCAGTGAGGTGCTCTAGAGATATGTTAAACATTGGTTGCTATAGTCTTATGCATTATCAGACTTATTTTTTTGTTGTCAGGGTTATGGTGTTTTTCTTGTATTTTCCCCTGTGTTTAGAGTTAAGCTTAACTCTTTGGTGGGATTGGGGGTTCCACCCTTGGGGTATGCCCCAAGTATTTTGTAGGCTTCAAGCCATTTTTTAATTTTTCTATAAAATTGACTTACCTTTCAAAAAAAAAAAAAAAAAAAACTTAAATCCTAATTCTAAGAGATTTTGAGAACTAGGCTTGAATTGGAGAAGAGAAATAGAAGCCCTGATTCAGAAAGAGTTTGAGAGCTTCATTTTCGTGGGTTTGCGGTGGTAAAGAGAAACAAAATCCCGAATTCATAGTGTGTGACAATCAAGGTTTGGTAGTTTCGGTTTGGTGATGAGAAACATAAATCATATTTACAGTAGGGTTTTTAGGTTTAAAATTGGAGGAAAGGGTGAGATCTGTTGTTTGGAAGGTTGGAATAAGTGAACCGAAACAGAAACTCTAATTCACAGTGTGAAAGAACTAGGGTTTAGGCGGGTTTAAATTGGTGTAGTACAACATAAACCCTAATCCAACAATGGTTTTGTGAGGTCTAAAGATGGAAGGGAGTATGAGAACTACGGTTTGGTGGGTTTTAACAGGTGCCGTGAAGCAAAATGCCTAACTCACAGAGATAGCGAATATTAGAGTTTTATGGGTTTGATGTGCGGAAGAAAAACAAAAACCCTAATTCAACTAGGGTTTTGTAGGCTTAATGTTGGAAGAGATGGTGAGAGCAGTTGTCTGGTAGGGCTTAGGAGGTGAATAGAAAAAAAGAAACACCTAATTAAAAGTGTGAGAATAGGGTTTGGTGAGTTTCAAATGGTGAGCAACAAAAAAAAACCTCATTGAACTAGGGTTTGTTGGTTTCAAATTGGAAAAAAGAGTGTTAGAACTTGGGTTCGGTGGGTCTGAATAGGTGAATAGAGAAAAAAACCTTAATTCACCGAGATTGTGAGAAATTGGGTTGTGTGGGTTTGAAGTTCAAAAGAGAAACAAAAACCTTTTTTCAGAAGATAGTGAGAACAAGGGTTCGGTTAGTTTGATTTGGAGAAGAGAAACATAAAGCCGAATTCACAAAGAGTTCGAGAATTTGGTTTTCATGGGTTTGAAGTGGTGAAGAAAAGCAAAACCCCGAATTCACAAAGCGTGTGAGAACCACGATTTCGTGGGTTTGGATTGGGGATGAGAAACAGAATCCCTATTTACACTAGGGTTTTGAGAATTAAAAAGCGGAAGAGAGTGTGAGAATTATTATTTGGTAGGTTTGAAAAACTGAACCGAAACAAAATCCCTAATTCACAGAGTGTGAGGTCTAGGGTTTTGTGAGTTTAAATTGGTGAAGTACAATGCAAACAGAAATTCAACAATGGTTTTGTAAGGTTTAAATATTGAATTGAGTATGAGAACAAGGGTTTGGCGGGTTTGAACTGACGAACAAAAACAAAAACCCTAACTTATAGAGATTGTGAGAGCCAGGGTTTTGTGTGTTTGAAGTGCAGAAGAGAAACATAAACCCTAATTCTAAGAGATTTTGAGAACTAGGTTTGAATTGGAGAAGAGAAATAGAGGCCCTGATTCAGAAAGAGTTTGAGAGCTTTATTTCCGTGGGTTTGCGGTGGTAAAGAGAAACAAAATCCCGAATTCATAGTGTGCGAGAATCAAGGTTTGGTAGTTTCGGTTTGGTGATGAGAAACATAAATCCTATTTACAGTAGGGTTTTTAGGTTTAAAATTGGAGGAAAGGGTGAGATCTGTTGTTTGGAAGGTTGGAATAAGTGAACCGAAACAGAAACTCTAATTCACAGTGTGAAAGAACTAGGGTTTGGGCGGGTTTAAAATTGTGTAGTACAACATAAACCCTAATCCAACAATGGTTTTGTGAGGTCTAAAGATGGAAGGGAGTATGAGAACTACGGTTTGGTGGGTTTTAAAAGGTGCCATGAAGCAAAATGCCTAACTCACAGAGATAGCGAATATTAGAGTTTTATGGGTTTGAAGTGCTGAAGAAAAACATAAACCCTAATTCAACTAGGGTTTTGTAGGCTTAATGTTGGAAAAGATGGTGAGAGCAGTTGTCTGGTTGGGCTTAAGAGGTGAATAGAAAAAAAGAAACACCTAATCAAAAGTGTGAGAATAGGGTTTGGTGAGTTTCAAATGGTGAACAACAAAAAAGAAACCCTCATTGAACTAGGGTTTGTAGGTTTCAAATTGGAAGAGGGTGTTAGAACTTGGGTTTGGTGGGTCTGGATAGGTGAATAGAGAAAAAAACCTTAATTCACCGAGATTGTGAGAAATTGGGTTGTGTGGGTTTGAAGTGCAAAAGAGAAACAAAAACTTTTTTTAGAAGATAGTGAGAACTAGGGTTCGGTTAGTTTGATTTGGAGAAGAGAAACATAAAGCCTAATTCACAAAGAGTTCGAGAATTTGGTTTTCATGGGTTTGAAGTGGTGAAGAGAAACAAAATCCCGAATTCACAAAGCGTGTGAGAACCATGGTTTCGTGGGTTTGGATTGGGGATGAGAAAGAGAAACCCTATTTATACTAGGGTTTTGAGGATTAAAAAGCGGAAGAGAGTGTGAGAATTATTGTTTGGTAGGTTTGAAAAACTTAACCGAAACAGAATCCCTAATTCACAGAGTGTGAGGTCTAGGGTTTTGTGAGTTTAAATTGGTGAAGTACAATGGAAACATAAATTCAACAATGGTTTTGTAAGGTTTAAATATTGAATTGAGTATGAGAACAAGGGTTTGGCGGGTTTGAACTGACGAACAAAAACAAAAACCCTAACTTATAGAGATTGTGAGAGCCAGGGTTTTGTGTGTTTGAAGTGCAGAAGAGAAACATAAACCCTAATTCTAAGAGATTTTGAGAACTAGGTTTGAATTGGAGAAGAGAAATAGAGGCCCTGATTCAGAAAGAGTTTGAGAGCTTTATTTCCGTGGGTTTGCGGTGGTAAAGAGAAACAAAATCCCGAATTCATAGTGTGCGAGAATCAAGGTTTGGTAGTTTCGGTTTGGTGATGAGAAACATAAATCCTATTTACAGTAGGGTTTTTAGGTTTAAAATTGGAGGAAAGGGTGAGATCTGTTGTTTGGAAGGTTGGAATAAGTGAGCCGAAACAGAAACTCTAATTCACAGTGTGAAAGAACTAGGGTTTGGGCGGGTTTAAATTGGTATAGTACAGCATAAACCCTAATCCAACAATGGTTTTGTGAGGTCTAAAGATGGAAGGGAGTATGAGAACTACGGTTTGGTGGGTTTTAACAGGTGCCATGAAGCGAAATCCCTAACTCACAGAGATAGCGAATAATAGAGTTTTATGGGTTTGAAGTGCTGAAGAAAAACAGAAACCCTAATTCGACTAGGGTTTTGTAGGCTTAATGTTGGAAGAGATGGTGAGAGCAGTTGTCTGGTTGGGCTTAAGAGGTGAATAGAAAAAAAGAAACACCTAATCAAAAGTGTGAGAATAGGGTTTGGTGAGTTTCAAATGGTGAACAACATAAAAGAAACCCTCATTGAACTAGGGTTTGTAGGTTTCAAATTGGAAGAGAGTTATAGAACTTGGGTTTGGTGGGTCTGAATAGGTGAATAGAGAAAAAAAACTTAATTCACCGAGATTGTGAGAAATTGGGTTGTGTGGGTTTCAAGTGCAAAAGAGAAACAAAAACCATTTTTTAGAAGATAGTGAGAACTAGGGTTCGGTTAGTTTGATTTGGAGAAGAGAAACATAAAGCCTAATTCACAAAGAGTTCGAGAATTTGGTTTTCATGGGTTTGAAGTGGTGAAGAGAAACAAAAGCCCGAACTCACAAAGCGTGTGAGAACCATGGTTTCGTGGGTTTGGATTGGGGATGAGAAACAGAAACCCTATTTATACAAGGGTTTTGAGGATTAAAAAGCGGAAGTGAGTGTGAGAATTATTGTTTGGTAGGTTTGAAAAACTGAACCGAAACAGAATCCCTAATTCACAGAGTGTGAGGTCTAGGGTTTTGTGAGTTTAAATTGGTGAAGTACAATGCAAACATAAATTCAACAATGGTTTTGTAAGGTTTAAATATTGAATTGAGTATGAGAACAAGGGTTTGGCGGGTTTGAACTGACGAACAAAAACAAAAACCCTAACTTATAGAGATTGTGAGAACCTGGGTTTTGTGTGTTTGAAGTGCAGAAGAGAAACATAAACCCTAATTCTAAGATATTTTGAGAACTAGGCTTGAATTGGAGAAGGGAAATAGAGGCCCTGATTCAAAAAGAGTTTGAGAGCTTTATTTCCGTGGGTTTGCGGTGGTAAAGAGAAACAAAATCCCGAATTCATAGTGTGTGACAATCAAGGTTTGGTAGTTTCGGTTTGGTGATGAGAAACATAAATCCTATTTACAGTAGGGTTTTTAGGTTTAAAATTGGAGGAACGGGTGAGATCTGTTGTTTGGAAGGTTGGAATAAGTGAACCGAAACAGAAACTCTAATTCACAGTGTGAAAGAACTAGGGTTTGGGCGGGTTTAAAATTGTGTAGTACAACATAAACCCTAATCCAACAATGGTTTTGTGAGGTCTAAAGATGGAAGGGAGTATGAGAACTACGGTTTGGTGGGTTTTAAAAGGTGCCATGAAGCAAAATGCCTAACTCACAGAGATAGCGAATATTAGAGTTTTATGGGTTTGAAGTGCTGAAGAAAAACATAAACCCTAATTCAACTAGGGTTTTGTAGGCTTAATGTTGGAAAAGATGGTGAGAGCAGTTGTCTGGTTGGGCTTAAGAGGTGAATAGAAAAAAAGAAACACCTAATCAAAAGTGTGAGAATAGGGTTTGGTGAGTTTCAAATGGTGAACAACAAAAAAGAAACCCCCATTGAACTAGGGTTTGTAGGTTTCAAATTGGAAGAGGGTGTTAGAACTTGGGTTTGGTGGGTCTGAATAGGTGAATAGAGAAAAAAACCTTAATTCACCGAGATTGTGAGAAATTGGGTTGTCTGGGTTTGAAGTGCAAAAGAGAAACAAAAACCATTTTTTAGAAGATAGTGAGAACTAGGGTTCGGTTAGTTTGATTTGGAGAAGAGAAACATAAAGCCTAATTCACAAAGAGTTCGAGAATTTGGTTTTCATGGGTTTGAAGTGGTGAAGAGAAACAAAAGCCCGAATTCACAAAGCGTGTGAGAACCATGGTTTCGTGGGTTTGGATTGGGGATGAGAAACAGAAACCCTATTTACACTAGGGTTTTGAGGATTAAAAAGCGGAAGAGAGTGTGAGAATTATTGTTTGGTAGGTTTGAAAAACTGAACCGAAACAGAATCCCTAATTCACAGAGTGTGAAGTCTAGGGTTTTGTGAGTTTAAACATAAATTCAACAATGGTTTTGTAAGGTTTAAATATTGAATTGAGTATGAGAACAAGGGTTTGGCGGGTTTGAACTGACGAACAAAAACAAAAACCCTAACTTATAGAGATTGTGAGAACCTGGGTTTTGTGTGTTTGAAGTGCAGAAGAGAAACATAAACCCTAATTCTAAGATATTTTGAGAACTAGGCTTGAATTGGAGAAGAGAAATTGAGGCCCTGATTCAAAAAGAGTTTGAGAGCTTTATTTCCGTCGGTTTGCGGTGGTAAAGAGAAACAAAATCCCGAATTCATAGTGTGTGAGAATCAAGGTTTGGTACATTCGGTTTGGTGATGAGAAACATAAATCCTATTTACAGTAGGGTTTTTAGGTTTAAAATTGGAGGAAAGGGTGAGATCTGTTGTTTGGAAGGTTGGAATAAGTGAACCGAAACAGAAACTCTAATTCACAGTGTGAAAGAACTAGGGTTTGGGCGGGTTTAAATTGGTGTAGTACAACATAAACCCTAATCCAACAATGGTTTTGTGAGGTCTAAAGATGGAAGGGAGTATGAGAACTACGGTTTGGTGGGTTTTAAAAGGTGCCATGAAGCAAAATGCCTAACTCACAGAGATAGCGAATATTAGAGTTTTATGGGTTTGAAGTGCTGAAGAAAAACATAAACCCTAATTCAACTAGGGTTTTGTAGGCTTAATGTTGGAAAAGATGGTGAGAACAGTTGTCTGGTTGGGCTTAAGAGGTGAATAGAAAAAAAGAAACACCTAATCAAAAGTGTGAGAATAGGGTTTGGTGAGTTTCAAATGGTGAACAACAAAAAAGAAACCCTCATTGAACTAGGTTTTGTAGGTTTCAAATTGGAAGAGGGTGTTAGAACTTGGGTTTGGTGGGTCTGAATAGGTGAATAGAGAAAAAAACCTTAATTCACCGAGATTGTGAGAAATTGGGTTGTGTGGGTTTGAAGTGCAAAAGAGAAACAAAAACTTTTTTTAGAAGATAGTGAGAACTAGGGTTCGGTTAGTTTGATTTGGAGAAGAGAAACATAAAGCCTAATTTACAAAGAGTTCGAGAATTTGGTTTTCATGGGTTTGAAGTGGTGAAGAGAAACAAAATCCCGAATTCACAAAGCGTGTGAGAACCATGGTTTTGTGGGTTTGGATTGGGGATGAGAAAGAGAAACCCTATTTATACTAGGGTTTTGAGGATTAAAAAGTGGAAGAGAGTGTGAGAATTATTGTTTGGTAGGTTTGAAAAACTTAACCGAAACAGAATCCCTAATTCACAGAGTGTGAGGTCTAGGGTTTTGTGAGTTTAAATTGGTGAAGTACAATGCAAACATAAATTCAACAATGGTTTTGTAAGGTTTAAATATTGAATTGAGTATGAGAACAAGGGTTTGGCGGGTTTGAACTGACGAACAAAAACAAAAACCCTAACTTATAGAGATTGTGAGAACCTGGGTTTTGTGTGTTTGAAGTGCAGAAGAGAAACATAAACCCTAATTCTAAGAGATTTTGAGAACTAGGTTTGAATTGGAGAAGAGAAATAGAGGCCCTGATTCAGAAAGAGTTTGAGAGCTTTATTTCCGTGGGTTTGCGGTGGTAAAGAGAAACAAAATCCCGAATTCATAGTGTGCGAGAATCAAGGTTTGGTAGTTTCGGTTTGGTGATGAGAAATATAAATCCTAATTCTAAGAGATTTTGAGAACTAGGCTTGAATTGGAGAAGAGAAATAGAAGCCCTGATTCAGAAAGAGTTTGAGAGCTTTATTTTCGTGGGTTTGCGGTGGTAAAGAGAAACAAAATCCCGAATTCATAGTGTGTGACAATCAAGGTTTGGTAGTTTCGGTTTGGTGATGAGAAACATAAATCATATTTACAGTAGGGTTTTTAGGTTTAAAATTGGAGGAAAGGGTGAGATCTGTTGTTTGGAAGGTTGGAATAAGTGAACCGAAACAGAAACTCTAATTCACAGTGTGAAAGAACTAGGGTTTAGGCGGGTTTAAATTGGTGTAGTACAACATAAACCCTAATCCAACAATGGTTTTGTGAGGTCTAAAGATGGAAGGGAGTATGAGAACTACGGTTTGGTGGGTTTTAACAGGTGCCGTGAAGCAAAATGCCTAACTCACAGTGATAGCGAATATTAGAGTTTTATGGGTTTGATGTGCGGAAGAAAAACAAAAACCCTAATTCAACTAGGGTTTTGTAGGCTTAATGTTGGAAGAGATGGTGAGAGCAGTTGTCTGGTAGGGCTTAAGAGGTGAATAGAAAAAAAGAAACACCTAATTAAAAGTGTGAGAATAGGGTTTGGTGAGTTTCAAATGGTGAGCAACAAAAAAAAACCTCATTGAACTAGGGTTTGTTGGTTTCAAATTGGAAAAAAGAGTGTTAGAACTTGGGTTCGGTGGGTCTGAATAGGTGAATAGAGAAAAAAACCTTAATTCACCGAGATTGTGAGAAATTGGGTTGTGTGGGTTTGAAGTTCAAAAGAGAAACAAAAACCTTTTTTCAGAAGATAGTGAGAACAAGGGTTCGGTTAGTTTGATTTGGAGAAGAGAAACATAAAGCCGAATTCGCAAAGAGTTCGAGAATTTGGTTTTCATGGGTTTGAAGTGGTGAAGAAAAGCAAAACCCCGAATTCACAAAGCGTGTGAGAACCACGGTTTCGTGGGTTTGGATTGGGGATGAGAAACAGAATCCCTATTTACACTAGGGTTTTGAGAATTAAAAAGCGGAAGAGAGTGTGAGAATTATTATATTTGGTAGGTTTGAAAAACTGAACCGAAACAAAATCCCTAATTCACAGAGTGTGAGGTCTAGGGTTTTGTGAGTTTAAATTGGTGAAGTACAATGCAAACAGAAATTCAACAATGGTTTTGTAAGGTTTAAATATTGAATTGAGTATGAGAACAAGGGTTTGGCGGTTTGAACTGATGAACAAAAACAAAAACCCTAACTTATAGAGATTGTGAGAGCCAGGGTTTTGTGTGTTTGAAGTGCAGAAGAGAAACATAAACCCTAATTCTATGAGATTTTGAGAACTAGGTTTGAATTGGAGAAGAGAAATAGAAGCCCTTATTTCAGAAAGAGTTTGAGAGCTTTAATTTCGTGGGTTTGCGGTGGTAAAGAGAAACGAAATCCCGAATTCATAGTGTGTGAGAATCAAGGTTTGGTAGTTTCGGTTTGGTGATGAGAAACATAAATCCTATTTACAGTAGGGTTTTTAGGTTTAAAATTTGAGGAAAGGGAGAGATCTGTTGTTTGGAAGGTTGGAATAAGTGAACCGAATCAGAAACTCTAATTCACAGTGTGAAAGAACTAGGGTTTGGGCGGGTTTAAATTGGTGTAATACAACATAAACCCTAATCCAACAATGGTTTTGTGAGGTCTAAAGATGGAAGGGAGTATGAGAACTACGGTTTGGTGGGTTTTAACAGGTGCCGTGAAGCAAAATGCCTAACTCACAGTGATAGCGAATATTAGAGTTTTATGGGTTTGATGTGCGGAAGAAAAACAAAAACCCTAATTCAACTAGGGTTTTGTAGGCTTAATGTTGGAAGAGATGGTGAGAGCAGTTGTCTGGTAGGGCTTAAGAGGTGAATAGAAAAAAAGAAACACCTAATTAAAAGTGTGAGAATAGGGTTTGGTGAGTTTCAAATGGTGAGCAACAAAAAAAAACCTCATTGAACTAGGGTTTGTTGGTTTCAAATTGGAAAAAAGAGTGTTAGAACTTGGGTTCGGTGGGTCTGAATAGGTGAATAGAGAAAAAAACCTTAATTCACCGAGATTGTGAGAAATTGGGTTGTGTGGGTTTGAAGTTCAAAAGAGAAACAAAAACCTTTTTTCAGAAGATAGTGAGAACAAGGGTTCGGTTAGTTTGATTTGGAGAAGAGAAACATAAAGCCGAATTCACAAAGAGTTCGAGAATTTGGTTTTCATGGGTTTGTAGTGGTGAAGAAAAGCAAAACCCCGAATTCACAAAGCGTGTGAGAACCACGGTTTCGTGGGTTTGGATTGGGGATGAGAAACAGAATCCCTATTTACACTAGGGTTTTGAGAATTAAAAAGCGGAAGAGAGTGTGAGAATTATTATATTTGGTAGGTTTGAAAAACTGAACCGAAACAAAATCCCTAATTCACAGAGTGTGAGGTCTAGGGTTTTGTGAGTTTAAATTGGTGAAGTACAATGCAAACAGAAATTCAACAATGGTTTTGTAAGGTTTAAATATTGAATTGAGTATGAGAACAAGGGTTTGGCGGTTTGAACTGATGAACAAAAACAAAAACCCTAACTTATAGAGATTGTGAGAGCCAGGGTTTTGTGTGTTTGAAGTGCAGAAGAGAAACATAAACCCTAATTCTATGAGATTTTGAGAACTAGGTTTGAATTGGAGAAGAGAAATAGAAGCCCTTATTTCAGAAAGAGTTTGAGAGCTTTAATTTCGTGGGTTTGCGGTGGTAAAGAGAAACGAAATCCCGAATTCATAGTGTGTGAGAATCAAGGTTTGGTAGTTTCGGTTTGGTGATGAGAAACATAAATACTATTTACAGTAGGGTTTTTAGGTTTAAAATTTGAGGAAAGGGAGAGATCTGTTGTTTGGAAGGTTGGAATAAGTGAACCGAATCAGAAACTCTAATTCACAGTGTGAAAGAACTAGGGTTTGGGCGGGTTTAAATTGGTGTAGTACAACATAAACCCTAATCCAACAATGGTTTTGTGAGGTCTAAAGATGGAAGGGAGTATGAGAACTACGGTTTGGTGGGTTTTAACAGGTGCCATGAAGCAAAATGCCTAACTCACAGAGATAGCGAATATTAGAGTTTTATGGGTATGAAGTGCTGAAGTAAAACATAAACCCTAATTCAAATTGGGTTTTGTAGGCTTAATGTTGGAAGAGATGGTGAGAGCAGTTGTCTGGTAGGGCTTAAGAGGTGAATAGAAAAAAAGAAACACCTAATCAAAAGTGTGAGAATAGGGTTTGGTGAGTTTCAAATGGTGAACAACAAAAAAAACACTCATTGAACTAGGGTGTGTAGGTCTCAAATTGGAAGAGAGTGGTAGAACTTGGGTTTGGTGGGTCTGAATAGGTGAATAGAGAAAAAAACCTTAATTCACCGAGATTGTGAGAAATTGGGTTGTGTGGGTTTGAAGTGCAAAAGAGAAACAAAAACCTTTTTTTAGAAGATAGTGAGAACTAGGGTTCGGTTAGTTTGATTTGGAGAAGAGAAACATAAAGCCTAATTCACAAAGAGTTCGAGAATTTGGTTTTCATGGGTTTGAAGTGGTGAAGAGAAACAAAAGCCCGAATTCACAAAGCGTGTGAGAACCATGGTTTCGTGGGTTTGGATTGGGGATGAGAAACAGAAACCCTATTTACACTAGGGTTTTGAGGATTAAAAAGCGGAAGAGAGTGTGAGAATTATTGTTTGGTAGGTTTGAAAAACTGAACCGAAACAGAATCCCTAATTCACAGAGTGTGAGGTCTAGGGTTTTGTGAGTTTAAATTGGTGAAGTACAATGCAAACATAAATTCAACAATGGTTTTGTAAGGTTTAAATATTGAATTGAGTATGAGAACAAGGGTTTGGCGGGTTTGAACTGACGAACAAAAACAAAAACCCTAACTAATAGAGATTGTGAGAACCTGGGTTTTGTGTGTTTGAAGTGCAGAAGAGAAACATAAACCCTAATTCTAAGATATTTTGAGAACTAGGCTTGAATTGGAGAAGAGAAATAGAGGCCCTGATTCAAAAAGAGTTTGAGAGCTTTATTTCCGTGGGTTTGCGGTGGTAAAGAGAAACAAAATCCCGAATTCATAGTGTGTGAGAATCAAGGTTTGGTACTTTCGGTTTGGTGATGAGAAACATAAATCCTATTTACATTAGGGTTTTTAGGTTTAAAATTGGAGGAAAGGGTGAGATCTGTTGTTTGGAAGGTTGGAATAAGTGAACCGAAACAGAAACTCTAATTCACAGTGTGAAAGAACTAGGGTTTGGGCGGGTTTAAAATTGTGTAGTACAACATAAACCCTAATCCAACAATGGTTTTGTGAGGTCTAAAGATGGAAGGGAGTATGAGAACTACGGTTTGGTGGGTTTTAAAAGGTGCCATGAAGCAAAATCCTAACTCACAGAGATAGCGAATATTAGAGTTTTATGGGTTTGAAGTGCTGAAGAAAAACATAAACCCTAATTCAACTAAGGTTTTGTAGGCTTAATGTTGGAAAAGATGGTGAGAGCAGTTGTCTGGTTGGGCTTAAGAGGTGAATAGAAAAAAAGAAACACCTAATCAAAAGTGTGAGAATAGGGTTTGGTGAGTTTCAAATGGTGAACAACAAAAAAGAAACCCTCATTGAACTAGGGTTTGTAGGTTTCAAATTGGAAGAGGGTGTTAGAACTTGGGTTTGGTGGGTCTGAATAGGTGAATAGAGAAAAAAACCTTAATTCACCGAGATTGTGAGAAATTGGGTTGTGTGGGTTTGAAGTGCAAAAGAGAAACAAAAACTTTTTTTAGAAGATAGTGAGAACTAGGGTTCGGTTAGTTTGATTTGGAGAAGAGAAACATAAAGCCTAATTCACAAAGAGTTCGAGAATTTGGTTTTCATGGGTTTGAAGTGGTGAAGAGAAACAAAATCCCGAATTCACAAAGCGTGTGAGAACCATGGTTTCGTGGGTTTGGATTGGGGATGAGAAAGAGAAACCCTATTTATACTAGGGTTTTGAGGATTAAAAAGCGGAAGAGAGTGTGAGAATTATTGTTTGGTAGGTTTTAAAAACTTAACCGAAACAGAATCCCTAATTCACAGAGTGTGAGGTCTAGGGTTTTGTGAGTTTAAATTGGTGAAGTACAATGCAAACATAAATTCAACAATGGTTTTGTAAGGTTTAAATATTGAATTGAGTATGAGAACAAGGGTTTGGCGGGTTTGAACTGACGAACAAAAACAAAACCCTAACTTATAGAGATTGTGAGAACCTGGGTTTTGTGTGTTTGAAGTGCAGAAGAGAAACATAAACCCTAATTCTAAAAGATTTTGAGAACTAGGCTTGAATTGGAGAAGAAAAATAGAGGCCCTGATTCAGAAAGAGTTTGAGAGCTTTATTTCCGTGGGTTTGCGGTGGTAAAGAGAAACAAAATCCCGAATTCAAAGTGTGCGAGAATCAAGGTTTGGTAGTTTCGGTTTGGTGATGAGAAACATAAATCCTATTTACAGTAGGGTTTTTAGGTTTAAAATTGGAGGAAAGGGTGAGATCTGTTGTTTGGAAGGTTGGAATAAGTGAACCGAAACAGAAACTCTAATTCACAGTGTGAAAGAACTAGGGTTTGGGCGGGTTTAAATTGGTGTAGTACAACATAAACCCTAATCCAACAATGGTTTTGTGAGGTCTAAAGATGGAAGGGAGTATGAGAACTACGGTTTGGTGGGTTTTAACAGGTGCCATGAAGCAAAATCCCTAACTCACAGAGATAGCGAATATTAGAGTTTTATGGGTTTGAAGTGCTGAAGAAAAACAGAAACCCTAATTCGACTAGGGTTTTGTAGGCTTAATGTTGGAAGAGATGGTGAGAGCAGTTGTCTGGTTGGGCTTAAGAGGTGAATAGAAAAAAAGAAACACCTAATCAAAAGTGTGAGAATAGGGTTTGGTGAGTTTCAAATAGTGAACAACAAAAAAGAAACCCTCATTGAACTAGGGTTTGTTGGTTTCAAATTGGAAGAGAGTGTTAGAACTTGGGTTTTGTGGGTCTGAATAGGTGAATAGAGAAAAAAACCTCAAAGTTGATAATCCTACCAAAGGGACGGAGTTTAGGCCTATTTCAGTATGCAATGTGTTGTATAAATGCATAGCAAAAATTATTGCTAATAGGTTGAAACCCATTCTAGACTTGAGTATAAGTGCAAATCAATCTGGGTTTGTTCCGGGTAGGAGTATTTGTGATAATGTCCTGCTAGCTCAAGAGATATTACTCCATTACCATAAAGATGAGTCTCCAGCTAGAGTTGCCATGAAAATTGATTTGACTAAAGCTTATGACTCCGTCTCTTGGGATTTTTTGGGTGAGGTGTTGAAGTGTTTTGGTTTGCCTGTTAGAGTTAGAGGTTGGATTCTTACTTGTTGCTCTTCTCCTAAGTTCTCTATAAATATTAATGGTGCTCTTGAAGGGTTTTTCAAAGGGGGAAGAGGGCTCAGGCAAGGGGACCCTATGTCTCCATATCTTTTTGTGATGTGTATGGAAGTTCTCTCAGGGATGTTGAATAAACTGGGGAAAAATGACTCTTTTAAGTTCCACGCCAAATGTAAAAAATTGGAGATTAATCATTTGATGTTTGCTGATGACCTATTCCTCTTCTGTGAAGGTAGTGAAAATTCATTGAACTGTATGCTGGATGTTTTGAGGAAGTTTAGTGAATTTTCAGGTTTAATCCCTATTACCTCAAAGAGCTCCATTTTTACATCGGGTGTGGAGGGTAGAGTCTTAGAAAATATTATCCTTGGGTCTAACTTTTCAATTGGAAAATTGCCTGTCAAGTATTTAGGGGTGCCTCTGATTTCTTCAAAGCTTAATGCTGCTGACTGTCAAGAGTTAGTATTGAAAATTACCAGAAGGGTTCAGGCTTGGAATTGCAGATTCCTTTCCTTTGCGGGTAGGTTACAATTGATTGCCTCAGTGTTGTTTTTAGTTCAGGTTTATTGGAGCTCTACTTATATCCTTCCAAAATCTGTGTTTAAACAACTGAATGAGATAATGAGGAAATTCTTATGGAAAGGGGCTGATTTGAAGAGTGGTGGTGAGAAGTTGGCATGGGCTAAAGTGTGTTTGCCGAAAGATGAAGGGGGCTTAGGATTAAAAGATCTGATAGCTTGGAATGTGGCAGCTATTGGTAAGCAGCTATGGAACCTGTTACAGCCTATTCCCACTAACCTCTGGAGTAAGTGGGCAAGGATTGAGCTCATGAAAGACCAGAATTTCTGGCTGCTTAAGATCCCGGATAAAAGATCTTGGTCATGGAAGAAGATAATGGGTCTAAGAGATACATTTAGACAATACATTAAGTACAAGGTCGGGAATGGCGATAATATTCTTCTTTGGCATGATGATTGGTTGTATCCCACTTCTATTGTAGAAAAACATGGGGATAGGATCAGGTATGATTCTGGGTTAAGAACCAATTGTAAAGTCAATGCCATAATCAGAAATGGGCAATGGTACCCTCCCTTTGCAAACTCTCACAAATTAATGGAGTTAAGAGATGATATTGCAATCCTCCCCCCTCCTGATTGCCATGATGTTGATACTTTGATTTGGAAGCCTACCAAGGGTAAGTATTCTATTAGTTCGGCTTGAAATTTGTTAAGGAACAGGGACAGTCAAGTTAAATGGTACAAGACTGTGTGGTTCCCAAATAATATTCCAAGACATGCTTTCATTTTATGGACTTTAATTCATAATAGGATGCAAACTCAAGATAAATTGGTCATTTATGGTTTGCTTCAGCAACAAAAATGTGTCTTCTGTGACTTACCTTGTGAAAACAGGGAACATCTATTTTTTGAATGCAGTTTCTCTTCTCAAGTTTGGTCTTCGGTTGCTATTGAAAATGGTTTGAAGCAAGTTGGGAAGAAGTGGGTGGATATAGTAAATTGGTGCAATGACCATTGTACTAACAATACTTTAAAGGCATGTGTTACCAAACTCGCATTGGCTGCAAGTGTTTACTGTTGACTTTGAAATTCCATTTCAAGCAATAAATCTTATTTTGATATTAACAAAACATTCAAAACCGTGTTTGGTACTAATATGGCTTTGAGCTAAGTGTTTCAGCAAGTACATGTAAATGTTTCGGGAAGATCGCTAAAGCAACAAGCGATAAGGAAACTCAAGCGCAAACTAGAAAAAGGACAAAAAGATCAAAGAAAGAACAAATGCTGGACTCAAGACCTGGGGTAGATAGGTCGGGGTGAGAATATTGTAACAAGGTATCTTATGCGTTGATTAATCTTATAAGCTCAAGTAATTAATCAAACGAACTCAAACGGATCAAAAACGGACCTTGAAAACAATTTTTGGAGTCACCCAGTCGACTGGCCTGTCCAAGGCAGTCGACTGACTGTGACCAGTCGACTAGCAGTTAAAGACCCAGCCGACTGACTGGACCAGAGAGTTTCGAACATTTTTGATTGCCTGAGGCAGTCGACTGGCATGTCCTAGGCAGTCGACTGACTCATGAGGCAGTCGACTGGCCTTCTTGAGGCAGTCGACTGACCCTAGCCGTTGGGAAAAATATTTCAAATCTAAGCATGGAGGCAGTCGACTGGGTGCCGGTAGGCAGTCGACTGGGTGCTTCAGGATTTTAAGGAAAAGTATTTCTAAACAATATTTTTGCCCAAAAAGAAATGATTTTGCTTGCAGATTTTCAGGTCCTACTCTCCATATTGTCTAGGGTGAGACACACTCTCCAAACCCTAGTGTTCACTATATAAAGAAAGAGATATGGATTAACAAAAAATGTTCTTGTGTGAGAAATTTTCCAAATATTGTTCATCTCTAATTTTCTCTCAAGCATCTTCTGAAAAATCTTTTGATAGCAAAAATCTCGCTTTTCACTCTTATCATTTTGAAGATTTAAACTCAAGCCTTGAGCCTATTCTCCTATTGAAAATATATTGTGAGAATATATATATATCTTGAGTTCTTGAAATATCACCTAAAAACACTTGAGCTTATCTTGATCTATCATCCATAAAAACCTTAGGGTTTTGAGTGTTTTTTGTTTCTTGAGTGATATATTGATTACATACACAAATTTGTGATCTTGGGTGAGTGAAGCCCATTGTATCAAGGGAGGATTGTTCTCTTGATTGTGTGAAGAGCTAGTTAGCTCTTTTGTAAAGGTTTTGCTATTCCACCTATTGAAGGAAGAGCCATAGTGTGAGGATTGGGAAAGTCTCAAGGAAGGGGATTCTTTGAGCTGAGGAGTAGGAGTTACCGAACCTCGTAAAAATCACGGTGTCAATATCTCTATCTCTATCTCTTTACTTTATGTTCATGCATGCTTAATTTATATCGTGGTAAATAGCTTGTTGAATTTAAGAGAAATCATTCATTGCATATTTTACCTTGTAAATTAATATTGAACCTTGTTGCATGTTTTAGTAAGAATAAAAAAAAAAAAAGGAGTTAGAAATTATTTTTAAAACCCTATTCACCCCCCCTCTAGGGTATTTTAGTGACTAACAATTGGTATCAGAGCCTAATCTCTACTTGCTTTTGACTTAACCGTCTTAGAGAACGATCATGGCCTCAAACATAGTCACTCATGTAGAAGGACAATCAAACAATAGGCCCCCATGGTTTGATGGTTCAAACTATAGTTATTGAAAGACTAGAATGATAGATTTTCTTCAAGCTATTGATTATCAAATTTGGCTAGTTATTGTTGATGGACCTTTTACTATTACCAAAATAGTTGATGGAAAAACCATTCCCAAATTGCCCAACGAATAAGATAATGATGAGCGTAGACTTATTTCATTTAATGCCAAAGCTAAGGTTAATCTAAATTGTGCCTTAAGTCCAAATGAATTTAATCGAGTCTCTACTTGCTCCACGGCCAAAGAAATGTGGGATAAACTTGAAGTTACTTATGAAGGAACTACTCAAGTTAGAGAATCTAAAATTGATATACTTATGCATGAATATGAATTATTTGCCATGAAGGAAGATGAAAATATCAATTCTATGATGTCTCGTTTTACTAACATCTTGAATGGACTAAAGCATCTTGGTAGAATTGTTCCTAGATCCGATGCGGCACGCAAAGTCCTTAGAAGCCTTCCGGTCAAATGGGATGCGAAGGTGACGGCTATTAAAGAAGCACATGATCTTAGCACTATGAGTCTTGATGAGATTTTCGGGTCACTCCTTACATGGGAAATTACCTTGAAATCTCGTGAAGAAGACGCCAAGCCAAGAAAAGGTATAGCCTTGCAAGCTTCAACCAAAAGTGAAGCAAATGAGAGAATCGAAGAAGAGGTTGATGAAGACATTGCCTTGATCACTCAACAATTCAAGAGATTTCTTCAACGAAAGAAGGCTAAAGGTCGGAGGTTCTTAAAGAGCAATGAACCAAGAGGAGAGACAAGCAAGAAGGAGTCTATTACTTGTTTCAATTGTGGTAAACCGGGGCACTATAGAAATGAGTGTTTCAAGCCCAAAAAGGAGAACGATAAAAGGTCAAACAAAATGGCCATGAATGCAACATGGGATGATTATGACTCTTGTGATTCGGATGAGGAAGAGAATGGTGAGGAAAGTGCAAATCTTTGCCTCATGGCAAATGAAGATGAGGTACATTTAAATTTACATGCATTAGATAATTCCATTTTATCATATGATGAGCTATTATTTTCTCATAATGAATTACAAGATGCATTTGAAAATTTGTATGGTGAGTTTGAAAAACTAGCAAAAAAACATAGTTTGCTCAAGAAATCTAAATCTTCATGTAATTCCGCTTGCCACACCATAGTTGATGTAAATACAACTAATGACAAAAGTATGAAGATAGAAGAGGAAAATATTTTGTTGAAGAAGACCATTGATGATCAAATAAACATCTTAGCAAAATTCACAAAAGGAAAAGAAAACTTGAGCATCATGCTAGGAAAACAAAGAAACTCTTTTGACAAATGCGGCTTAGGATATGATGCATTCAACAAAGATGCACTTTTATTGAAGAAAAGAAAATCATTAAAGCATACTTTTTCAAGACAATCTTCATGCTCAACTTCTATTGATCACAATCATGTTTCATGCTACTATTGCAAGAAAAAAGGTCACAAAGCAAATGCATGTTTTCTAAGAAAGAAGAAGAAAATTGTTTCAAAAATGTTTTGGGTTCCAAAATGAACTATTGCATCTCTACGTGCTAAAGAAAACTTGGTAACTAAATCAATTTGGGTTCCAAAAGGAACTATTGCATCTCTTTCTAACCAAAATGGACCCAAAATAGATTGGGTACCAATAAAAGTCACGTAACGTTGTTTTGTAGGTGTGCTTGAAGACCGCCTCAAAAGAAAGATGGTTTCTTGATAGCGGATGTTCAAGGCACATGACGGGGGACAAATCGAAATTCATGTCCTTAAAATCTTATGAAGGAGGAAACGTTACTTTTGGAGATAACTCACAAGGCAAAATTGTTGGAATCGGATCTATTGGTATATCTTCCTCTCTAGCTATAGATAACGTACTTTTAGTTGATGGTTTGAAGCATAACTTGTTTAGTATTAGCCAACTTTGTGACAAAGGTTATGATGTTATCTTTAGGTCAAATGCATGCATAGTTGAGAAAGACGGAAAGCAATTGTTCAATGCAAAGAGAAATGGAAATTTATATACTATGTTGCTATGTGAATTAAATGAACAAGATGTTAAGTGCTTTGTCACATCGAGTGAAAATAGTTGGTTATGGCATAGACGCTTAGGACATGCTAGTATGGACCTCATCCAATGTTTGTCTAAAAATGAATTAGTCAAAGGCCTCCCGAAGACTAATTTTTCAAAAGATAAAATATGTAGTGCATGTCAAATAGGCAAGCAAGTGAAATCTTCTTTTAAGAGAAAGAAAGATATCACCACTTCTCGACCCTTAGAGTTACTTCATATGGATCTCTTTGGTCCGGAAAGAACGGCTAGCTTGGCCGGGAAACTCTATGTACTTGTTATAGTAGATGATTACTCTAGATTTACTTGGGTTTACTTTCTTGCTCATAAAAATGAAACTCACTCCATTCTCGATAAATTTTATAGAGTCATTCAAAATGAAAAAGATTTGAAAATCAAGAAAATTAGAAGTGATAGGGGTAGAGAGTTTGACAATCAAGATCTAGAGAAATTATGTGATGAATTTGGTGTATCTCATGATCTCTCGGCTCCAAGATCTCCTCAACAAAATGGGGTAGTTGAAAGGAAAAATAGATCTTTACAAGAAATGGCTAGAACTATGTTAAATGAACACAACCTTCCCCGAAGTCTTTGGGCGGAAGCGGTAAATACCGCTTGTCATGTCATAAATAGAGTTATAATTCGTATGAAATTGGGTAAAACTCCGTATGAGTTGTGGAATGGTCGGAAACCCAATATTGGTTATTTCAAGGTATTTGGTTGTAAATGTTTTGTTTTAAATGATAAAGATAACTTGGGAAAATTTGACTCAAAATCGGATGAAGCAATTTTCTTAGGTTATTCCTCAACAAGTAGAGCCTTTAAAGTCTTTAACAAAAGGACTTTAACCATGGTAGAGTCTATCCATGTTGTTTTTGATGAATCACCACCTCTACCCTCACCTAGAGTTGACCTAGATGATGATGAAGTTATAGGAATTGAGGATAATTTCAATAATCTCAATATCTCCAACTCGTCAAGTAGGCAAATGGATAAGAGTAAAGTTGGAGATCAATCAAATGATGACTTGACTTGCTCCATTCCTAAATCTTGGAGGATTGTACACAACCATCCTCTTGACCAAGTCATAGGAAACCCTTCACAAGGTGTTAGCACAAGATCTCAACTTAGAGACTTATGCAATCACATGGCTTTTGTGTCCAATATTGAACCCAAGAACTTCCACGAAGCTCAATGTGATGATTCTTGGATCATGGCTATGCAAGAGGAACTAAATCAATTTGAACGCAATCAAGTTTGACATTTAGTCCCTCAACCCACACACAGCAAACTATAATAGGCACTAAATGGGTTTTTCGAAATAAGAAGGATGAAAATGGAGTGATTATTCGAAATAAAGCAAGATTGGTAGCTCAAGGTTACAATCAAGAGGAAGGCATTGACTATGATGAAACCTTTGCACCCGTAGCTAGATTAGAAGCAATTAGAATGCTTCTTGCATTTGCATCATCTAGAAATTTTATTCTCTATCAAATGGATGTCAAAAGTGCTTTTCTAAATGGAACTATAGATGAAGAAGTGTATGTGAAACAACCACCCGGCTTTGAAAATGAACGTTTTCCAAATCATGTTTACAAATTATCTAAAGCTTTGTACGGGTTAAAGGAAGCTCCTAGAGCTTGGTATGAACGGCTTAGTGACTTTCTACTTCAAAAAGGTTTTTCTAAAGGCAAAGTTGACACCACTCTATTTACAAAAACTGTCAAGAATGATTTGTTGATTATCCAAATATATGTTGACGACATCATATTCGGATCAACAAACACTTCCCTTTGCAAGGATTTCGCATCTAACATGCAAAACGAATTTGAAATGAGTATGATGGGTGAGTTGAACTTCTTCTTAGGGTTGCAAATCAAGCAAAGCTTGGATGGCTTATTTGTTAGACAATCTAAGTATACTAAAGATTTGCTAAAGCGATTTGGTATGGAGGAAGCCAAACATGCCATTACTCCCATGAGTACCTCTATTAAACTCGATAAAGATGAAAATGGGAAATGTGTTGATATTACTAAATATAGAGGCATGATAGGAAGTTTACTTTATTTAACTGCTAGTAGACCGGATATCATGTTTAGTGTATGCTTATGTGCTCGCTTTCAATCTTGTCCCAAAGAATCTCACTTGCTAGCAGTAAAACGTATTTTTCGCTATCTTAACGGGACGATTAACTTAGGACTTTGGTATCCAAGTGGTACTACACTTGATCTCACAAGTTATTCGGATGCCGATTTTGCGGGTTGTAAAGTTGATCGGAAAAGCACAAGCGGTACATGTCATTTTCTAGGTCACTCGTTAGTTTCATGGTCAAGTAAAAAGCAAAATTCAGTTGCCTTATCTACGGCTGAAGCCGAATATGTTGCGGCCGGTAGTAGTTGTGCTCAAACTCTTTACATTAAGCAACAATTACTTGATTTTGGGCTTATTTTCAATCGCGTACCTATTAAATGTGATAACACTAGTGCTATTTGTATCTCAAAGAATCCTATTCAACACTCTCGCACAAAGCACATAGAGATTAGGCATCATTTTTTACGGGATCACGTAGCTAAAGGCGACGTTGAATTGGTTTTTATTGACACTAAGAATCAATTGGCGGATATTTTTACTAAACCCCTCTCGAATGAACCATTTTCAAAAATTCGTAGGGACTTAGGAATGGCCATGGATTTTGAAGTCATTAGTTAATTTTCACAAATTCTCGTCCACGTTCTCGGCTTTCAAAATTTAAAAAAAAATTTCACAAATTTTTTTTGAGGGCCAGTCGACTGCCTCATATACGGTCAGTCGACTGGATCAACCAGTGAGTTTTTGGGTTTTTAACTATCTTCAGCCAGTCGACTGCCTACATTGGCCAGTCGACTGGGTCATGAGCCAGTCGACTGTCTCCATATGGCCAGTCGACTGCCTCTGCGCGAACATTGTTTTTATTTCTTCTTTCTCTTCGTCTTCTCTCCACGATCTCTCCAATTTCTTCTCTTCTTCACGCCATTTACTCTCTTTAAACCATTTTCCCACTACACCACGATCCTCTCCTCCATCATCACCACTCCCCTCTTTATTTTCAGTTATATATCTCCATATATATATATATTCATATATATATTTTTTTACAATTTCACTTATCCCTCTCTGTTTTCACCCTTTCTTTTCATTTTTCTTCTCAAAATGATTCCCATCTTCTTGATTCTCCTCTCTCTCATGGCTCCTAATGTCGTGCGCCTCAAGAAACGCGCCCGTAGGGGTGGAAGCTCTTCAGCTGCACCGCCTCCACCTCCGTCTCCTGTTCATGAGGACACTAATTCCGAATCTGAATCTGGTCCGATGTCTCTGACTGCTCTTCTCGGTGATGAAGACAGTGTTCGTCTTTTCGAAACTCAGTTCCTTCATCGAAAATTTGCTCGGAGTCGCATTGTGACTCAACCCTTGTGCGAAGAGATTGGCGCTAATACGTTCAATCTTTTTCAAAATATGGGTTGGGATTTCTTTGTCTCGCTCGATGTTCCGCTCTATCCGAGGGTTGTCAAAGCATTCTACACCAATCTGGTGAATCTTTCTCAACCACGCCTTATCTCCACCCTGCTTAGCTCCAATGTTGGAGGTGTCTCTGTTAAGATCACTGAAACAGTACTCAATACTGTTTTTCGGTTACCTCCTGGCGGTATCTCCTATTACTGCCCATCTATTTGGTACTCTTCGAGTGATTTCGATCCTCTCGAAGCAGTTCGGGCTATTTCTGTGAATAAATCAACCACCGCCATTGCTGAGTTTCCTTCTTCCTCGCTTACTCCTGAGGCTAGACTTGTGCACAACATTATCACATATTCCGTTTTGCCCAAGTCCGGAAGCCGGAGTCTTGTGTCGATTATGGAAGCTTTCGTTGTCTACTGTGTCATGACCGGTCGGAAGGTCAATCTTGCCTTCCTCTTCATATCGGCAATCCTCGAGTGCCACAAGAAGAAAGGCGCACTTATTTTTCCTATCCATTTATCCTATCTTCTCAGTCGGAACGGTGTGCCACTTGCTGACGAGCCTACGGAGCACAATCCGATCTTTCTGGACCGCACTCATCTCAAGCAAATGTACATTGGCAAAAATGCTGATGGAGTGTTGGTCTCTCTTAGGGCTGCCCCTCCTGCGGACCAAGCCGGTCCTTCTGTTCCTCGTCCCGACGCTCCTCGTCCCGAGGCACCTCGTCCGGATGCTCCGACTTCCTCATTTCCGTCTCTTGGTAGCGATTTCGATATTCCGGATTTTGGGTTCGGCGGTAATCCCGAAACTCTTACCCAAATCTTGGAAATCGTGACGCGCAATGAGGAGGCCCAAAAGCAGACGGCCGCGGACATAAAGCGCCTTGAGGACAAGATCGACCGTCTCACCACCGCCATGGATGCATTTCGCCGTGACCCTCCGCCTTTTTGATGTCGTCAAAGGGGGAGAATGTTTAGGTTGGTTGTTTGTGTTAGCCATATGTCCATTTTGCGTAGCATAGGACGTTATCATGTGTGTTGTTTATGTTATCTTTAGTTTTATTTCTATGCTTTATTATTTTGTAATGTGTAGTAGTAAAACAACATGTACCAATCTTGCAATCATTAATTGAAAAATGTTGTTTCTATTTTTCTTCAATGCATTACGTAAAAGAATATCAAATTGCAAAATTTATTTCCTAAGGGGGAGCATGAAAATAAAAATGAAAGATGCACACATTGAGGGGGAGTATCACTTGATACTTTACCAATTATGAGCAAACACGAAATGTTTTGTCAACATCAAAAAGGGGGAGATTGTTGGCTTTGAAATTCCATTTCAAGCAATAAATCTTATTTTGATATTAACAAAACATTCAAAACCGTGTTTGGTACTAATATGGCTTTGAGCTAAGTGTTTCAGCAAGTACAGGTAAATGTTTCGGGAAGATCGCTAAAGCAACAAGCGATAAGGAAACTCAAGCGCAAACTAGAAAAAGGACAAAAAGATCAAAGAAAGAACAAAAGCTGGACTCAAGACCTGGGGTAGATAGGTCGGGGTGAGAATATTGTAACAAGGTATCTTATGCGTTGATTAATCTTATAAGCTCAAGTAATTAATCAAACGAACTCAAACGGATCAAAAACGGACCTTGAAAACAATTTTTGGAGTCACCCAGTCGACTGGCCTGTCCAAGGCAGTCGACTGACTGTGACCCAGTCGACTGGCCCTTAAGGACCCAGCCGACTGGATGAACCAGTGAGTTATAAAACATTCTAACTGCATGAGGCAGTCGACTGGCCTGTCCAAGGCAGTCGACTGACTGTGACCAGTCGACTGGCAGTTAAAGACCCAGCCGACTGACTGGACCAGAGAGTTTCGAACATTTTTGATTGCCTGAGGCAGTCGACTGGCCTGTCCTAGGCAGTCGACTGACTCATGAGGCAGTCGACTGGCCTTCTTGAGGCAGTCGACTGACCCTAGCCGTTGGGAAAAATATTTCAAATCTAAGCATGGAGGCAGTCGACTGGGTGTCGGTAGGCAGTCGACTGGGTGCTTCAGGATTTTAAGGAAAAGTATTTCTAAACAATATTTTTGCCCAAAAAGAAATGATTTTGCTTGCAGATTTTCAGGTCCTACTCTCCATATTGTCTAGGGTGAGACACACTCTCCAAACCCTAGTGTTCACTATATAAAGAAAGAGATATGGATTAACAAAAAATGTTCTTGTGTGAGAAATTTTCCAAATATTGTTCATCTCTAATTTTCTCTCAAGCATCTTCTGAAAAATCTTTTGATAGCAAAAATCTCGCTTTTCACTCTTATCATTTTGAAGATTTAAACTCAAGCCTTGAGCCTATTCTCCTATTGAAAATATATTGTTTGAATATATATATATCTTGAGTTCTTGAAATATCACCTAAAAACACTGGAGCTTATCTTGATCTATCATCCATAAAAACCTTAGGGTTTTGAGTGTTTTTTGTTTCTTGAGTGATATATTGATTACATACACAAATTTGTGATCTTGGGTGAGTGAAGCCCATTGTATCAAGGGAGGATTGTTCTCTTGATTGTGTGAAGAGCTAGTTAGCTCTTTTGTAAAGGTTTTGCTATTCCACCTATTGAAGGAAGAGCCATAGTGTGAGGATTGGGAAAGTCTCAAGGAAGGGGATTCTTTGAGCCGAGGAGTAGGAGTTACCGAACCTCGTAAAAATCACAGTGTCAATATCTCTATCTCTATCTCTTTACTTTATGTTCATGCATGCTTAATTTATATCATGGTAAATAGCTTGTTGAATTTAAGAGAAATCATTCATTGCATATTTTACCTTGTAAATTAATATTGAACCTTGTTGCATGTTTTAGTAAGAATAAAAAAAAAAAAAGGAGTTAGAAATTATTTTTAAAACCCTATTCACCCCCCCTCTAGGGTATTTTAGTGACTAACATTTACATCTTATGGAGGGAGAGAAACCTCAGGTTGTATGCAGGAGAGTTTAAAAAGGAGGTTCAACTTGTTCAGGAGATAAATTCTTCTGTCAAATTTAGATTGTATCACTTGCTGGATATTCAAAATGGAGACAGAGTTTCAAGCAATGGGTGAGGGGAATATTTGCTTAGTTTTCCTGGAATTTATGTTCTGGGTTTGTGTTTGGATGAGTAGTAGAGAGTCAGTGTTTATGGGATTATGGTTCAGGAAATGGTTCAGACTTCGTGGGAGGTGCTTTGTGATCTTTTTTATAAATGTTGCATTATCTTTTGATCCCGTTGTTTACACTGTGCAGATTTATAAGTTGGTTGCTGAAGTTCAAGGGGTTCGGATGGCTATGAAGACTCTCACTGTGATAGAAATTAATTTCTGTAATCTGATGAAGATTATGTATATTATATTTGTGGGGAGGTGCTCTAGAGATATGTTAAACAGTGGTTCCTATAGCCTTATGTTTTATCAGACTTGTTTTATTGTTGTAAGGGTTATGGTGATTCTTTTGTATAATCCCCTGTGTTTAGAGTTAAGCTTAACTCTTTGGTGGGTTTGGGGGTTCCACCCTTGGGGTATGCCCCAAGTATTTTGTAGGCTTCTAGCCATTTTTTAATTTTCTATAATATTGACTTACTTTTCAAAAAAAAAAAAAAAAAAAAAAAAAAAAAAAACCCTCATTGAACTAGGGTCTGTCGGTTTCAAATTGGAAGAGAGTGTTAGAACTTGGGTTTGGTGGGTCTGAATAGGTGAATAGAGAAAAAAACCTTTATTCACCGAGATTGTGAGAAATTGGGTTGTGTGGGTTTGGAGTGCAAAAGAGAAACAAAAACCTTTTTTTAGAAGATAGTGAGAACTAGGTTTCGGTTAGTTTGATTTGGAGAAGAGAAACATAAAGCCTAATTCACAAAGAGTTCGAGAATTTGGTTTTCATGGGTTTGAAGTGGTGAAGAGAAACAAATGCTCGAATTCACAAAGCGTGTGAGAACCATGGTTTCGTGGGTTTGGATTGGGGATGAGAAACAGAAACCCTATTTACACTAGGGTTTTGAGGATTAAAAAGCGGAAGAGAGTGTGAGAATTATTGTTTGGTAGGTTTGAAAAACTTAACCGAAACAGAATCCCTAATTCACAGAGTGTGAGGTCTAGGGTTTTGTAAGGTTTAAATATTGAATTGAGTATGAGAACAAGGGTTTGGCTCGTTTGAACTGATGAACAAAAACAAAAACCCTAACTTATAGAGATTGCGAGAACCAGGGTTTTGTGTGTTTGAAGTGCAGAAGAGAAACATAAACCCTAATTCTAAGAGATTTTCAGAACTAGGTTTGAATTGGAGAAGAGAAATAGAAGCCCTGATTCAGAAAGAGTTTGAGAGCTTTATTTTCGTGGGTTTGCGGTGGTAAAGAGAAACAAAATCCCGAATTCATAGTGTTTGAGAATCAAGGTTTGGTAGTTTCGGTTTGGTGATGAGAAACATAAATCCTATTTACAGTAAGGTTTTTAGGTTTAAAATTGGAGGAAAGGGTGAGATATGTTGTTTGGAAGGTTGGAATAAGTGAACCGAAACAGAAACTCTAATTCACAGTGTGAAATAACTAGGGTTTGGGCGGGTTTAAATTGGTGTAGTACAACATAAACCCTAATCCAACAATGGTTTTATGAGGTCTAAAGATGGAAGGGAGTATGAGAACTACGGTTTGGTGGGTTTTAACAGGTGCCATGAAGCAAAATGCCTAACTCACAGAGATAGCAAATATTAGAGTTTTATGGGTTTGAAGTGCTGAAGAAAAACAGAAACCCTAATTCAACTAGGGTTCTGTAGGCTTAATGTTGGAAGAGATGGTGAGAGCAGTTGTCTGGTAGGGCTTAAGAGGTGAATAGAAAAAAAGAAACACCTAATGAAAAGTGTGAGAATAGGGAATGGTGAGTTTCAAATGGTGAACAACAAAAAAGAAACCCTCATTGAACTAGGGTTTGTAGGTTCCAAATTGGAAGAGAGTGTTAGAACTTGGGTTTGGTGGGTCTGAATAGGTGAATAGAGAAAAAAACCTTAATTCACCGAGATTGAGAGAAATTTGGTTGTGTGGGTTTGAAGTGCAAAAGAGAAACAAAAACCTTTTTTTAGAAGATAGTGAGAACTAGGGTTCGGTTAGTTTGATTTGGAGAAGAGAAACATAAAGCCGAATTCACAAAGAGTTCGAGAATTTGGTTTTCATGGGTTTGAAGTGGTGAAGAGAAACAAAAGCCCGAATTCACAAAGCGTGTGAGAACCATGGTTTCGTGGGTTTGGATTGGGGATGAGAAACAGAAACCCTATTTACACTAGGGTTTTGAGGATTAAAAAGCGGAAGAGAGTGTGAGAATTATTGTTTGGTAGGTTTGAAAAACTGAACCGAAACAGAATCCCTAATTCACATAGTGTGAGGTCTAGGGTTTTGTGAGTTTAAATTGGTGAAGTACAATGCAAACAGAAATTCAACAATGGTTTTGTAAGGTTTAAATATTGAATTGAGTATGAGAACAAGGGTTTGGCGGGTTTGAACTGATGAACAAAAACAAAAACCCTAACTTATAGAGATTGTGAGAACCAGGGTTTTGTGTGTTTGAAGTGCAAAAGAGAAACATAAACCCTAATTCTAAGAGATTTTGAGAACTAGGTTTGAATTGGAGAAGAGAAATAGAAGCCCTGATTCAGAAAGAGTTTGAGAGCTTTATTTTCGTGGGTTTGCGGTGGTAAAGAGAAACAAAATCCCGAATTCATAGTGTGTGAGAATCAAGGTTTGGTTGTTTCGGTTTGGTGATGAGAAACATAAATCCTATTTACAGTAGGGTTTTTAGGTTCAAAATTGGAGGAAAGGGTGAGATCTGTTGTTTGGAAGGTTGGAATAAGTGAACCGAAACAGAAACTCTAATTCACAGTGTGAAAGAACTAGGGTTTGGGCGGGTTTAAATTGGTGTAGTACAACATAAACCCTAATCCAACAATGGTTTTGTGAGGTCTAGTGATGGAAGGGAGTACGGGAACTACGGTTTGGCGGGTTTTAACAGGTGCCATGAAGCAAAATGCCTAACTCACAGAGATAGCGAATATTAGTGTTTTATGGGTTTGAAGTGCAAAAGAATAAAAGAAACCCTAATTCGACTAGGGTTCTGTAGGCTTAATGTTGGAAGAGATGGTGAGAGCAGTTGTCTGGTAGGGCTTAAGAGGTGAATAGAAAAAAAGAAACACCAAATCACAGTGAGAGAATAGGGTTTGGTGAGTTTCCAATGGTGAACAACAAAAAAGAAACCCTCATTGAACTAGGGTTTGTAGGTTTCAAATTGGAAGAGAGTGTTAGAACTTGGGTTTGGTGGGTCTGAATAGGTGAATAGAGAAAAAAACCTTAATTCACCGAGATTGTGAGAAATTGGGTTGTGTGGGTTTGAAGTGCAAAAGAGAAACAAAAACCTTTTTTCAGAAGATAGTGAGAACTAGGGTTCGGTTAGTTTGATTTGGAGAAGAGAAACATAAAGCCGAATTCACAAAGAGTTCGAGAATTTGGTTTTCATGGGTTTGAAGTGGTGAAGAGAAACAAAAACCCGAATTCACAAAGTGTGTGAGAACCATGGTTTCGTGGGTTTGGATTGGGGATGAGAAACAGAAACCCTATTTACACTAGGGTTTTGAGGATTAAAAAGCGGAAGAGAGTGTGAGAATTATTGTTTGGTAGGTTTGAAAAACTGAACCCAAACAGAATCCCTAATTCACAGAGTGTGAGGTCTAGGGTTTTTTGTGAGTTTAAATTGGTGAAGTACAATGCAAACAGAAATTCAAAAATGGTTTTGTAAGGTTTAAATATTGAATTGAGTATGAGAACAAGGGTTTGGCGGGTTTGAACTGACGAACAAAAACAAAAACCCTAACTTATAGAGAATGTGAGATCCAGGGTTTTGTGTGCTTGAAGTGCAGAAGAGAAACATAAACCCTAATTCTAAGAGATTTTGAGAACTAGGCTTGAATTGGAGAAGAGAAATAGAGGCCCTGATTCACAAAGAGTTTGAGAGCTTCATTTTCGTGGGTTTGCGGAGGTAAAGAGAAACAAAATCCCGAATTCATAGTGTGTGAGAATCAAGGTTTGGTAGTTTCGGTTTGGTGATGAGAAACATAAATCCTATTTACAGTAGGGTTTTTAGGTTTAAAATTGGAGGAAAGGGTGAGATCTGTTGTTTGGAAGGTTGGAATAAGTCAACCGAAACAGAAACTCTAATTCACAGTGTGAAAGAACTAGGGTTTGGGCGGGTTTAAATTGGTGTAGTACAACATAAACCCCAATCCAACAATGGTTTTGTGAGGTCTAAAGATTGAAGGGAGTATGGGAACTACGGTTTGGTGGGTTTTAACAGGTGCCATGAAGCAAAATGCCTAACTCACAGAGATAGCGAATATTAGTGTTTTATGGGTTTGAAGTGCTGAAGAAAAACAGATACCCTAATTCAACTAGGGTTTTGTAGGCTTAATGTTGGAAGAGATGGTGAGAGCAGTTGTCTGGTAGGGCTTAAGAGGTGAATAGAAAAAAAGAAACACCTAATTAAAAGTGTGAGAATAGGGTTTGGTGAGTTTCAAATGGTGAGCAACAAAAAAAAACCCTCATTGAAATAGGGTTTGTAGGTTTCAAATTGGAAAAGAGAGTGTTAGAACTTGGGTTTGGTGGGTCTGAATAGGTGAATAGAGAAAAAAACCTTAATTCACCGAGATTGTGAGAAATTGGGTTGTGTGGGTTTGAAGTGCAAAAGAGAAACAAAAACCTTTTTTCAGAAGATAGTGAGAACTAGGGTTCGGTTAGTTTGATTTGGAGAAGAGAAACATAAAACCGAATTCACAAAGAGTTCGAGAATTTGGTTTTCATGGGTTTGAAGTGGTGAAGAGAAACAAAAACCCGAATTCACAAAGTGTGTGAGAACCATGGTTTCGTGGGTTTGGATTGGGGATGAGAAACAGAAACCCTATTTACACTAGGGTTTTGAGGATTAAAATGCGGAAGAGAGTGTGAGAATTATTGTTTGGTAGGTATGAAAAACTGAACCCAAACAGAATCCCTAATTCACAGAGTGTGAGGTCTAGGGTTTTTTGTGAGTTTAAATTGGTGAAGTACAATGCAAACAGAAATTCAAAAATGGTTTTGTAAGGTTTAAATATTGAATTGAGTATGAGAACAAGGGTTTGGCGGGTTTGAACTGACGAACAAAAACAAAAACCCTAACTTATAGAGAATGTGAGATCCAGGGTTTTGTGTGCTTGAAGTGCAGAAGAGAAACATAAACCCTAATTCTAAGAGATTTTGAGAACTAGGCTTGAATTGGAGAAGAGAAATAGAGGCCCTGATTCACAAAGAGTTTGAGAGCTTCATTTTCGTGGGTTTGCGGAGGTAAAGAGAAACAAAATCCCGAATTCATAGTGTGTGAGAATCAAGGTTTGGTAGTTTCGGTTTGGTGATGAGAAACATAAATCCTATTTACAGTAGGGTTTTTAGGTTTAAAATTGGAGGAAAGGGTGAGATCTGTTGTTTGGAAGGTTGGAATAAGTAAACCGAAACAGAAACTCTAATTCACAGTGTGAAAAAACTAGGGTTTGGGCGGGTTTAAATTGGTGTAGTACAACATAAACCCCAATCCAACAATGGTTTTGTGAGGTCTAAAGATTGAAGGGAGTATGGGAACTACGGTTTGGTGGGTTTTAACAGGTGTCATGAAGCAAAATGCCTAACTCACAGAGATAGCGAATATTAGTGTTTTATGGGTTTGAAGTGCTGAAGAAAAACAGATACCCTAATTCAACTAGGGTTTTGTAGGCTTAATGTTGGAAGAGATGGTGAGAGCAGTTGTCTGGTAGGGCTTAAGAGGTGAATAGAAAAAAAGAAACACCTAATTAAAAGTGTGAGAATAGGGATTGGTGAGTTTCAAATGGTGAGCAACAAAAAAAAACCCTCATTGAACTAGGGTTTGTAGGTTTCAAATTGGAAAAGAGAGTGTTAGAACTTGGGTTTGGTGGGTCTGAATAGGTGAATAGAGAAAAAAACCTTAATTCACCGAGATTGTGAGAAATTGGGTTGTGTGGGTTTGAAGTGCAAAAGAGAAACAAAAACCTTTTTTCAGAAGATAGTGAGAACTAGGGTTCGGTTAGTTTGATTTGGAGAAGAGAAACATAAAGCCGAATTCACAAAGAGTTCGAGAATTTGGTTTTCATGGGTTTGAAGTGGTGAAGAGAAACAAAAACCCGAATTCACAAAGTGTGTGAGAACCATGGTTTCGTGGGTTTGGATTGGGGATGAGAAACAGAAACCCTATTTACACTAGGGTTTTGAGGATTAAAAAGCGGAAGAGAGTGTGAGAATTATTGTTTGGTAGGTTTGAAAAACTGAACCCAAACAGAATCCCTAATTCACAGAGTGTGAGGTCTAGGGTTTTTTGAGAGTTTAAATTGGTGAAGTACAATGCAAACAGAAATTCAAAAATGGTTTTGTAAGGTTTAAATATTGAATTGAGTATGAGAACAAGGGTTTGGCGGGTTTGAACTGACGAACAAAAACAAAAACCCTAACTTATAGAGAATGTGAGATCCAGGGTTTTGTGTGCTTGAAGTGCAGAAGAGAAACATAAACCCTAATTCTAAGAGATTTTGAGAACTAGGCTTGAATTGGAGAAGAGAAATAGAGGCCCTGATTCACAAAGAGTTTGAGAGCTTCATTTTCGTGGGTTTGCGGAGGTAAAGAGAAACAAAATCCCGAATTCATAGTGTGTGAGAATCAAGGTTTGGTAGTTTCGGTTTGGTGATGAGAAACATAAATCCTATTTACAGTAGGGTTTTTAGGTTTAAAATTTGAGGAAAGGGTGAGATCTGTTGTTTAGAAGGTTGGAATAAGTCAACCGAAACAGAAACTCTAATTCACAGTGTGAAAGAACTAGGGTTTGGGCGGGTTTAAATTGGTGTAGTACAACATAAACCCCAATCCAACAATGGTTTTGTGAGGTCTAAAGATTGAAGGGAGTATGGGAACTACGGTTTGGTGGGTTTTAACAGGTGCCATGAAGCAAAATGCCTAACTCACAGAGATAGCGAATATTAGTGTTTTATGGGTTTGAAGTGCTGAAGAAAAACAGATACCCTAATTCAACTAGGGTTTTGTAGGCTTAATGTTGGAAGAGATGGTGAGAGCAGTTGTCTGGTAGGGCTTAAGAGGTGAATAGAAAAAAAGAAACACCTAATTAAAAGTGTGAGAATAGGGTTTGGTGAGTTTCAAATGGTGAGCAACAAAAAAAAACCCTCATTGAACTAGGGTTTGTATGTTTCAAATTGGAAAAGAGAGTGTTAGAACTTGGGTTTGGTGGGTCTGAATAGGTGAATAGAGAAAAAAACCTTAATTCACCGAGATTGTGAGAAATTGGGTTGTGTGGGTTTGAAGTGCAAAAGAGAAACAAAAACCTTTTTTCAGAAGATAGTGAGAACTAGGGTTCGGTTAGTTTGATTTGGAGAAGAGAAACATAAAGCCGAATTCACAAAGAGTTCGAGAATTTGGTTTTCATGGGTTTGAAGTGGTGAAGAGAAACAAAAACCCGAATTCACAAAGTGTGTGAGAACCATGGTTTCGTGGGTTTGGATTGGGGATGAGAAACAGAAACCCTATTTACACTAGGGTTTTGAGGATTAAAAAGCGGAAGAGAGTGTGAGAATTATTGTTTGGTAGGTTTGAAAAACTGAACCCAAACAGAATCCCTAATTCACAGAGTGTGAGGTCTAGGGTTTTTTGTGAGTTTAAATTGGTGAAGTACAATGCAAACAGAAATTCAAAAATGGTTTTGTAAGGTTTAAATATTGAATTGAGTATGAGAACAAGGGTTTGGCGGGTTTGAACTGACGAACAAAAACAAAAACCCTAACTTATAGAGAATGTGAGATCCAGGGTTTTGTGTGCTTGAAGTGCAGAAGAGAAACATAAACCCTAATTCTAAGAGATTTTGAGAACTAGGCTTGAATTGGAGAAGAGAAATAGAGGCCCTGATTCACAAAGAGTTTGAGAGCTTCATTTTCGTGGGTTTGCGGAGGTAAAGAGAAACAAAATCCCGAATTCATAGTGTGTGAGAATCAAGGTTTGGTAGTTTCGGTTTGGTGATGAGAAACATAAATCCTATTTACAGTAGGGTTTTTAGGTTTAAAATTTGAGGAAAGGGTGAGATCTGTTGTTTGGAAGGTTGGAATAAGTCAACCGAAACAGAAACTCTAATTCACAGTGTGAAAGAACTAGGGTTTGGGCGGGTTTAAATTGGTGTAGTACAACATAAACCCGAATCCAACAATGGTTTTGTGAGGTCTAAAGATGGAAGGGAGTATGGGAACTACGGTTTGGTGGGTTTTAACAGGTGCCATGAAGCAAAATGCCTAACTCACAGAGATAGCGAATATTAGTGTTTTATGGGTTTGAAGTGCTGAAGAAAAACAGATACCCTAATTCAACTAGGGTTTTGTAGGCTTAATGTTGGAAGAGATGGTGAGAGCAGTTGTCTGGTAGGGCTTAAGAGGTGAATAGAAAAAAAGAAACACCTAATTAAAAGTGTGAGAATAGGGTTTGGTGAGTTTCAAATGGTGAGCAACAAAAAAAAACCCTCATTGAACTAGGGTTTGTAGGTTTCAAATTGGAAAAGAGAGTGTTAGAACTTGGGTTTGGTGGGTCTGAATAGGTGAATAGAGAAAAAAACCTTAATTCACCGATATTGTGAGAAATTGGGTTGTGTGGGTTTGAAGTGCAAAAGAGAAACAAAAACCTTTTTTCAGAAGATAGTGAGAACTAGGGTTCGGTTAGTTTGATTTGGAGAAGAGAAACATAAAGCCGAATTCACAAAGAGTTCGAGAATTTGGTTTTCATGGGTTTGAAGTGGTGAAGAGAAACAAAAACCCGAATTCACAAAGTGTGTGAGAACCATGGTTTCGTGGGTTTGGATTGGGGATGAGAAACAGAAACCCTATTTACACTAGGGTTTTGAGGATTAAAAAGCGGAAGAGAGTGTGAGAATTATTGTTTGGTAGGTTTGAAAAACTGAACCCAAACAGAATCCCTAATTCACAGAGTGTGAGGTCTAGGGTTTTTTGTGAGTTTAAATTGGTGAAGTACAATGCAAACAGAAATTCAAAAATGGTTTTGTAAGGTTTAAATATTGAATTGAGTATGAGAACAAGGGTTTGGCGGGTTTGAACTGACGAACAAAAACAAAAACCCTAACTTATAGAGAATGTGAGATCCAGGGTTTTGTGTGCTTGAAGTGCAGAAGAGAAACATAAACCCTAATTCTAAGAGATTTTGAGAACTAGGCTTGAATTGGAGAAGAGAAATAGAGGCCCTGATTCACAAAGAGTTTGAGAGCTTCATTTTCGTGGGTTTGCGGAGGTAAAGAGAAACAAAATCCCGAATTCATAGTGTGTGAGAATCAATGTTTGGTAGTTTCGGTTTGGTGATGAGAAACATAAATCCTATTTACAGTAGGGTTTTTAGGTTTAAAATTTGAGGAAAGGGTGAGATCTGTTGTTTGGAAGGTTGGAATAAGTCAACCGAAACAGAAACTCTAATTCACAGTGTGAAAGAACTAGGGTTTGGGCGGGTTTAAAATGGTGTAGTACAACATAAACCCTAATCCAACAATGGTTTTGTGAGGTCTAAAGATGGAAGGGAGTATGGGAACTACGGTTTGGTGGGTTTTAACAGGTGCCATGAAGCAAAATGCCTAACTCACAGAGATAGCGAATATTAGTGTTTTATGGGTTTGAAGTGCTGAAGAAAAACAGATACCCTAATTCAACTAGGGTTTTGTAGGCTTAATGTTGGAAGAGATGGTGAGAGCAGTTGTCTGGTAGGGCTTAAGAGGTGAATAGAAAAAAAGAAACACCTAATTAAAAGTGTGAGAATAGGGTTTGGTGAGTTTCAAATGGTGAGCAACAAAAAAAAACCCTCATTGAACTAGGGTTTGTAGGTTTCAAATTGGAAAAGAGAGTGTTAGAACTTGGGTTTGGTGCGTCTGAATAGGTGAATAGAGAAAAAAACCTTAATTCACCGATATTGTGAGAAATTGGGTTGTGTGGGTTTGAAGTGCAAAAGAGAAACAAAAACCTTTTTTCAGAAGATAGTGAGAACTAGGGTTCGGTTAGTTTGATTTGGAGAAGAGAAACATAAAGCCGAATTCACAAAGAGTTCGAGAATTTGGTTTTCATGGGTTTGAAGTGGTGAAGAGAAACAAAAACCCGAATTCACAAAGTGTGTGAGAACCATGGTTTCGTGGGTTTGGATTGGGGATGAGAAACAGAAACCCTATTTACACTAGGGTTTTGAGGATTAAAAAGCGGAAGAGAGTGTGAGAATTATTGTTTGGTAGGTTTGAAAAACTGAACCCAAACAGAATCCCTATTTCACAGAGTGTGAGGTCTAGGGTTTTTTGTGAGTTTAAATTGGTGAAGTACAATGCAAACAGAAATTCAAAAATGGTTTTGTAAGGTTTAAATATTGAATTGAGTATGAGAACAAGGGTTTGGCGGGTTTGAACTGACGAACAAAAACAAAAACCCTAACTTATAGAGAATGTGAGATCAAGGGTTTTGTGTGCTTGAAGTGCAGAAGAGAAACATAAACCCTAATTCTAAGAGATTTTGAGAACTAGGCTTGAATTGGTGAAGAGAAATAGAGGCACTGATTCAGAAAGAGTTTGAGAGCTTCATTTTCGTGGGTTTGCGGAGGTAAAGAGAAACAAAATCCCGAATTCATAGTGTGTGAGAATCAAGGTTTGGTAGTTTCGGTTTGGTGGTGAGAAACATAAATCCTATTTACAGTAGGGTTTTTAGGTTTAAAATTTGAGGAAAGGGTGAGATCTGTTGTTTGGAAGGTTGGAATAAGTGAACCGAAACAGAAACTCTAATTCACAGTGTGAAAGAACTAGGGTTTGGGCGGGCTTAAATTGGTGTAGTACAACATAAACCCTAATCCAACAATGGTTTTGTGAGGTCAAAAGATGGAAGGGAGTACGAGAACTACGGTTTGGTGGGTTTTAACAGGTGCCATGAAGCAAAATGCCTAACTCACAGAGATAGCGAATATTAGAGTTTTATGGGTTTGAGCTGCTGAAGAAAAACAGAAACCCTAATTCAACTAGGGTTTTGTAGGCTTAATGTTGGAAGAGATGGTGAGAGCAGTTGTCTGGTAGGGCTTAAGAGGTGAATAGAAAAAAAGAAACACCTAATTAAAAGTGTGAGAATAGGGATTGGTGAGTTTCAAATGGTGAGCAACAAAAAAAAACCCTCATTGAACTAGGGTTTGTAGGTTTCAAATTGGAAAAGAGAGTGTTAGAACTTGGGTTTGGTGGGTCTGAATAGGTGAATAGAGAAAAAAACCTTAATTCAGCGAGACTGTGAGAAATTGGGTTGTGTGGGTTTGAAGTGCAAAAGAGAAACAAAATCCTTTTTTCAGAAGATAGTGAGAACTAGGGGTCGGTTAGTTTGATTTGGAGAAGAGAAACATAAAGCCGAATTCACAAAGAGTTCGAGAATTTGGTTTTCATGGGTTTGAAGTGGTGAAGAGAAACAAAAACCCGAATTCACAAAGTGTGTGAGAACCATGGTTTCGTGGGTTTGGATTGGGGATGAGAAACAGAAACCCTATTTACACTAGGGTTTTGAGGATTAAAAAGCGGAAGAGAGTGTGAGAATTATTGTTTGGTAGGTTTGAAAAACTGAACCGAAACAGAATCCCTAATTCACAGAGTGTGAGGTCTAGGGTTTTTTGTGAGTTTAAATTGGTGAAGTACAATGCAAACAGAAATTCAAAAATGGTTTTGTAAGGTTTAAATATTGAATTGAGTATGAGAACAAGGGTATGGCGGGTTTGAACTGACGAACAAAAACAAAAACCCTAACTTATAGAGAATGTGAGATCCAGGGTTTTGTGTGCTTGAAGTGCAGAAGAGAAACATAAACCCTAATTCTAAGAGAGTTTGAGAACTAGACTTGAATTGGAGAAGAGAAATAGAGGCCCTGATTCAGAAAGAGTTTGAGAGCTTCATTTTCGTGGGTTTGCGGAGGTAAAGAGAAACAATATCCCGAATTCATAGTGTGTGAGAATCAAGGTTTGGTAGTTTCGGTTTGGTGATGAGAAACATAAATCCTATTTACAGTAGGGTTTTTAGGTTTAAAATTTGAGGAAAGGGTGAGATCTGTTGTTTGGAAGGTTGGAATAAGTGAACCGAAACAGAAACTCTAATTCACAGTGTGAAAGAACTAGGGTTTGGGCGGGTTTAAAATGGTGTAGTACAACATAAACCCTAATCCAACAATGGTTTTGTGAGGTCTAAAGATGGAAGGGAGTATGGGAACTACGGTTTGGTGGGTTTTAACAGATGCCATGAAGCAAAATGCCTAACTCACAGAGATAGCGAATATTAGAGTTTTATGGGTTTGAAGTGCTGAAGAAAAACAGAAACCCTAATTCAACTAGGGTTTTGTAGGCTTAATGTTGGAAGAGATGGTGAGAGCAGTTGTCTGGTAGGGCTTAAGAGGTGAATAGAAAAAAAGAAACACCTAATTAAAAGTGTGAGAATAGGGTTTGGTGAGTTTCAAATGGTTAGCAACAAAAAAAAACCCTCATTGAACTAAGGTTTGTAGGTTTCAAATTGGAAAAGAGAGTGTTAGAACTTGGGTTTGGTGGGTCTAAATAGGTGAATAGAGAAAAAAACCTTAATTCAGCGAGATTGTGAGAAATTGGGTTGTGTGGGTTTGAAGTGCAAAAGAGAAACAAAATCCTTTTTTCAGAAGATAGTGAGAACTAGGGGTCGGTTAGTTTGATTTGGAGAAGAGAAACATAAAGCCGAATTCACAAAGAGTTCGAGAATTTGGTTTTCATGGGTTTGAAGTGGTGAAGAGAAACAAAAACCCGAATTCACAAAGTGTGTGAGAACCATGGTTTCGTGGGTTTGGATTGGGGATGAGAAACAGAAACCCTATTTACACTAGGGTTTTGAGGATTAAAAAGCGGAAGAGAGTGTGAGAATTATTGTTTGGTAGGTTTGAAAAACTGAACCCAAACAGAATCCCTAATTCACAGAGTGTGAGGTCTAGGGTTTTTTGTGAGTTTAAATTGGTGAAGTACAATGCAAACAGAAATTCAAAAATGGTTTTGTAAGGTTTAAATATTGAATTGAGTATGAGAAGAAGGGTTTGGCGGGTTTGAACTGACGAACAAAAACAAAAACCCTAACTTATAGAGAATGTGAGATCAAGGGTTTTGTGTGCTTGAAGTGCAGAAGAGAAACATAAACCCTAATTCTAAGAGATTTTGAGAACTAGGCTTGAATTGGAGAAGAGAAATAGAGGCCCTGATTCAGAAAGAGTTTGAGAGCATTATTTTCGTGGGTTTGCGGTGGTAAAGAGAAACAAAATCCCGAATTCATAGTGTGTGAGAATCAAGGTTTGGTAGTTTCGGTTTGGTGATGAGAAACATAAATCCTATTTACAGTAGGGTTTTTAGGTTTAAAATTGGAGGAAAGGGTGAGATCTGTTGTTTGGAAGGTTGGAATAAGTGAACCGAAACAGAAACTCTAATTCACAGTGTGAAAGAACTAGGGTTTGGGCGGGTTTAAATTGGTGTAGTACAACATAAACCCTAATCCAACAATGGTTTTGTGAGGTCTAGTGATGGAAGGGAGTACGGGAACTACGGTTTGGCGGGTTTTAACAGGTGCCATGAAGCAAAATGCCTAACTCACAGAGATAGCGAATATTAGAGTTTTATGGGTTTGAAGTGCTGAAGAAAAACAGAAACCCTAATTCAACTAGGGTTTTGTAGGCTTAATGTTGGAAGAGATGGTGAGATCAGTTGTCTGGTAGGGCTTAAGAGGTGAATAGAAAAAACAGAAACACCTAATTAAAAGTGTGAGAATAGGGTTTGGTGAGTTTCAAATGGTGAACAACAAAAAAAAACCCTCATTGAACCAGGGTTAGTAGGTTTGAAATTGGAAGAGAGTGTTAGAACTTGGGTTTGGTGGGTCTGAATAGGTGAATAGAGAAAAAAACCTTAATTCAACGAGATTGTGAGAAATTGGGTTGTGTGGGTTTGAAGTGCAAAAGAGAAACAAAAACCTTTTTTCAGAAAATAGTGAGAACAAGGGTTCGGTTAGTTTGATTTGGAGAAGAGAAACATAAAGCCGAATTCACAAAGAGTTCGAGAATTTGGTTTTCATGGGTTTGAAGTGGTGAAGAGAAACAAAAACCCGAATTCACAAAGTATGTGAGAACCATGGTTTCGTGGGTTTGGATTGGGGATGAGAAACAGAAACCCTATTTACACTAGGGTTTTGAGGATTAAAAAGCGGAAGAGAGTGTGAGAATTATTGTTTGGTAGGTTTGAAAAACTGAACCGAAACAGAATCCCTAATTCACAGAGTGTGAGGTCTAGGGTTTTGTGAGTTTAAATTGGTGAAGTACAATGAAAACAGAAAATCAACAATGGTTTTGTAAGGTTTAAATATTGAATTGAGTATGAGAACAAGGGTTTGGCGGGTTTGAACTGACGAACAAAAACAAAAACCCTAACTTATAGAGATTGTGAGAACCTGGGTTTTGTGTGTTTGAAGTGCAAAGAGAAACATAAACACTAATTCTAAGAGATTTTGAGAACTAGGCTTCAATTGGAGAAGAGAAATAGAGGCCCTGATTCAGAAAGAGTTTGAGAGCTTTATTTTCGTGGGTTTGCGGTGGTAAAGAGAAACAAAATCCCGAATTCATAGTGTGTGAGAATCAAGGTTTGGTAGTTTCGGTTTGGTGATGAGAAACATAAATCCTATTTACAGTAGGGTTTTTTGGTTAAAAATTGGAGGAAAGGGTGAGATCTGTTGTTTGGAAGGTTGGAATAAGTGAACCGAAACAGAAACTCTAATTCACAGTGTGAAAGAACTAGGGTTTGGGCGGGATTAAATTGGTGTAGTACAACATAAACCCTAATCCAACAATGGTTTTGTGAGGTCTAATGATGGAAGGGAGTACGGGAACTACGGTTTGGCGGGTTTTAACAGGTGCCATGAAGAAAAATGCCTAACTCACAGAGATAGCGAATATTAGAGTTTTATGGGTTTGAAGTGCTGAAGAAAAACAGAAACCCTAATTCAACTAGGGTTTTGTAGGCTTAAGGTTGGAAGAGATGGTGAGAGCAGTTGTCTGGTAGGGCTTAAGTGGTCAATAGAAAAAACAGAAACACCTAATTAAAAGTGTGAGAATAGGGTTTGGTGAGTTTCAAATGGTGAACAACAAAAAAAAACCCTCATTGAACCAGGGTTAGTAGGTTTCAAATTAGAAGAGAGTGTTAGAACTTGGGTTTGGTGGGTCTGAATAGGTGAATAGAGAAAAAAACCTTAATTCACCGAGATTGTGAGAAATTGGGTTGTGTGGGTTTGAAGTGCAAAAGAGAAACAAAAACTTTTTTTCAGAAGATAGTGAGAACAAGGGTTCGGTTAGTTTGATTTGGAGAAGAGAAACATAAAGCCGAATTCACAAAGAGTTCGAGAATTTGGTTTTCATGGGTTTGAAGTGGTGAACAGAAACAAAAACCCGAATTCACAAAGTGTGTGAGAACCATGGTTTCGTGGGTTTGGATTGGGGATGAGAAACAGAAACCCTATTTACACTAGGGTTTTGAGGATTAAAAAGCGGAAGAGAGTGTGAGAATTATTGTTTGGTAGGTTTGAAAAACTGAACCGAAACAGAATCCCTAATTCACAGAGTGTGAGGTCTAGGGTTTTGTGAGTTTAAATTGGTGAAGTACAATGCAAACAGAAATTCAACAATGGTTTTGTAAGGTTTAAATATTGAATTGAGTATGAGAAGAAGGGTTTGGCGGGTTTGAACTGACGAACAAAAACAAAAACCCTAACTTATTGAGATTGTGAGAACCTGGGTTTTGTGTGTTTGAAGTGCAAAGAGAAACATAAACCCTAATTCTAAGAGATTTTGAGAACTAGGCTTGAATTGGAGAAGAGAAATAGAGTCCCTAATTCAGAATAAGTTTGAGAGCTTTATTTTCGTGGGTTTGCGGTGGTAAAGAGAAACGAAATCCCGAATTCATAGTGTGTGAGAATCAAGGTTTGGTAGTTTCGGTTTGGTGATGAGAAACATAAATCCTATTTACAGTAGGGTTTTTAGGTTTAAAATTGGAGGAAAGGGTGAGATTTGTTGTTTGGAAGGTTGGAATAAGTGAACCGAAACATAAACTCTAATTCACAGTGTGAAAGAACTAGGGTTTGGGCGGGTTTAAATTGGTGTAGTACAACATAAACCCTAATCCAACAATGGTTTTGTGAGGTCTAAAGATAGAAGGGAGTACGAGAACTACGGTTTGGCGGGTTTTAACAGGTGCCATGAAGCAAAATGCCTAACTCACAGAGATAGCGAAGATTAGAGTTTTATGGGTTTGAAGTGCTGAAGAAAAACAGAAACCCTAATTCAACTAGGGTTTTGTAGGCTTAAGGTTGGAGGAAATGGTGAGAACAGTTGTCTGGTAGGGGTTAAGAGGTGAATAGAAAAAACAGAAACACCTAATTAAAAGTGTGAGAATAGGGTTTGGTGAGTTTCAAATGGTGAATAACAAAAAAAAACCCTCATTGAACCAGGGTTAGTAGGTTTCAAATTGGAAGAGAGTGTTAGAACTTGGGTTTGGTGGGTCTGAATAGGTGAATAGAGAAAAAAACCTTAATTCACCGAGATTGTGAGAAATTGGGTTGTGTGGGTGTGACGTGCAAAAGAGAAACACAAACCTTTTTTCAGAAGATAGTGAGAACAAGGGTTCGGTTTGTTTGATTTGGAGAAGAGAAACATAAGGCCAAATTCACAAAGAGTTCGAGAATTTGGTTTTCATGGGTTTGAAGTGGTGAAGAGAAACAAAAACCCGAATTCACAAAGTGTGTGAGAACCATGGTTTCGTGGGTTTGGATTGGGGATGAGAAACATAAACCCTATTTACACTATGGTTTTGAGGATTAAAAAGCGGAATAGTGTGTGAGAATTATTGTTTGGTAGGTTTGAAAAAATGAACCGAAACAGAATCCCTAATTCACATACTGTGAGGTCTAGGGTTTTGTGAGTTTAAATTGGTGAAGTACAATGGAAACAGAAATTCAACAATGGTTTTGTAAGGTTTAAATATTGGATTGAGTATGAGAAGAAGGGTTTGGCGGGTTTGAACTGACGAACAAAAACAAAAACCCTAACTTATTGAGATTGTGAGAACCTGGGTTTTGTGTGTTTGAAGTGCAGAAGAGAAACATAAACCCTAATTCTAAGAGATTTTGAGAACTAGGCTTGAATTGGAGAAGAGAAATAGAGTCCCTGATTCAGAAAGAGTTTAAGAGCTTTATTTCCGTGGGTTTGCGGTGGTAAAGAGAAACGAAATCCCGAATTCATAGTGTGTGAGAATCAAGGTTTGGTAGTTTCGGTTTGGTGATGAGAAACATAAATCCTATTTCCAGTAGGGTTTTTAGGTTTAAAATTAGAGGAAAGGGTGAGATCTGTTGTTTGGAAGGTTGGAATAAGTGAACCGAAACAGAAACTCTAATTCACTGTGTGAAAGAACTAGGGTTTGGGTGGGTTTAAATTGGTTTAGTACAACATAAACCCTAATCCAACAATGGTTTTGTGAGGTCTAAAGATGGAAGGGAGTACGGGAACTACGGTTTGGTGGGTTTTAACAGGTGCCATGAAGCAAAATGCCTAACTCACAGAGATAGCGAATATTACAGTTTTATGGGTTTGAAGAGCTGAAGAAAAACATAAACCCTAATTCAACTAGTGTTTTGTAGGCTTAATGTTGGAAGAGATGGTGAGTGCAGTTGTCTGGTAGGGCTTAAGAGGTGAATAGAAAAAATAGAAAAACCTAATTAAAAGTGTGAGAATAGGGTTTGGTGAGTTTCAAATGGTGAACAACAACAAAAAACCCTCATTGAACTAGGGTTTGTAGGTTTCAAATTGGAAGAGAGTGTTAGAACTTGGGTTTGGTGGGTCTGAATAGGTGAATAGAGAAAAAAACCTCAATTCACCGAGATTGTGAGAAATTGGGTTGTGTGGGTTTGAAGTGCAAAAGAGAAACAAAAACCTTTTTTCAGAAGATAGTGCGAACAAGGGTTCGGTTAGATTGATTTGGAGAAGAGAAACATAAAGCCGAATTCAAAAAGAGTTCGAAAATTTGGTTTTCATGGGTTTGAAGTGGTGAAGAGAAACAAAAACCCGAATTCACAAAGTGTGAGAACCATGGTTTCGTGGGTTTGGATTGGGGATGAGAAACAGAAACCCTATTTACACTAGGGTTTAGAGGATTAAAAAGCGGAAGAGAGTGTGAGAATTATTGTTTAGTAGGTTTGAAAAACTGAACCGAACCAGAATCCCAAATTCACAGAGTGTGAGGTCTAGGGTTTTGTGAGTTTCAATTGGTGAAGTACAATGCAAACAGAAATTCAACAATGGTTTTCTAAGGTTTAAATATTGAATTGAGTATGAGAACAAGGGTTTGGCGGGTTTGAACTGACGAACAAAAACAAAAACCCTAACTTATAGAGATTGTGAGAACCTGGGTTTTGTGTGTTCGAAGTGCAGAAGGGAAACATAAACCCTAATTCTAAGAGATTTTGAGAACTAGGCTTGAATTGGAGAAGAGAAATAGAGGCCCTGATTCAGAAAGAGTTTGAGAGCTTTATTTTTGTGGGTTTGCGGAGGTAAAGAGAAACAAAATCCCGAATTCATGGTGTGTGAGAATCAAGGTTTGGTAGTTTCGGTTTGGTGATGAGAAACATAAATCCTATTTACAGTAGGGTTTTAAGGTTTAAAATTGGAGGAAAGGGTGAGATCTGTTGTTTGGAAGGTTAGAATAAGTGAACCGAAACAGAAACTCTAATTCACAGTGTGAAAGAACTAGGGTTTGGGCGGGTTTAAATTGGTGTAGTACAACATAAACCCTAATCCAACAATGGTTTTGTGAGGTCTAAAGATGGAAGGGAGTATGGGAACTACGGTTTGGTGGGTTTTAACAGGTGCCATGAAGCAAAATGCCTAACTCACAGAGATAGCGAATATTAGAGTTTTATGGGTTTGAAGTGCTGAAGAAAAACAGAAACCCTAATTCAACTAGGGTTTTGTAGGCTTAATGTTGGAAGAGATGGTGAGATCAATTGTCTGGTAGGGCTTAAGAGGTGAATAGAAAAAACAGAAACACCTAATTAAAAGTTTGAGAATAGGGTTTGGTGAGTTTCAAACGGTGAGCAACAAAAAAAAACCCTCATTGAACTAGGGTTTGTTGGTTTCAAATTGGAAAAGAGAGTGTTAAAAGTTGGGTCTGGTGGGTCTGAATAGGTGAATAGAGAAAAAAACCTTAATTCACCGAGATTGTGAGAAATTGGGTTGTGTGGGTTTGAAGTGCAAAAGAGAAACAAAAACCTTTTTTTAGAAGATAGTGCGAACAAGGGTTCGGTTAGATTGATTTGGAGAAGAGAAACATAAAGCCGAATTCACAAAGAGTTCGAAAATTTGGTTTTCATGGGTTTGAAGTGGTGAAGAGAAACAAAAACCCGAATTCACAAAGTGTGAGAACCATGGTTTCGTGGGTTTGGATTGGGGATGAGAAACAGAAACCCTATTTACACTAGGGTTTTGAGGATTAAAAAGCGGAAGAGAGTGTGAGAATTATTGTTTAGTAGGTTTGAAAAACTGAACCGAAACAGAATCCCAAATTCACAGAGTGTGAGGTCTAGGGTTTTGTGAGTTTCAATTGGTGAAGTACAATGCAAACAGAAATTCAACAATGGTTTTCTAAGGTTTAAATATTGAATTGAGTATGAGAACAAGGGTTTGGCGGGTTTGAACTGACGAACAAAAACAAAAACCCTAACTTATAGAGATTGTGAGAACCTGGGTTTTGTGTGTTCGAAGTGCAGAAGGGAAACATAAACCCTAATTCTAAGAGATTTTGAGAACTAGGCTTGAATTGGAGAAGAGAAATAGAGGCCCTGATTCAGAAAGAGTTTGAGAGCTTTATTTTTGTGGGTTTGCGGAGGTAAAGGGAAACAAAATCCCGAATTCATGGTGTGTGAGAATCAAGGTTTGGTAGTTTCGGTTTGGTGATGAGAAACATAAATCCTATTTACAGTAGGGTTTTAAGGTTTAAAATTGGAGGAAAGGGTGAGATCTGTTGTTTGGAAGGTTAGAATAAGTGAACCGAAACAGAAACTCTAATTCACAGTGTGAAAGAACTAGGGTTTGGGCGGGTTTAAATTGGGGTAGTACAACATAAACCCTAATCCAACAATGGTTTTGTGAGGTCTAAAGATGGAAGGGAGTATCGGAACTACGGTTTGGTGGGTTTTAACAGGTGCCATGAAACAAAATGCCTAACTCACAGAGATAGCGAATATTAGAGTTTCATGGGTTTGAAGTGCTGAAGAAAAACAGAAACCTAATTCAACTAGGGTTTTGTAGGCTTAATGTTGGAAGAGATGGTGAGAGCAATTGTCTGGTAGGGCTTAAGAGGTGAATAGAAAAAACAGAAACACCTAATTAAAAGTATGAGAATAGGGTTTTGTGAGTTTCAAATGGTGAGCAACAAAAAAAAACCCTCATTGAACTAGGGTTTGTAGGTTTCAAATTGGAAAAAAGAGTGTTAGAAGTTGGGTCTGGTGGGTCGGAATAGGTGAATAGAGAAAAAAACCTTAATTCACCGAGATTGTGAGAAATTGGGTTGTGTGGGTTTGAAGTGCAAAAGAGAAACAAAAACCTTTTTTCAGAAGATCGTGAGAACAAGGGTTCGGTTAGTTTGATTTGGAGAAGAGAAACATAAAGCCGAATTCACAAAGAGTTCGAAAATTTGGTTTTCATGGGGTTGAACTGGTGAAGAGAAACAAAAACCCGAATTCACAAAGTGTGTGAGAACCATGGTTTCGTGGGTTTGGATTGGGGATGAGAAACAGAAACCCTATTTACACTAGGGTTTTGAGGATTAAAAAGCGGAAGAGAGTGTGAGAATTATTGTTTGGTAGGTTTGAAAAACTGAACCGAAACAGAATCCCTAATTCACAGAGTGTGAGGTCTAGGGTTTTGTGAGTTTAGATTGGTGAAGTACAATGCAAACAGAAATTCAACAATGGTTTTCTAAGGTTTAAATATTGAATTGAGTATGAGAAGAAGGGTTTGGCGGGTTTGAACTGACGAACAAAAACAAAAACCCTAACTTATAGAGATTGTGAGAACCTGGGTTTTGTGTGTTTGAAGTGCAGAAGAGAAACATAAACCCTAATTCTAAGAGATTTTGAGAACTAGGCTTGAATTGGAGAAGAGAAATAGAGGCCCTGATTCAGAAAGAGTTTGAGAGCTTTATTTTTGTGGGTTTGCGGAGGTAAAGAGAAACAAAATCCCGAATTCATAGTGTGTGAGAATCAAGGTTTGGTAGTTTCGGTTTGGTGATGAGAAACATAAATCCTATTTACAGTAGGGTTTTAAGGTTTAAAATTGGAGGAAAGGGTGAGATCTGTTATTTGGAAGGTTAGAATAAGTGAACCGAAACAGAAACTCTAATTCACAGTGTGAAAGAACTAGGGTTTGGGCGGGTTTAAATTGGTGTAGTACAACATAAACCCTAATCCAACAATGGTTTTGTGAGGTCTAAAGATGGAAGGGAGTATGGGAACTACGGTTTGGTGGGTTTTAACAGGTGCCATGAAACAAAATGCCTAACTCACAGAGATAGCGAATATTAGAGTTTCATGGGTTTGAAGTGCTGAAGAAAAACAGAAACCTAATTCAACTAGGGTTTTGTAGGCTTAATGTTGGAAGAGATGGTGAGAGCAATTGTCTGGTAGGGCTTAAGAGGTGAATAGAAAAAATAGAAACACCTAATTAAAAGTATGAGAATAGGGTTTTGTGAGTTTCAAATGGTGAGCAACAAAAAAAAACCCTCATTGAACTAGGGTTTGTAGGTTTCAAATTGGAAAAAAGAGTGTTAGAAGTTGGGTCTGGTGGGTCTGAATAGGTGAATAGAGAAAAAAACCTTAATTCACCGAGATTGTGAGAAATTGGGTTGTGTGGGTTTGAAGTGCAAAAGAGAAACAAAAACGTTTTTTCAGAAGATAGTGAGAACAAGGGTTCGGTTAGTTTGATTTGGAGAAGAGAAACATAAAGCCGAATTCACAAAGAGTTCGAGAATTTGGTTTTCATGGGTTTGAAGTGGTGAAGAGAAACAAAAACCCGAATTCACAAAGTGTGTGAGAACCATGGTTTCGTGGGTTTGGATTGGGGATGAGAAACAGAAACCCTATTTACACTAGGGTTTTGAGGATTAAAAAGCGGAAGAGAGTGTGAAAATTATTGTTTGGTAGGTTTGAAAAACTGAACCGAAACAGAATCCCTAATTCACAGAGTGTGAGGTCTAGGTTTTTGTGAGTTTAGATTGGTGAAGTACAATGCAAACAGAAATTCAACACTGGTTTTGTAATGTTTAAATACTGAATTGAGTATGAGAACATGGGTTTGGCGGGTTTGAACTGACGAACAAAAACAAAAACCCTAACTTATAGAGATTGTGAGAACCTGGGTTTTGTGTGTTTGAAGTGCAGAAGAGAAACATAAACCCTAATTCTAAGAGATTTTGAGAACTAGGCTTGAATTGGAGAAGAGAAATAGAGTCCCTGATTCAGAAAGAGTTTAAGAGCTTTATTTCCGTGGGTTTGCGGTGGTAAAGAGAAACGAAATCCAGAATTCATAGTGTGTGAGAATCAAGGTTTGGTAGTTTCGGTTTGGTGATGAGAAACATAAATCCTATTTCCAGTAGGGTTTTTAGGTTTAAAATTAGAGGAAAGGGTGAGATCTGTTGTTTGGAAGGTTGGAATAAGTGAACCGAAACAGAAACTCTAATTCACAGTGTGAAAGAACTAGGGTTTGGGCGGGTTTAAATTGGTTTAGTACAACATAAACCCTAATCCAACAATGGTTTTGTGAGGTCTAAAGATGGAAGGGAGTACGGGAACTACGGTTTGGTGGGTTTTAACAGGTGCCATGAAGCAAAATGCCTAACTCACAGAGATAGCGAATATTACAGTTTTATGGGTTTGAAGTGCTGAAGAAAAACATAAACCCTAATTCAACTAGGGTTTTGTAGGCTTAATGTTGGAAGAGATGGTGAGTGCAGTTGTCTGGTAGGGCTTAAGAGGTGAATAGAAAAATAGAAAAACCTAATTAAAAGTGTGAGAATATGGTTTGGTGAGTTTCAAATGGTGAACAACAACAAAAAACCCTCATTGAACTAGGGTTTGTAGGTTTCAAATTGGAAGAGAGTGTTAGGACTTGGGTTTGGTGGGTCTGAATAGGTGAATAGAGAAAAAAACCTCAATTCACCGAGATTGTGAGAAATTGGGTTGTGTGGGTTTGAAGTGCAAAAGAGAAACAAAAACCTTTTTTCAGAAGATAGTGCGAACAAGGGTTCGGTTAGATTGATTTGGAGAAGAGAAACATAAAGCCGAATTCACAAAGAGTTCAAGAATTTGGTTTTCATGGGTTTGAAGTGGTGAAGAGAAACAAAAACCCGAATTCACAAAGTGTGAGAACCATGGTTTCGTGGGTTTGGATTGGGGATGAGAAACAGAAACCCTATTTACACTAGGGTTTTGAGGATTAAAAAGCGGAAGAGAGTGTGGGAATTATTGTTTGGTAGGTTTGAAAAACTGAACCGAAACAGAATCCCAAATTCACAGAGTGTGAGGTCTAGGGTTTTGTGAGTTTCAATTGGTGAAGTACAATGCAAACAGAAATTCAACAATGGTTTTCTAAGGTTTAAATATTGAATTGAGTATGAGAACAAGGGTTTGGCGGGTTTGAACTGACGAACAAAAACAAAAACCCTAACTTATAGAGATTGTGAGAACCTGGGTTTTGTGTGTTCGAAGTGCAGAAGGGAAACATAAACCCTAATTCTAAGAGATTTTGAGAACTAGGCTTGAATTGGAGAAGAGAAATAGAGGCCCTGATTCAGAAAGAGTTTGAGAGCTTTATTTTTGTGGGTTTGCGGAGGTAAAGAGAAACAAAATCCCGAATTCATGGTGTGTGAGAATCAAGGTTTGGTAGTTTCGGTTTGGTGATGAGAAACATAAATCCTATTTACAGTAGGGTTTTAAGGTTTAAAATTGGAGGAAAGGGTGAGATCTGTTGTTTGGAAGGTTAGAATAAGTGAACCGAAACAGAAACTCTAATTCACAGTGTGAAAGAACTAGGGTTTGGGCGGGTTTAAATTGCTGTAGTACAACATAAACCCTAATCCAACAATGGTTTTGTGAGGTCTAAAGATGGAAGGGAGTATGGGAACTACGGTTTGGTGGGTTTTAACAGGTGCCATGAAGCAAAATGCCTAACTCATAGAGATAGCGAATATTAGAGTTTTATGGGTTTGAAGTGCTGAAGAAAAACAGAAACCTAATTCAACTAGGGTTTTGTAGGCTTAATGTTGGAAGAGATGGTGAGAGCAATTGTCTGGTAGGGCTTAAGAGGTGAATAGAAAAAACAGAAACACCTAATTAAAAGTGTGAGAATATGGTTTGGTGAGTTTCAAATGGTGAACAACAACAAAAAACCCTCATTGAACTAGGGTTTGTAGGTTTCAAATTGGAAGAGAGTGTTAGGACTTGGGTTTGGTGGGTCTGAATAGGTGAATAGAGAAAAAAACCTCAATTCACCGAGATTGTGAGAAATTGGGTTGTGTGGGTCTGAAGTGCAAAAGAGAAACAAAAACCTTTTTTCAGAAGATAGTGCGAACAAGGGTTCGGTTAGATTGATTTGGAGAAGAGAAACATAAAGCCGAATTCACAAAGAGTTCAAGAATTTGGTTTTCATGGGTTTGAAGTGGTGAAGAGAAACAAAAACCCGAATTCACAAAGTGTGAGAACCATGGTTTCGTGGGTTTGGATTGGGGATGAGAAACAGAAACCCTATTTACACTTGGGTTTTGAGGATTAAAAAGCGGAAGAGAGTGTGAAAATTATTGTTTGGTAGGTTTGAAAAACTGAACCGAAATAGAATCCCTAATTCACAGAGTGTGAGGTCTAGGTTTTTGTGAGTTTAGATTGGTGAAGTACAATGCAAACAGAAATTCAACACTGGTTTTGTAATGTTTAAATACTGAATTGAGTATGAGAACAAGGGTTTGGCGGGTTTGAACTGACGAACAAAAACAAAAACCCTAACTTATAGAGATTGTGAGAACCTAGGTTTTGTGTGTTTGAAGTGCAGAAGAGAAACATAAACCCTAATTCTAAGAGATTTTGAGAACTAGGCTTGAATTGGAGAAGAGAAATAGAGGCCATGATTCAGAAAGAGTTTGAGAGCTTTATTTTCGTGGGTTTGCGGTGGTAAAGAGAAACAAAATCCCGAATTCATAGTGTGTGAGAATCAAGGTTTGGTAGTTTCGGTTTGGTGATGAGAAACATAAATCCTATTTACAGTAGGGTTGTTAGGTTTAAAATAGGAGGAAAGGGTGAGATCTGTTGTTTGGAAGGTTGGAATAAGTGAACCGAAACAGAAACTCTAATTCACAGTGTGAAAGAACTAGGGTTTGGGCGGGTTTAAATTGGTGTAGTACAACATAAACCCTAATCCAACAATGGTTTTGTGAGGTCTAAAGATGGAAGGGAGTATGGGAACTACGGTTTGGTGGGTTTTAACAGGTGCCATGAAGCAAAATGCCTAACTCACAGAGATAGCGAATATTAGAGTTTTATGGGTTTGAAGTGCTGAAGAAAAACAGAAACCCTAATTCAACTAGGGTTTTGTAGGCTTAATGTTGGAAGAGATGGTGAGAGCAGTTGTCTGGAAGGGCTTAAGAGGTGAATAGAAAAAACAGAAACACCTAATTAAAAGTGTGAGAATAGGGTTTGGTGAGTTTCAAATCGTGAACAACAAAAAAAACCCTCATTGAACTAGGGTTTGTAGGTTTCAAATTGGAAGAGAGTGTTAGAACTTGGGTATGGTGAGTCTGAATAGGTGAATAGAGAAAAAAACCTTAATTCACCGAGATTGTGAGAAATTGGGTTGTGTGGGTTTGAAGTGCAAAAGAGAAACAAAAACCTTTTTTCAGAAGATCGTGAGAACAAGGGTTCGGTTAGTTTGATTTGGAGAAGAGAAACATAAAGCCGAATTCACAAAGAGTTCGAGAATTTGGTTTTCATGGGTTTGAAGTGGTGAAGAGAAACAAAAACCCGAATTCACAAAGTGTGTGAGAACCATGGTTTCGTGGGTTTGGATTGGGGATGAGAAACAGAAACCCTATTTACACTAGGGTTTTGAGGATTAAAAAGCTGAAGAGAGTGTGAGAATTATTGTTTGGTAGGTTTGAAAAACTGAACCGAAACAGAATCCCTAATTCACAGAGTGTGAGGTCTAGGGTTTTGTGAGTTTAGATTGGTGAAGTACAATGCAAACAGAAATTCAACAATGGTTTTGTAAGGTTTAAATATTGAATTGAGTATGAAAACAAGGGTTTGGCGGATTTGAACTGACGAACAAAAACAAAAACCTTAACTTATAGAGATTGTGAGAACCAGGGTTTTGTTTGTTTGAAGTGGAGAAGGGAAACATAAACCCTAATTCTATGAGATTTTGAGAACTAGGCTTGAATTGGAGAAGAGAAATAGAGGCCCTGATTCAGAAAGAGTTTGAGAGCTTTATTTTCGTGGGTTGCGGTGGTAAAGAGAAACAAAATCCCGAATTCATAGTGTGTGACAATCAAGGTTTGGTAGTTTCGGTTTGGTGATGAGAAACATAAATCCTATTTACAGTAGGGTTTTTAGGTTTAAAATTGGAGGAAAGGGTGAGATCTGTTGTTTGGAAGGTTGGAATAAGTGAACCGAAACAGAAACTCTAATTCACAGTGTGAAAGAACTAGGGTTTGGGCGGGTTTAAATTGGTGTAGTACAACATAAACCCTAATCCAACAATGGTTTTGTGAGGTCTAAAGATGGAAGGGAGTATGGGAACTACGGTTTGGTGGGTTTTAACAGGTGCCATGAAGCAAAATGCCTAACTCACAGAGATAGCGAATATTAGAGTTTTATGGGTTTGAAGTGCTGAAGAAAAACAGAAACCCTAATTCAACTAGGGTTTTGTAGGCTTAATGTTGGAAGAGATGGTGAGAGCAGTTGTCTGGAAGGGCTTAAGAGGTGAATAGAAAAAACAGAAACACCTAATTAAAAGTGTGAGAATAGGGTTTGGTGAGTTTCAAATCGTGAACAACAAAAAAAACCCTCATTGAACTAGGGTTTGTAGGTTTCAAATTGGAAGAGAGTGTTAGAACTTGGGTATGGTGAGTCTGAATAGGTGAATAGAGAAAAAAACCTTAATTCACCGAGATTGTGAGAAATTGGGTTGTGTGGGTTTGAAGTGCAAAAGAGAAACAAAAACCTTTTTTCAGAAGATCGTGAGAACAAGGGTTCGGTTAGTTTGATTTGGAGAAGAGAAACATAAAGCCGAATTCACAAAGAGTTCGAGAATTTGGTTTTCATGGGTTTGAAGTGGTGAAGAGAAACAAAAACCCGAATTCACAAAGTGTGTGAGAACCATGGTTTCGTGGGTTTGGATTGGGGATGAGAAACAGAAACCCTATTTACACTAGGGTTTTGAGGATTAAAAAGCGGAAGAGAGTGTGAGAATTATTGTTTGGTAGGTTTGAAAAACTGAACCGAAACAGAATCCCTAATTCACAGAGTGTGAGGTCTAGGGTTTTGTGAGTTTAGATTGGTGAAGTACAATGCAAACAGAAATTCAACAATGGTTTTGTAAGGTTTAAATATTGAATTGAGTATGAAAACAAGGGTTTCGCGGATTTGAACTGACGACCAAAAACAAAAACCTTAACTTATAGAGATTGTGAGAACCAGGGATTTGTGTGTTTGAAGTGGAGAAGGGAAACATAAACCCTAATTCTAAGAGATTTTGAGAACTAGGCTTGAATTGGAGAAGAGAAATAGAGGCCCTGATTCAGAAAGAGTTTGAGAGCTTTATTTTCGTGGGTTTGCGGTGGTAAAGAGAAACAAAATCCCGAATTCATAGTGTGTGACAATCAAGGTTTGGTAGTTTCGGTTTGGTGATGAGAAACATAAATCCTATTTACAGTAGGGTTTTTAGGTTTAAAATTGGAGGAAAGGGTGAGATCTGTTGTTTGGAAGGTTGGAATAAGTGAACTGAAACAGAAACTCTAATTCACAGTGTGAAAGAACTAGGGTTTGGGCGGGTTTAAATTGGTGTAGTACAACATAAACCCTAATCCAGCAATGGTTTTGTGAGGTCTAAAGATGGAAGGGAGTATGGGAACTACGGTTTGGTGGGTTTTAACAGGTGCCATGAAGCAAAATGCCTAACTCACAGAGATAGCGAATATTAGAGTTTTATGGGTTTGCAGTGCTGAAGAAAAACATAAACCCTAATTCAACTAGGGTTTTGTAGGCTTAATGTTGGAAGAGATGGTGAGAGCAGTTGTCTGGAAGGGCTTAAGAGGTGAATAGAAAAAACAGAAACACCTAATTAAAAGTGTGAGAATAGGGTTTGGTGAGTTTCAAATGGTGAACAACAAAAAAAACCCTCATTGAACTAGGGTTTGTAGGTTTCAAATTGGAAGAGAGTGTTAGAACTTGGGTATGGTGAGTCTGAATAGGTGAATAGAGAAAAAAACCTTAATTCACCGAGATTGTGAGAAATTGGGTTGTGTGGGTTTGAAGTGCAAAAGAGAAACAAAAACCTTTTTTCAGAAGATCGTGAGAACAAGGGTTCGGTTAGTTTGATTTGGAGAAGAGAAACATAAAGCCGAATTCACAAAGAGTTCGAGAATTTGGTTTTCATGGGTTTGAAGTGGTGAAGAGAAACAAAAACCCGAATTCACAAAGTGTGTGAGAACCATGGTTTCGTGGGTTTGGATTGGGGATGAGAAACAGAAACCCTATTTACACTAGGGTTTTGAGGATTAAAAAGCGGAAGAGAGTGTGAGAATTATTGTTTGGTAGGTTTGAAAAACTGAACCGAAACAGAATCCCTAATTCACAGAGTGTGAGGTCTAGGGTTTTGTGAGTTTAGATTGGTGAAGTACAATGCAAACAGAAATTCAACAATGGTTTTGTAAGGTTTAAATATTGAATTGAGTATGAAAACAAGGGTTTGGCGGATTTGAACTGACGAACAAAAACAAAAACCTTAACTTATAGAGATTGTGAGAACCAGGGTTTTGTTTGTTTGAAGTGGAGAAGGGAAACATAAACCCTAATTCTATGAGATTTTGAGAATTAGGCTTGAATTGGAGAAGAGAAATAGAGGCCCTGATTCAGAAAGAGTTTGAGAGCTTTATTTTCGTGGGTTGCGGTGGTAAAGAGAAACAAAATCCCGAATTCATAGTGTGTGACAATCAAGGTTTGGTAGTTTCGGTTTGGTGATGAGAAACATAAATCCTATTTACAGTAGGGTTTTTAGGTTTAAAATTGGAGGAAAGGGTGAGATCTGTTGTTTGGAAGGTTGGAATAAGTGAACCGAAACAGAAACTCAAATTCACAGTGTGAAAGAACTAGGGTTTGGGTGGGTTTAAATTGGTGTAGTACAACATAAACCCTAATCCAACAATGGTTTTGTGAGGTCTAAAGATGGAAGGGAGTATGAGAACTACGGTTTGGTGGGTTATAATCTCCCCCCCCCCCTTTGCCGTATGATATATAGTGGGCCCCGCCTACACGTGGTGGATTTTAATTGGTTCCGCGAGGCAAAGACGCGGTGTTTTGTCGGGAGTTTGAAATTAAAATTTTGAATATGTGTGCGCAGCCCGCCTAAAAACATGCGGGCCCGCTGTGTCGGCTTGTTGCGCACAAAACACTATGGTTCTTTATAAAAGCAAATCTGAGATCTGAAATAATTTAAATTTGAATCATGTCTAGAACGATGGTATCTGCTATTGATCTTATTACTCGGGGTGATACCCGTCTGATATTGGAGTCCATTACCCATCAGGTAGTGGAGTTCAATGACTCACGTCTGTTGATTGTCTGGATCAATGACTTAGAGAATGAACACACCATGCTCCTCTACAGCATGGAGAAAGCGGCCGAGAAGTGTCGGAACAATTCCTCAAGGGAGAGCTGTCAGACGTCGTCTGCAGTTCAGCCAGACTCAAAGGACACAGCTTCCAGCGGTGTACCTTCGGAGACCAAATAATAGAGCACGTAAACAATATATGTATAGTAAATTAAATTATACAAATATTAGCGACGATGGGTGGGTGAGTGTAATAAATGAATGCGGAGCTGGGTCAACTATTGGTACTGGCCATAGTCAGACAATTCTCTGGACAAAATTAAAAATAAATGGTAGATTAGATTTAGGGTTAGAAGGATTAAAAGTTGCAAGAATGCACCCAGTATATGTCTGGGTCGTGTGGGATAAACGACCAGGTATTGCACCGCCGAGCCCAATGGATATATTTAGGGGATCGGCGCATGATCCGGAGATGTGGACTAAATCTGATAGCCAAAGCGATAGGTTTAATATATTATTAAAGAAAAAATATGAATTAATAGGTCAGGGGGAAACTAGCAGTGGGTATTATCCGTGTAGACCTAGTGTTCCCATTGAACTGGAGAAAATCCTGCACCATAAAACATATTACAAGGATACAACGGCTGGTGGAATTGAAGATATGCAGAAAGGAGCATTGTATGCTGTAGTAGCTAGTTATTATCCAGAATATGTAACTATCTTGGCAGATTGCAAGTTGTATTTCAGAAGTATTTAATAATATTTGAAGTTTACATATTCTCGCATTTCATTTACATACAGAGCATATGGATATACACTCTTCTGAATTGCTACGCGTAATAAAGGATATGATATTACACCGAATGAATTAAGCCAAGCTAAAATTCTGGATCTAAATAATCCAGCTATTACATATGAAGTTGAATTTACACGGAAATAAGGTTTGAATTTAATAAAATATTCTAGAAAACATGAACGGATGTTTAGTGCCTTTCTTAAGTTGTAATTCATCCGAATCTCCAGCATTACTGAGTCTTCAGTACTCCATATACATCTGACGTATATTGGATTTGGAACTTGGTCAATGAAAACCCCTTCAATTATTTTAAAAGGTCGCGCAACGGCTAGAACAGCGGTGCTGTGATGAAGATGAACTCCGCTGTTTTCTGTGTCCACTCGAGTACGTCTGGCTTCGTTTGTAACCACTGATATATTGAAGAATTCGGACCTGGGTTGCAGATAGCTATTGTAGGAATACCACCTGCAATCTCCTTGTGTCTGCCGTATCTGACCCAACCAAGCCAATCCCTCTGAGAACCAATGAGTTGTTTCCAATTAAAATGAATTTTATCTAATGGAATGTCATCTATTATATTGTACCAGGCCTCGTTGCTATATTTGCTGTAATCAATGGGCGAGCCTTGTAAATATTTATGAGGCCCAAGAGAACGGGCCCATTGTGTCTTACCAGAATATGCAGGCCCTTCAATAATTAATGATTTGGGCCTGAAGGGCCTGTTTTCAGGGCCCATTATATTTTCACCAATCCATTGTTCCAGATCATCACATATGTTGAACTGAGTGAATGTAGGTGTAAATACCTTCACTGGAGGTTTGAAAATCAGATCAGTCATTTTTAATACACGATCATGTTGAATATAAAAGGATTTAGAATCACCTTGTCTAATTATAGCAAGAGCTTCCTCTTTGGAAGAGGCATCCAGTGTTGCTAACCCTAATTGAATTAGGGTTTCTGTTTTTCTTCAGTACTTCAAACCCATAAAACTCTAATATTCGCTAACCCTAATTCATCCAGTGTTCCTCTTTGGAAGAGGTCTAGGGTTTTGTGAGTTTAAATTGGTGAAGTACAATGCAAACAGAAATTCAACAATGGTTTTGTAAGGTTTAAATATTGAATTGTGTATGAGAACAAGGGTTTGGCGGGTTTGAACTAATGAACAAAAACAAAAACCCTAACTTATAGAGATTGTGAGAACCAGGGTTTTGTGTGTTTGAAGTGCAGAAGAGAAACATAAACCCTAATTCTAAGAGATTTTGAGAACGAGGCTTGAATTGGAGAAGAGAAATAGAAGCCCTGATTCAGAAAGAGTTTGAGAGCTTTATTTTCGTGGGTTTGCGGTGGTAAAGAGAAACAAAATCCCGAATTCATAGTCCGTGATACTGAAGGTTTGGTAGTTTCAGTTTGGTGATGAGAAACATAAATCCTATTTACAGTAGGGTTTTTAGGTTTAAAATTGGAGGAAAGGGTGAGATCTGTTGTTTGGAAGGTTGGAATAAGTGAACCGAAACAGAAACTCTAATTCACAGTGTGAAAGAACTAGGGTTTGGGCGGGTTCAAATTGGTGTAGTACAACATAAACCCTAATCCAACAATGGTTTTGTGAGGTCTAAAGATGGAAGGGAGTATGAGAACTACGGTTTGGTGGGTTTTAACAGGTGCCATGAAGCAAAATGCCTAACTCACAGAGATAGCGAATATTTGAGTTTTATGGGTTTGAAGTGCTGAAGAAAAACAGAAACCCTAATTCAACTAGGGTTTTGTAGGCTTAATGTTGGAAGATATGGTGAGAGCAGTTGTCTGGTAGGGCTTAAGAGGTGAATAGAAAAAAAAAAAACCTAATCAAAAGTGTGAGAATAGGGTTTGGTGAGTTTCAAATGGTGAACAACATAAAAAACCCTCATTGAACTAGGGTTTGTAGGTTTCAAATTGGAAGAGAGTGTTAGAACTTGGGTTTGGTGGGTCTGAATAGGTGAATAGAGAAAAAAACCTTAATTCACCGAGATTGTGAGAAATTGGGTTGTGTGGGTTTGAAATGCAAAAGAGAAACAAAAACCTTTTTTCAGAAGATAGTGAGAACAAGGGTTCGATTCGTTTGATTTGGAGAAGAGAAACATAAAGCCGAATTCACAAAGAGTTCGAGAATTTGGTTTTCATGGGTTTTTTTTTATTTTTTATTTTTATTTTTTTTATTTTTTTTATTTTTTTATTTTTTTGAAAGGTATGTCAATTTTATAGAAAATTAAAAAATGGCTAAAAGCCTACAAAATACTTGGGGCATACCCCAAGGGTGGAACCCCCAAACCCACCAAAGAGTTAAGCTTAACTCTAAACACAGGGGATTATACAAGATAATCACCATAACCCTTACAACAATAAACCAAGTCTGATGAAACATAAGACTATAACAAGCAATGTTTAACATATCTGTAGAACACCGCACCACAGATATAATATACATAATCTTCATCAGATTACAGAAATTAATTCCTTTCATAGTGAGATTCTTCATAGCCATCCGAACCCTGTGAACTTCAGCAACCAACTGATATATCTGCACACTGTAAACAAAGGGATCAAAAGGTAATGCAACATTTATAAAAATTATCACAAAGCACCTCCCACGAAGTCTGAACCATTTCCTGAACCATAACCCCAACAACACCGACTCTCGACCTCTCATCCAAACACAAACCCAGAACATAAACTCCAAGATAACTAAGAAAATATTCCCCTCACCCATTGCTTGAAACTCTATCTCCATTTTGAATATCCAACAAGTGATAAAATCTAAATTTGACAGAAGAATTTATCTCCTGAACAAGCTGATCCTCCTTTTTAAACTCTCCTGCAAACAACCTGAGGTTCCTCTCCCTCCATAAAATGTAAACACTTGCAGCCACAGAGAGTTTGGTAACACAAGCCTTTAAAGTATTATTAGTACAATGGTCATTGCACCAATTTACTATATCCACCCACTTCTTCCCAACTTGCTTCAAACCATTATCAATAGTAACCGAAGACAAAACTTGAGAAGAGAAACTGCATTCAAAAAATAAATGCTCCCTGTTTTCACACGGTAAGTCACAGAAGACACATTTTTGTTGCTGAAGCAACCCATAAATGACCAATTTATCTTGTGTTTGCATCCTATTATGAATTAAAGTCCATAAAATGAAAGCATGTCTTGGAATATTATTTGGGAACCACACAGTCTTGTACCATTTAACTTGGTTATCCCTGTTCCTTAACAAATTCTAAGCTGAACTAATAGTATACTTACCCCTGGTAGGTTTCCAAATCAAAGTATCAACATCATGACAATCTGGAGGAGGGAGGATAGCAATATCATCTCTTAACTCCATTAATTTATGAGAGTTTGCAAAAGGAGGAAACCATTGCCCATTTCTGATTATGGCATTGACTTTACAATTGTTTCTTAACCCAAAATCATACCTAATTCTATCCCCATGTTTTTCTACAATAGAATTGGGATACAACCAATCATCATGCCAAAGAAGAATATTATTGCCATTCCCAACCTTGTACTCAATGTATTGTCTAAATGTGTCTCTTAGACCCATTATCTTCTTCCATGACCAAGATCTTTTATCCGGGACCTTAAGCAGCCAAAAATTCTGGTCTTTCATGAGCTCTATCCTAGCCCACTTGCTCTAAAGATTAGTGGGAATAGGCTGCAACAGGTTCCATAGCTGCTTACCAATAGCAGCCACATTCCAAGCTATCAAATCTTTTAATCCTAAGCCCCCTTCATCTTTCGGCAAACACACTTTAGTCCATGCCATCTTCTCACCTCCACTCTTCAAGTCAGCCCCTTTCCATAAGAATTTCCTCATAATCTCATTCAGTTGTTTAAACACAGACTTTGGAAGAATATAAGTAGAACTCCAATACACTTGAACTGAAAACAACACTGAGGCAATCAACTGTAACCTACCCGCAAAGGAAAGGAATCTGCAATTCCAAGACTGAACCCTTCTAGTAATTTTCAATACTAACTCTTGACAATCAGCTGCATTAAGCTTTGAAGAAATCAGGGGCACCCCTAAATACTTGACAGGCAATTTTCCAATTGAAAAGTTGGACCCAAGGATAATATTATCTAATACTCTACCCTCCACACCCGATGTAAAAATGGAGCTCTTTCAAGTATTAGGAATTAAACCTGAAAATTCACTAAACTTCCTCAATACATCCAGCATACAATTCACTGAATTTTCACTACCCTCACAGAAGAGGAATAGGTCATCAGCAAACATCAAATGATTAATCTCCAATTTTTTACATCTGGCATGGAACTTAAAAGAGTCATTTTTCCCCAATTTATTCAACATACCTGAGAGAACTTCCATACACATCACAAAAAGATAAGGAGACATAGGGTCCCCTTGCCTAAGTCCTCTACCCCCTTTGAAAAACCCTTCAAGAGCGCCATTAATATTTATAGAGAACTTAGGAGAAGAGTAACAAGTAAGAATCCAACCTCTAACTCTTTCAGGCAGCCCAAAACACTTCAACACCTCACCCAAAAAATCCCAAGAGACAGAATCATACGCTTTAGTCAAATCAATTTGAAGTGGTGAAGAGAAACAAAATCCCGAATTCACAAAGTGTGTGAGAACCATGGTTTTGAGGGTTTGGATTGGGGATAAGAAACAGAAACCCTATTTACACTAGGGTTTTGAGGATTAAAAAGCGGAAGAGAGTGAGAATTATTGTTTGGTAGGTTTGAAAAACTGAACCAAAACAGAATCCCTAATTCACAGACTGTGAGGTCTAGGGTTTTGTGAGTTTAAATTGGTGAAGTACAATGCAAACAGAAATTCAACAATGGTTTTGTAAGGTTTAAATATTGAATTGAGTATGAGAACAAGGGTTTGGCGGATTTGCACTGACGAACAAAAACAAAAACCCTAACTTATAGAGATTGTGAGAACCAGGGTTTTGTGTGTTTGAAGTGCAGAAGAGAAACATAAACACTAATTCTAAGAGATTTTGAGAACTAGGCTTGAATTGGAGAAGAGAAATAGAGGCCCTGATTCAGAAAGAGTTTGAGAGCTTTATTTTCGTGGGTTTGCGGTGGTAAAGAGAAACAAAATCCCGAATTCATAGTGTGTGACAATCAAGGTTTGGTAGTTTCGGTTTGGTGATGAGAAACATAAATCCTATTTACAGTAGGGTTTTTAGGTTTAAAATTGGAGGAGAGGGTGAGATCTGTTGTTTGGAAGGTTGGAATAGGTGAACCGAAACAGAAACTCTAATTCACAGTGTGAAAGAACTAGGGTTTGGGCGGGTTTAAATTGGTGTAGTACAACATAAACCCTAATCCAACAATGGTTTTGTGAGGTCTAAAGATGGAAGGGAGTATGAGAACTACGGTTTGGTGGGTTTTAACAGGTGCCATGAAGAAAAATGCCTAACTCACAGAGATAGCGAATATTAGAGTTTTATGGGTTTGAAGTGCTGAAGTAAAACAGAAACCCTAATTCAAGTAGGGTTTTGTAGGCTTAATGTTGGAAGAGATGGTGAGAGCAGTTGTCTGGTAGGGCTTAAGAGGTGAATAGAAAAAAAAAAAAAAACCTAATCAAAAGTGTGAGAATAGGGTTTGGTGAGTTTCAAATGGTGAACAACAAAAAAAACCCTCATTGAACTAGGGTTTGTAGGTTTCAAATTGGAAGAGAGTGTTAGAACTTGGGTTTGGTGGGTCTGAATAGGTGAATAGAGAAAAAAACCTTAATTCACCGAGATTGTGAGAAATTGGGTTGTGTGGGTTTGAAGTGCAAAAGAGAAACAAAAACCTTTTTTTAGAAGATAGTGAGAACTAGGGTTCGGTTAGTTTGATTTGGAGAAGAGAAACATAAAGCCTAATTTACAAATAGTTCGAGAATTTGGTTTTCATGGGTTTGAAGTGGTGAAGATAAACAAAAGCCCGAATTCACAAAGCATGTGAGAACCATGGTTTCGTGGGATTGGAATGGGGATGAGAAACATAAACCCTATTTACACTAGGGTTTTGAGGATTAAAAAGCGGAAGAGAGTGTGAGAATTATTGTTTGGTAGGATTGAAAAACTGAACCGAAACAGAATCCCTAATTCACAGAGTGTGAGGTCTAGGGTTTTGTGAGTTTAAATTGGTGAAGTACAATGCAAACAGAAATTCAACAATGGTTTTGTAAGGTTTAAATATTGAATTGAGTATGAGAACAAGGGTTTGGCGGGTTTGAACTGACGAACAAAAACAAAAACCCTAACTTATAGAGATTGTGAGAACCTGGGTTTTGTGTGTTTGAAGTGCAGAAGAGAAACATAAACCCTAATTCTAAGAGATTTTGAGAACTAGGCTTGAATTGGAGAAGAGAAATAGAGGCCCTGATTCAGAAAGAGTTTGAGAGCTTTATTTCCGTGGGTTTGCGGTGGTAAAGAGAAACAAAATCACGGAATCATAGTGTGTGAGAATCAAGGTTTTCGAGTTTCGGTTTGGTGATGAGAAACATAAATCCTATTTACAGTAGGGTTTTTAGGTTTAAAATTGGAGGAAAGGGTGAGATCTGTTGTTTGGAAGGTTGGAATAAGTGAACAGAAACAGAAACTCTAATTCACAGTGTGAAAGAACTAGGGTTTGGGTGGGATTAAATTGGTGTAGTACAACATAAACCCTAATCCAACAATGGTTTTGTGAGGTCTAAAGATGGAAGGGAGTATGAGAACTACGGTTTGGTGGGTTTTAACAGGTGCCATGAAGCAAAATGCCTAACTCACAGAGATAGCGAATATTAGAGTTTTATGGGTTTGAAGTGCTGAAGAAAAACATAAACCCTAATTCAACAAGGGTTTTGTAAGCTTAATGTTGGAAGAGATGGTGAGAGCAGTTGTCTGGTTGGGCTTAAGAGGTGAATAGAAAAAAAGAAACACCAAATCGAAAGTGTGAGAATACGGTTTGGTGAGTTTCAAATGGTGAACAACAAAAAAGAAACCCTCATTGAACTAGGGTGTGTAGGTTTCAAATTGGAAGAGAGTGTTAGAACTTGGGTTTGGTGGGTCTGAATAGGTGAATAGAGAAAAAAACCTTAATTCACCGAGATTGTGAGAAATTGGATTGTGTGGGTTTGAAGTGCAAAAGAGAAACAAAAACCTTTTTTTCGAAGATAGTGAGAACTAGGGTTCGGTTAGTTTGATTTGGAGAAGAGAAACATAAAGCCTAATTCACAAAGAGTTCGAGAATTTGGTTTTCATGGGTTTGAAGTGGTGAAGAGAAACAAAAGCCCGAATTCACAAAGCGTGTGAGAACCATGGTTTCGTGGGTTTGGATTGGGGTTGAGAAACAGAAACCCTATTTACACTAGGGTTTTGAGGATTAAAAAGCGGAAGAGAGTTTGAGAATTATTGTTTGGTAGGTTTGAAAAACTGAACCGAAACAGAATCCCTAATTCACAGAGTGTGAGGTCTAAGGTTTTGTGAGTTTAAATTGGTGAAGTACAATGAAAACAGAAATTCAACAATGGTTTTGTAAGGTTTAAATATTGAATTGAGTATGAGAACAAGGGTTTGGCGGGTTTGAACAGACGAACAAAAACAAAAACCCTAACTTATAGAGATTGTGAGAACCTGGGTTTTGTATGTTTCAAGTGTAGAAGAGAAACATAAATCCTAATTCTAAGAGATTTTGAGAATTTGGTTTGAATTTGAGAAGAGAAATAGAAGCCCTGATTCAGAAAGAGTTTGAGAGCTTTATTTTCGTGGGTTTGCGGTGGTAAAGAGAAACAAAATCCCGAATTCATAGTGCGTGAGAATAAAGGTTTGGTAGTTTCGGTTTGGTGATGAGAAACATAAATCCTATTTACATTAGGGTTTTTAGGTTTAAAATTGGAGGAAAGGGTGAGATCTGTTGTTTGGAAGGTTGGAATAAGTGAACCGAAACAGAAACTCTAATTCACAGTGTGAAAGAACTAGGGTTTGGGCGGGATTAAATTGGTGTAGTACAACATAAACCCTAATCCAACAATGGTTTTGTGAGGTCTAAAGATGGAAGGGAGTATGAGAACTACAGTTTGGTGGGTTTTAACAGGTGCCATGAAGCAAAATGCCTAACTCACAGAGATAGCGAATATTAGAGTTTTATGGGTTTGAAGTGCTGAATAAAAACATAAACCCAAATTCAACTAGGGTTTTGTAGGCTTAATGTTGGAAGAGATGGTGAGAGTAGTTGTCTGGTAGGGCTTAAGAGGTGAATAGAAAAAAAGAAACACCTAATCGAAAGTGTGAGAATAGGGTTTGGTGAGTTTCAAATGGTGAACAACAAAAAAAAAAACCCTCATTGAACTAGGGTGAGTAGGTTTCAAATTGGAAGAGAGTGTTAGAACTTGGGTTTGGTGGGTCTGAATAGGTGAATAGAGAAAAAAACCTTAATTCACCGAGATTGTGAGAAATTGGGTTGTGTGGGTTTGAAGTGCAAAAGAGAAACAAAAACCTTTTTTTAGAAGATAGTGAGAACTAGGGTTCGGTTAGTTTGATTTGGAGAAGAGAAACATAAAGCCTAATTTACAAATAGTTCGAGAATTTGGTTTTCATGGGTTTGAAGTGGTGAAGATAAACAAAAGCCCGAATTCACAAAGCATGTGAGAACCATGGTTTCGTGGGATTGGAATGGGGATGAGAAACATAAACCCTATTTACACTAGGGTTTTGAGGATTAAAAAGCGGAAGAGAGTGTGAGAATTATTGTTTGGTAGGATTGAAAAACTGAACCGAAACAGAATCCCTAATTCACAGAGTGTGAGGTCTAGGGTTTTGTGAGTTTAAATTGGTGAAGTACAATGCAAACAGAAATTCAACAATGGTTTTGTAAGGTTTAAATATTGAATTGAGTATGAGAACAAGGGTTTGGCGGGTTTGAACTGACGAACAAAAACAAAAACCCTAACTTATAGAGATTGTGAGAACCTGGGTTTTGTGTGTTTGAAGTGCAGAAGAGAAACATAAACCCTAATTCTAAGAGATTTTGAGAACTAGGCTTGAATTGGAGAAGAGAAATAGAGGCCCTGATTCAGAAAGAGTTTGAGAGCTTTATTTCCGTGGGTTTGCGGTGGTAAAGAGAAACAAAATCACGGAATCATAGTGTGTGAGAATCAAGGTTTTCGAGTTTCGGTTTGGTGATGAGAAACATAAATCCTATTTACAGTAGGGTTTTTAGGTTTAAAATTGGAGGAAAGGGTGAGATCTGTTGTTTGGAAGGTTGGAATAAGTGAACAGAAACAGAAACTCTAATTCACAGTGTGAAAGAACTAGGGTTTGGGTGGGATTAAATTGGTGTAGTACAACATAAACCCTAATCCAACAATGGTTTTGTGAGGTCTAAAGATGGAAGGGAGTATGAGAACTACGGTTTGGTGGGTTTTAACAGGTGCCATGAAGCAAAATGCCTAACTCACAGAGATAGCGAATATTAGAGTTTTATGGGTTTGAAGTGCTGAAGAAAAACATAAACCCTAATTCAACAAGGGTTTTGTAAGCTTAATGTTGGAAGAGATGGTGAGAGCAGTTGTCTGGTAGGGCTTAAGAGGTGAATAGAAAAAAAGAAACACCAAATCGAAAGTGTGAGAATACGGTTTGGTGAGTTTCAAATGGTGAACAACAAAAAAGAAACCCTCATTGAACTAGGGTGTGTAGGTTTCAAATTGGAAGAGAGTGTTAGAACTTGGGTTTGGTGGGTCTGAATAGGTGAATAGAGAAAAAAACCTTAATTCACCGAGATTGTGAGAAATTGGATTGTGTGGGTTTGAAGTGCAAAAGAGAAACAAAAACCTTTTTTTCGAAGATAGTGAGAACTAGGGTTCTGTTAGTTTGATTTGGAGAAGAGAAACATAAAACCTAATTCACAAAGAGTTCGAGAATTTGGTTTTCATGGGTTTGAAGTGGTGAAGAGAAACAAAAGCCCGAATTCACAAAGCGTGGGAGAACCATGGTTTCGTGGGTTTGGATTGGGGATGAGAAACAGAAACCCTATTTACACTAGGGTTTTGAGGGTTAAAAAGCGGAAGAGAGTGTGAGAATTATTGTTTGATAGGTTTGAAAAACTGAACCGAAACAGAATCCCTAATTCACAGAGTGTGAGGTCTAGGGTTTTGTGAGTTTAAATTGGTGAAGTACAATGCAAACAGAAATTCAACAATGGTTTTGTAAGGTTTAAATATTGAATTGAGTATGAGAACAAGGGTTTGGCGGGTTTGAACTGACGAACAAAAACAAAAACCCTAACTTATAGAGATTGTGAGAACCTGGGTTTTGTGTGTTTGAAGTGCAGAAGAGAAACTTAAACCCTAATTCTAAGAGATTTTGAGAACTAGGCTTGAATTGGAGAAGAGAAATAGAGGCCCTGATTCAGAAAGAGTTTGAGAGCTTTATTTCCGTGGGTTTGCGGTGGTAAAGAGAAACAAAATCCCGAAATCATAGTGTGTGAGAATCAAGGTTTGGGAGTTTCGGTTTGGTGATGAGAAACATAAATCCTATTTACAGTAGGGTTTTTAGGTTTAAAATTGGAGGAAAGGGTGAGATCTGTTGTTTGGAAGGTTGGAATAAGTGAACAGAAACAGAAACTCTAATTCACAGTGTGAAAAACTAGGGTTTGGGCGGGATTAAATTGGTGTAGTACAACATAAACCCTAATCCAACAATGGTTTTGTGAGGTCTAAAGATGGAAGGGAGTATGAGAACTACGGTTTGGTGGGTTTTAACAGGTGCCATGAAGCAAAATGCCTAACTCACAGAGATAGCGAATATTAGAGTTTTATGGGTTTGAAGTGCTGAAGAAAAACATAAACCCTAATTCAACTAGGGTTTTGTAGGCTTAATGTTGGAAGAGATGGTGAGAGCAGTTGTCTGGTTGGGCTTAAGAGGTGAATAGAAAAAAAGAAACACCAAATCGAAAGTGTGAGAATACGGTTTGGTGAGTTTCAAATGGTGAACAACAAAAAAGAAACCCTCATTGAACTAGGGTGTGTAGGTTTCAAATTGGAAGAGAGTGTTAGAACTTGGGTTTGGTGGGTCTGAATAGGTGAATAGAGAAAAAAACCTTAATTCACCGAGATTGTGAGAAATTGGGTTGTGTGGGTTTGAAGTGCAAAAGAGAAACAAAAACCTTTTTTTAGAAGATAGTGAGAACTAGGGTTCGGTTAGTTTGATTTGGAGAAGAGAAACATAAAGCCTAATTCACAAAGAGTTCGAGAATTTGGTTTTCATGGGTTTGAAGTGGTGAAGAGAAACAAAAGCCCGAATTCACAAAGCGTGTGAGAACCATGGTTTCGTGGGTTTGGAATCGGGATGAGAAACAGAAACCCTATTTACACTAGGGTTTTGAGGATTAAAAAGCGGAAGAGAGTGTGAGAATTATTGTTTGGTAGGTTTGAAAAACTGAACTGAAACAGAATCCCTAATTCACAGAGTGTGAGGTCTAGGGTTTTGTGAGTTTAAATTGGTGAAGTACAATGCAAACAGAAATTCAACAATGGTTTTGTAAGGTTTAAATATTGAATTGAGTATGAGAACAAGGGTTTGGCGGGTTTGAACTGACGAACAAAAACAAAAACCCTAACTTATAGAGATTGTGAGAACCTGGGTTTTGTGTGTTTGAAATGCAGAAGAGAAACATAAACCCTAATTCTAAGAGATTTTGAGAACTAGGTTTGAATTGGAGAAGAGAAATAGAATGCCTGATTCAGAAAGAGTTTGATAGCATTATTTCCGTGGGTTTGCAGTGGTAAAGAGAAACAAAATCTCGAATTCATAGTGTGTGAGAATTAAGGTTTGGTAGTTTCGGTTTGGTGATGAGAAAAATAAATCCTATTTACAGCAGGGTTTTTAGGTTTAAAATTGGAGGAAAGGGTGAGATCTGTTGTTTGGAAGGTTGGAATAAGTGAACCGAAACAGAAACTCTAATTCACAGTGTGAAAGAACTAGGGTTTGGGCGGGTTTAAATTGGTGTAGTACAACATAAACCCTAATCCAACAATGGTTTTGTGAGGTCTAAAGATGGAAGGGAGGATGAGAACTACGGTTTCGTGGGTTTTAACAGGTGCCATGAAGCAAAATGCCTAACTCACAGAGATAGCGAATATTAGAGTTTTATGGGTTTGAAGTGCTGAAGAAAAACATAAACCCTAATTCGACTAGGGTTTTGTAGGCTTAATGTTGGAAGAGATGGTGAGAGCAGTTGTCTGGTTGGGCTTAAGAGGTGAATAGAAAAAAAGAAACACCTAATCAAAAGTGTGAGAATAGGGTTTGGTGAGTTTCAAATGGTGAACAACAAAAAAGAAACCCTCATTGAACTTGGGTTTGTAGGTTTCAAATTGGAAGAGAGTGTTAGAACTTGGGTTTGGTGGGTCTGAATAGGTGAATAGAGAAAAAAACCTTAATTCACCGAGATTGTGAGAAATTGGGTTGTGTGGGTTTGAAGTGCAAAAGAGAAACAAAAACCTTTTTTTAGAAGATAGTGAGAACTAGGGTTCGGTTAGTTTGATTTGGAGAAGAGAAACATAAAGCCTAATTCACAAAGAGTTCGAGAATTTGGTTTTCATGGGTTTGAAGTGGTGAAGAGAAACAAAAGCCCGAATTCACAAAGCGTGTTAGAACCATGGTTTCGTGGGTTTGGATTGGGGATGAGAAACAGAAACCCTATTTACACTAGGGTTTTGAGGATTAAAAAGCGGAAGAGAGTGTGAGAATTATTGTTTGGTAGGTTTGAAAAACTGAACCGAAACGGAATCCCTAATTCACAGAGTGTGAGGTCTAGGGTTTTGTGAGTTTAAATTGGTGAAGTACAATGCAAACAGAAATTCAACAATGGTTTTGTAAGGTTTAAATATTGAATTGAGTATGAGAACAAGGGTTTGGCGGGTTTGAACTGACGAACAAAAACAGAAACCCTAACTTATAGAGATTGTGAGAACCTGGGTTTTGTGTGTTTAAAGTGCAGAAGAGAAACATAAACCCTAATTCTAAGAGATTTTGAGAACTAGGCTTGAATTGGAGAAGAGAAATAGAGGCCCTGATTCAGAAAGAGTTTGAGAGCTTTATTTCCGTGGGTTTGCGGTGGTAAAGAGAAACAAAATCCCGAAATCATAGTGTGTGAGAATCAAGGTTTGGGAGTTTCGGTTTGGTGATGAGAAACATAAATCCTATTTACAGTAGGGTTTTTAGGTTTAAAATTTGAGGAAAGGGTGAGATCTGTTGTTTGGAAGGTTGGAATAAGTGAACCGAAACAGAAACTCTAATTCATAGTGTGAAAGAACTAGGGTTTGGGCGGGTTTAAATTGGTGTAGTACAACATAAACCCTAATCCAACAATGGTTTTGTGAGGTCTAAAGATGGAAGGGAGTATGAGAACTACGGTTTGGTGGGTTTTAACAGGTGCCATGAAGAAAAATACCAAACTCACAGAGATAGCGAATATTAGAGTTTTATGGGTTTGAAGTTCTGAAGAAAAACAGAAACCCTAATTCGACTAGGGTTTTGTAGGCTTAATGTTGGAAGAGATGGTGAGAGCAGTTGTCTGGTAGGGATTAAGAGGTGAATAGAAAAAAAGAAACACCTAATCAAAAGTGTGAGAATAGGGTTTGGTGAGTTTCAAATGGTGAACAACAAAAAAGAAACCCTCATTGAACTAGGGTTTGTAGGTTTCAAATTGGAAGAGAGTGTTAGAACTTGGGTTTGGTGGGTCTGAATAGGTGAATAGAGAAAAAAACCTTAATTCACCGAGATTGTGAGAAATTGGGTTGTGTGGGTTTGAAGTGGAAAACAGAAACAAAAACCTTTTTTTATAAGATAGTGAGAACTAGGGTTCGGTTAGTTTGATTTGGAGAAGAGAAACATAAAGCCTAATTCACAAAGAGTTCGAGAATTTGGTTTTCATGGGTTTGAAGTGGTGAAGAGAAACAAAAGCCCGAATTCACAAAGCGTGTGAGAACCATGGTTTCGTGGGTTTGGATTGGGGATGAGAAACAGAAACCCTATTTACACTAGGGTTTTGAGGATTAAAAAGCGGAAGAGAGTGTGAGAATTATTGTTTGGTCGGTTTGAAAAACTGAACCGAAGCAGAATCCCTAATTCACAGAGTGTGAGGTTTAGGGTTTTGTGAGTTTAAATTGGTGAAGTACAATGCAAACAGAAATTCTACAATGGTTTTGTAAGGTTTAAATATTGAATTGAGTATGAGATCAAGGGTTTGGCGGGTTTGAACTGACGAACAAAAACAGAAACCCTAACTTATAGAGATTGTGAGAACCTGGGTTTTGTGTGTTTAAAGTGCAGAAGAGAAACATAAACCCTAATTCTAAGAGATTTTGAGAACTAGGCTTGAATTGGAGAAGAGAAATAGAGGCCCTGATTCAGAAAGAGTTTGAGAGCTTTATTTCCGTGGGTTTGCGGTGGTAAAGAGAAACAAAATCCCGAAATCATAGTGTGTGAGAATCAAGGTTTGGGAGTTTCGGTTTGGTGATGAGAAACATAAATCCTATTTACAGTAGGGTTTTTAGGTTTAAAATTTGAGGAAAGGGTGAGATCTGTTGTTTGGAAGGTTGGAATAAGTGAACCGAAACAGAAACTCTAATTCATAGTGTGAAAGAACTAGGGTTTGGGCGGGTTTAAATTGGTGTAGTACAACATAAACCCTAATCCAACAATGGTTTTGTGAGGTCTAAAGATGGAAGGGAGTATGAGAACTACGGTTTGGTGGGTTTTAACAGGTGCCATGAAGAAAAATACCAAACTCACAGAGATAGCGAATATTAGAGTTTTATGGGTTTGAAGTTCTGAAGAAAAACAGAAACCCTAATTCGACTAGGGTTTTGTAGGCTTAATGTTGGAAGAGATGGTGAGAGCAGTTGTCTGGTTGGGCTTAAGAGGTGAATAGAAAAAAAGAAACACCTAATCAAAAGTGTAAGAATAGGGTTTGGTGAGTTTCAAATGGTGAACAACAAAAAAGAAACCCTCATTGAACTTGGGTTTGTAGGTTTCAAATTGGAAGAGAGTGTTAGAACTTGGGTTTGGTGGGTCTGAATAGGTGAATAGAGAAAAAAACCTTAATTCACCGAGATTGTGAGAAATTGGGTTGTGTGGGTTTGAAGTGCAAAAGAGAAACAAAAACCTTTTTTCGGAAGATAGTGAGAACTAGGGTTCGGTTAGTTTGAATTGGAGAAGAGAAACATAAAGCCTAATTCACAAAGAGTTCGAGAATTTGGTTTTCATGGGTTTGAAGTGGTGAAGAGAAACAAAAGCCCGAATTCACAAAGCGTGTTAGAACCATGGTTTCGTGGGTTTGGATTGGGGATGAGAAACAGAAACCCTATTTACACTAGGGTTTTGAGGATTAAAAAGCGGAAGAGAGTGTGAGAATTATTGTTTGGTAGGTTTGAAAAACTGAACCGAAACGGAATCCCTAATTCACAGAGTGTGAGGTCTAGGGTTTTGTGAGTTTAAATTGGTGAAGTACAATGCAAACAGAAATTCAACAATGGTTTTGTAAGGTTTAAATATTGAATTGAGTATGAGAACAAGGGTTTGGCGGGTTTGAACTGACGAACAAAAACAGAAACCCTAACTTATAGAGATTGTGAGAACCTGGGTTTTGTGTGTTTAAAGTGCAGAAGAGAAACATAAACCCTAATTCTAAGAGATTTTGAGAACTAGGCTTGAATTGGAGAAGAGAAATAGAGGCCCTGATTCAGAAAGAGTTTGAGAGCTTTATTTCCGTGGGTTTGCGGTGGTAAAGAGAAACAAAATCCCGAAATCATAGTGTGTGAGAATCAAGGTTTGGGAGTTTCGGTTTGGTGATGAGAAACATAAATCCTATTTACAGTAGGGTTTTTAGGTTTAAAATTTGAGGAAAGGGTGAGATCTGTTGTTTGGAAGGTTGGAATAAGTGAACCGAAACAGAAACTCTAATTCATAGTGTGAAAGAACTAGGGTTTGGGCGGGTTTAAATTGGTGTAGTACAACATAAACCCTAATCCAACAATGGTTTTGTGAGGTCTAAAGATGGAAGGGAGTATGAGAACTACGGTTTGGTGGGTTTTAACAGGTGCCATGAAGAAAAATACCAAACTCACAGAGATAGCGAATATTAGAGTTTTATGGGTTTGAAGTTCTGAAGAAAAACAGAAACCCTAATTCGACTAGGGTTTTGTAGGCTTAATGTTGGAAGAGATGGTGAGAGCAGTTGTCTGGTAGGGATTAAGAGGTGAATAGAAAAAAAGAAACACCTAATCAAAAGTGTGAGAATAGGGTTTGGTGAGTTTCAAATGGTGAACAACAAAAAAGAAACCCTCATTGAACTAGGGTTTGTAGGTTTCAAATTGGAAGAGAGTGTTAGAACTTGGGTTTGGTGGGTCTGAATAGGTGAATAGAGAAAAAAACCTTAATTCACCGAGATTGTGAGAAATTGGGTTGTGTGGGTTTGAAGTGGAAAACAGAAACAAAAACCTTTTTTTATAAGATAGTGAGAACTAGGGTTCGGTTAGTTTGATTTGGAGAAGAGAAACATAAAGCCTAATTCACAAAGAGTTCGAGAATTTGGTTTTCATGGGTTTGAAGTGGTGAAGAGAAACAAAAGCCCGAATTCACAAAGCGTGTGAGAACCATGGTTTCGTGGGTTTGGATTGGGGATGAGAAACAGAAACCCTATTTACACTAGGGTTTTGAGGATTAAAAAGCGGAAGAGAGTGTGAGAATTATTGTTTGGTCGGTTTGAAAAACTGAACCGAAGCAGAATCCCTAATTCACAGAGTGTGAGGTTTAGGGTTTTGTGAGTTTAAATTGGTGAAGTACAATGCAAACAGAAATTCATCAATGGTTTTGTAAGGTTTAAATATTGAATTGAGTATGAGAACAAGGGTTTGGCGGGTTTGAACTGACGAACAAAAACAAAAACCCTAACTTATAGAGATTGTGAGAACCTGGGTTTTGTGTGTTTGAAGTGCAGAAGAGAAACATAAACTCTAATTCTAAGAGATTTTGAGAACTAGGCTTGAATTGGAGAAGAGAAATAGAGGCCCTGATTCAGAAAGAGTTTGAGAGCATTATTTCCGTGGGTTTGCGGTGGTAAAGAGAAACAAAATCCCGAATTCATAGTGTGTGAGAATCAAGGTTTGGTAGTTTCGGTTTGGTGATGAGAAACATAAATCCTATTTACAGTAGGGTTTTTAGGTTTAAAATTGGAGGAAAGGGTGAGATCTGTTGTTTGGAAGGTTGGACTAAGTGAACCGAAACAGAAACTCTAATTCACGGTGTGAAAGAACTAGGGTTTGGGCGGGTTTAAATTGGTGTAGTACAACATAAACCCTAATCCAACAATGGTTTTGTGAGGTCTAAAGATGGAAGGGAGTATGAGAACTACGGTTTGGTGGGTTTTAACTGGTGCCATGAAGCAAAATGCCTAACTCACAGAGATAGCGAATATTAGAGTTTTATGGGTTTGAAGTTCTGAAGAAAAACAGAAACCCTAATTCGACTATGGTTTTGTAGGCTTAATGTTCGAAGAGATGGTAAGAGCAGTTGTCTGGTAGGGCTTAAGAGGTGAATAGAAAAAAAGAAACACCTAATCAAAAGTTTCACGAATAGGGTTTGGTGAGTTTCAAATGGTGAACAACAAAAAAGAAACCCTCATTGAACTAGGGTTTGTAGGTTTCAAATTGGAAGAGAGTGTTAGAACTTGGGTTTGGTGGGTCTGAATAGGTGAATAGATAAAAAAACCTTAATTCACCGAGATTGTGAGAAATTGGGTTGTGTGGGTTTGAAGTGCAAAAGAGAAACAAAAACCTTTTTTTAGAAGATAGTGAGAAGTAGGGTTCGGTTAGTTTGATTTGGAGAAGATAAACATAAAGCCTAACTGACAAAGAGTTCGAGAATTTGGTTTTCATGGGTTTGAAGTGGTGAAGAGAAACAAAAGCCCGAATTCACAAAGCGTGTGAGAACCATGGTTTCGTGGGTTTGGATTGGGGATGAGAAACAGAAACCCTATTTACACTAGGGTTTTGAGGATTAAAAAGCGGAAGAGAGTGTGAGAATTATTGTTTGGTAGGTTTGAAAAACTGAACCGAAACAGAATCCCTAATTCAAAGAGTGTGAGGTCTAGGGTTTTGTGAGTTTAAATTGGTGAAGTACAATGCAAACATAAATTCAACAATGGTTTTGTAAGGTTTAAATATTGAATTGAGTATGAGAACAAGGGTTTGGCGGGTTTGAACTGATGAACAAAAACAAAAACCCTTACTTATAGAGATTGTGAGAACCTGGGTTTCATGTGTTTGAAGTGCAGAAGAGAAACATAAACCCTAATTCTAAGAGATTTTGAGAACTAGGCTTGAATTAGAGAAGAGAAATATAGGCCCTGATTCAGAAAGAGTTTGAGAGCTTTATTTCCGTGGGTTTGCGGTGGTAAAGAGAAACAAAATCCCGAATTCATAGTGTGTGAGAATCAAGGTTTGGAAGTTTCGGTTTGGTGATGAGAAACATAAATCCTATTTACAGTAGGGTTTTTAGGTTTAAAATTGGAGGAAAAGGTGAGATCTGTTGTTTGGAAGGTTGGAATAAGTGAACCGAAACAGAAACTCTAATTCACAGTGTGAAAGAACTAGGGTTTGGGCGGGTTTAAATTGGTGTAGTACAACATAAACCCTAATCCAACAATGGTTTTGTGAGGTCTAAAGATGGAAGGGAGTATGAGAACTACGGTTTGGTGGGTTTTAACAGGTGCCATGAAGCAAAATGCCTAACTCACAGAGATAGCGAATATTAGAGTTTTATGGGTTTGAAGTGCAGAAGAAAAACAAAAACCCTAATTCGACTAGGATTTTGTAAGGTTAATGTTGGAAGAGATGGTGAGAGCAGTTGTCTGGTAGGGCTTAAGAGGTGAATAGAAAAAAAGAAACACCTAATCAAAAGTGTGAGAATAGGGTTTGGTGAGTCTCAAATGGTGAACAACAAAAAAGAAACCCTCATTGAACTAGGGTTTGTAGGTTTCAAATTGGAAGAGAGTGTTAGAACTTGGGTTTGGTGGGTCTGAATAGGTGAATAGAGAAAAAAACCTTAATTCACCGAGATTGTGAGAAATTGGGTTGTGTGGGTTTGAAGTGCAAAAGAGAAACAAAAACCTTTTTTTAGAAGATAGTGAGAACTAGGGTTCGGTTAGTTTGATTTGGAGAAGAGAAACATAAAGCCTAATTCACGAAGAGTTCGAGAATTTGGTTTTCATGGGTTTGAAGTGGTGAAGAGAAACAAAAGCCCGAATTCACAAAGCGTGTGAGAACCATGGTTTCGTGGGTTTGGATTGGGGATGAGAAACAGAAACCCTATTTACACTAGGGTTTTGATGATTAAAAAGCGGAAGAGAGTGTGAGAATTATTGTTTGGTAGGTTTGAAAAACTGAACCGAAACAGAATCCCTAATTCACAGAGTGTGAGGTCTAGGGTTTTGTAAGTTTAAATTGGAGAAGTACAATGCAAACAGAAATTCAACAATGGTTTTGTAAGGTTTAAATATTGAATTGAGTATGAGAACAAGGGTTTGGCGGGTTTGAACTGACGAACAAAAACAAAAACCCTAACTTATAGAGATTGTGAGAACCTGGGTTTTGTGTGTTTGATGTGCAGAAGAGAAACATAAACCCTAATTCTAAGATTTTTTGAGAACTAGGCTTGAATTGGAGAAGAGAAATAGAGGGCCTGATTCAGAAAGAGTTTGAGAGCTTTATTTCCGTGGGTTTGCGGTGGTAAAGAGAAACAAAATCCCGAATTCATAGTGTGTGAGAATCAAGGTTTGGTAGTTTCGGTTTGGTGATGAGAAACATAAATCCTATTTACAGTAGGGTTTTTAGGTTTAAAATTGGAGGAAAGGGTGAGATCTGTTGTTTGAAAGGTTGGAATAAGTGAACCGAAACAGAAACTCTAATTCACAGTGTGAAAGAACTAGGGTTTGGGCGGGTTTAAATTGGTGTAGTACAACATAAACCCTAATCCAACAATGGTTTTGTGAGGTCTAAAGATGGAAGGGAGTATGAGAACTACGGTTTGGTGGGTTTTAACAGGTGCCATGAAGCAAAATGCCTAAATCACAGAGATAGCGAATATTAGAGTTTTATGGGTTTGAAGTGCTGAAGAAAAACAGAAACCCTAATTCGACTAGGGTTTTGTAGGCTTAATGTTGGAAGAGATGGTGAGAGGAGTTGTCTGGTAGGGCTTAAGAGATGAATAGAAAAAAAGAAACACCTAACCAAAAGTGTGAGAATAGGGTTTGGTGAGTTTCAAATGGTGAACAACAAAAAGGAAACCCTCATTGAACTAGGGTTTGTAGGTTTCTAATTGGAAGAGAGTGTTAGAACTTGGGTTTGGTGGGTCTGAATAGGTGAATAGAGAAAAAAACCTTAATTCACCGAGATTGTGAGAAATTGGGTTGTGTGGGTTTGAAGTGCAAAAGAGAAACAAAAACCTTTTTTTAGAAGATAGTGAGAACTAGGGTTCAGTTAGTTTGATTTGGAGAAGAGAAACATAAAGCCTAATTGACAAAGAGTTCGAGAATTTGGTTTTGATGGGTTTGAAGTGGTGAAGAGAAACAAAAGCCCGAATTCACAAAGCGTGTGAGAACAATGGTTTCGTGGGTTTGTATTGGGGATGAGAAACAGAAACCCTATTTACACTAGGGTTTTGAGGATTAAAAAGCGGAAGAGAGTGTGAGAATTATTGTTTGGTAGGTTTGAAAAACTGAACCGAAACAGAATCCCGAATTCACAGAGTGTGAGGTCTAGGGTTTTGTGAGTTTAAATTGGTGAGGTACAATGCAAACAGAAATTCAACAATGGTTTTGTAAGGTTTAAATATTGAATTGAGTATGAGAACAAGGATTTGGCGGGTTTGAACTGACGAACAAAAACAAAAACCCTAACTTATAGAGATTGTGAGAACCTGGGTTTTGTGTGTTTGAAGTGCAGAAGAGAAACATAAACCCTAATTCTAAGAGATTTTGAGAACTAGGCTTGAATTGGAGAAGAGAAATAGAGGCCCTGATTCAGAAAGAGTTTGAGAGCTTTATTTCCGTGGGTTTGCGGTGGCAAAGAGAAACAAAATCCCGAATTCATAGTGTGTGAGAATCAAGGTTTGGTAGTTTCGGTTTGGTGATGAGAAATCTAAATCCTATTTACAGTAGGGTTTTTAGGTTTCAAATTGGAGGAAAGGGTGAGATCTTTTGTTTGGAAGGTTGGAATAAGTGAACCGAAACAGAAACTCGAATTCACAGTGTGAAGGAACTAGGGTTTGAGCGGGTTTAAATTGGTGTAGTACAACATAAACCCTAATCCAACAATGGTTTTGTGAGGTCTAAAGATGGAAGGGAGTATGAGAACTACGGTTTGGTGGGTTTTAACAGGTGCCATGAAGCAAAATGCCTAACTCACAGAGATAGCGAATATTAGAGTTTTATGGGTTTGAAGTGCTGAAGAAAAACAGAAACCCTAATTCGACTAGGGTTTTGTAGGCTTAATGTTGGAAGAGATGGCGAGAGCAGTTGTCTGGTAGGGCTTAAGAGGTGAATAGAAAAAAAGAAACACCTAATCAAAAGTGTGAGAATAGGGTTTGGTGAGTTTCAAATGGTGAACAACAAAAAAGAAACCCTCATTGAACTAGGGTCTGTCGGTTTCAAATTGGAAGAGAGTGTTAGAACTTGGGTTTGGTGGGTCTGAATAGGTGAATAGAGAAAAAAACCTTAATTCACCGAGATTGTGAGAAATTGGGTTGTGTGGGTTTGAAGTGCAAAAGAGAAACAAAAACCTTTTTTTAGAAGATAGTGAGAACTCGGGTTCGGTTAGTTTGATTTGGAGAAGAGAAACATAAAGCCTAATTCACAAAGAGTTCGAGAATTTGGTTTTCATGGGTTTGAAGTGGTGAAGAGAAACAAAAGCCCGAATTCACAAAGCGTGTGAGAACCATGGTTTCGTGGGTTTGGATTGGGGATGAGAAACAAAAACCCTATTTACACTAGGGTTTTGAGGATTAAAAAGCGGAAGAGAGTGTGAGAATTATTGCTTGGTAGGTTTGAAAAACTGAACCGAAACAGAATCCCTAATTCAAAGAGTGTGAGGTCTAGGGTTTTGTGAGTTTAAATTGGTGAAGTACAATGCAAACAGAAATTCAACAATGGTTTTGTAAGGTTTAAATATTGAATTGAGTATGAGAACAAGGGTTTGGCGGGTTTGAACTGATGAACAAAAACAAAAACCCTAACTTATAGAGATTGTGAGAACCAGGGTTTTGTGTGTTTGAAGTGCAGAAGAGAAACATAAACCCTAATTCTAAGAGATTTTGAGAACTAGGTTTGAATTGGAGAAGAGAAATAGAGGCCCTGATTCAGAAAGAGTTTGAGAGCTTTATTTTCGTGGGTTTGCGGTGGTAAAGAGAAACAAAATCCCGAATTCATAGTGTGTGAGAATCAAGGTTTGGTAGTTTCGGTTTGGTGATGAGAAACATAAATCCTATTTACAGTAGGGTTTTTAGGTTTAAAATTGGAGGAAAGGGTGAGATCTGTTGTTTGGAAGGTTGGAATAAGTGAACAGAAACAGAAACTCTAATTCACAGTGTGAAAGAACTAGGGTTTGAATTGGTGTAGTACAACATAAACACTAATCCAACAATGGTTTTGTGAGGTCTAAAGATGGAAGGGAGTACGAGAACTACGGTTTGGTGGGTTTTAACAGGTGCCATGAAGCAAAATGCCTAACTCACAGAGATAGCGAATATTAGAGTTTTATGGGTTTGAAGTGCTGAAGAAAAACTGATAACCTAATTCAACTACGGTTTTGTAGGCTTAATATTGGAAGAGATGGTGAGAGCAGTTGTCTGGTAGGGCTTAAGAGGTGAATAGAAAAAAAGAAACACCTAATCAAAAGAGTGAGAATAGGGTTTGGTGAGTTTCAAATGGTGAACAACAAAAAAAAAAACCCTCATTGAACTCGGGTTTGTAGGTTTCAAATTGGAATAGAGTGTTAGAACTTGGGTTTGGTGGGTCTGAATAGGTGAATAGAGAAAAAAACCTTAATTCACCGAGATTGTGAGAAATTGGGTTGTGTGGGTTTGAAGTGCAAAAGAGAAACAAAAACCTTTTTTTAGAAGATAGTGAGAACTAGGGTTCGGTTAGTTTGATTTGGTGAAGAGAAACATAAAGCCTAATTCACAAAGTGTTCGAGAATTTGGTTTTCATGGGTTTGAAGTGGTGAAGAGAAACAAAAGCCCGAATTCACAAAGCGTGTGAGAACCATGGTTTCGTGGGTTTGGATTGGGGATGAGAAACAGAAACCCTATTTACACTAGGGTTTTGAGGATTAAAAAGCGGTAGAGAGTGTGAGAATTATTGTTTGGTAGGTTTGAAAAACTGAACCGAAACAGAATCCCGAATTCACAGAGTGTGAGGTCTAGGGTTTTGTGAGTTTAAATTGCTGAAGTACAATGCAAACATAAATTCAACAATGGTTTTGTAAGGTTTAAATATTGAATTGAGTATGAGAACAAGGGTTTGGCGGGTTTGAACTGATGAACAAAAACAAAAACCCTAACTTATAGAGATTGTGAGAACCAGGGTTTTGTGTGTTTGAAGTGCAGAAGAGAAACATAAACCCTAATTCTAAGAGATTTTGAGAACTCGGTTTGAATTGGAGAAGAGAAATAGAGGCCCTGATTCAGAAAGAGTTTGATAACTTTATTTTCGTGGGTTTGCGGTGGTAAAGAGAAACAAAATCCCGAATTCATAGTGTGTGAGAATCAAGATTTGGTAGTTTCGGTTTGGTGATGAGAAACATAAATCCTATTTACAGTAGGGTTTTTAGGATGAAAATTGGAGGAAAGGGTGAGATCTGTTGTTTGGAAGGTTGGAATAAGTGAACCGAAACAGAAACTCTAATTCAGAGTGTGAAAGAACTAGGGTTTGGGCGGGTTTAAATTGGTGTAGTACAACATAAACCCTAATCCAACAATGGTTTTGTGAGGTCTAAAGATGGAAGGAAGTATGAGAACTACGGTTTGGTGGGTTTTAACAGGTGCCGTGAAGCAAATGCCTAACTCACAGAGATAGCGAATATAAGAGTTTTATGGGTTTGAAGTGCTGAAGAAAAACAGAAACCCTAATTCGACAAGGGTTTCGTAAGGTTAATGTTGGAAGAGATGGTGAGAGCAGTTGTCTGGTAGGGCTTAAGAGGTGAATAGAAAAAAAGAAACACCTAATCAAAAGTGTGAGAATAGGGTTTGGTGAGTTTCAAATGGTGAACAACAAAAAAAAAACCCTCATTGAACTAGGCTCTGTAAGTCTCAAATTGGAAGAGAGTGTTAGAACTTGGGTTTGGTGGGTCTGAATAGGTGAATAGAGAAAAAAACATTAATTCACCGAGATTGTGAGAAATTGGGTTGTGTGGGTATGAACTGCAAAAGAGAAACAAAAACCTTTTTTTAGAAGATAGTGAGAACTAGGGTTCGGTTAGTTTGATTTGGAGAAGAGAAACATATAGCCTAATTCACAAAGAGTTCGAGAATTTGGTTGTCATGGGTTTGAAGAGGTGAAGACAAACAAAAGCCCGAATTCACAAAGCGTGTGAGAACCATGGTTTCGTGGGTTTGGATTGGGGATGAGAAACAGAAACCCTATTTACACTAGGGTTTTGAGGATTAAAAAGCGGTAGAGAGTGTGAGAATTATTGTTTGGTAGGTTTGAAAAACTGAACCGAAACAGAATCCCGAATTCACAGAGTGTGAGGTCTAGGGTTTTGTGAGTTTAAATTGGTGAAGTACAATGCAAACATAAATTCAACAATGGTTTTGTAAGGTTTAAATATTGAATTGAGTATGAGAACAAGGGTTTGGCGGGTTTGAACTGATGAACAAAAACAAAAACCCTAACTTATAGAGATTGTGAGAACCAGGGTTTTGTGTGTTTGAAGTGCAGAAGAGAAACATAAACCCTAATTCTAAGAGATTTTGAGAACTAGGTTTGAATTGGAGAAGAGAAATAGAGGCCCTGATTCAGAAAGAGTTTGAGAACTTTATTTTCGTGGGTTTGCGGTGGTAAAGAGAAACAAAATCCCGAATTCATAGTGTGTGAGAATCAAGATTTGGTAGTTTCGGTTTGGTGATGAGAAACATAAATCCTATTTACAGTAGGGTTTTTAGGTTGAAAATTGGAGGAAAGGGTGAGATCTGTTGTTTGGAAGGTTGGAATAAGTGAACCGAAACAGAAACTCTAATTCAGAGTGTGAAAGAACTAGGGTTTGGGCGGGTTTAAATTGGTGTAGTACAACATAAACCCTAATCCAACAATGGTTTTGTGAGGTCTAAAGATGGAAGGGAGTATGAGAACTACGGTTTGGTGGGTTTTAACAGGTGCCGTGAAGCAAATGCCTAACTCACAGAGATAGCGAATATAAGTGTTTTATGGGTTTGAAGTGCTGAAGAAAAACAGAAACCCTAATTCGACTAGGGTTTCGTAAGGTTAATGTTGGAAGAGATGGTGAGAGCAGTTGTCTGGTAGGGCTTAAGAGGTGAATAGAAAAAAAGAAACACCTAATCAAAAGTGTGAGAATAGGGTTTGGTGAGTTTCAAATGGTGAACAACAAAAAAAAAAACCTTCATTGAACTAGGGTTTGTAGGTTTCAAATTGGAATAGAGTGTTAGAACTTGGGTTTGGTGGGTCTGAATAGGTGAATAGAGAAAAAAACCTTAATTCACCGAGATTGTGAGAAATTGGGTTGTGTGGGTTTGAAGTGCAAAAGAGAAACAAAAACCGTTTTTTAGAAGATAGTGAGAACTAGGGTTCGGTTAGTTTGATTTGGAGAAGAGAAACATAAAGCCTAATTCACAAAGAGTTCGAGAATTTGGTTTTCATGGGTTTGAAGTGGTGAAGAGAAACAAAAGCCCGAATTCACAAAGAGTGTGAGAACCATGGTTTCGTGGGTTTGGATTGGGGATGAGAAACAGAAACCCTATTTACACTAGGAATTTGAGGATTAAAAAGCGAAAGAGAGTGTGAGAATTATTATTTGGTAGGTTTGAAAAACTGAACCGAAACAGAATCCCTAATTCACAGAGTGTGAGTTCTAGGGTTTTCTGAGTTTAAATTGGTGAAGTACAATGCAAACAGAAATTCAACAATGGTTTTGTAAGGTTTAAATATTGAATTGAGTATGAGAACAAGGGTTTGGCGGGTTTGAACAGATGAACAAAAACAAAAACCCTAACTTATAGAGATTGTGAGAACCAGGGTTTTGTGTGTTTGAAGTGCAGAAGAGAAACATAAACCCTAACTCTAAGAGATTTTGAGAACTAGGTTTGAATTGGAGAAGAGAAATAGAAGCCCTGATTCAGAAAGAGTTTGAGAGCTTTATTTTTGTGGGTTTGCGGTGGTAAAGAGAAACAAAATCCCAAATTCATAGTGTGTGAGAATCAAGGTTTGGTAGTTTCGGTTTGGTGATGAGAAACATAAATCCTATTTACAGTAGGGTTTTTAGGTTTAAAATTGGAGGAAAGGGTGAGATCTGTTGTTTGGAAGGTTGGAATAAGTGAACCGAAACAGAAACTCTAATTCACAGTGTGAAAGAACTAGGGTTTGAATTGGTGTAGTACAACATAAACCCTAATCCAACAATGGTTTTGTGAGGTCTAAAGATGGAAGGGAGTATGAGAACTACGGTTTGGTGGGTTTTAACAGGTGCCATGAAGCAAAATGCCTAACTCGCAGAGATAGCGAATATTAGAGTTTTATGGGTTTGAAGTGCCGAAGAAAAACAGAAACCCTAATTCAACTAAGGTTTTGTAGGCTTAATGTTGGAAGAGATGGTGAGAGCAGTTGTCTGGTAGGGCTTAAGAGGTGAATAGAAAAAAAGAAACACCTAATCAAAAGTGTGAGAATAGGGTTTGGTGAGTTTCAAATGGTGAACAACAAAAAAAACCCCTCATTGAACTAGGGTTTGTAGGTTTCAAATTGGAAGAGAGTGTTAGAACTTGGGTTTGGTGGGTCTGAATAGGTGAATAGAGAAAAAAACCTTAATTCACCGAGATTGCGAGAAATTGGGTTGTGTGGGTTTGAAGCGCAAAAGAGAAACAAAAACCTTTTTTTAGAAGATAGTGAGAACTAGGGTTCGGTTAGTTTGATTTGGAGAAGAGAAACATAAAGCCTAATTCACAAAGAGTTCGAGAATTTGGGTTTCATGGGTTTGAAGTGGTGAAGAGAAACAAAAGCCCGAATTCACAAAGCGTGTGAGAACCATGGTTTCGTGGGTTTGGATTGGGGATGAGAAACAGAAACCCTATTTACACTAGGGTTTTGAGGATTAAAAAGCGGAAGAGAGTGTGAGAATTATTGTTTGGTAGGTTTGAAAAACTGAACCGAAACAGAATCCCTAATTCACAGAATGTGAGGTCTAGGGTTTTGTTTGTTTAAATTGGTGAAGTAAAATGCAAACAGAAATTCAACAATGGTTTTGTAAGGTTTAAATATTGAATTGAGTATGAGAACAAGGGTTTAGCGGGTTTGAACTGATGAACAAAAACAAAAACCCTAACTTATAGAGATTGTGAGAACCAGGGTTTTGTGTGTTTGAAGTGCAGAAGAGAAACATAAACCCTAATTCTAAGAGATTTTGAGAACTAGGTTTGAATTGGAGAAGAGAAATAGAAGCCCTGATTCAAAAAGAGTTTGAGAGCTTTATTTTCGTGGGTTTGCGGTGGTAAAGACAAACAGAATCCCGAATTCATAGTGTGTGAGAATCAAGGTTTGGTAGTTTCGGTTTGGTGATGAGAAACATAAGTCCTATTTACAGTAGGGTTTTTAGGTTTAAAATTGGGGGAAAGGGTGAGATCTGTTGTTTGGAAGGTTGGAATAAGTGAACCGAAACAGAAACTCTAATTCACAGGGTGAAAGAACTAGGGTTTGAATTGGTGTAGTACAACATAAACCCTAATCCAACAATGGTTTTGTGAGGTCTAAAGATGGAAGTGAGTATGAGAACTACGGTTTGGTGGGTTTTAACAGGTGCCATGAAGCAAAATGCCTAACTCACAGAGATAGCGAATATTAGAGTTTTATGGGTTTGAAGTGCTGAAGAAAAACAGAAACCCTAATTCAACTAGGGTTTTGTAGGCTTAATGTTGGAAGAGATGGTGAGAGCAGTTGTCTGGTAGGGCTTAAGAGGTGAATAGAAAAAAAGAAACACCGAATCAAAAGTGTGAGAATAGGGTTTGATGAGTTTCAAATGGTGAACAACAAAAAAAAACCCTCATTGAACTAGGGTTTGTAGGTTTCAAATTGGAAGAGAGTGTTAGAACTTGGGTTTGGTGGGTCTGAATATGTGAATAGAGAAAAAAACCTTAATTCACCGAGATTGTGAGAAATTGGGTTGTGTGGGTTTGAAGTGCAAAAGAGAAACAAAAACCTTTTTTTAGAAGATAGTGAGAACTTGGGTTCGGTTAGTTTGATTTGGAGAAGAGAAACATAAAGCCTAATTCACAAAGAGTTCGAGAATTTGGTTTTCATGGGTTTGAAGTGGTGAAGAGAAACAAAAGCCCGAATTCACAAAGCGTGTGAGAACCATGGTTTTGTGGGTTTGGATTGGGGATGAGAAACAGAAACCCTATTTACACTAGGAATTTGAGGATTAAAAAGCGGAAGAGAGTGTGAGAATTATTGTTTGGTAGGTTTGAAAAACTGAACCGAAACAGAATCCCTAATTCACAGAGTGTGAGGTCTAGGGTTTTGTGAGTTTAAATTGGTGAAGTACAATGCAAACAGAAATTCAACAATGGTTTTGTAAGGTTTAAATATTGAATTGAGTATGAGAACAAGGGTTTGGCGGGTTTGAACTAATGAACAAAAACAAAAACCCTAACTTATAGAGATTGTGAGAACCAGGGTTTTTTTTTTTTTTTTGAAAAATAAGTCAATATTATAGAAAATTTAAAAATGGCTAGTAGCCTACAAAATACTTGGGGCATACCCCAAGGGTGGAACCCCCAAACCCACCAAAGAGTTAAGTTTAACTCTAAACACAGAGGATTATACAAGAGAATCACCATAACCCTTACAACAATAAAAACAAGTCTGATAAAAAATAAGACTATAGGAACCAATGTTTAACATATCTCTAGAGCACCTCCCCACAAATATAATATACATAATCTTTATCAGATTACAGAAATTAATTTCTATCACAGTGAGAGTCTTCATAGCCATCCGAACCCCTTGAACTTCAGCAACCAACTTATAAATCTGCACAGTGTAAACAAAGGGATCAAAAGATAATGCAACATTTATAAAAAAGATCACAAAGCACCTCCCACGAAGTCTGAACCATTTCCTGAACCATAATCCCATAAACACTGACTCTCTACCACTCATCCAAACACAAACCCAGAACATAAATTCCAGAAAACTAAGCAAATATTCCCCTCACCCATTGCTTGAAACTCTGTCTCCATTTTGAATATCCAACAAGTGATACAATCTAAATTTGACAGAAGAATTTATCTCCTGAACAAGTTGAACCTCCTTTTTAACCTCTCCTGCATACAACCTGAGGTTTCTCTCCCTCCATAAGATGTAAACACTTGCAGCCAATGCGAGTTTGGTAACACATGCCTTTAAAGTATTGTTAGTACAATGGTCATTGCACCAATTTACTATATCCACCCACTTCTTCCCAACTTGCTTCAAACCATTTTCAATAGCAACCGAATACCAAACTTGAGAAGAGAAACTGCATTCAAAAAATAGATGTTCCCTGTTTTCACACGGTAAGTCACAGAAGACACATTTTTGTTGCTGAAGCAACCCATAAATGACCAATTTATCTTGAGTTTGCATCCTATTATGAATTAAAGTCCATAAAATGAAAGCATGTCTTGGAATATTATTTGGGAACCACACAGTCTTGTACCATTTAACTTGACTATCCCTGTTCCTTAACAAATTCCAAGCCGAACTAATAGAATACTTACCCTTGGTAGGCTTCCAAATCAAAGTATCAACATCATGGCAATCAGGAGGGGGGAGGATTGCAATATCATCTCTTAACTCCATTAATTTGTGAGAGTTTGCAAAAGGAGGGTACCATTGCCCATTTCTAATTATGGCATTGACTTTACAATTGGTTCTTAACCCAGAATCATACCTGATCCTATCCCCATGTTTTTCTACAATAGAAGTGGGATACAACCAATCATCATGCCAAAGAAGAATATTATTGCCATTCCCAACCTTGTACTCAATGTAATGTCTAAATGTATCTCTTAGCCCCATTATCTTTTTCCATGACCAAGATCTTATATCCGGGACCTTAAGCGACCAAAAATTTTGGTCTTTCATGAGCTCTATCCTAGCCCACTTACTCCAAAGGTTGGTGGGAATAGGCTGCAACAGGTTCCAAAGCTGCTTACCAATAGCATCCACATTCCAAGCTATCAAATCTTTTAAGCCTAAGCCCCCTTCGTCCTTCGGCAGACACACTTTAGTCCATGCCATTTTCTCACCTCCACTCTTCAAGTCAGCCCCTTTCCACAAGAATTTCCTCATAATCTCATTCAGCTGTTTAAACACCGATTTTGGAAGGATATAAGTAGAACTCCAATAAACTTGAACTGAAAACAACACCGAGGCAATCAATTGTAACCTACCCGCAAAGGAAAGGAATCTGCAATTCCAAGACTGAACCCTTCTAGTAATTTTCAAAACTAACTCTTGACAATCATTAGCATTAAGCTTAGAAGAAATCAGAGGCACCCCTAGATACTTGACAGACAATTTTCCAATTGAAAAGTTGGACCCGCGGATAATATTATCCAAAACTCTACCCTCGACACCCGATGTAAAAATGGAGCTCTTTGAGGTATTAGGAAATAAACCTGAAAAATCACTAAACTTCCTCAATACATCCAACATACAATTCACTGAATTTTCACTACCCTCACAGAAGAGGAATAGGTCATCAGCAAACATCAAGTGATTAATCTCCAATTTTTTACATTTGGTATGGAACTTAAACGCGTCATTTTTCCCCAACTTATTCAACATTCCTAAGAGAACTTCCATACACATCACAAAAAGATAAGGAGACATAGGATCCCCTTGCCTAAGCCCTCTTCCCCCTTTGAAAAACCCTTCAAGAGCTCCATTAATATTAATAGAAAACTTAGGAAAAGAGCAACAAGCAAGAATCCAACCTCTAACTCTTTCAGGCAACCCAAAACACTTCAACACCTTACCCAAAAAATCCCAAGAGACAGAATCATAAGCTTTAGTCAAATCAATTTTCATGGCAACTCTAGCTGGGAACTCATCTTTATGGTAATGGAGTAATATCTCTTGTGCTAGCAAAATATTATCACAAATACTCCTACCAGGAACAAACCCTGATTGATTTGCACTTATACACGATTCTAGAATGGGCTTCAGCCTATTAGCAATAATTTTGGCTATGCATTTATACAACACATTGCAAACTGAAATAGGCCTAAACTCTGTCACTTTAGTAGGATTATCCATTTTGGGAATAAGAGAGATGGAAGTACAATTTAAGTCAAAAGCAACTGCCCTGAAGCAAAAAAATCCATAATGGCATCCACCACCTCATTTCCAATAACATCCCATGCAGCCTTATAAAACACAGCATTCAGACCATCCGGCCCTGGAGCTTTGTCATCTTTTATAGCAAGGTAAGTAGCTTTGATTTCTTCTCTGGTCACATATCTATTCATATCCCTACCTTGCTCAAGAGAAATAGGATGTTGAATAAACTCATTCAAAACAGGGATCCTGACCTCCCCTCTCTTAGCAAAGAGGCTCTTGTAAAAACTCACAATCTCTCTATTAACATCACTTTTATCGGTCAGGACTGTGCCATCCTCTTTCGTTATGGAAACAATATTGTTATGAAATTTTCTTTGATTTGCTATCTTATGAAAATAGCTGGTGTTTTGATCTCCTAGCCTCAGCCATTGAATCCTGGATAACTGTCTATATAAACATTCCTCCGCATTTGACACTTTGTAAAATTTCTTAAGACTACCTTTTTCAATGCTTTGCAACTCTTGATTTCTAGGATCCATATCCACCAAGCATTTAATGTTCAATAACGTTTTCCTAGCTTCGGAAACTTGACTTGGTAAATTATCAAAGTTTGTTTTATTGAGAATTTTCAAAGCATTCTTAACCATTTTCAGTTTCTGACTTACCACAAACATTTTACTCCCCGTAACCTGGCCATTCCACGCTTCTCTCACCACTTGAGTAAATTTTTCATGTTTAGTTAAAAAATTGTTGAACCTAAACGGTATTTTAACCCTCTCTACCTCCATAGGAATTTTAACCGTAATACAAGCATGATCCGAAACCCCTGCAGGCAAAAAAGAAACTTCAGGGTTTTGTGTGTTGGAAGTGCAGAAGAGAAACATAAACCCTAATTCTAAGAGATTTTGAGAACTAGGTTTGAATTGGAGAAGAAAAATAGAAGCCCTGATTCAGAAAGAGTTTGAGAGCTTTATTTTCGTGGGTTTGCGGTGGTAAAGAGAAACAAAATCCCGAATTCATAGTGTGTGAGAATCAAGGTTTGGTAGTTTCGGTTTGGTGATGAGAAACATAAATCCTATTTACATTAGGGTTTTTAGGTTTAAAATTGGAGGAAAGGGTGAGATCTGTTGTTTGGAAGGATGGAATAAGTGAACCGAAACAAAATCTCTAATTCACAGTGTGAAAGAACTAGGGTTTGAATTGGTGTAGTACAACATAAACCCTAATCCAACAATGGTTTTGTGAGGTCTAAAGATGGAAGGGAGTATGAGAACTACGGTTTGGTGGGTTTTAACAGGTGCCATGAAGCAAAATGCTTAACTCACAAAGATAGCGAATATTAGAGTTTTATGGGTTTGAAGTGCTGAAGAAAAACAGAAACCCTAATTCAACTAGGGTTTTGTAGGCTTAATGTTGGAAGAGATGGTGAAAGCAGTTGTCTGATAGGGCTTAAGAGGTGAATAGAAAAAAAGAAACACCTAATCAAAAGTGTGAGAATAGGGTTTGGTGACTTTCAAATGGAGAACAACAAAAAAAACCCTCATTGAACTAGGGTTTGTAGGTTTCAAATTGGAAGAGAGTGTTAGAACTTGGGTTTGGTGGGTCTGAATAGGTGAATAGAGAAAAAAACCTTAATTCACCGAGATTGTGAGAAATTGGGTTGTGTGGGTTTGAAGTGCAAAAGAGAAACAAAAACCTTTTTTTAGAAGATAGTGAGAACTAGGGTTCGGTTAGTTTGATTTGGAGAAGAGAAACATAAAGCCTAATTCAAAAAGAGTTCGAGAATTTGGTTTTCATGGGTTTGAAGTGGTGAAGAAAAACAAAAGCCCGAATTCACAAAGCGTGTGAGAACCATGGTTTCGTGGGTTTGGATTGGGGATGAGAAACAGAAACCCTATTTACACTAGGGTTTTGAGGATTAAAAAGCGGAAGAGAGTGTGAGAATTATTGTTTGGTAGGTTTGAAAAACTGAACCGAAACAGAATCCCTAATTCACAGAGTGTGAGGTCTAGCGTTTTGTGAGTTTAAATTGGTGAAGTACAATGCAAACAGAAATTCAACAATGGTTTTGTAAGGTTTAAATATTGAATTGAGTATGAGAACAAGGGTTTGGCGGGTTTGATCTGATGAACAAAAACAAAAACCCTAACTTATAGAGATTGTGAGAACCAGGGTTTTGTGTGTTTGAAGTGCAGAAGAGAAACATAAACCCTAATTCTAAGAGATTTTGAGAACTAGGTTTGAATTGGAGAAGAGAAATAGAAGCCCTGATTCAGAAAGAGCTTGAGAGCTTTATTTTCGTGGGTTTGCGGTGGTAAAGAGAAACAAAATCCCGAATTCATAGTGTGTGAGAATCAAGGTTTTGTAGTTTCAGTTTGGTGATGAGAAACATAAATCCTATTTACAGTAGGGTTTTTAGGTTTAAAATTGGAGGAAAGGGTGAGATCTGTTGTTTGGAAGGCTGGAATAAGTGAACCGAAACAGAAACTCTAATTCACAGTGTGAAAGAACTAGGGTTTGGGCGGGTTTAAATTGGTGTAGTACAACATAAACCCTAATCCAACAATGGTTTTGTGAGGTCTAAAGATGGAAGGGAGTATGAGAACTACGGTTTGGTGGGTTTTAATAGGTGCCATGAAGGAAAATGCCTAACTCGCAGAGATAGCGAATATTAGAGTTTTATGGGTTTGAAGTGCCGAAGAAAAACAGAAACCCTAATTCAACTGGGGTTTTGTAGGCTTAATGTTGGAAGAGATGGTGAGAGCAGTTGTCTGGTAGGGCTTAAGAGGTGAATAGAAAAAAAGAAACACCTAATCAAAAGTGTGAGAATAGGGTTTGGTGAGTTTCAAATGGTGAACAACAAAAAAAAACCCTCATTGAACTAGGGTTTGTAGGTTTCAAATTGGAAGAGAGTGTTAGAACTTGGGTTTGGTGGGTCTGAATAGGTGAATAGAGAAAAAAAACCTTAATTCACCGAGATTGTGAGAAATTGGGTTGTGTGGGTTTGAAGTGCAAAAGAGAAACAAAAACCTTTTTTTAGAAGATAGTGAGAACTAGGGTTCGGTTAGTTTGATTTGGAGAAGAGAAACATAAAGCCTAATTCACAAAGAGTTCGAGAATTTGGTTTTCATGGGTTTGAAGTGGTGAAGAGAAACAAAAGCCCGAATTCACAAAGCGTGTGAGAACCATGGTTTCGTGGGTTTGGATTGGGGATGAGAAACAGAAACCCTATCTACACTAGGGTTTTGAGGATTAAAAAGCGGAAGAGAGTGTGAGAATTATTGTTTGGTAGGTTTGAAAAACTGAACCGAAACAGAATCCCTATTTCACAGAGTGTGAGGTCTAGGGTTTTGTGAGTTTAAATTGGTGAAGTACAATACAAACAGAAATTCAACAATGGTTTTGTAAGGTTTAAATATTGAATTGAGTATGAGAACAAGGGTTTGGCGGGTTTGAACTGATGAAGAAAAACTAAAACCCTAACTTATAGAGATTGTGAGAACCAGGGTTTTGTGTGTTTGAAGTGCAGAAGAGAAACATAAACCCTAATTCTAAGAGATTTTGAGAACTAGGTTTGAATTGGAGATGAGAAATAGAAGCCCTCATTCAGAAAGAGTTTGAGAGCTTTATTTTCGTGGGTTTGCGGTGGTAAAGAGAAACAAAATCCCGAATTCATAGTGTGTGAGAAACAAGGTTTGGTGGTTTCGGTTTGGTGATGAGAAACATAAATCCTATTTACAGTAGGGTTTTTAGGTTTAAAATTGGAGGAAAGGGTGAGATCTGTTGTTTGGAAGGTCGGAATAAGTGAACCAAAACAGAAACTCTAATTCACAGTGTGAAAGAACAAGGGTTTGGGCGGGTTTAAATTGGTGTAGTACAATATAAACCCTAATCCAACAATGGTTTTGTGAGGTCTAAAGATGGAAGGGAGTATGAGAACTACGGTTTGGTGGGTTTTAACAGGTGCCATGAAGGAAAATGCCTATCTCGCAGCGATAGCGAATATTAGAGTTTTATGGGTTTGAAGTGCCGAAGAAAAACCGAAACCCTAATTCAACTAGGGTTTTGTAGGCTTAATGTTGGAAGAGATGGTGAGAGCAGTTGTCTGGTAGGGCTTAAGAGGTGAATAGAAAAAAAGAAACACCTAATCAAAAGTGTGAGAATAGGGTTTGGTGAGTTTCAAATGGTGAACAACAAAAAAAAAACCCTCATTGAACTAGGGTTTGTAGGTTTCAAATTGGAAGAGAGTGTTAGAACTTGGGTTTTGTGGGTCTGAATAGGTGAATAGAGAAAAAAACCTTAATTCACCGAGATTGTGAGAAATTGGGTTGTGTGGGTTTGAAGTGCAAAAAAGAAACAAAAACCTTTTCTTAGAAGATAGAGAGAACTAGGGTTCGGTTAGTTTGATTTGGAGAAGAGAAACATAAAGCCTAATACACAAAGAGTTCGAGAATTTGGTTATCATGGGTTTGAAGTGGTGAAAAGAAACAAAAGCCCGAATTCACAAAGCGTGTGAGAACCATGCTTTCGTGGGTTTGGATTGGGGATGAGAAACAGAAACCCTATTTACACTAGGGTTTTGAGGATTAAAAAGCGGAAGAGAGTGTGAGAATTATTGTTTGGTAGGTTTGAAAAACTTAACCGAAACAGAATCCCTAATTCACAGAGTGTGAGGTTTAGGGTTTTGTGAGTTTAAATGCGTGAAGTACACTGCAAACAGAAATTCAACAATGGTTTTGTAAGGTTTAAATATTGAATTGAGTATGAGAACAAGGGTTTGGCGGGTTTGAACTGATGAACAAAAACTAAAACCCTAACTTATAGAGATTGTGAGAACCAGGGTTTTGTGTGTTTGAAGTGTAGAAGAGAAACATAAACCCTAATTCTAAGAGATTTTGAGAACTAGGTTTGAATTGGAGAAGAGAAATAGAAGCCCTGATTCAGAAAGAGTTTGAGAGCTTTATTTTCGTGGGTTTGCGGTGGTAAAGAGAAACAAAATCCCGAAGTCATAGTGTGTGAGAAACAAGGTTTGTTAGTTTCGGTTTGGTGATGAGAAACATAAATCCTATTTACAGTAGGGTTTTTAGGTTTAAAATTGGAGGAAAGGGTGAGATCTGTTGTTTGGAAGGTTGGAATAAGTGAACCGAAACAGAAACTCTAATTCACAGTGTGAAAGAACTAGGGTTTGGGCGGGTTTAAATAGGTGTAGTACAATATAAACCCTAATCCAACAATGGTTTTGTGAGGTCTAAAGATGGAAGGGAGTATGAGAACTATGGTTTGGTGGGTTTTAACAGGTGCCATGAAGGAAAATGCCTATCTCGCAGCGATAGCGAATATTAGAGTTTTATGGGTTTGAAGTGCCGAAGAAAAACCGAAACCCTAATTCAACTAGGGTTTTGTAGGCTTAATGTTGGAAGAGATGGTGACAGCAGTTGTCTGGTAGGGCTTAAGAGGTGAATAGAAAAAAAAAACACCTAATCAAAAGTGTGAGAATAGGGTTTGGTGAGTTTCAAATGGTGAACAACAAAAACAAAACCCTCATTGAACTAGGGTTTGTAGGTTTCAAATTGGAAGAGAGTGTTAGAACTTGGGTTTTGTGGGTCAGAATAGGTGAATAGAGAAAAAAACCTTAATTCACCGAGATTGTGAGAAATTGGGTTGTGTGGGTTTGAAGTGCAAAAAAGAAACAAAAACCTTTTCTTAGAAGATAGTGAGAACTAGGGTTCGGTTAGTTTGATTTGGAGAAGAGAAACATAAAGCCTAATTCACAAAGAGTTCGAGAATTTGGTTATCATGGGTTTGAAGTGGTGAAGAGAAACAAAAGCCCGAATTCACAAAGCGTGTGAGAACCATGGTTTCGTGGGTTTGGATTGGGGATGAGAAACAGAAACCCTATTTACACTAGGGTTTTCAGGATTAAAAAGCGGAAGAGAGTGTGAGAATTATTGTTTGGTAGGTTTGAAAAACTGAACCGAAACAGAATCCCTAATTCACAGAGTGTGAGGTCTAGGGTTTTGTGAGTTTAAATTGGTGAAGTACACTACAAACAGAAATTCAACAATGGTTTTGTAAGGTTTAAATATTGAATTGAGTATGAGAACAAGGGTTTGGCGGGTTTGAACTGATGAATAAAAACAAAAACCCCAACTTATAGAGATTGTGAGAACCAGGGTTTTGTGTGTTTGAAGTGCAGAAGAGAAACATAAACCCTAATTCTAAGAGATTTTGAGAACTAGGCTTGAATTGGAGAAGAGAAATAGAGGCCCTGATTCAGAAAGAGTTTAAGAGCTTTATTTTCGTGGGTTTACGGTGGTAAAGAGAAACAAAATCCCGAATTCATAGTGTGTGAGAATCAAGGTTTGGTAGTTTCGGTTTGGTGATGAGAAACAAAAATCCTATTTACAGTAGGGTTTTTAGGTTTAAAATTGGAGGAAAGGGTGAGATCTGTTGTTTGGAAGGTGGGAATAAGTGAACCGAAACAGAAACTCTAATTCACAGTGTGAAAGAACTAGGGTTTGGGCGGGTTTAAATTGGTTTAGTACAATATAAACCCTAATCCAACAATGGTTTTGTGAGGTCTAAAGATGGAAGGGAGTATGAGAACTACGGTTTGGTGGGTTTTAACAGGTGCTATGAAGGAAAATGCCTAACTCGCAGAGATATCGAATATTATAGTTTTATGGGTTTGAAGTGCTGAAGAAAAATAGAAACCCTAATTCAACTAGGGTTTTGTAGGCTTAATGTTGGAAGAGATGGTGAGAGCAGTTGTCTGGTAGGGCTTAAGAGGTGAATAGAAAAAAAGAAACACCTAATCAAAAGTGTGAGAATAGGGTTTGGTGAGTTTCAAATGGTGAACAACAAAAAAAACCCTCATTGAACTAGGGTTTGTAGGTTTCAAATTGGAAGAGAGTGTTAGAACTTGGGTTTGGTGGGTCTGAATAGGTGAATAGAGAAAAAAACCATAATTCACCGAGATTGTGAGAAATTGGGTTGTGTGGGTTTGAAGTGCAAGAGAGAAACAAAAACCTTTGTCTAGAAGATTGTGAGAACTAGGGTTCGGTTAGTTTGATTTGGAGAAGAGAAGCATAAAGCCTAATTCATAAAGAGTTCGAGAATTTGGTTTTCATGGGTTTGAAGTGGTGATGAGAAACAAAAACCCGAAATCACAAAGCGTGTGAGAACCATGGTTTCGTGGGTTTGGATTGGGGATGAGAAACAGAAACCCTATTTACACTAGGGTTTTGAGGATTAAAAAGAGGAAGAGAGTGTGAGAATTATTGTTTGGTAGGTTTGAAAAACTGAACCGAAACAAAATCCCTAATTCACAGAGTGTGAGGTCTCCCAGCAGTCCCTTGAGAGTACTGTTTTGTGAGTTTAAATTGGTGAAGTACAATGCAAACAAAAATTCAACAATGGTTTTGTAAGGTTTAAATATTTAATTGAGTAGGAGAACAATGGTTTGGCGGGTTTGAATTAATGAACAAAAACTAAAACCCTAACATATAGAGATTGAGAGAACCAGGGTTTTGTGTGTTTGAATTGCAGAAGAGAAACGTAAACCCTAATTCTAAGAGCTTTTGAGAACTAGGTTTAAATTGGAGAAGAGAAATAGAAATTCTGATTTAGAAACCGTCTGAGTGCTTTTTTTCGTGGGTTTGCGGGGTAAAGAGAAACAAAATCCCGAATTCATAGTGTGTGAGAATCTAGTTTTGGTAGTTTCGGTTTGGTGATGAGAAACATAAATCCTATTTGCAGAAGGGTTTTTAGGTTTAAAATTGGAGGAAAGGGTGAGATCTGTTGTTTGGAAGGTTTGAATAAGTGAACCGAAACAGAAACTCTAATTCACAGTGTGAAAGAACTAGGGTTTAGGCGGGTTTAAATTGGTGTAGTACAACATAAACCCTAATCCAACAATGGTTTTGTGAGGTTTAAAGATGGAAGGGAGTATGAGAACTACAGTTTGGTGGGTTTTTTATAAATATCTTACCTTTTCTAAATAAAAAAAAAAAAAAAAAAAAAATGCCTAACTCGCAGAGATAGCGAATATTAGAGTTTTATGGGTTTGAAGTGCCGAAGAAAAACAGAAACACTAATTCAACTAGGGTTTTGTAGGCTTAATGTTGGAAGAGATGGTGAGAACAGTTGTCTGGGCGGGCTTAAGAGGTGAATAGAAAAAAAAACCTAATCAAAAGTGTGAGAATAGGGTTTGGTGAGTTTCAAATGGTGAACAACAAAAAAAACCCTCATTGAACTAGGGTTTGTAGGTTTCAAATTGGAAGAGAGTGTTAGAACAAGGGTTTGACGGCTTTGAACTGATGAACAAAAACAAAAACCCTAACTTATAGAGATTGAGAGAACTAGGGTTTTGTGTGTTCGAAGTGCAGAAGAGAATCGTAAACCCTAATTCTAAGAGCTTTTGACAACTAGGTTTGAATTGGAGAAGAGAAATAGAAGCCCTGATTCAGAAAGCGTCTGAGAGCTTTATTTTCGTGGGTTTGCGGGGGTAAAGAGAAACAAAATCCCGAATTCATAGTGTGTGAGAATCAAGTTTTGGTAGTTTCGGTTTGGTGATGAGAAACATAAATCCTATTTGCAGTAGGGTTTTTAGGTTTAAAATTGGAGGAAAGGGTGAGATCTGTTGTTTGGAAGGTTGGAATAAGTGAACCGAAACAAAAACTCTAATTCACAGTGTGAAAGAACTAGGGTTTGGGCGGGTTTAAATTGGTGTAGTACAATATAAACCCTAATCCAACAATGGTTTTGTGAGGTCTAAAGATGGAAGGGAGTATGAGAACTACAGTTTGGTTGGTTTTTTATAAACATCTTACCTTTTCTAAAAAAAAAAAAAAAAAAAAAGAAAAAATGCCTAACTCGCAGAGATAGCGAATATTAGAGTTTTATGGGTTTGAAGTGCCGAAGAAAAACAGAAACACTAATTCAACTAGGGTTTTGTAGGCTTAATGTTGGAAGAGATGGTGAGAACAGTTGTCTGGGCGGGCTTAAGAGGTGAATAGAAAAAAAACCCTAATTAAAAGTGTGAGAATAAGGTTTGGTGAGTTTCAAATGGTGAACAACAAAAAAAACCCTCATTGAACTAGGGTTTGTAGGTTTCAAATTGGAAGAGAGTGTTAGAACAAGGGTTTGACGGCTTTGAACTGATGAACAAAAACAAAAACCCTAACTTATAGAGATTGAGAGAACTAGGGTTTTGTGTGTTCGAAGTGCAGAAGAGAATCGTAAACCCTAATTCTAAGAGCTTCTGACAACTAGGTTTGAATTGGAGAAGAGAAATAGAAGCCCTGATTCAGAAAGCGTCTGAGAGCTTTATTTTCGTGGGTTTGCGGGGGTAAAGAGAAACAAAATCCCGAATTCATAGTGTGTGAGAATCAAGTTTTGGTAGTTTCGGTTTGGTGATGAGAAACATAAATCCTATTTGCAGTAGGGTTTTTAGGTTTAAAATTGGAGGAAAGGGTGAGATCTGTTGTTTGGAAGGTTGGAATAAGTGAACCGAAACAAAAACTCTAATTCACAGTGTGAAAGAACTAGGGTTTGGGCGGGTTTAAATTGGTGTAGTACAATATAAACCCTAATCCAACAATGGTTTTGTGAGGTCTAAAGATGGAAGGGAGTATGAGAACTACAGTTTGGTTGGTTTTTTATAAACATCTTACCTTTTCTAAAAAAAAAAAAAAAAAAAAAAGAAAAAATGCCTAACTCGCAGAGATAGCGAATATTAGAGTTTTATGGGTTTGAAGTGCCGAAGAAAAACAGAAACACTAATTCAACTAGGGTTTTGTAGGCTTAATGTTGGAAGAGATGGTGAGAACAGTTGTCTGGGCGGGCTTAAGAGGTGAATAGAAAAAAACCCTAATTAAAAGTGTGAGAATAAGGTTTGGTGAGTTTCAAATGGTTAACAACAAAAAAAACCCTCATTGAACTAGGGTTTGTAGGTTTCAAATTGGAAGAGAGTGTTAGAACAAGGGTTTGACGGCTTTGAACTGATGAACAAAAACAAAAACCCTAACTTATAGAGATTGAGAGAACTAGGGTTTTGTGTGTTCGAAGTGCAGAAGAGAAACGTAAACCCTAATTCTAAGAGCTTTTGAGAACTAGGTTTGAATTGGAGAAGAGAAATAGAAGCCCGGATTCAGAAAGCGTCTGAGAGCTTTATTTTCGTGGGTTTGCGGGGGTAAAGAGAAAAAAAATCCCGAATTCATAGTGTGTGAGAATCAAGTTTTGGTAGTTTCGGTTTGGTGATGAGAAACATAAATCCTATTTGCAGTAGGGTTTTTAGGTTTAAAATTGGAGGAAAGGGTGAGATCTGTTATTTGGAAGGTTTGAATAAGTGAACCGAAACAGAAACTCTAATTCACAGTGTGAAAGAACTAGGGTTTAGGCGGGTTTAAATTGGTGTAGTACAACATAAACCCTAATCCAACAATGGTTTTGTGAGGTTTAAAGATGGAAGGGAGTATGAGAACTACGGTTTGGGGGGTTTTTTATAAACATCTTACCTTTTCAAAAAAAAAAAAAAAAAAAAAGAAAAAATGCCTTACTCGCAGAGATAGCGAATATTATAGTTTCATGGGTTTGAAGTGCCGAAGAAAAACAGAAACACTAATTCAACTAGGGTTTTGTAGGCTTAATATTGGAAGAGATGGTGAGAACAGTTGTCTGGGCGGGCTTAAGAGGTGAATAGAAAAAAAAACCTAATTAAAAGTGTGAGAATAGGGTTTGGTGAGTTTCAAATGGTGAACAACAAAAAAAACCCTCATTGAACTAGGGTTTGTAGGTTTCAAATTGGAAGAGAGTGTTAGAACTTGGGTTTGGTGGGTCTGAATAGGTGAACCAAGAAAAAAACCATAATTCACCGAGATTGTGAGAAATTGGGTTGTGTGGGTTTGAAGTGCAAGAGAGAAACAAAAACCTTTTTCTAGAAGATTGTGAGAACTAGGGTTCGGTTAGTTTGATTTGGAGAAGAGAAGCATAAAGCCTAATTCACAAAGAGTTCGAGAATTTGGTTTTCATGGGTTTGAAGTGGTGAAGAGAAACAAAAACCCGAAATCACAAAGCGTGTGAGAACCATGGTTTCGTGGGTTTGGATTGGGGATGAGAAACAGAAAGCCTATTTACACTAGGGTTTTGAGGATTAAAAAGCGGAAGAGAGTGTGAGAATTATTGTTTGGTAGGTTTGAAAAACTGAACCGAAAAAGAATCCCTAATTCACAGAGTGTGAGGTCTCCCAGCAGTCCCTTGAGAGTACTGTTTTGTGAGTTTAAATTGGTGAAGTAAAATGCAAACAGAAATTCAACAATGGTTTTGTAAGGTTTAAATATTGAATTGAGTAGGAGAACAATGGTTTGGCGGGTTTGAACTAATGAACAAAAACAAAAACCCTAACATATAGAGATTGAGAGAACCAGGGTTTTGTGTGTTTGAATTGCAGAAGAGAAACGTAAACCCTAATTCTAAGAGCTTTTGAGAACTAGGTTTGAATTGGAGAAGAGAAATAGAAGCCCTGATTCAGAAAGCGTCTGAGAGCTTTTTTTCGTGGGTTTGCGGGGTAAAGAGAAACAAAATCCCGAATTCATAGTGTGTGAGAATCAAGGTTTGGTAGTTTCGGTTTGGTGATGAGAAACATAAATCCTATTTACAGCAGGGTTTTTAGGTTTAAAATTGGAGGAAATGGTGAGATCTGTTGTTTGGAAGGTTTGAATAAGTGAACCGAAACAGAAACTCTAATTCACAGTGTGAAAGAACTAGGGTTTGGGCGGGTTTAAATTGGTGTAGTACAACATAAACCCTAATCCAACAATGGTTTTGTGAGGTCTAAAGATGGAAGGGAGTATGAGAACTACGGTTTGGTGGGTTTTAACAGGTGCCATGAAGCAAAATGTCTAACTCGCAGAGATAGCGAATATTAGAGTTTTATGGTTTTGAAGTGCCGAAGAAAAACAGAAACCCTAATTCAACTAGGGTTCTGTAGGCTTAATGTTGGAAGAGAAGGTCAGAACAGTTGTCTGGTAGGGCTTAAGAGGTGAATAGAGAAAAAGAAACACCTAATCAAAAGTGTGAGAATAGGGTTTGCTGAATTTCAAATGGTGAACAACAGAAAAAAAAACCTCATTGAACTAGGGTTTGTAGGTTTCAAATTGGAAGAGAGTGTTAGAACTTGGGTTTGCTGGGTCTGAATAGGTGAATAGAGAAAAAAACCTTAATTCACCGAGATTGTGAGAAATTGGGTTGTGTGGGTTTGAAGTGCAAAAGAGAAACAAAAACCTTTTTTTAGAAGAAAGTGAGAACTAGGGTTCGGTTAGTTTGATTTAGAGAAGAGAAACATAAAGCCTAATTCATAAAGAGTTCGAGAATTTGGTTTTCATGGGTTTGAAGTGGTGAAGAGAAACAAAAGCCCGAATTCACAAAGCGTGTGAGAACCATGGTTTCGTGGGTTTGGATTGGGGATGAGAAACAGAAACCCTATTTACACTAGGGTTTTGAGGATTAAAAAGCGGAAGAGAGTGTGAGAATTATTGTTTGGTAGGTTTGAAAAACTGAACCGAAAAGAATCCCTAATTCACAGAGTGTGAGGTCTAGGATTTTGTGAGTTTAAATTGGTGAAGTACACTGCAAACAGAAATTCAACAATGGTTTTGTAAGGTTTAAATATTGAATTGAGTATGAGAACAAGGGTTTGGCGGGTTTGAACTGATGAACAAAAACAAAAACTCTAACTTATAGAGATTGTGAGAACCAGGGTTTTGTGTGTTTGAAGTGCAGAAGAGATACCTAAACCCTAATTCTAAGAGATTTTGAGAACTAGGTTTGAATTGGAGAAGAGAAATAGAAGCCCTAATTCAGAAAGAGTTTGAGAGCTTTATTTTTGTGGGTTTGCGGGGGTAAAGAGAAACAAAATCCCGAATTCATAGTGTGAGAATCAAGGTTTGGTAGTTTCGGTTTGGCGATGAGAAACATAAATCCTATTTACAGTAGGGTTTTTATGTTTAAAATTGGAGGAAAGGGTGAGATCTGTTGTTTGGAAGGTTTGAATAAGTGAACCGAAACATAAACTCTAATTCACAGTGTGAAAGAACTAGGGTTTGGGCGGGTTTAAATTGGTGTAGTACAACATAAACCCTAATCCAACAATGGTTTTGTGAGGTTTAAAGATGGAAGGGAGTATGAGAACTACGGTTTGGTGGGTTTTTTATAAACATCTTACCTTTTCAAAAAAAAGAAAAAAAAAATGCCTAACTCGCAGAGATAGCGAATATTAGAGTTTTATGGGTTTGAAGTGCCGAAGAAAAACAGAAACCTAATTCAACTAGGGTTTTGTAGGCTTAATGTTGGAAGAGATGGTGAGAACAGTTGTCTGGGAGGGTTTAAGAGGTGAATAGAAAAAAAAACCTAATTAAAAGTGTGAGAATAGGGTTTGGTGAGTTTCAAATGGTGAACAACAAAAAAAACCCTCATTGAACTAGGGTTTGTAGGTTTCAAATTGGAAGAGAGTGTTAGAACTTGGGTTTGGTGGGTCTGAATAGGTGAATAGAGAAAAAAACCATAATTCACCGAGATTGTGAGAAATTGGGTTGTGTGGGTTTGAGGTGCAAAAGAGAAACAAAAACCTTTTTCTAGAAGATAGTGAGAACTAGGGTTCGGTTAGTTTGATTTGGAGAAGAGAAGCATAAAGCCTAATTCACAAAGAGTTCGAGAATTTGGTTTTCATGGGTTTGAAGTGGTGAAGAGAAACAAAAACCCGAATTCACAAAGCGTGTGAGAACCATAGTTTCGTGGGTTTGGATTGGGGATGAGAAATAGAAACCCTATTTACACTAGGGTTTTGAGGATTAAAAAGCGGAAGAGAGTGTGAGAATTATTGTTTTGTAGGTTTGAAAAACTGAACCGAAAAAGAATCCCTAATTCACAGAGTGTGAGGTCTAGGGTTTTGTGAGTTTAAATTGGTGAAGTACAATGCAAACAGAAATTCAACATTGGTTTTGTAAGGTTTAAATATTGAATTGAGTAGGAGAACAAGGGTTTGGCGGGTTTGAACTGATGAACAAAAACAAAAACCCTAACTTATAGAGATTGAGAGAACCAGGGTTTTGTGTGTTTGAAGTGCAGAAGAGAAACGTAAACCCCAATTCTAAGAGCTTTTGAGAACTAGGTTTGAATTGGAGAAGAGAAATATAAGCCCTTATTCAGAAAGAGTCTGAGAGCTTTATTTTCGTGGGTTTGCGGGGGTAAAGAAAAAACAAAATCCCGAATTCATAGTGTGAGAATCAAGGTTTAGTAGTTTCGGTTTGGTGATGAGAAACATAAATCCTATTTACAGTAGGGTTTTTATGTTTAAAATTGGAGGAAAGGGTGAGATCTGTTGTTTGGAAGGTTTGAATAAGTGAACCGAAAAAGAAACTCTAATTCACAGTGTGAAAGAACTAGGGTTTGGGCGGGTTTAAATTGGTGTAGTACAACATAAACCCTAATCCAACAATGGTTTTGTGAGGTCTAAAGATGGAAGGGAGTATGAGAACTACGGTTTGGTGGGTTTTTTATAAACATCTTACCTTTTAAAAAAAAAAAAAAAAAATGCCTAACTCGCAGAGATAGCGAATATTAGAGTTTTATGGGTTTGAAGTGCCGAAGAAAAACAGAAACCCTAATTCAACTAGGGTTTTGTAGGCTTAATGTTGGAAGAGATGGTGAGAACAGTTGTCTGGGAGGGCTTAAGAGGTGAATAGAAAAAAAAACCTAATTAAAAGTGTGAGAATAGGGTTTGGTGAGTTTCAAATGGTGAACAACAAAAAAAACCCTCATTGAACTAGGGTTTGTAGGTTTTAAATTGGTGTAGTACAACATAAACCCTTATCCAACAATGGTTTTGTGAGGTCTAAACATGGAAGGGAGTATGAGAACTACGGTTTGGTGGGTTTCAACAGGTGCCATTAAGCAAAATGTCTAACTCACAGAGATAGCGAATATTAGAGTTTTATGGGTTTGAAGGGCTGAAGAGAAACAGAAACCCTAATTCAACTAGGGTTTTGTAGGCTTAATGTTGCAAGAGATGGTGAGAACAGTTGTCTGGGAGGGCTTAAGAGGTGAATAGAAAAAAAAAACCTAATTAAAAGTGTGAGAATAGGCTTTGGTGAGTTTCAAATGGTGAACAACAAAAAAAACCCTCATTTTACTAGGGTTTGTAGGTTTGAAATTGGAAGAGAGTGTTAGAACTTGGGTTTGGTGGGTCTGAATAGGTTAATAGAGAAAAAAAACCTTAATTCACCGAGATTGTGAGAAATTGGGTTGTGTGGGTTTGAAGTGCAAAAGAGAAACAAAAACCTTTTTTTAGAAGATAGTGAGAACTAGGGTTCGGTTAGTTTGATTTGGAGAAGAGAAACATAAAGCCTAATTCACAAAGAGTTCGAGAATTTGGTTTTCATAGGTTTGAAGTGATGAAGAGAAACAAAAACCAGAATTCACAAAGTGTGTGAGAACCATGGTTTCGTGGGTTTGGATTGGGGATGAGAAACAGAAACCCTATTTGCATACACAAATTTGTGATCTTGGGTGAGTGAAGCGCATTGTATCAAGGGAGGATTGTTCTCTTGATTGTGTGAAGAGCTAGTTAGCTCTTTTGTAAAGGTTTTGCTATTTCACCTATTGAAGGAAGAGCCATAGTGTGAGGATCGGGAAAGTCTCAAGGAAGGGGAATCTTTTAGCCGAGGAGTAGGAGTTACCTAACCTCGTAAAAATCACGGTGTCAATATCTCCATCTCTATCTCCTTACTTTATGTTCATGCATGCTTAATTTATATTGTGGAAAATAGCTTGTTGAATTTAACTAAAATTATTCATTGTATATTTTACCTTGTAAATTAATATTGAACCTTGTTGCATGTTCTAGTAAGAATAAAAAGAAGTTAGAAATTATTTTTAAAACCCTATTCACCCCCCTCTAGGGTATTTTAGTGACTTACAATGTGAATTCGGGTTTTTGTTTCTCTTCACCACTTCAAACCCAGGAAAACCAAATTCTCAAACTCTCTGTGAAATTGGGTTTCTGTTTCTCTTCTCAAAGTCAAACTATCTTTTCCCTAGTTCTTATAATCTCTTAGAATCAGGGGTTTTGTTTCCCTTCTAAACATCAAACCCACCAAACCCTAGTTCTCACAATCTACGTGAGTTAGGGTTTTAGTTCCTCTTCAGCACTTCGAACCCACAAAAACCAAGTTATCACAATCTCTGTGAGTTAGGGTTTCTATTTCTCTTCAGCACTTCTAACCCAACAAACCCATGTTATCATACTCAATTCTATCTTTAAACCTTACAAAACCATTGTTGAATTAGGTTTTACGTTGTACTTCACCAATTTAAAGCCACCAAACCCTAGTTCTCACACAGTTGAAATTAAGGTTTCTATTTCGGTTCACCTGTTCAAATCTACCAAATTACTGTTCTCACACACTTGTCCAATTTTAAACCCAAAAACCCTAGTGTAAATAGGATTTATGTTCTCATCTTCAATCCAAACCCACGAAAACCTTGTTCTCAAACACTCTCTGAATTCAGGTTTTTGATTTTATTCTACACTTCAAAACCAAGAAAACCAAATTCTCAAACTCTCTATGAAATAGGGTTTATGTTTCTCTTCTCCAATTGAAACTAACTGAACCCTAGTTCTCACAATCTCTTAGAATCGGGGTTTTTGGTTCTCTTATGCTATTAAAATCGACCAAACCCTAGTTCTCACAATCACTCTGAGTTAGGTTTATGTTTCTCTTCGGCACTTCAAACCCACGAAACCCTAATGCTCGATATCTTTGTGAGTTAGGAATGTTCTTTCTGTTCACCTGTTCAAACCCACCAAACCCTAGTTATGAAACTTAATTCGATCTTTAAACCATACAAACCATTGTTGAATTAGGTTTGCGTATTACTTCACCAATTTAAACCCACCAAACCCTAGTTTTCACACTTTGTAAATTTGGGTTTCTATTTCAGTTCACCTGTTCAAACCAACCAAAAAACAATTCTCACCCTCTCTTCCAATTTTAAACCTAAATACCCTAGTGGAAATCGGGTTTCTCTTTCTCATCACCAATCCAAACTGACCAAACCCTAATTCTCACACACTATGAATTCTTGATTTTATTTCTCTTCGCCAGTTTAAACACACAAAAATGAAGTTCTCAAACTCTCTGTGAATTAGGGTTTCTGTTTCTCTTCTCCAGTTCAAAATAATCGAACCCTAGTTCTCACAATCTGTTAAAATTACGGTTTTTGTTTCCCATCCGCACATCAAATCCACCAAACCGTAGTTCTCCCAATATCAGTGAGTTAGGGTTCTGTTTCTCTTTAGCAATTGAAGCCCACCAAACCTTGGTTCTCACAATCTCTATAAGTCAGGGTTATTGTTTATCTTCACTTGTTCAAACCCAAGAAACCCTTCTTATCATACTAAATCCCATCTTCCAACCTTATAAAACCATTGTTGAATTAGGGTTTGCGTTGTATTTCACAAATTTAAACCCACCAAACCCTATTTCTCGCACTTAGTAAATTTGGGTTTTTGTTTCGGTTCAGCTGTTCAAACCTACCAGACAACAGTTGTTACACTCTCTTCCAATTATAAACCTCAAAACCCTACTATAAATAGTGTTTCTGGTTCTTGTCACCTAACCAAATCCACGAAACCCTAGTTCTCAGACAATGTGAATTTGGGTTTTTGTTTCTCTTCTCCACTTCAAACCGAGGAAAACCAAATTCTCAAACTCTCTGTGAAATTGGGTTTCTGTTTCTCTTCCCAAATTCAAACTATCTGAACCCTAGTTCTTATATTCTCTTAGAATTAGGGTTTTTGTTTCTCTTCTGAACTTCAAACCCACCAAACCCTAGATCTCACAATCTGTGTGAGTTAGGGTTTTAGTTCCTCTTCAGCACTTCAAACCCAGTAAAACCAAGTTCTCACAATCTCTGTGAGTTAGGGTTTCTGTTTCTCTTCACCACTTCAAACCCAACAAACCCATGTTATCATACACAATTCTATCTTTAAACATTACAAAATCATTGATGAATTAGGGTTTACGTTTTACTTCACGAATTTAAACCTACAAAACCCTAGTTCTCAAACATTTTAAATTATGGTTTATGTTTTGGTTCACCTGTTCAAACCTACCAAATAACTGTTCTCACACTCTATTCCAATTTTAAACCTAAAAACCCTAGTCTATATAGGGTTTCTATTTCTCATTTTCAATCCAAACCCACGATACCCTTGTTCTCACACACTTTGTGTATTCTGGTTTTTGTTTCTCAAACCACTTCAAAACCAAGAAAACCAAATTCTTAAACTCTCTGTGAAATAGGGTTTCTGTTTCTCTTCTCCTATTGAAACTAACTGAACCCTAGTTCTCACAATCTTTTAGAATTGGGGTTTTTGTTTCTCTTATGCTCTTAAAACCAACCAAACCCTAGTTCTCACAATCTCTGTGAGTTAGGTTTATGTTTCTCTTCGGCACTTCAAACCCACGAGACCGTAATGCTCGATATCTTTGTGAGTTAGGGTTGTTGTTTATGTTCGCCTGTTCAAACCCACCAAACCCTAGTTATGAAACTTAATTCGATCTTTAAACCATACAAACCATTGTTGAATTAGGTTTGCGTATTACTTCACCAATTTAAACCTACCAAACCCTAGTTTTCACAGTTTGTAAATTTGGGTTTCTATTTCAGTTCACTTGTTCAAACCAACCAAAAAACAATTCTCACACTCTCTTCCAATTTTAAACCTAAATACCCTAATGGAAATATGGTTTCTGTTTCTCATCACGAATACAAACCGACTAATCCCTAATTCTAACACACTAGGAATTCTTGATTTTATTTTTCTTCGCCAGTTTAAACACACAAAAACGAAGTTCTGAAACTCTTTGTGAATTACGGTTTCTGTTTCTCTTCTCCAGTTCAAACTAATCGAACCCTAGTTCTCACAATCTGTTAGAATTACGGTTTTTGTTTCCCATCCGCACATCAAACCCACCAAACCGTAGTTCTCCCAATATCAGGAGTTAGGATTCTGTTTCTCTTTAGCAATTGAAGCCCACCAAACCTTGGTTCTCACAATCTCTATAAGTCAGGGTTTTTGTTTCTCTTCACCTGTTCAAACCCAAGAAACCCTTCTTATCATACTCAATCCCATCTTCCAACCTTATAAAACCATTGTTGAATTAGGGTTTGCGTTGTATTTCACAAATTTAAACCCACCAAACCCTATTTCTCGCACTCAGTAAATTTGGGTTTTTGTTTCGGTTCACCTGTTCAAACCTACCAGAAAATAGTTCTCACACACTCTTCCAATTATAAAACTCAAAGCCCTAATATAAATAGTGTTTCTGTTTCTTCTCACCTATCCAAATCCACGAAACCCTAGTTCTCAGACAATGTGAATTCGGGTTTTTGTTTCTCTTCACAACATCAAACCGAGGAAATCGAAATTCTTAAACTCTCTATGAAATTGGGTTTCTGTTTCTCTTCTCAAATTCAAACTATTTGAACACTAGATCTTATAATCTCGTAGAATTAGGGCTTTTGTTTCTCTTCTGCACTTCAAACCCACCAAACCCCAGCTCTCACAATCTGTGAGAGTTAGGGTTTTAGTTCCTCTTCAGCACTTCAAACCCACAAAAACCAAGTTTTCACAATCTCTGTGAGTTAGGGTTTTTATTTCTCTTCACCACTTCAAACCCAACAAACCCATGTTATCATACTCAATTCTCTCTTAAAATCTTACAAAATCATTGTTTAATTAGGGTTTACGTTGTATTTCACCAATTTAAACCTACAAAACCCTGGTTCTCACACACTTTAAATTAGCGTTTTTGTTTCGGTTCACCTATTCAAACCTACCAAAAAACTGTTCTCACACTATATTCTAATTTTAAACATAAAAACCCAAGTCTAAATAGGGTTTCTGTTTCTCATCTTCAATCCAAACCCACGAAACCCTTGTTCTTACACACTCTGTGAATTCTACTTTTTGTTTCTCTTCACCACTTCCAAACCAAGAAAACCAAATTCTCAAACTCTCTGTGAAATAGGGTTTCAGTTTCTCTTCTCCAATTAAAACTAACTGAACCCTTGTTCTCACAATCTTTGTGAGTTAGGTTTCTGTTTGTCTTCGGCACTTCAAACCAACGAAACCCTAATGCTTGATATCTTTATGAGTTAGGGTTGTTGTTTATGTTCACATGTTCAACCCCAACAAACCCTAGTTATGAAACTTAATTCTATCTTTAAAACATACAAACCATTGTTGAATTAGGTTTGTGTATTACTTCATCAATTTAAACCTACCATACCCTAGTTCTCACACTTTGTGTATCTGGGTTTCTATTTCAGCTCACCTGTTCAAACCAACCAAGAAAAATTCTCACCCTCTCTTCCAATTTTAAACCTAAATACCCTAGTGGAAATAGGGTTTCTGTTTCTCATCACCAATCCAAACCGACCAAACCCTAATTCTCAAACACTATCAATTCTTGATTTTATTTCTCTTCGCCAGTTTAAACACACAAAAATGAAGCTCTCAAACTCTTTGTGAATTAGGGTTTCTGTTTCTCTTCTCCAGTTCAAAATAACCGAACCGTAGTTCTCACAATCTCTTAGAATTACGGTTTTTGTTTCCCTTCCGCACATCAAACCCACCAAACCGTAGTTTTCCCAATATCAGTGAGTTAGGGTTCTATTACTCTTTAGCACTTGAAACCCACCAAACCCTGGTTCTCACAATCTCTATAAGTTAGGTCTTTTGTTTCTCTTCACCTGTTTAAACCAAACAAACCCTTCTTATCATCCTCAATTCCATCTTCCAACCTTACAAAACCATTGTTGAATTAGGGTTTGCGTTGTATTTCACAAATTTGAACCCACCAAACCCTATTTCTCACACTCTGTAAATTAGGGTTTTTATTTCGATTCATGTGTTGATACCTACAAGACAACAGTACTCACATTATCTTCCAATTTTAAACCTCAAAACCCACGAAAGCCTAGTTGTCAGACAATGTGAATTTGGATTTTTGTTTCTCTTCACCACTTCAAACCGAGAAAATCCAAATTCTCAAACTCTCTATGAAATTGGGTTTCTGTTTCTCTTCTCAAATTCAAACTATCTGATCCTTAGTTCTTATAATCTCTTAGAATTAGGGCTTTTTCTTCTCTTCTGCACTTCAAACCCACCAAACCCTAGTTCTCACAAACTCTGTGAGTTACGGTTTTTGTTCCTCTTCAGCACTTCAAACCCACAAAAACCATGTTCTCACAATGTCTATGAGTTAGGGTTTCTGTTTCTCTTTAGCACTTCAAACCCAACAAGCCCATGTTATCATACTGAAATTCTATCTTTAAACCTTACCAAATCATTGCTGAATTAGAGTTTACGTTGTACTTCACCAATTTAAACCCACCAAACCCTAGTTCTCATGCACTTTAAATTAGGGTTTCTATTTCGGTTCACCTGTTCAAACCTTCCAAATAACTGTTCTCGCACTCTTTTCTAATTTTAAACCTAAAAACCCTAGTCTAAATAGGATTTTTGTTTCTCATCATCAATCCCAGCCCACGGAACCCTTCTTCTCACACACTTTGTGAATTCAGGTTTTTGTTTCTCTTCACCACTTCAAAACCAAGAAAACCAAATTCTCAAACTCTCTGTGAAATTGGGATTCTTTTTCTCTTCTCCTATTGAAACGAACTGAACCCTAGTTCTCACAATATCTTAGAATTGGGGTTTTTGTTTCTCTTATGTTCTTAAAACTGACCAATCCTTAGTTCCCACAATCTCAGTGAGTTAGGTTTCTATTTCTCTTCGGCACTTCAAACCCAAGAAACGCTAATGCTCGATATCTTTGTGAGTTTCGATTGTTGTTTCTATTCACCTGTTTAAACAAACCAAACCCTAGTTTTGAAACATAATTCGATTGTTCATACCAACAAAAAAATAATTCACCAATTTACACCCACCAATCCCTAGTTCTCACAACCATAGAAACCATTGTTGAATTAGGTTTGCGTATTACTTCACCAATTTAAACCCACCAAACCCTAGTTCTCACACTTTGTAAATTTGGGTTTCTATTTCAGTTCACGTGTTCAAACCAACCAAAAAATAATTCTCACCCTCCCAATTTTAAACCCGAATACCCTAGTGGAAATTGGGTTTCCGTTTCTCATCACCAATCCTAACTGACCAAACCCTAATTCTCACACACTATCAATTCTAGATTTTATTTCTATTTGCCAGTTTAAAGACAGAAAAATGAATTCTAAAACTCTTTGTTAATTAGGGTTTATGTTTCTTTTCACCACTTCAAACCAAGGAAAAACAAATTCTCAAACTCTCTATGAAATTGGGTTTCTGTTTCTCTTTTCAAATTCAAACAATTTGAACCCTAGTTCTTATAATCTCTTACAATTAGGGTTTTTGTTTCTCTGATGAACTTCAAACCCACCAAACTTTAGTTCTCACAATATGTGTGAGTTAGGGTTTTAGTTCCTCTTCAGCACTTCAAACCCACAAAAACCAAGTTCTGACAATCTCTGTTAGTTAGGGTTTCTGTTTCTCTTCAGCACTTCAAACCCAACAAACCCATGTTATCATACTCACTTCTAACTTTAAACCTTACAAAATCATTGTTGAATTAGGGTTTACGTTGTACTTCACCAATTTAATCAAACCAAACCCTAGTTCTCACACATTTTAAATTAGGGTTTTTGTTTTGGTCCACCTGTTCAAACCTACCAAAGAATTGTTCTCATACTCTTTTCTAATTTTAAACCTAAAAACCCTAGTCTAAATAGGGTTTCTGTTTCTTATCCTCAATCCAAACCCACGAAACCCTTGTTCTCACACACTTTGTGAATTCTGGTTTTTGTTTCTCTTCACCACTTCAGAACCAATAAAACCAAATTCTTAAACTCTCTGTGAAATAGGGCCTCTGTTTCTCATTCTCCTATTGAAACTAACTGAACCCTAGTTCTCACAATCTTTTAGAATTGGGGTTTTTGTTTCTCTTATGCTCTTAAAACTAACAAAACCCTAGTTCTCACAATCTCTATGAGTTAGGTTTCTGTTTCTCTTCGGCACTTCAAACCCACGAAACCCTAATGCTCGATAACTTTGTGAGTTAAGGTTGTTGTTTCTGTTCACCTGTTCAAACCCACCAAACCCTAGTTATGAAACTTAATTCAATCTTTAAACCGTACAAACCATTGTTGAATTAGGTTTGCGTATTACATAACCAATTTAAACCCACCAAACCCTACTTTTCACACTTTGTGAATTTGGGTTTCTATTTCAGTTCACCTGTTCAAACCAACCAAAAAACAATTCTCACACTCTCTTCCAATTTTAAACCTAAATACCCTAATGGAAATATGGTTTTTATTTCTCATCACCTATCCAAACCGACCAAACCCTAATTCTAACACTAGGAATTCTTGATTTTATTTTTCTTCGCCAGTTTAAACACACAAAAACGAAGTTCTCAAACTCTTTGTGAATTAGGGTTTCTGTTTCTCTTCTCCAGTTCAAAATAACCGAACCCTAGTTCTCACAATCTGTTAGAATTACGGTTTTTGTTTCCCATCCGCGCATCAAACCCACCAAACCGTAGTTCTCTCAATATCAGTGAGTTAGGATTCTATTTCTCTTTAGCAATTAAAGCCCACCAAACCTTGGTTCTCACAATCTCTATAAGTCAGGGTTTTTGTTTCTCTTCACCTGTTCAAACCCAAGAAACCCTTCTTATCATACTCAATCCTATCTTCCAACCTTACAAAACCATTGTTGAATTAGGGTTTGCGTTGTTTTTCACAAATTTAATCCCACCAAACCCTATTTCTCGCACTCATTAAATTTCTGTTTTTGTTTCGGTTCACCTGTTCAAATCTACCAGAAAATAGTTCTCACACTCTCTTCCAATTTTAAACCTCAAAGCCCTACTGTAAATAGTTTTTCTGTTTCTTCTCACCTATCCAAATCCATGAAACACTAGTTCTCAGAAAATGTGAATTCGGGTTTTTGTTTCTCTTCACAACTTCAAACCGAGGAAATCAAAATTCTCAAACTCTCTGTGAAATTGGGTTTCTGTTTCTCTTCTCAAATTCAAACTATCTGAACAGTAGACCTTATAATCTCGTAGAATTAGGGCTTTTGTTTCTCTTCTGCACTTCAAACCCACCAAACCCTAGTTCTCACAATCTATGAGAGTTAGGGTTTTAGTTTCTCTTCAGCACTTCAAACCCACAAAAACCAAGTTTTCACAATCTCTGTGAGTTAGGGTTTTTGTTTCTCTTCACCACTTCAAACCCAACAAACCCATGTTATCATACTCATTTCTCTCTTTAAACCTTACAAAATCATTGTTTAATTAGGGTTTATGTTGTACTTCACCAATCTAAACCTACAAAATCCTAGTTCTCACACACTTTAAATTAGGGTTTCTGTTTCGGTTCACCTATTCAAACCTACCAAATAACTGTTCTCACACTCTATTCTAATTTTAAACCTAAAAACCCTAGTCTAAATAGGGTTTCTGTTTCTCATCTTCAATCCAAACCCACGAAACCCTTGTTCTTACACACTCTGTGAATTCAACTTTTTGTTTCTCTTCACCACTTCCAAACCAAGAAAACCAAATTCTCAAACTCTCTGTGAAATAGGGTTTCAGTTTCTCATGTAGGTTCGAACAGGTAAATTGAAACAGAAACCCTAATTCACAGAGCGTGAAAACTAGGGTTTGGTGAGTTTATATTGGGGAAGTACAATGCAAACCCAAATTGAATAATGGTTTTCAATGGTTTAAAGATGGAATTGAGTATGACAACTAGGGTTTGGTCGTTTAACAAGTAAACAAAAACAAAAACCCTAACACACAGAGTTTGTGAGAACCAGGGTTTGGTGGGCTTGAAGTGCAGAAGAGAAACATAAACCCCAATTATAAGAGGTTGGGAGAATTATGGTTCAGTTAGTTTAAATTGGATAGGACAAAAAAGATACCTTAATTCATAGAGTGTTTGAGAACTTGGTTTTCATGGTTTGAATTGGTGAAGAGAAATAAAATTCCTAATTCATAGTGTGTGTGAATCAGGGTTTGGTAGGTTTGGATTGGTGATGTGAAATAGAAATCCTATTTATAGTAGGGTTTTAGGTTTAATGTTGGGAGAGAGTGTGAGAACTATTATTTGGTAGGTTTGAATAGGTGAACGGAAAATAAAACTCTAATTTACAGTGTGTAAGAACTAGGGTTAGGGTGGGTTTAAATTGGTGAAGTACAACGTAAACCCTAATTCAACAATAGTTTTGTAAGGTCTAAAGATTGAATAGAGTATGAGAACTAGGGGTTTGGTGGGTTTGAACAGGTGAACAGAACAAAAATCCTAACTCACAGAGATGTGGAAGAGATGTAGAAACCCTAATTCAACTAAGGTTTTGTAGCCTTAAAGTTTGAAGATATTTTGAGAAATGTTGTCTGGTTGTTTTTTGAGCAAAACAGAAATAAAAAAACCTAATTCACAGTGTGAGAATAGGATTTGGTGAGTTTAAATTGCAGAAGTACGAAAGAAACCTTAATTCAACTAGGGTTTTGTACGTTTCAAATAGGAAGAGGGTGTGAGAACTTGGGTTTAGAGGGTTTAAGCAGGTTAGCAGAAACAAAAACCCTAATTCACCGAGATTGTGAGAAATAGGGTTGAGTGGGTTTGAAGTCCAGAAGAAAAAGAAAAACATTTTTTTAGATGATTGTCAGAACTAGGGTTCAGTTAGTTTAAATTGGTGAAGAGAAACAGAAACCCTAATTCATAGAGAGTTTGAGAATTTTGCTTTTATCGGTTTGAAGTTGTGAAGAGAAATAAATTCCCGAATTCACAGCGTATGAGAACCATGGTTTCATGGGCTTGGATCTATGATGTGAAATAGAAACCCTATTTACACTAGGGTTTTTAGGTTTTAAATTTCAAGAGAGTGTGAGAATGGTTGTTTGGTAGGTTTGAACAGGTGAACCAAAATTGAAACCCTAATTCATAGTGTGAGAAGTAGGGTTTGATGGGTTTTAATTGGGGAAGTACAATGCAAACCCAAATTCAACAATGGTTTTGTAAGCTTTAAAGATGGAATTGAGTATGAGAACTAGGGTTTGGTGGGTTTGAACATGTGAACAGAAACAAAAACCCAAACTCATTATAGATATCGGGTATTAGAGTTTTATGGGATTGGAATGTTGAAGAGAAACAGAAACCATAATTCAACTAGGGTTTTGTAGGCTTATAGTTGGAAGAGATTATGCGAGAACATGGTTTTTAGGTTCAAAGTTGAACCTAAAAACCCAAACTCATAGAGATATCGGGTATTAGTTTTTAGGTGTGTGAGAACAGTTGTTTGGTAGGTTTGAATAGGTGAACCGAAACAGAAACCCTAATTCACGAAGTGTGAGAACAAGGTTTTGGTGTGTTTAAATTGGTTAAGTACATGGCAAATCCAAATACAACAATGGTTTTGTAATGTCTAAATATGGAATTGAGAATGAGAACTAGGGTTTGGTGGGTTTGAAGTGGTAAACCGAAATAAAAACCCTGACTCACAAAGATTGTCAGAACCAGGGTTTTGTGGGTTTGAAGTGCATAAGAGAATCATAAACCCTAATTCAGAGAGATTGTGACAACTAGGTTCGGTTAGTTTGAATTAGAGAAGAGAAACAGAAACCCTAATTGATAGAGCGTTTGAGAACTTGGTTTTCGTGGGATTGAAGTGGTGAAGAGTAAAAAAATTCCGAATTCATAGTGTGTGAGAATCAGGGTTTGGTAGGTTTGGATTGGTGATGAGAAACAAAAATTCTTTTTACAGTAGGGTTTTTAGGTTTAAATTGGAAGAAAGTGTGAAAACTGTTGTTAGGTAGGTTTTAACACAAATTCACAGTGTGTTAAAACTAGGGTTTGGGTGGGTTTAAATTGGTGAAGTACAATGGAATTGAAGATGAGAACTAGGGTTTGATGGGTTTTAACAAGTGAATTGAAACAAAAACCCAAACTCACAACGATATCGAGTATTAGGGTTTGGTGGGTTTGAAGTGCTGAAGAGAAACAAAAACCCTAATTCAACAAGGGTTTTTTGGTTTAAAGTTGGAACAGATTATGAGAATTGTTGTCTTGTAGGTTTTAAGAGGTGAACAGAAAACAAAAAACCCTAATTCACTGTGTAAGAATAGGATTTTGTGAATTTAAATTGGTGCATACAAAATAAACCCTAATTCAAGTAGGGTTTTATATGTTTCAAATTGGAAGAGAGTGTGAGAACATGGGTTTGGAGGGTTTGAACAGGTGAACATAAACAAAAACCCTAACCAACTGAGATATCGAGTATTATGGTACGGTCGTTTTGAAGTGCGGAAGAGAAACAGAAACCCTAATTCAACAAGGGTTTTGTGGGCTTAAAGTTGGAAGAGATTGTGAGAACTGTTGTCTTGTAGGTTTTAAGATGTGAACAGAAATAAAAACCCTAATTTATTGTGTGAGAATAGGATTTGGGGAGTTTAAATTGGTGAAGTACTTGGGTTTGGAGGGTTTGAACAAGTGAACAAAAATAAAAACCCAAATTCATCGAGATTATGAGAAATAGGGTTGGGTGGGCTTGAAGTGCAGAAGAGAAACATAAACCTTTTTTTAGAAGATTGTGAGAACTAGAGTTCGGTTAGTTTAAATCGGAGAAGAGAAACAAAAACCCTAATTTACAGAGAGTTTATAAATTTTGTTTTCATTGGTTTGAACTGGTGAAAAGAAACAAAAACCCGAATTCACAGAGTGAGAATAGGGTTTGGTGAGTTTAAATTGGTGAAGTACAAAAGAAACCCTAATTCCGCTGATGTTTTGTAGGTTTCAAATTGGAAGAGAGTGTGAGAACTTGGGTTTTGAGGGTTTGAAAAGGTGAACAGAAACAAAAATGCTAATTTACCGAGATTGCGAGAAATAAGGTTTAGTGGGTTTGAATTGCAGAAGAGGAACATAAACCTTCTTCTACAAGATTGTGAGAACTAAGGTTTGGTGAGTTTGAATTGGAAAAGAGAAACATAAACCCTAATTCACAGAAACTTTGAGAATTTAGTTTTCCTGGGTTTGAAGTTGTGAAGAGAAACAAAAACACAAATTCACATACGGTGTGAGAACCAGGTTTTCGAGGGATTCAATTGGTGATGAGAAATAGAAACCCTATTTACACTAGGTTTTTTAGTTTTAAAATTGCAAAAGAGTGTGAGAACTATTGTTTAGTAGGTTTGAACTAGTGAACCGAAACAATAACCCTAATTCATTGAGTGTGACAACTAATGTTTGGTAGGTTTGGTTGCTTAGAGTCGGTGAACAAAAACAAAAACCCTAACTCACAAAGATATCGATTATTAGGGTTTGGTGGGTTTGAAGTGCATAAGACAAATAGAAACCCTAATTCAACTAGGGTTTTGTTGTCCAAAAGTTGGAATAGATTGAGAGTACTGTTGTCTGGTAGGTTTGAACAGGTGAATAGAAACTAAAACCCTAATTCGCAATGTGAGAATAGGGTTTGAATAAATTGGTGATGTACAAAAGAAACCCTTGTTGACCCAAGGTTTTCCACCATGGGTAAACATGACATTTTGATGATAACAAACAATTGAATGTGGTGAATTTAATGTCTACTTGAGTTATGTTTAATAGGTTATTGATTCAAGATAAACTCAAGAGAGCTAGTGGATCCATGAGAAGATCAAGCAAAGGTACTTAGAGCTCAAAAGACATTAGAGACAAGGATGGAGACATCAACCCAAAGCTTAAAGAAATTGAAGATCAAAGAAATAGGTAAAATAGTCTTGTGTGAGTGCTAGATTAAATGTAAAGTTATTTTTGAAATAACTTATTTGAAAGCTCAACTCTTGACCATATAGCATATAGGATCATGCATATCATTCATGAGTCCTTGAATCATTAGCATTAGACTATGAACATCATTTAGTCTTTGCTAAAGTTGAGTTAGTTCAAGTTTTCATAAGCTATGGAAGAACTCAACAAAGATGTTGTCCTAGAACCATTAACTTAACTCATATCACTTGAAATGGATTCTAGATGCATATTAAAGCTTTGAACAAAATTGTTAAACCATGAAAAACTTTTGTCTAATATTGAGAATTTGTTTAAATTGGAAAAACATTTTATGACCTCAATATTGACTTTAGGAATTTTAAGGACCTGAATAAGTTTCTAAGACATCCTAGGAGTGTGTCTAAGTCATTTCGGAAAAATCCCAAAAGATTTCACAAAAAACCATCAAGTGGGTTAGAAGTTCGAAATGAAGCGTCACATTCAAACGACCATATTGCACTCAACAATGTATCAAATGGAGTTATTCAAAAGTCTAAAATCAAGAGCTTGAAGTATTCTTTCCAAAAAGCTAAAGAACGCCTTTATCCGAGTTACGGAACTCTAGTTATGACCAAAAGAGTGAACTGTGTCGAAACTGGGCTGAACAACCCAGTCGACCCAGTCGACTGGGCCAAGAAGACAAGTCGACTGGCTGAGTCAGAGAGTTACAAATAAATTTTGGAATGAATTTTTGAAGACCCAGTCGACTGCCCCAAAACACCTAGTCGACTGCCTCATCCGGAATTTGAATTCTAACGGCTAGTTTCGGATCCAAAGTGTTCCAAAACTTCCCCAAACACCCCCCAATGGCTATATTGTATTCCTATACTATATATGTGCCTTATATGAGCCAAAAATGGTTAAGAGAAGAGAGGGAGATAGGAGTATGAAAGATCTATCATTTATGCTTCAATTTTGAAATTATTTTTCGGTAAAAAACTCCTACATGAATCACCACATGAGCATCATTCATATTTTATTCTTGTGATTCATTCTTCATACTTGAGTTGATCTTTTCAATTGAGTATTTCATTTATGACTCTAAGTATATGAGGAAGTGAGCTTTGCATTTCTATATCCATATATTGAGAGATATTGTTGTACACTCAAATTCAATTCTTATTCATTTGAGAGTGAAAGTCAAAGAAGTTGTCTTGGAATGGGAATGGCTTGTTGAAGCTTTGTAAAGGTTTCTCTCAAGCTTAAAAAGAGAGGATTTGGTTGGTTCTCCACCCGCAAGAGTGAGCAATGGTCGGCTCTTCACCCGGAAGCAAGAGTGTTCGAAGGTTGGCTCTCCACCCACAAGAGTGAGCAAGGTTGACTCTTCACCCGGAAGAAGGAGCGTGTAAGGGTTTTCTATTCACCCGGAAGAATGAGGCATGTAAGGGTTTGCTTTTCCCCGAAAACAGAAGCACGATAGTGGAATCCTTGAGAGGTTATCTCAAGGCATGGACTAGACCAAAGATTTGGTTGAACCATGTAAAAATATCGGTGTCTTTGGTGTGCATTTTCTCTAACCCTTATCTCTTTATTTTAAAATCAATTGCCATTTATAATCTTGAACTTTATATATATCAATGCTATGGAATTGTTTGTGGTTGTGTATCAATAAATAGGTTAGGATAAGGCATAGTTGAAATGAATTAAATTGTGTAACATGATTGGATTATAGCTTAGACTACTATCTCATTTAGATATAATCCATGTGCACACCAAGTGTTTGATAAAATTCATATTCAACACACCTTAGCATAAAATGTTTATATGCACCCCAAGTGTTTGACGAAATGCATATTCAATATAAGATTCTAATTGAAAATTTATGTATGAACTCAATGGTTGATAAATTGTCATAGACTCTATAAGACATTCCTCATGACTAATAGCACTTTGCATTATGTCTTTATAAATGAGAAAAGTGCTATAACATTCTTAGTTGAATTGCATACTTGGGTGCATGAATTATTTTCTATCCTACTTGATTCCATTATGCATATAATTGATTTCCCCAGTGTTGTTTTCAGTTCAAGTGTATTGGAGTTCTACTTATATCCTTCCAAAATCTGTGTTTAAACAGCTGAATGAGATTATGAGGAAATTGTTATGGAAAGGAGCTGACTTGAAGAGTGGAGGGGAGAAGATGGCATGGACTAAAGTGTGTTTGCTGAAAGATGAAGGGGGCTTAGGATTAAAAGAATTGATTGCTTGGAATGTGGCTGCTATTGGTAAGCAACTATGGAACCTGTTGCAGCCTATTCCCACTAACCTGTGGAGTAAGTGGGCTAGGATAGAGCTCATGAAATACCAGAATTTTTGGTTGCTTAAGGTCCCGGATAAAAGATCTTGGTCAAGGAAGAAGATAATGGGTCTAAGAGACACATTTAGACAATACATTGAGTACAAGGTTGGAAATGGAAATAATATTCTTCTTTGGCATGATGATTGGTTGTATCCCAATTCTATTGTAGAAAAGCATGGGGATAGAATGAGGTATGATTCTGGGTTAAGAAACAATTGTAAAGTCAATGCCATAATTAGAAATGGGCAATGGTTTCCTCCTTTTGCAAACTCTCATAAATTAATGGAGTTAAGAGATGATATCGCTACCCTTCCCCCTCCAGATTGTCATGATGTTAATACTTTGATTTGGAAGCCTACCAGGGGTAAGTATACTATTAGTTCAGCTTGGAATTTGTTAAGGAACAGGGATAATCAAATTCAATGGTACAAGACTGTGTGGTTCCCCAATAATATTCCAAGACATGCTTTCATCTTATGGACTTTAATTCATAATAGGATGCAGACACAAGATAAATTGGTCATTTATGGGTTGCTTCAGCAACAAAAATGTGTCTTTTGTGACTTACCGTGTGAAAGCAGGGATCATCTTTTTTTTGAATGCAGATTCTCTTCTCAAGTGTGGGCTTCGGTTGCTATTGAAAATGGTTTGAAGCAAGTTAGGAAGAAGTGGGTGGATATAGTAAATTGGTGCAATGACCATTGTACTAATAATACTTTAAAGGCATGTGTTACCAAACTCTCTTTGGCTGCAAGTGTTTACATTTTATGGAGGGAGAGGAACCTCAGGTTGTTTGCAGGAGAGTTTAAAAAGGAGGATTAACTCGTTCAGGAGATAAATTCCTCTGTCAAATTTAGATTGTATCACTTGTTGGATATTCAAAATAGAGATAGAGTTCCAAGCAATGGGTGAGGGGATTTTTTGCTCAGTTTTCCTAGATTTTATGTTTTGGGTTTGTGTTTGGATGAGCGGTCGAGAGGCAATGTTGTTGGGGATATGGTTTAGGAAATGGTTCAGATTTTGTGGGAGGTGCTTTGTGATAATTTTTATAAATGTTGCATTATCTTTTGATCCCTTTGTTTACAGTGTGCAGGTATATAAGTTGGTGATAGGAGTCCACGGGGTTCGGATGGCTATGAAGACACTCACTGTGATAGGAATTAATTTATGTAATCTGATGAAGATTATGTATATTATATCTGGGGTGAGTGTGCAGATATACAATTTGGTTGCTGAGGTTTAGAGGGTTCGGATGGAAATGAAGAAGCTCGTTGTCATAGGAATTAATTTATGTAATCTGATGAAGATTATGTCTATTATTACTGTGGTGCGGTGTTCTAGAGATATGTTAAACATTGGTTGTGATAGTCTTATGTTTTATCAGACTTGGTTTATTGTTGTAAGGATTACAGTGACTATCTTGTATTATCCCCTATGTTTAGAGTTAAGCTTAACTCGTTGGTGGGTATGGGGGTTCCACCCTTGGGGTATGCCCCAAGTATTTTGTAGGCTTTTAGCCATTTTTTAATTTTCTATAAAATTGACTTACCTTTCAAAAAAAAAAAAAACATTTTGCATATAATTGGTAATGCAATTCATTGTTTATGATTCAAAGTATGAATTGAGGTAGACACTTAAGATATCATCTTATTCACAATGTGTTTGACTAGAGCTCTACAAAGATTATTTTTGATAAAACAATGTTAAACCAAAAAAGTCTCAAAGTTTGTAATTGACCCTATTCACCCCCCCCCCCCCCCCCCCCCCTCGAGGTGTCAATGTGTGGCCAACAACCCTAATTCAACTAGGGTTTTGTAGGTTTCAAATTGGAAGAGAGTGTGAGAACTTAAGTTTAGAGGGTTTGAACAGGTGAATAGAAACAAAAACCCAAATTCACCAAGATTGTGAGTATTAGAGTTGGCTGGGTTTAAATTATAGAAGAGAAACATAAACCTTTTACTAGACGATTGTAATAACAAAGGTTCGGTTATTTTGAATTGGAAAAGAGAAAAAGAAACCCTAATTCTCAGAGAGTTTGAAAATTTGGGTTTCCTCGGTTTGAAGTTATGAAGTCAAATAAAAACCGAATTCACAATGTGTTTGAGAACCAGGTTTTCGTAGGTTTGGATTGGTGATGAGAAACATAAACCCTATTTACACTACGGTATTTAGGTTTAAAATTTGAATCGAGTGTGAGAACTGTTGTTTGGGAGGTTTGAACTGGTGAACCGAAATAGGAACCCTAATTCACTTAGTGTGAGAACTTGGGTTTGGTGGGTTTAAATTGGTGAAGTACAATGCAAACCCTAATTCAACATAGGTTTTGTATGATTTAAAGATGGAATTGAGTATGAGAACAGAATTCTCAAAATCTCTGTGAATTGTGAGTACTACGATCGGGTGGGTTAGAACTACAGAAAAGAAACATAAACCTTTTTTTTAGAAGGTTGTGAGATCCTGGATTTGGTTCGTTTGAATTGGAGAAGAGAAACATAAACCCTAATTCATAGAGAGTTTAGATTGGTGATGAGAATCAGGGTTTCGTGGGTTTAGATTGGTGATGAGAAACAAAAACCCTATTTACCTAGGGTTTTTAGGTTTAAAATTGAAAGAGATTGCGATAATTGTTGTTTTGTAGGTTTGAACAGGTGAACCAAAATAGAAACCCTAATTCACAGTGTGTGAGACTAGGGTTTGGGTGGTTTTAAATTGGTGAAGTATAACAGAAACCCTAATTCAAAAATGGTTTTGTAAGGTTTAAAGATGGAATTGAGTATAAGAACTAGGGTTTAGTGGGTTTGAACAGGTGAACAGAAATAAAACCCCTAACTCAACAAGATATCGAGTATTAGGGTTTCGCGGGTTTGAAGTGTTGAAGAGAAACATAAACCCTAATTCAACTAGGGTTTTGTAGGTGTAAAGTTGGAATACATTGTTAGAACTGTTGTCTGGTAGATTTGAACAGGTTAATAGAAACAAAACGCTAATTCAAAGTGTGAAAATAGGATTTGGTGAGTTTAAATTGTTGAACTACAAAAGAAACCCTAATTCAACTTAGGTTTTGTAGGTGTCAAATTGGAAGAGAGTGTGAGAACTTGGGTTTGGAGGGTTTGAACAAGTGAACAGAAAAAAAATTCCAAATTCACTGAGTTTGAGAGAAATAGGGTTGGATATGTTTGAAGTGCAGAAGAGTCATAGAAACCTTTTTTTAGAAGATTGTGAGATCCACGATTCGGTTAGTTTGAATTTGAAAAGAGAAACAAAAACCTTAATTCACATAGTGTAAGAATTTGGTTTTCCTGGTTTTGAAGTTATGAAGAAAAATATAAAAAACAATTCACCAAGTGTGTGAGGACCAGGGTTTTGTGGGTTTGGATTGGTGATGAGAAATAGGAACCCTATTTACACTTGAGTTTTTAGGTTTAAAATTGGAAGAGAGTGTGAGAACTGTTGTTTGGTAGGTTTGAGTAGGTGAACCGAAACTGGTACCCTAATTTACTGAGTGGGAGAACTAGGGTTTGTTTGGTTTAAATTGGTGAAGTACAATGCAAACCTAATTTAACAATGGTTTTGTAAGGTTTAAAGATCGAATTTAGTATAAGAACTAGGGTTTGCTTGGTTTGAACATGTGAACAGAAACAAAAACCCTAACTCACAGAGATATCGAGTACTAGGGTTTGGGTGGGTTCGAAGTGCTGAAGAGAAACAGTAACACTTCTTCAACTAGGGTTTTGTAGGCTTAATGTTGGAAGAGATTGTGAGAACTGTTCTCAGGTAGGTTTGAATAGGTGAACAGAAAGAAAAACCCTACTTCATAGTGTGGAAATAGGGTTTGGTGAGTTTAAATTGGTGTAGTACAAAATAAACCCTAATTCAACTAGTGTTTTGTTGGTTTCAAATTGGAAGAGAGTGTGAGAACTTGGGTTAGGAGGGTTCCAACAGGTGAACAGAAACAAAAACCCGAATTCACCGAGATTGTGAGAAATAGGATTGGGTGGTTTTTAATTGCAGAAGAGAAACATAAACATTTTGTTAGAAGTTTGTGAGAACTAGGGTTGAGGTAGTTTGAATTAAAGAAGAGAAACAAAAACCCTAATTCACAAAGAATTTGAGAATTTGGATTTCATGGGTTTGAAATGGTGAAGAGAAACAAAAACCCGAATTCACAGAGTGTGTGAGAACTATGGTTCCGTCGGTTTGGATTGGTGATGAGAAACAGAAACCCTATTTACACTAAGGTTTTTAGGTTTAAAATTGGAAGAGAGTGTGAGAACTGTTGTTTGATAGGTTTAAACAGGTGAACCGAAACAGAAACCCTAATTCACAGAGTGGGAGAAGTAGGATTTGGTGGGTTTAAATTGGTTAAGTGCAACGCAAACCCTAATTCAACAATGGTTTTCTAAGGTTTAAATATAGAACGAAGAATGAGAATTGGAGTTTGGGTGGTTTGAACAGTGATCAAAAATAAAAACCCTAACTCACAGAGATAATGTTTTAGACAAAATTTCCAACCAAACATGTTTTTGTTTCCGGTTTACCCTCAGGACAAGAATAAGAAATTTTTTTGTTCTCAAGAGATAAAAAACGAAAACGAATACACTAGTTTCCAAACGCACCCTATGGTTCTCACACATTCTGTGCATTCGGGGATTTGTTTCATTTCACCACCTCAAACCCATGAAAACCAAATTCTCAAACTTTATTTGAATTAGGGTTTTTGTTTCTCTTCTCCAATTCAAACTAACCGAACCCTAATTCTCACAATGTTTCAAATAAAATGTTTTTGTTTCACTACTGCACTTCGGTTCACTTGTTCAAACCCTTCACACCAAAGTTCTTACACTCTCTTCCAATTTCAAGCATACAAAAGCCTTGTTCAATGAGGGTTTCTTTTGGACTTCACAAATTTAACATCACAAAACCCTATTCTCACACTGTGAATTAGGGTTTTGTTTTCAGTTCACTTGTTAAAACCTACCAAACAACCGTTCTCACAATCTCTACCAACATTTAGCCTCCAAAACCCTAATTGAATTAGGGTTTCTGTTTCTCTTCAGCACTTCAAAACCACCAAACCCTAATATACTCGAAATCTTTGTGAGTTAAGGTTTTTGTTTCTATTCACGTGTTCAAACCCACCATACCCTAGTTCTCATACTCAATTCCATCTTTAAACCTTACAAAACCGCTGTTGAATTAGGGATTGCGTTGTACTTCACCAATTTAAACCCACCAGACAATAGTTCTCACATTCTGTGAATTAGGGTTTCTGTTTCGGTTCACCTGTTCAAACCTACCAAACAACAATTCTCACACTCTCTTCCAATTTTCAACCTAAAAATCCTAGTGTAAATAGGGTTTCTGTTTCTCATCACCAATCCAATCCCAAGAAACGATGTTTCTCACACACTATGAATTCTGGGTTTTGTTTCTCTTCACCACTTCAAACCCATGAAAACCAAATTCTCAAACTCTGTGTGAATTAGGGTTTCTTTTGGAATTCAATAATTTACATTCACCAAACCAAATTCTGAAACTGCGAATTAGGATGTTTTTACAGTTCACCTATTCAAACCTACCAGACAACAGTTTTCACAGTCTCTTCCAACTTTTAGCCTATAAAACCGAAGTTTAGTTTGGGTTTCTATTTCTCTTAAGCACTTTAAACCCACCAAACCCTAATACTCGATTTCTTTGTGAGTTAAGGTTTTAATTTCTATTCACATGTTCAAACCCACCAGACCCTAGTTCTCATACACAATTCCATCTTCAATCTTTACCAAACCGTTATTGAAGTAGGGTTTGCGTTGTACTTCACGAATTTAGACCCACCAAACCATAGTTCTCACACTCTGTGAATTAGGGTTTCTATTTCGGTTCACCTATTTAAACCTACCAAACAACAGTTATCACACTCTCTTCCAATTTTAAATAAAAAAACCCTAGTGTAAATTGGGTTTATGTTTCTCATCACCAATCCAAATCCACTAAACCCAGGTTCTCACACACTCTGTGAATTCGGATTTTTTTATCTTCACCACTTCAAATCCATGAAAACCAAATTCTTAAACTCTATGCGAATTAGGGTTTCTGTTTCTATTCTCCGATTCAAACTAACTGAACCCTAATTCTCACAATCTTCTAGAAAAAATATTTTTTATCTCTTCCGAACTTTGAAGCCACCTAACCCTATTTCTCACAATCTCGGTGAATTAAGGTTTTTTTTTCTGTTAACCTTATCAAACACTCGAAACCGATGCTCTCACACTCTCCTCGAATTTGAAACTTACAAAACCTTATTTAATTAGGGTTTCTTTTGGACTTCACCAATTCAACATCACCAAACACTATTCTCACACTGTGAATTAGGATTTTCATTTCTGTTCAGCCGTTGAATCCTACCAAGCAACTGTTTTTCTCAGCACTTCAAAGCCACCAAACCCTAATACTCGATATCTCAGTGAGTTAGGGTTTTTGTTTCTATTCACTAGTTCAAACCCACCATCCCCTAGTTCTCATACTCAATTCCTTCTTTAAACCTTACAAAACCATTGTTGAATTAGGGTTTCCATTCTACTTCACCAATTTAAACCCACTGAACCATAGATCTCATACTGTGTGCATTATGGTTTATGTTTCGGTTCACCTGTTCAAACCTAACTCAAACATATATCGAGTATTAGGCTTTAGTGAGAGAAGCTCTACCTTCTCTCTAGAATGAGGGGTGTTTGGGAATTGGGTTAGTGGAGTGAGTTAATGTTTTTTATTCGGTCAAACTGAGTTTAACCAAGTTGTTTATTATGTTATTCCACTGAGTCATTACGGGTTTGGTTTATTATGAGATTGAGGTACTAAGTTATTGTACGAGTCATTACAGATCTGGGCTTCTCCTCTTGAGTGTTTGGACGTTGACTTTAATTTTCTCTCTCTCTAAAGCTGAGATTGAAATGTATTTGTGCAGATTTATAACACTAAGGTTTCGGTCTCCTTCAATCAGGTGTAGAGAACATCACCCAAAGTCTGAGTAGGGTGGGTTTTTCGTCTTTTCGATTAGGGATCTCTTTTTTGATCGATTCTTGGAGTGTTACGGCGTCGAGTTCTCAAAGGTGGATCGTGGTTTTGAATCTGGGTTGTGTAAGCTTGCCGATCAACGCGTTGTGCTTCTTAGTGTTCGGCGAGTTTCGTGTCATCTGACGAAGTCTTTGTGTCGGTGGTTGGTGGCTTTCCAGTTTGCAGAGAAGGTGAGCGATCGACATTCGTTGTCTTCTTTTTCTGGAGAGGAGCTACGACGGTGAATCAGTTTGTGGGTTCTAGGTCATTTGTTAGGTGATGAACTAAGCTGCTATTTCTGCTGCGAGGGTTCGTTGCTGAGAAGAGCTGCGCTCATTCCTGAAGCTGATTGTTTCTTAGGGGTCGTAGGTTCAACAGACGACTGTGAGCGTAGCCGGAAGCTGTCGATTTCGGGCTTTGTAGCTGCTTTTGAAGCGGTTGCCGAAGCTGGGTCGGGTAGCAGTGGTTAAGCTTTGATTGTTTGTTTTACATAAGCTGCTAGTTGTGCACTTTTCGTTCTGAAGCTGCTGCTTATTCTTAGAGCAGAGCTTTACTGACGACAGTGTTTGCTATTTCACAAAGCTGTGAGTGTGCTGTGGTATCATTGCTACAATCACACTGATTGTGTTGAGTAAGGTTTCTTTTTATTTTTGGGGTTGGTGCCCCTTTCTGTTTGGGTTGGTGCCCATTTTTTGTTGCAAGGGTTGCCGCCCTGGTGTTGGTGAGGGTTGGTGCCCTATTTGTGCTTTTCATTTTATTTTTTGTTTTTGGGTTGGTGCCCATTTTGTTACAAGGGTTGCTGCCCTGGTGATATGGTGAGGGTTGGTGCCCTATTTGTGTTTTTTTTCTTTTTAATGAGTCTGGTTATGGGTGATGCTGTTGAGATTGAGCGTCTAAATAAACTGGTTGAGAAGCTTAGTAATGAACTGAATGAGCAGTATAAGGTTAAGTCTGGAAATCCTGAGGGTGATAATAAAATGTTACAAAATGTTTCACAACAGGGGTCTCCTATAAAAGGAAAAGATTCTGCGATAGAAGTAGTTTCAGGTGGGGTTTCAATTGAACACCAAATGTATGTAGAAAGGCTTGAAATTAATCTGTGTGTTGAGGGTACTAAGGTTGTTATTCCTTCAATCTCTTCGATGAATGGGAATTTTTCGGGGGTGAGTGAAAACTTGCCGAAGCTAGGGGTGATGAAGGTACTGTTAAACCTACTTTGTCATGGGCAGATACTATAATTAAAAATATTTCAAAGAACAAAATGCAATTAAAGTACTTCCCACAAGCTGTGAAAGATAAAATTGTTGAAATACCTTATGATGTCGAAATGAAGGGGTGTTATTTGTGGAGGGATTGTTTAGTCGGATACTGTATGGATAGGAAACTACCATTCCCAACTGTAAATTCCATTGCAAAGAGACTCTGGCGTAGAAATGGAATGACTGAGGTGATGAGCCTTGATAGGGGTTTCTTTTTTATAGTGCTGAAAGTTGTAATTCTATTATAGAAAGCGGACCTTGGCATTTTGCAAACCAGCTTATGGTGTTGCAAAAGTGGAGGCCTGATCTTGTTATCTATAAACAAGGGTTAAAAAGTGTTCCAATATGGGCTAAATTTTATCATATTCCATTACAATTGTGGACATCGGATGGGTTGGGTTATATTGCTAGCACTTTGGGGAGACCTCTATATACTGATTCCCAAAATGATGATAGGGGTAGATTAAATTATGCCAGGATGTGTATTGAGGTTGATATTGAAGCTGAATTTCCATCTGAGGTAGGGGTCAAGTTGGCGGATGGGAGAATTGTTACGATTGGTGTTGAATATCAATGGGTGCCCATGAAATGTGTACACTGTGAGATTTTCGGACATTCTTCCAAGAATTGTGTTAAAATGAAAGTCCAAAATGCAATTCAAAAAACTAAAGAGATTAAGAAAGAATGGGTTGTTGTTGGGAAGAAAGTTGGAGAAACAAGTAATTCTGACGCAATGAATCAGGAGCAGGTTAATGATTTACCTAAAGATATTCAGAATGTAGGCAAAAATGTAGTCGAGGTTGAGAATATTGTTGAGGCAAATGAATTAAAAAATCATGAGGTTCAAGTGAAGGTAAATGAGTTGAAGATAGAGGCCCCTAGGGATAATACAAATGTTCTTTCTCCTAATAAATTCGCATGCTTGGGAGATTTTGATGAAGGGGAAATAATGGAGGAGTGGGGAATTGATATTGATAATGAAAAGGAAGGTTTTATACATGAACCAGGGGGAATGGTAGAGGAAGAGAAGTATGTTCATAAAGCTGGAGAAAAACCTCTGATCAGTATAAAAGAGAAAGGGAGTAAGAGCCCAATTTCCTTGGTGGTTTCAGGTGTTGGTAGGTTGGGACCCATATCTAACAAGCAATTTAAAACTAAAAGGGTCTTGAAAAGAGAGGAAAAAGGGGGAGATCAGTCTGCTCAAAATTAGTTTTCCATATGAATTGCTATATTTGGAATGTCCGTGGTCTTAATGGGGAGGTGAAACAGAAGGAAATAAAGTTAATGATTAATTCTCTAGATATTTATATTTTTTGTTTGATTGAGACAAAGGTTTTAAAGCATAATGTTGATAAGGTGTTGAGATTGATTTGCCCAGGTTGGAGGTTAGTAAATAATTATGATTTTGCGGATTTGGGGAGATTATGGATTTGTTGGGACCCAAAGAAGATGAATGTGGATTTATTAAAGGGCAGTGCTCAATTTCTTCATTGTAAAATGAGTACTGTTGATAATAAATGCAACTGCGTTGCCACCTTTATTTATGGAAGTAATGATTATATTGAGAGGAGGGTTTTATGGAAAGAGCTTTTTGATATGTCCATGGCTTTGAAGAATAACCCTTGGTTTTGTGCGGGTGATTTAAATGCTATTAGATATCAGCATGAGAAATGGGGTGGGGATGAGAAGTGGAATGCAAAAATGAGGGAATGTGGTCAGGCTCTAGACAAAGCAGGATTAATGGATTTGAAGTATAATGGTATCAAATTTTCTTGGTCCAATGGCCATGTGTTTAGTAAGCTGGATAGATGCTTAGTGAATTCAGCTTGGGTTGATTATTTTCAAACCACTGAAGTTTCTTTTTTACCTCCAGGAGTTTCGGATCATGCTTGCATTACCGTTAAAATTCCTATGGAGGTAGAGAGGGTTAAAAGACCGTTTAGGTTCAACAATTTTTTAACTAAACATGAAAAGTTTACTCAAGTGGTGAGAGAAGCATGGAATGGCCAGGTTACAGGGACTAAAATGTTTGTGGTAAGTCAGAAGCTGAAAATGGTAAAGAATGCTTTGAAAATTCTCAATAAAACACACTTTGATAATTTACCAAGTCAAGTTTCCGAAGCTAGGAAAAAGTTATTGAACATTCAATGCTTGGTGGATATGGATCCTGGAAATCAAGAGTTTCAAAGAATTGAAAAAGATAGTCTTAAGCAATTTTACAAAGTGTCATATGCGGAAGAATGTTTATATAAACATTTATCTAGGATTCAATGGCTGAGGTTAGGTGATCAGAACACCAGCTATTTTCATAAGATAACAAATCAGAGGAAGTTTCATAACAATATTGTATCCAAACTAAAGAGGATGGCACAGTCCTGACTGATAAAAGTGATGTTAATAGAGAGATTGTGGGATTTTACAAGAATCTCTTTGCCAAGAGAGGAGAGGTCAGGACCCCTGTTTTAAATGAGTTTATTCAACATCCTATTTCTCTTTAGCAAAGTAGGGACATGAATAGAGATGTGACCAGAGAAGAAATCAAAGCTACTTTCTTTCCTATAAAAGATGACAAAGCTCCAGGGCCGGATGGTCTGAATGCTGTGTTTTATAAGGCTGCCTGGGATGTAATTGGAAATGAGGTGGTGGATGCCATTATGGATTTTTTTGCTTCAGGTCAGTTGCTTTCTGAGTTAAATTGTACTTCCATCTCTCTTATTCCCAAAGTGGATAATCCTACTAAAGTGACAGAGTTTAGGCCTATTTCAGTTTGCAATGTGTTGTATAAAAGCATAGCTAAAATTATTGCTAATAGGCTAAAACCCGTTCTAGAATCGAGTATAAGTGCAAATCAATCAGGGTTTATTCCTGGTAGGAGTATTTGTGATAATATATTGCTAGTTCAAGAGATATTACTCCATTACCATAAAGACGAGTCCCCAGCTAGAGTTGCCATGAAAATTGATTTAAATAAAGCTTATGATTCTGTCTCTTGGGATTTTTTGGGTGAGGTGTTGAAGTGTTTTGGGTTGCCTGAAAGAGTTAGAGGTTGGATTCTTCCTTGTTGCTCTTCTCCTAAGTTCTATATTAATATTAATGGAGCTCTTGAAGGGTTTTTCAAAGGTGGAAGAGGACTTAGGCAAGGGGACTCTATGTCTCCTTATCTTTTTGTGATGTGTATGGAAGTTCTCTCAGGAATGTTGAATAAGTTGGGGAAAAATGACTCGTTTAAGTTCCATACCAAATGTAAAAAATTGGAGATTAATCACTTGATGTTTGCTGATGACCTCTTCCTCTTCTGTGATGGTAGTGAAAATTCAGTGAATTGTATGCTGGATGTATTGAGGAAGTTTAGTGAATTTTCAGGTTTATTTCCTAATACCTCAAAGAGCTCCATTTTTACATCGGGTGTGGAGGGTAGAGTTTTAGATAATATTATCCGCGGGTCCAACTTTTCAATTGGAAAATTGCCTGTCAAGTATCTAGGGGTGCCCCTGATCTCTTCTAAGCTTAATGCTGCTGATTGTCAAGAGTTAGTTTTGAAAATTACTAGAAGGGTTCAGTCTTGGAATTACAGATTCCTTTCTTTTACGGGTAGGTTACAATTGATTGCCTCAGTGTTGTTTTCAGTTCAAGTTTATTGGAGTTCTACTTATATACTTCCAAAATCGGTGTTTAAACAGCTGAATGAGATTATGAGGAAATTCTTATGGAAAGGGGCTGACTTGAAGAGGGGAGGTGAGAAGATGGCATGGACTAAAGTGTGTCTGCCGAAGGATGAAGGGGGCTTAGGCTTAAAAGATTTGACAGTTTGGAATGTGGCTGCTACTGGTAAGCACCTATGGAACCTGTTGCAGCCCATTCCCACCAACCTTTGGAGTAAGTGGGCTAGGATAGAGCTCATGAAAGACCAAAATATTTGGTTGCTTAAGGTCCCGGATAAAAGATCTTGGTCATGGAAAAAGATAATGGGGCTAAGAGATACATTTAGACATTACATTGAGTACAAGGTTGGGAATGACAATAATATTCTTCTTTGGCATGATGATTGGTTGTATCCCACTTCTATTGTAGAAAAACATGGGGATAGGATCATGTATGATTCTAGGTTAAGAAACAATTGTAAAGTCAATGCCATAATCAGAAATGGGCAATGGTTTCCTCCTTTTGCAAACTCTCACAAATTAATGGAGTTAAGAGATGATATTGCTATCCTCCCCCCTCCTGATTGCCATGATGTGGATACTTTGATTTGGAAGCCTACCAAGGGTAAGTATTCTATTAGTTCGACTTGGAATTTGTTAAGGAACATGGATAATCAAGTTAAATGGTAAAAGACTGTGTGGTTCCCAAATAATATTCCAAGACATGCTTTCATTTTATGGACTTTAATTCCTAATAGGATGCAGACACAAGATAAATTGGTCAATTATGGGTTGCTTCAGCAACAAAAATTTGTCTTTTGTGGCTTACCGTGTGAAAACAGGGAGCACCTTTTTTTTTAATGCAGTTTCTCTTCTCAAGTTTGGTCTTCGGTTGCTATTGAAAATTGTTCGAAGCAAGTTGGGAAGAAATGGGTGGATATAGTAAATTGGTGCAATGACTATTGTACTAATAATACTTTAAAGGTATGTGTTACCAAACTCTCTTTGGCTGCAAGTGTTTACATCTTATGGAGGGAGAGGAATCTCAGGTTGTTTGCAGGAGAGTTTAAAAAGGAGGTGCAACTTGTTCAGGAGATAAATTCTTCTGTAAAATTTAGATTGTATCACTTGTTGGATATTCAGAATGGAGATAGAATTTCAAGCAATGGGTGAGGGGAATATCTGCTCAGTTTTCCTGGAATTTATGTTCTGGGTTTGTGTTTGTATGAGTGGTCGCGATTCAGTGTTGTTGGATTTATGGTTCAGGGAATGGTTCAAACTCCGTCGGAGGTGTTTTGTGATAATTTTTACAAATGTTGCATTATCTTTTTATCCCTTTGTTTACATTGTGCAGATATATAAGCTAGCAGTTGAAGTTTACGGGGATCGGATGGCTGTGGAGACACTCACTGTGATAGGAATTAATTTGTGTAATCTGATGAAGATTATGTATATTATATTTGGGGTGAGGTGCTATCGAGATATGTTATAGTCTTAGGCTTCTTGGAAACCCTAATACAACAAGGATTTTGTAGGGTTACATTGGAACAGATTATGAGAACTGCTGTCTGGTAGGTTAGAACAGGTGAACAGACACAACCTCTAATTCATAGTGTGAAAATAGGGCTTGGTGAAGTACCAAAGAAACCCTAATTAACCTAGATTTTTGTTGCTTTCAAATTGGAAGAGAGTGTGAGAACTTTAGTTTAAAGGGTTGGAAGAGGTGAACAGAAACAAAAACCCTAATTCACCGAGATTGTGAAAAATAAGGTTGGGTGGGTTCGAAGTGCAGAAGAGAAACACAAACCTTTTTTTTAAAGATTGTGCGAAATAGGGTTCGGTTAGTTTGAATCAAAGAAGAAACATATAAACCGTAATTCACAGAGTATTTAATATTTTTTGTTTTGAAGAAGTGAGAGAAACAAAAACCAAATTCATGGAGTATGCGAGAACCAAGGTATCGTGCGTTTGGATTGGTTATGAGAAACAGAAACCCAATTTACACTAGGGTTTTTAGATTTAAAAATAGAAGAGAGTATGAGAACTGTTGTTTGATAGGTTTGAACATGTGAACTGAAAAAGAAACCCTAATTCAAAGAGTGTAAAAACTAGGATTTGGTGGATTTAAATTGGTGAAGTACAGTGCAAACCTTAATTCAACAATGAATTGGTAAGGTTTAAAGATGGAATTGAGTATGAGAACTATGCTTTGGTGGGTTTGAATAGGTGAACAAAAACAAAAACCCTACCTCACAGAGATATCGATTATTAGGGTTTTGTGGGTTTGAAGTGCTGAAGAAAAATAGAAACCTTAATTCAACTAGGGTTTTATTAGCTTAAGGTTTTATTAGACGAATTGAAACAAAAACCATAATTCACTATTTGAGAATAGGGTTTGGCGAGTTAAATCAGTGAATTACAAATGAAACCCTAATTCAACTAGCATTTTGTAGGTTTCAAATTGGAAGACAGTGTGAGAACTTAGGTTTGAAGGGTTTGCAGAGGTGAATAGAAACAAAAATCCTAATTCACCGAGATTATGAGGAATAAGGTTGGGTGGATTCGAAGTGCAGAAGAGAAACAAAAATAATATTTTTAGAAGATTGTTAAAACTAGGGTTCGGTTAGTTTGAATTGGAGAAGAGAAACAGAAACCCTAATTCACAAAGAGTTTGAGAATTTGGTTTTCATGGGCTTGAAGTAATGAGAGAAACAAAAATCCGAATTCACGAAGTATGCGAGAACCAGGGTTTCGTGGGTTTGGATTGGTGATGAGGAACAAAAAACTAATTTACACTAGGGTTTTTAGATTTAAAATTGGAAGAGAGTGTGAGAACTGTTGTTTGCTAGGTTTGAATAGGTGAACCTAAACAAAAACCTTAATTCACAGAGACTGAGAAGTAGGGCCTGGTGGGTGTCAATTGGTGAAGTACAACGCAATCCCAAATTAAACAATAGTTTTATAAGGTTGAAAGATGGAATTGAGAATGACAACTAGGGTTTGGTGGGTTTGAACAGGTGAACAGAAACAAAAACCCTAACTCACAGAGATATCTAGTATTAGGGTTTAGTTGATTTGAAATTCTAAAGAGAAACATAAACCCTAATTCAACTAGGTTTTTGTAGGCTTAAAGTTAGAATAGATTGTGAGAACTGTTATCTGGTAGGTTTGAAATGGTGAATTTTTAACAAAAATCCTAATTCAATGTGTGAGAATAGAATTTGGTGAGTTGAAATTGGTGAAGTTCAAAAGAAACCCTAATTCAACTAGGTTCTTTTAGGTTTCAAATTGGAAATGAGTGTGAGAAGTTGGGTTTGAAGGGTTTGAAGATGTGAATAGAAAGAAAAACCTTAATTCACCGAGATTGTGATGAATAGGGTTGGGTGGCTTCGAAGTGTAGAAAAGAAACAAAAACCTTTTTTTTTAAATGATTGTGAGAACTATGTTTCGGTTAGTTTGAAATCGAGAAGAGAAACAAAAACCCTAGTTCATACAAAGTTTGAGAATTTAGTTTTCATCGGCTTGAAATGGTGAAGAGAAACAAAACCCATAATTCACGGAGTGTGTGAGAACCAGGGTTTTGGGCATTTGGATTGGTTATGAGAAACAAAAACCTAATTTAAACAAAGGTTTTTAGATTTAAAATTGGAAGAGAGTGTGAGAAATATTGTTTGGTAGGTTGGAACAAGTGAACAAATACAGAAACCGTAATTCACAGAGTGTAAGAACAAGGTTTTGGTGGGTTTAAATTGGTGAAGTACAACGCAAACCCTAATTCAAAAATGGTTTTGTAAGGTATAAAGATGGAATTGAGTATAAGAACAACGGTTTGGTGGGTTTGAATAGGTGAACAGAAACAGAAACCCTACCTCACAGAGATTTTGGGTATTAGGGATTGGTGGGTTTGAAGTGTTGAATAGAAATAGAAACCGTAATTTAACTAGGGTTTTGTAGTCTTAAAGTTGGAACAAATTGTTAGAACTATTGTCTGGTAGGCTTGAACTGGTGAATTGAAAGAAAAACCCTAATTCAGAGTGTGAGAATTGGGTTTGGTTTTTTTAAATTGGTGAAGTTCAAAAGAAACCCTAATTTAACTAAGGTTTTATAGGTTTTAAATTGGAAGAAAGTGTGAGAACTTGGGATTGAAGGGTTTGAACAGGTGAACAGAAACAAAAACCCTAATTCGACGAGATTGTGATAAATAGGGTTGGGTGGCTTCGAAGTGAAGAAAAGAGACAAAAACCATTTTTTTAGATGATTGTGAAAACTAGGGTTCATTTAGTTTGAATTGGGGAAGAGAAACACAAACCCTATTCACACAGAGTTGGATAATTTGGTTTTCATAGGTTTGAAGTGCTAGAAAGAGAAAAAATGCTAATTCATGAAGTATGCGAGAACTAGGGTTTCGTGGATTAGGATTGGTGATGAGAAACAGAAACGCAATTTGGACTAGGTTTTTTAGATTTAATGTTGGGAGATGTGTGAGAACTGTTGTTTGCTTGATTTGAACAGGTGAAACAAAAGAGAAACCCTAATTCACAGAGTTTGTGAACTAGGGTTTGGTGGGTAGAAATTTGTGAATTACAACGCAAACCCCAATTAAACAATGGTTTTTTAATGTTTAAAGATGGAAATGAGTATGAGAACTAGGGTTTGGTGTGTTTGAACAGGTTTACAGAAACAAAAACCCTACCTGACAGAGATATCGAGTATTAAGGTTTGGTGGGTTTGATGTCCTGAAGAGAAACAAAAACCCTAATTTAACTAGGGTTTTGTAAGCTTATAATAGGAAGATATTCTGAGAATTGTTGTCTGGTAGGTATGTACAGGTGAATTGATTTAAAAACCCTAATACATAGTGTGAGAATAAGGTTTGGTGATGTTAAATTTGTGAAGTACAAAAGAAACCCTAATACACAGTGTGAAAATAAGGTTTGAGTGTGAGAACTTAGGTTTGAAGGGTTTGAATATGTGAACATCAATAAAAACCCTAATTCACCGAGATTGTGAGAAATAGGGTTGGGTGGCTTCGTAGTGCAGAAGAGAAACAAAAACCTAATTTACACAGACTTTGAGAATTTGCTTTTTATGGGTTTGAAGTGTTGAAGAGAAATAAAAACCCGAATTCACAGAGTGTGTGAGAACAAGGGTTTCGTGAGTTTGGATTGATTATGAGAAACAGAAACCCAATTTACACTAGGGTATTTAGATTTAAAATTGGAAGAGAGTGTTAGAAATGATGTTTGGTAGGTTTAAACAGGTGAACAGAAACAGAAACCCTAATTCACAGAGTGTAAGAACTATGGTTTGGTGGGTTTAAATTTGGGAAGTACAACGTAAACCCTAATTCAACAATGGTTTTGTAAGGTTTAAAGATGGAATTGAGTGTGAGAACTAGGGTTTTGTGCGTTTGAACAAGTGAACAAAAACAAAAACCTTACCTCACAGAGATATCGAGTATTAGGGTTTAGTGGGTTCGAAGTGCTGAAGAGAAACAAAAACCCTTATTTAACTAGGGTTTTCTAGGCTTAAAGATGGAAAAGATTGTGAGAACTTGTCTGGTAGGTTTGAACAAGTGAATCGAAACAAAAACTCTAATTCACAGTGTGAGAATAATGTTTGGTGAGTTTAAATTGGTGAATTAGAAAAGAAACCCTAATTAAACTAGAATTTTATAGGTTTCAAATTGGAAGAGAGTTTGAGAACACGGGATTGAAGGGTTTAAACCGGTAAATAGAAATAAAAACCCTACTTCACTGAGAATGCGAGAACCAGGTTTCATGGGTTTAGATTGGTGATGAGAAACAAAAACCGAATTTACACTACGGTTTTTGTACTTAAAATTGGAAGAGCGTGTGAGAACTGTTGTAAGATATGTTTAAACAGGTGAACCTAAGCAGAAACCCTAATTCACAAAGCGTGAGAACAAGGTTTGGTGGGTATAAATTGGTGAAGTACAACGCAAACCCTAATTAAACAATGGTATTGTATGGTTTAAAGATGGAATTGAGTATGAGAATAAGGGTTTCGTGGGTTTGAATAGGTGAATAGAAACGAAAACCCTAACTCAGAAAGATATCGATTATTACGGTTTGGTGGGTTTGAAGTGCTGAAGAGAAACAAAAACCCTAATTCAACTGGGTTTTGTAGGCTTAAAGTTTGAAGAGATTGTGAGAGTTATTGTGTGGTAGGTTTGAACTATTGAACATAAACAAAAACCCTATTTTATAGTGTCAGTATAGGATTTGGTGAGTTTAAATTGGTGAAGTACCAAAGAAACCTTAATTAAACTTGGGTTTTGTAGGTTTCAAATGGGAAAAGAGTGTGAGAAATTGGGTTTGAAGGGTTTGAAGACTTGAACATAAATACAAAACCCTAACTCACCGAGATTGAGAAATAGGCTTGGGTGGGTTCGAAGTGCCGAAGAGAAACACAAACCATTTTTTAGAAGATTGTGAGAACTAGGGTTCGTTTAGTTTGAGTTGGAGAAGAGAAACAAAAACTCGAATTCACTGAGTGTGTGAGAACAAGGGTTTCATGGGTTTGGATTGGTTATCAAAAACAGACACCCAATTTACACTAGGGTTTTTAGATTTAAAATTGCAAGAGAGTGTGAGAACTGTTATTTGGTAGGTTTAAACAGGTAAACCGAAACAGAAACCCTAATTCAAAGAGTGTGAGAACTATGGTTTGGTGGGATTAAATTGGTGAAGTACAACACAAACCCTAATTCAACAATGGTTTTGTAAGTTTTAAAGATGGAATTGATTATAAGACTAGGGTTTGGTGGGTTTGAACAGGTTAATAGAAACAGAAACCCTACCTCACAGAGATATCGAGTATTTCGGTTTGGTGGGCTTGAAGTGCTGAAGAGACATAAAAACCCTAATTCAACTAGGGTTTTGTAGGCTTAAATTGGAACATATTGTGAGAAATGTTGTCTGGTAGGTTTGAATAGGTAAACTGAAACAAGAACACTAATTCACTGTGTGAGAATAGTGTTTTGTGAGTTTATATCTATGCAGTACAAAAGAAACACTAATTCAACTTGCGTTTTGTAGGTTTCAAATTAGAAAAGAGTGTGAGGGGTTTGAAGGGGTTGAAAAGGTGAACAGAAACAAAAACTCTATTTCATTGAGATTGTGAGAAATAAGGTTCGGTGGATTTGAAGTGCAGAAGAGAAACAAAAACCATTCTTTTAGAAGATTATGAGAACTAGGGTTCGGTTAGTTTAAATTGGAGAAGAGAAATAGAAACCTAAATTCACAGAGTGTTTGAGAATTTGATTTTCATGGGTTTGAAGTGGTGAGAGAAACAAAAACCCCAATTCATGGAGTATGAGAGAACTAGGGTTTGCTGGGTTTGGATTGGTGATCAGAAAGAAAAACCTAATTTACACTAGGGTTTTTAGATTTAAAATTGGAAGAGAGTATGAGAACTATTGTTTGCTAGGTTTGAAATGGTGAACCTAAACAGAAACACTAATTCACAGAGTGTGAGAACTAGGGTTTCGTGGGTTTAAATTTGTTAAGTAGAGTGCAAACCCTAATTAAACAATGGTTTTGTAAAATTTAAAGATTGAATTGAGTATGGGAACTAGGGTTTTGAATAGGTTAACTGAAACAAAAACCCTAACTCACAGAGATATCGAATATTAGGGTTTGGTGGGTTTGAAATGCTAAAGAGAAACAGATACCCTAATTCAACTAGGGTTTTGTAGGCTTAAAGTTGGAACAAATTTTGAGAATTGTTGTCTGGTAGCTTTAGAAAGGTGAATTGAGACAAGAACCCTAATTCAACGTGTGAGAATAGGGTTTCGTGAGTTTAAATTGGTGAAGTATAAAAGAAACCCTAATTCAACTAGTGTTTTATTCATTTCAAATTGGAAGAGAGTGTGAGAACTTGGGTTCGATGGGTTTGAACAGGTGAACAGAAACAAAAACCCTAATTCACCGAGATTGTGAGAAATAGGTTTGGGTGGCTTCCAAGTGTAGAAGAGAAACAAAAACAATTTTTTTATAAGATTGTGAAAACTAGGGTTCAGTTAGTTTGAATTGGAGAAGAGAAATAAAAACCCTAATTCATAGAGTTTGAGAAATTGGTTTTCGTGGGTTTGAATTAGTGAAGAGAACCAAAAACCCGAATTCGCAGAGTGTGTGAGGATCAAGGTTTGGTGGGTTTGGATTGGTGCTGAGAAACATAAACCCTATTTACACTAGGGTTTTTATGTTTAAAATTGGAAGAGAGTGAGAACTGTTGTTTGGTAGGTTTGAAGGGATGAACAGAAAGAAAAACCTTAATTCATAGTGTTATAACGAAATTTTGTGGGTTTAAATTGGTGAAATATAACGCATTCCTTTATTCAACAATGGTTTAGTTAGGTTTAAAGATGGAATTGAGTATGAGAACTAGGGTTTGGTACGTTTGAACAGATGAACATAATCCAAAACCCTAACGCATAGAGATATCGAGTATTAGGGATTGGTGGGTTTGAAGTACTAAAGAGAAACAGAATCACTAATTCAACTAGGGTTTTATAAGCTTAAAGTTGGAAGAGATTGTTAGAGTTATTGTCTGGTAAATTTGACCAGGTGAACAAAATGAAACCCTAATTCTACTAGGGTTTTGTAGCTTTCAAATTGGAAGAGAGTGTGAGAACTTGGGTTTGAAGAGGTGAACATAAACAAATACCCTAATTCACCGAGATTGTGAGAAATAGGGTTCGGTGGATTTGAAGTCCAGAAGAGATACAAAAACTAATTTTTTAGAAGATTGTAAGAACTAGGATTCGGTTAGTTTGAATTGGAGAAGAGAAACAGAAACCCTAATTCACACAAAGTTTGAGAATTTGATTTTCATAGGTTTGAAGTGGTGAAGATAATTAAAAACCTGAATTCACAGACTGTGTTAGAACCAGGGTTTCGTGGGTTCTGATTGGTGATGAGAAACGTAAACCCAATTTATAATAGGGTTTTTAGATTTAAAATTGGAAGAGAGTATAAGAATTGTTGTTTGGTAGGTTTAAAGAGGTGGACTGAAAAAGAAACCCTAATTCACAGACTGTGTGAACTAAGGTTTGGTGGGTTTAAATAGGTGAAGTACAACGCAAACCCTAAGTCAACAATTGTTTTATAAGGTTTACATATATAATTGAGTATGATAAGAAAGGTCTGGTGCGTTTGAACTGCTGAACATAACCAAAACCCTAACTCACAGAGATTGTGATAACCAGGGTTTTATGGGTTTGAAGTGTAGAAGAGAAACATAAACCCTAATTCTAAGAGATTGTGAGAACTAGGGTTCGGTTTGTTGGAATTGCAGAACAGAAATAAAAACCATAATTCACATAGTGTGTGAGAAACAGGGTTTCATGGGTTTGGATTGGTGATGAGAAACATAAACCCTATTTACACTAGCGTTTTTTGGTTAAAAATTTGAAGAGGGTGAGAACAGTTGTTTGGTAGGTTTGAACAGGTGAACTGAAAGAGAAACCTTAATTCACAAAGTGTGATAACTAGAGTTTAATGGGTTTAAATAGGTGAAGTACAACACAAACCCTAATTCAACACTTGTTCTGTAAAGATTAAAGATGGAATAGAGTATGAGAACTAGGATTTGGTGGGTCCAAACAAGTGAATATAAACGAAAACCCTAACTCACAGAGATATCAAGTATTAGGGTTTGGTGGGTTTGAAGTGGTGAAAAGCAATAGAAACCCTAATTCAACTAAGAGTTTTGTAGGCTTAAAGTTGGAACAGATTGTGAAAGTTATTGTCTGGTAGGTTTGAGCAGGTGAACAGAAACAAAAACCCAAATTTACAATGTTATAATAGGTTTGGTGAGTTTTAATTGGCAAAGTACAAAAGAAACCCTAATTCAACTAGGGTTTTGTAGGTTTCAAATGGGAAGAGAATGTGAGAACTTGGGTTTGAATGGTTTGAAGAGGTGAACAGAAACATAAACCCTAATTCACCGAGATTGTGAGAAATAGGGTTGGGTGGATTCGAAGTGCAGAAGAGAAAAAAAAATCATTGTTTTTAAGATTGTCAGAACTAGGTATCGATTAGTTTGAATTAGAGAAAAGAAACAGAAACCCAAATTCACACAGATTTTAAGAATTTGGTTTTTATGGGTTTGAAGTGGAGAAGAGAAACAAAAATCCGAAATCAAAGAGAGTGTACAAGAACAAGGGTTTCGTGGGTTTGGATTGGTGAAGAGAAACAGAAACCCTATTCGCACTAGAGTTTTTATGTTTACAATTGGAAGAGAGTGTGAGAACTGTTGTTTGCTAGCTTTGAACAGGTTAACCTAGAGAGAAACATTAATTTACAGAGTGTGATAACGATTGTTTAGTGGGTTAAAATTGGTGAAGTACAAAGCAAACCATAATTAAACAATGGTTTTATTTGGTTTAAAGATTGAATTGAGTATGAGATCTAGGGTTTGGTGGGTTTAAACAGGTGAATAGAAACAAAAACCCTAACGCTCAGAGATATCGGGTATTAGGGTTTGGTGGCTTTGAAGTGCTGAAGAGAAACAGAAACCCTAATTAACCTAGGGTTTTGTTGGCTTAAAGTTGGAAAATATTGTGAGAAATATTGTCTAGTAGGTTTGAACAGGTGAACAGAAACAAATACCCTAATTCAAAGTGTAAGAATACGGTATGGTTAGTTTAAATTGGTGAAGTACCACAGAAACCCTATTTCAACTAGGGTTTTGTAGGTTTCAAATTGGAAGAGAGTGTGAGAACTTCGGTTTGAAGTGTTTGAAGAGGTGAACAGAGGCAAAAACTATTTTTTTTAAAATATTGTGAGATGGGTTCGGTTAGGTTGAACTGGAGAAAAGAAACAGAAACCCTAATTCACACAGAGTTTAAGAATTTGGTTTTCATGGGGTTGAAGTGGTAAAGAGAAACAAAAACCCGAATTCACGGAGTGTGTGAGAACTAGGGTTTTGTGGGTTTGGATTCATGATAAGAAACTGAAACCCAATTTACTATGGTTTTCAGATTTAAAATTGGAAGAGAGTGTGACAACGGATTTTTGTAGGTTTGAACTGGTTAACTGGAATAGAAACCCTAATTCACAGAATGTGAGAACTATGGTCGGTGGGTTTAAATTGGTGAAGTATAACGCAAACCCTAATTCAACAATGGTTTTCTTCGGTTTAAATATGGAATTCAGTATGAGAATAAAGGTCTGGTGCGTTCGAACTAGTGAACAAAACCTAAAACCCTTACTCACAGAGATTATGAGAACAAGGGTATGCTGGGTTTGAAGTGTAGAAGAGCAACATTAACCCTAATTCTAAGAGATTGTAAGAACTAGGTTCGGTTATTTTAAATTAGAGAAGATAAACAAATACCCTAATTCACAGAGTTTGAGAAGTTGGTTTTCGTGGGTTTGAATTGGTGATGAGAAAAAGAGAACATAAACGAAAACCCTAACTCACAGAGATATCGAGTATTAGGGTTTGGTGGGTTTGAAGAGCTGAAGAGAAACATAAACCCTAATTCAGCGAGGGTTTATAGGCTTAAAGTTTGAAGAGATTGTAAGAGTTATTGTCTGGTAGGTTTAAATAGGTGAAGAGAAACAAATACCCTAATTTAAAGTGTGAGAATAGTTTTAGTGAGTTTAAATTGGTGAAGTACCAAATAAACGCTAATTCAAGTAGGGTTTTGTTGGTTTCAAATTGGAAGAGAGTGTGAGAACATGGCTTGAAGGGTTTGAAGAGGTGAACAAAAACAAAAACCTTAATTAACCGAGAATGTGAAAAATAGGGTTGAGTGGATTCGAAATGCCGAAGAGACACAAAAACTAATTTTTTAGAAGATTGTGAGAAATAGGGTTTGGTGGGTTTAAATTGGTGAAATACAATGCAAACCCTAATTCATAAATGGTTTTGTAAGGTTTAAAGATGGAATTAAGTATGAGAACAAGGGTTTTGTGGGTTTTGATTGGTGATGACAAATAGAAACCTAATTTATAGTTGGCTTTTTAGATTTAAAATTGGAAGAGAGCGTGAGAACTGTTGTTTGGTAGGTTTGAACGGGTGAACCGAAACACAAACCCTAATTCATTGAGTGTGAGAACTAGGGTTTGGTGGGTTTAAATTGATGAAGTACAATGCAAACCTAAATTTAACAATGGATTTGTAAGGTTTAAATAATGGAATTTAGTATAAGACCTAGGGTTTGGTAGGTTTGAACTAGTGAACAGAAACAAAAACCTTACTTAACCAAGATTGTGAGAAATCGGACTGTGTGGGTTTGAAGTGCTGAAGAGAAACAAAAACCTTTTTTTAGAAGACTGTGCGAACTAGGAATCAGCTAGTTTGAGTTAGCTAAGAGAAACACAAACCCTAATTCACATAGTGTTTGAGAATTTGGTTTTCATCGGTTTGAAGTGGTGAAGAGAAAAAAAAACCCGAATTCACGGAGTGTGTGAGAACAAGGGTTTCCTATGTTTAAAATTGGAAGAGTGTGTGAGAACTGTTGTTTGGTACGTTTGAACAGGTGAACCGAAGCAGAAACTCTAATTCACAGAGTTTAAGAACTAGGGTTTGGTGGGTTTAAATTGGTGAAGTACAATGCAAACCCTAATTCCAAAAACGTTTTGTAAGATTTAAAAATGAAATTGAGTATGAAAACTAGTGTTTAGTGGGTTTGAACAGGTGAACAGAAAAAAAACCTTAACTCACAAAGATATCGAGTATTAGGGTTTGGTGGGTTTGAAGTGCTGAAGAAAAATGGAAACCCTAATTCAACTAGGGTTTTGTAGGCTCAAAGTTGGAAGAGATTGTGAGATCTGTTGTCTGGTTGGTTTGAACATGTGAAGAGAAACAAAAACCCTAATTCACAGTGTGAGAATAGGGTTTGGTGAGTTTAAATTGGTGAAGTCCAAAAGAAACCCTAATTCAACTAGGGTTTCTAGGTTTCAAATTGGAAGATAGTGTGAGAACTTGGGTTTGAAGAATTTCAACTGGTGAAGAGAAACAAAAACCCTATTTCACAGAGATATCGAGTATTTGGGTTTGGTGGGTTTGAACTGCTGAAGAGAAACAGAAACCCTAATTCAACTAGGGTTTTGTAGGCTAAAAGGTGGAGAAGATTATGGGATCTATTTCTTGGTAGGTTTAAACTTGTGAACAAAAATAAAAACCCTAATTCACAATGTGAGAATAGGGGTTGGTGAGTTTAAATTGGTGAAGTCCAAAAGAAACCTTAATTCATCTAGGGTTTTGTAGGTTTCAAATTGGAAGAGACTGTGAAAACTTGGTTTGAAGGGTTTCAACAGGTGAATGGAAACAAAAACCTTAATTCACCTAGATTGTGAGAAATATAGTTGGGTGACTTCGAAGTGCAGAAGAGAAACAAAAACCTTTTTTTTAGAAGATTGTGACAACTAGGATTCAGTTAGTTTGATTTGGAAAAAGAGAAACAGAAACCCTAATTCACACAGAGTTTGAGATTTTTATTTTCATGGGTTTGAAGTGGTGAAGAGAAACATAAACCCTAATTCATGGAGTGTGTGAGAACCAGGTTTTCGTGGGTTAGGATTGGTGATGAGAAACAGAAACCCAATTTACACTAGGGTATTTATTTTTAAAATTGAAAGAGAGTGTGAGAACTGTTGTTTGGTAAGTTTGAACAGGTGAACCGGAACAGAAACCTAAATTCCTAGTGTGAGAACTAGATTTTGGTTGGTTTAAATTGCTGAAGTACAATGCCAACCCTAATTCAACAATGGTTTTATAAGGTATAAAGATGGAATTAAGTATGAGAACTAGGGTTTGGTGGGTTTGAACAGGTGAACAGAAAGAAAACCCATAACTCACAGAGTTATAGAGTAATGAGTTTAGTGGGTTTGAAGCGTCGAAGAGAAAAAAAAGCCTAATTCAAATAGGGTCTTGTTGGCTAAAAGTTGGAAGATATTGTGAGAGCTGTTGTCTGTAGGTTTAAACAGGTGAACATAAATAAAAACCCGAATTCACAGTTTGAGAATAGGGTTTGGTGAGTTTAAATTGGTGAAGTCATAAAGAAACCTTAATTCAACTAGGGTTTTGTAGGTTTCAAATTGGAATAGAGTGTATGAACTTCGGTTTGAAGAGTTTCAACAGGTGAACTGAAACAAAAATCCAAATTCACCGAGATTATAAGAAGTAGGGTTGGGTTGCTCGAAGTGCAGAAAAGAAACAAAAACCTTTTTTTAGAAGATTGTGAGAACTAGGGTTCAGCTAGTTTGAATTGGAAAATAGAAACATAAACCCTAATTCACAAGCTGTTTGACAAGTTGGTTTTCTTGGTTTTGACGTGGTGAAGAGAAACAAAAAATTAAATTCTTGGAGTGTGTGAGAACAAGGGTTTATTTTGTTTGGATTGGTGATGAGAAACTGAAACCCAATTTACACTAGGGTTTTTAGATTTAAAATTGGAATAGTGTGTTAGAACTATTGTTTGGTAGGTTTGAACAGGTGAACCGAAACAGAAACCATAATTCACAAAGTGTGAGAACTAGGGTTCGATGGGTATGAATTGGTTAAGTATAATGCAAAACCTAATTCAACAATGGTTTTGTAAGGTTTAAAGATGGAATTAAGTATGAGAACTAGGATTTGGTGGGTTTGAACAGGTGAACGTAAGCAAAAACCCTTTCTCGTAGAGATATCGAGTAATAGGATTTGGTGGGTTGTGAGTGGTGAAGAGAAACAGAAACCCTGACTCAACTAAGGTTTTGTAGGCTAAAAGTTAGAAGACTTATGAGATTTGTTGTCTTGTAGGTTTAGATAGGTGAACATAAATAAAAACCCTAATTCACATTGTGAGAATAAGGTTTGGTGAGTTAAAATTGGTCAAGTCCAAAAGAAACCCGAATTCATGTAGGGTTTTATAGGTTTCAAATTGGAAGAGAGTGTGAGAACTTGGGTTTGAAGGGTTTCAACAGGTTAATAGAAACAAAAACCTTACTTCACCGAGATTTTGAGAAATAGGATTGGGTCGCTTCAAAGTGCAGAAGACAAAGAAAAACCTCTTTTTTAGAATATTGTGAGAACTAGGGTTCGGCTAGTTTGAATCAGGGAAGAGCAACCTTTTACCCTAATTCACACATAGTTTAAGAATTTGGCTTTTATGGGTTTGAAATGGGGAAGAAAAAAAAAACCCAAATTCATGGAGTGTGTTTGAACCATGGTTTCATGGGTTTGGATTGGTGATGAGAAACAGAGAATAAATTTACAATAGGGCTTTTAGATTTAAAATTGGAAATTGGTAGGTTTGAACAGGTGAACCAAAGTAGAAACCCAAATTCACAAAGTGCGAGAACTAGGGTTTGGTTGGTTTAAATTGGTGAAGTACAACACAAACCCTAATTCAACATTGGTTTTGTCAGATTTAAAGAAGGAATTGAGTATGAGAACTGGGGTTTCGTAGGTTTGAACAGGTGAACAGAAACAAAAACCCTAGAGATATCGAGTATTCGAGTTTTGTGGGTTTGAAGTGTTGAAGACAAACAGAAACACTAATTCAACTAGGGTTTTGTAGGCTAAAAGTTGGAAGAGATTGTGAGAACTGTTGGTAGGTAGGTTTTAACAGGTGAATAGAAATAAAAATCCTAATTCCCAATGTGAGAGTAGGGTAAGGTAAGTTTAAATTAGTGAAGTGCAAAACAAACCCTAATTCAACTAGGGTTTTGTAGGTTTCAAATTGGAAAAGGGTGTGAGAACTTGGGTTTGAAGTGTTTCAACAGATGAACCGAAACAAAAACCCTAATTCACCGAGATTGTGAGAAATAAGGTTGGGTGGCTTCGAAGTGCAGAAGAGAAAAAAAAAATTAGAATATTGTGAGAACTACGATTCGGCTAGTTTGAATTGGAGAAGAGAAACATAAATCCTATTTCGCATGGAGTTTGAGAATTTGGATTTCATGGGTTTGAAGTGGTGAAGAGAAACTATTGGTGAACTCCAAAAGAAACACTTATTCAACCAGGGTTTTGTAGGTTTTAAATTGGAAGAGAGTCTGAGAACTTGGGTTTGAAGGGTTTAAACAGGTGAACTTAAACAAAAACCCTAATTCAAAGAGATTGTGAGAAATAGGGTTGGGTGGGTTAGAAGTTAAGAAGAGAAAAGAAAACCTTTGTTTCAGAAGATTGTGACAACTGACGTGTCTAGAAATGTGTTCCACGTTACAATACCCAAGTATAGGTAGTCAAGTTATAATATAGTCTTGGTGAGTCCAAGTGTCGAACCTCAGGGAGAGTCGGAAAGATGTATGAAAAATGAATTTTATTTTTGTCCTTGAATTGATTTGATTGATTGATTTTGGTTGTTTTCTTGAATTAAATTAAATACTAAGGCATTGGAAATTCCTTTACAATGTCGAAACCAAGTGTACCACATATCCAAATAAGTAATAAAAATTAACCAATACAATCATCATATGTTAATTATATTTGCATGGCAAGAAAGGGGTCGCTTGGTAGGATAATCCATACTAACAACGCAACTCTCCAAATCATGCCTATAAGCAATAAATAATTAACATACTAAATGAATTATATAAGTTAACTAATAGAATCATTATAAATGCTATGGCAAGAAAGTGGTCGCTAATGAAGCAACTCTACAAATCATGCCTATATTAGCAATAATAATAAACATACTAATGTTCTAGTAAATCCCATTAAATAAGTAGTATTATTAATTGTATATGAATCATAAGAATTGTGAACTATAAAGATGTAATTACATTCAAAGTATTCATTATACCTATGTAAGATCATAAGAAATCAAGAACACCACATAAAGTGGGTTGAGCATTACTTATATCATTGTATGGCATAATGAATCTTAGATGTAATTACCTAAGTGTATTCATTGATTCAAAGAACTCAATATACATGGCATAAAGAGGCAAAGAATCATTGAATACAAATTATTAGATTCATATATTATCAATAATACTAACCTTGAAGCATTAAATACTTGGATATGCAAACACTTGGTTCTTCATTTTAAATTCATTCCCTAGCCTTAGCTAGAGAATTACTCTTCCATTACAAATATATAAATCACTATGTTTCTCTTCACTCCTATTCCTCCTCTTACAAATGAAAGACTACCTCTATTTATAGGGAAAATATGGAATCAAATGACAACTAGAAAAGAGAAATTGGATTTCTTTTTGTTTGAATATTCATTACTTTCTACCCCATTGTCTTCTTTTCACATGTGCCTTTGTTTCTTCCATGTGCCTTTGTTTCTTGACATGGATCAGATTTACTCTTGTAAAATCATAATCCAATGAATGTGGTAAATCTTCAAGAAGATGTAAAATTCGCATCACCCTTTGGTAAACCCGAACCCGCATTGAATTCTGCACAATTCTGCAGTTTTGAACCTGACTTGCAACTGCCATAACGCCTTCATTTCAAATCGAAATAAGGTCATTCTTGTGCTCAAATTGAAGGTCTCTGAATTACCTTTCCAATGGTACCAATGCCATTTCCAGAATCAAAACACAGAATTATTTATAGGCATTTAACTAAAGGGTGGTCAGGATGAATATATTTCATGCATAGTTGATGACCCAATTTGCATGGAATTGATTGAATTCTTCATGAAGACCTAGAAAATAAGATAAACACAAAAATATCATAAAACTTGAATAAAAGATATCACTATAGAACTAAAAGATGTAAATTAAGTGGTTTAAATATATAATATTTGACACTTATCAACACCCCCAAACTTACATATTACTAGTCCCTAGTAATACCAACATAAATTAAAAAGAGTAAAATTAAAATTGATAAGTCTTTTAAACCCCTAGGCATCCCTAGTAGGACGAGTGAAGTCTCGTGAGGGTTTAACAGAAATGATACCCACAAACAACCTTTTTTATTTTTATTTTTATTTTTTATTATTATTATTTTTTATTCTTCATTCTTGTATGCTCATGAAATCAAATACACATTAATCATGTAATGTTATGATGTCGTTAGAATAGAATGCATACAAATTATCCCCACTCGCTCATAAATAACAGTTTTCATGAATTAAATTTAAAAGAATGATCCCCACAGTGGTGAAATAAACTTGCTAATTTCTACATCCGATCCACATAGTTTCTCGTGTTTTTGTGAACATTCTCTATAGTAGACTAATCTCCCTTGTTCTAATTCATTGATCAAGTTTTGCCATGACACAACTTCAAAATCACTTTTGCATTTTTATCCCTTTTTGTCTTTCTAAGTCTCCGGACTTTCCAGCGAGGATTTTTTAATCCCAACCAACTGGGCCCGAGCTTCTTCCATGGGATTTATGCTCATTAGTTTTCTCCCCTTTTTACGCGAACAATGATATTGGTGATACCAAGGGCCGGTTACTCAGATCAAAGAACTACTTTTTGCATTTTTATTTTATTTTTCCAGATTTTTCCCCATATCATTGAAACAAAACTATTTTTTCAACTACATAGTCAAAGATCAATTAATCGTCCCATAGAGAATCTGTGCAAGTGCTTATAGGTCAAAACTATCTTTCTCGGTTTCAATTTCACTCATCTATTCACCCATGTGAACCACATCTTAAAAATCAATTTAATCAAACTATTACGTACTCATGAGTGGGGTAATTGTATACAACTATCTTCCTAGTCATAACATGTTCACAAATTAACTTATACTTGACCTAAATCACATATTTCGAATGAAGAACTTAATAAAATTTTCAAATTTTGTTTTTTTTTTTTTTTTTTTTTTTTTTAACACATCACAAATTGAAAAAAATTGAAAACAAAATAAAAACTAAATACAATCACCCAAAATAATAATACAAAATAAAAACAAAATATAATCACCTTACCCCCAAACTTGAAATGGACATTGTCCTCAATGTATAAAGAGATTGTAAGGTTGAAATCTTACCTATTCTGTGATGAGAAAAGAGGAAACAAATCTGCAAAACAAAACAATATATATACACACACTCTAAAGAACAACCAATGTTTTTACACATAGGTTGGGTCTTCTAAAGACATGGATTCTTTTAGAGTTGGAATTTCAAAGAATGACTTCAATCGTTGTCCATTAACTTTAAAAACAAAACCATTACTTGGATCCTCCACATCCACGGTGCCATATGGATACACATGTTTGATTAAAAAGGGACCTTTCCGTTTTGATTTTAGTTTTCCGGGAAAAAGATGTAAACGAGAATCATATACAAGAACTTTTTGCCCAATTTGAAAATCTTTTCTCAAAATCTTTTTCTCATGAAATGCTTTCGCCCTTTCCTTATATATCTTGGCATTGTCATATGCATCCCTCCTTAATTCCTCCAGTTCGTCGAGTTGCAATTTTCGATTTTCACCTTCCTTAATAAAATCAAAGTTCATTATTTTAGCTGCCCAAAAAGATTTATGTTCTAATTCTACAGGCAAATGACAACTCTTACCATAAACTAGCCGATAGGGAGACATTCCAAGATTGGTTTTAAAAGCAGTACGGTAAGCCCAAAGTGCATCATTTAAACGTAATGACCAATCTTTACGATTTGGATTTACCGTTTTTTCTAAAATTTGTTTTATCTCCCTATTAGCCAATTCGGCTTGTCCATTTGTTTGAGGATGGTAGGCAGTCGAAACTTTGTGTGTAACACCATATTTTTGCATGAGTTTCTCAATTGTACGATTGCAAAAGTGCAACCCTCTATCACTAATGATTGCTTTAGGAATGCCAAACCTTGCAAGGATATTTTCTTTTAAGAATTTCACAACAGTTTTGTGAGTATTATCCTTGCAAGCTTTAGCTTCCACCCATTTTGAAACATAATCAACTGCAAGTAAAATATACAAATTACCAGATGAGGATGGGAATGGTCCCATGAAATCGATGCCCCAACAGTCAAATATCTCAAGGATTAAGATTGGGTTCAATGGCATCATGTTTCGTCTCGTAATTCCCCCTAGCATTTGACATCTTGGGCAGGCTTTGCAAAAGTTGTGGGTGTCTCTGAAAATGGAAGGCCAATAAAGTCCGCATTGAATAATTTTTGCAGTTGTTTTCTTTGAAGAAAAATGACCTCCACAAGCCTCATTATGACAGAAAGACATCACACTTTCAATTTCTTCATCTGGGATGCATCGTCGAATGATTTGATCGGCGCCATACTTGTAAAGGTATGGTTCGTCCCAGTAGAACCTTTTAGCTTCTTGGACAAATCGCCTCCGATCTTGAGCACACCATGATATTGGCATCTTACCTGAAACAAGATAATTCACAATATCAGCATACCAAGGTACAGATGAAATAGAAAATAAATTCTCATCTGGAAATGAATCTTTAATAGGACAGGGTTCTAAAGATTCATTAAAAGTAAGGCGGGACAAATGGTCTGCCACCACATTTTCTACTCCCTTTTTGTCTTTGATGTGGATGTTGAATTCTTGAAGTAGAAGGATCCATCTCAACAGTCTGGGCTTAGAATCTTACTTTGTAAGAAGATACTTAAGTGCAGCATGATCGGTGAAAACAACAATTGGGGAACCAATTAGGTATGACCTGAATTTGTTAAGTGCAAATACTATAGCAAGAAGCTCTTTTTCTGTGGTGGTGTAGTTCATTTGAGCATCATTGAGCGTTCTACTTGCATAATATATAACACATGGTTTCTTTTCCTTTCTTTGGCCAACTACCGCCCCCACAGCATAGTCACTAGCATCACACATTAGCTCAAATGGTAGGCTCCAATCCGGTGATTGCATAATGGGTGTAGTAGTGAGCATTTCTTTGAGTTTGACAAAGGCTTTATCACATTTTTCATTCCACTCAAATGGTGTATCTTTGGCTAGAAGGTTGCATAAGGGTTTTGCAATAAGACTAAAATCCTTAATAAACCTCTTATAGAAACCAGCATGCCCAAGAAATGATCGGATGTCTTTTACCGTTTTTGGAATTGGCAATTTGGTAATGACATCAATTTTGGCTTTGTCTACCTCAATTCCTTCTGATGATATAATATGACCCAACACAATTCCACGTGTCACCATGAAGTGACATTTCTCCCAATTGAGTACTAAATTCTTTTCCACGCACCTGCACAAGACTTTCTCAAGATTTGTAAGACATTTATCAAATGAGGATCCATAAACAGTAAAATCATCCATAAAAATTTCAAGATCACGTTCCACCATGTCACTAAAAATGCTAAGCATACACCTTTGAAAAGTGGCTGGTGCATTGCACAAACCAAACGGCATTCTTCTATATGCAAATGTGCCAAAAGGACATGTGAAAGTGGTCTTTTCTTGATCCTCTAAATCAATTTCAATTTGATTATACCCCGAGTAGCCATCTAAGAAACAGTAAAAACTATGACCTGCTACCCTTTCAAGCATTTGATCTAGGAATGGCAAGGGAAAATGATCTTTCCGGGTCACAGAATTTAGTTTCCTATAGTCAATGCACATTCGCCACCCTGAAGTGACTCTTTGGGGTATAAGTTCATTATGCTCATTTCTTACTACAGTTAATCCAGATTTCTTGGGTACTACTTGTGTAGGACTTACCCATTTACTATCTGAGATTGGGTAGATGATTTTTGCATCAAGTAATTTTAAAACTTCATTTCTTACAACCTCTTGCAAATGTGCATTTAATCTTCTTTGAGGTTGCCTTGTTGCTTTAGCCTCTTCCTCGAGATAAATTTTGTGTGTACAAACCAAAGGGCTTATACCTTGGAGGTCGGCTAAAGTCCACCCAATTGCTTTTTTATATTTTTCTAGAATTTTAATCAATCTTACCTCTTGCTTACCATCGAGTTTGGATGAAATTACCACGGGGTAAGTATTGTTGCTTCCCAAAAAGGCATACTTCAAGTCACTCGGTAATGGCTTGAGTTCCAAGTTTTGCTCTTCTCTTGTGATGACAATATCTTCATGTACCATGTGTATCCCCATTGCAATCTTCTGTTCCTGTGGATCATCAAGTAATGAGTCAATGTTGTGTAAATAAGTATTAGATTCATTTAAACATTTTTTTAATGGATCTAATACAAAAGACTTTTCAAAATATTCTTCCACAACTGTTTCAATGAAGTTAACCCCCTCGACTTCTTCCTCATTATACTCCTTATGTTGATTACTTAAGGAGAAAACATTAAGTTCAAGAGTCATATTCCCAAAAGTTAATTTCACAATTCCATTTTTGCAATTGATGACAGCATTTGAGGTTGCAAGAAATGGTCTTCCCAAAATCACTGGAATTTGACTCGAGGGGTTGGACACTGGTTGGGTGTCGAGCACAATGAAATCCACAGGAAAATAAAATTTATCCACCTGAACAAGAACATCTTCCACAACTCCTCTAGGGACTTTCACTGAACGGTCAGCTAGTTGTAATGTCACATTAGTTGCCTTAAGTTCCCCCAAACCCAATTGTTCATATACCGAAAATGGAAGTAAGTTTACACTTGCTCCAAGATCAAGCAACGCTCTTTTTATATGACAATTCCCAATGATACAAGAGATTGTGGGACAACCAGGATCTTTGAATTTTAAAGGTCTCTTGTTTTGTAAAATGGAACTTACTTGTTCAGTCATAAAAGCCTTTTTTCTTACATTCATCTTCCTCTTCGTTGTGCACATGTCTTTTAAAAATTTCGCATAAGAAGGGATTTGCTTGATAGCATCAAGCAATGGAATGTTGACTTTTACTTGCTTAAAGACTTCAAGAATTTCAGCATTGGAACTTGCCGACAAAGATTGATTTAATCTTTGTGGGAATGGAACAGTGACACTATTTTTGATTTTTTCAATTTCCTCATTTTCTTGCTCATTCTCGCTCTTTTTCTCAGCTTCCTTTGAAGGTTCCAATTCCTCGGGCTTTTGGGCCTTTGAAATAGTTTTATCAACCACCTTTCCACTTCTTAAGATAGAGATTGACTTGGCATGTTCCATGTTGACTTGGGAAGGTTCTCCACTTTGGACCATAAATTGGCCTTGTGGATTAGGAAGAGGTTGGGCAGGAAATTTACCTTTTTCTTGGGGTGAAAGCATGGGGGTTAATTTTGATATGTGAGACCTTATATCATCAATGGCTCGGTCAGTCTTTTGCATGTGTTGCATGAATTGGTTGGTACACTGCACAATTTGGTCAAACTTTTGATCATTTTTTTGAATGAATTGTGCAAGAATATCTTCCAAATCTCTTTTGGGAGGTGGAACATAAGGAGCTTGTGGCCTTGGTTGGGGTTGACTTTGTTGAAAATTAGAATTATTCCAACTAAAGTTGGGGTGATTCCGCCATTCTCTATTGTAAGTCTCAGAGTAAGGAGAATTCTGTGGTTTTTTGAAAGTATTGAATGCATTGACTTCGACCGGAGCATTAAGGACTTCCTTAAATGCAGGGATTGTCGGACATTCATTTGTCAAATGTCCAAGTTCATCACAAATTCCACACACTACTTCTCCTATTGCATTAACCCCATTCACATTTTTGGACTCTAAGGCTTCCAATTTCTTAGTTAAATGCATTACTCTTGCTCCTAAATCATCATCACTTTTTAAATGATAAATTCCACCCCTTCCCGGAAGTTTAGTTCTTTCATCAAGATGACAAGTGTCCCAAGTTTGGGCACTTTCGGCTATTTGGTCAAAAAACAAAAAGGCTTCCTCGGGATCTTTGTTTAAAAAGTCTCCATTACACATGGTTTCGACAAATTGGCGCATATGAGCCGGTAGAGATTCATAAAAGAAACTCACTATACTCCAATTTTCATACCCATGATGTGGACAAGCATTTAAAAGTTCTTTGAAACGCTCCCAACATTCATAAAAAGTTTCATTATTTTTGGGAGAAAATTTTGAAATTTGTCGTCTCAAAGCATTAGTTCTATGAACCGGAAAAAACTTTTTCAAAAATTCCGCTTGTAAGTCTTGCCATGATCTAATGGAGCGAGGCCTTTGTGCATTTAACCAAATTTTTCCTTTGTCTTTTAAAGAAAAGGGAAACAATTTAAGCCTTACAACTTCTTCAGTAGTCCCCCGATCTCGGAAAGTAGAACATACCTCTTCGAATTCTTTTAGATGAAGATAAGGGTTTTCAGATTCCATACCATGAAAGCTAGGTAATAATTGAATCATACCTGGCTTGAAGGAAAAAGTATTGGCATGAAGAGGAAGAATAATACATGATGGTGCAGTGCTTCGCGGTGGTTGGAGATAATCCCTCATAGTTCGGACATGAGGACCGGGAGGAACTTCCACTCCTCTTGGGATTTGATGTTCTTCATTATCTCCATGCACACTTTGATCGTCCTCCATTGAACACGATGATCCTGAATACAAAGGATTACAAAAAGATGTACCCACTACAAAATTTCTTTCAACACGTCCTACAGAATTTCGTGTCCAAACAATCATAAACAAAATGAAAAAAATAAAAGAAAATAAATTTATTACAAAACTGAAATTTCTTCTTTCGCCATCTCCCCGGCAACGGCGCCAAAAACTTGACGTGTCTAGAAATGTGTTCCACGTTACAATACCCAAGTATAGGTAGTCAAGTTATAATATAGTCTTGGTGAGTCCAAGTGTCGAACCTCAGGGAGAGTCGGAAAGATGTATGAAAAATGAATTTTATTTTTGTCCTTGAATTGATTTGATTGATTGATTTTGGTTGTTTTCTTGAATTAAATTAAATACTAAGGCATTGGAAATTCCTTTACAATGTCGAAACCAAGTGTACCACATATCCAAATAAGTAATAAAAATTAACCAATACAATCATCATATGTTAATTATATTTGCATGGCAAGAAAGGGGTCGCTTGGTAGGATAATCCATACTAACAACGCAACTCTCCAAATCATGCCTATAAGCAATAAATAATTAACATACTAAATGAATTATATAAGTTAACTAATAGAATCATTATAAATGCTATGGCAAGAAAGTGGTCGCTAATGAAGCAACTCTACAAATCATGCCTATATTAGCAATAATAATAAACATACTAATGTTCTAGTAAATCCCATTAAATAAGTAGTATTATTAATTGTATATGAATCATAAGAATTGTGAACTATAAAGATGTAATTACATTCAAAGTATTCATTATACCTATGTAAGATCATAAGAAATCAAGAACACCACATAAAGTGGGTTGAGCATTACTTATATCATTGTATGGCATAATGAATCTTAGATGTAATTACCTAAGTGTATTCATTGATTCAAAGAACTCAATATACATGGCATAAAGAGGCAAAGAATCATTGAATACAAATTATTAGATTCATATATTATCAATAATACTAACCTTGAAGCATTAAATACTTGGATATGCAAACACTTGGTTCTTCATTTTAAATTCATTCCCTAGCCTTAGCTAGAGAATTACTCTTCCATTACAAATATATAAATCACTATGTTTCTCTTCACTCCTATTCCTCCTCTTACAAATGAAAGACTACCTCTATTTATAGGGAAAATATGGAATCAAATGACAACTAGAAAAGAGAAATTGGATTTCTTTTTGTTTGAATATTCATTACTTTCTACCCCATTGTCTTCTTTTCACATGTGCCTTTGTTTCTTCCATGTGCCTTTGTTTCTTGACATGGATCAGATTTACTCTTGTAAAATCATAATCCAATGAATGTGGTAAATCTTCAAGAAGATGTAAAATTCGCATCACCCTTTGGTAAACCCGAACCCGCATTGAATTCTGCACAATTCTGCAGTTTTGAACCTGACTTGCAACTGCCATAACGCCTTCATTTCAAATCGAAATAAGGTCATTCTTGTGCTCAAATTGAAGGTCTCTGAATTACCTTTCCAATGGTACCAATGCCATTTCCAGAATCAAAACACAGAATTATTTATAGGCATTTAACTAAAGGGTGGTCAGGATGAATATATTTCATGCATAGTTGATGACCCAATTTGCATGGAATTGATTGAATTCTTCATGAAGACCTAGAAAATAAGATAAACACAAAAATATCATAAAACTTGAATAAAAGATATCACTATAGAACTAAAAGATGTAAATTAAGGGGTTTAAATATATAATATTTGACACTTATCAACAACTAGGGTTCTCATAGTTTGAATTGGAGAATGAAAACAGAAACTCTAATTTACAGAGAGTTTGAGAACTTGGTACTTGTGGGTTTGAAGTGGTAAAGAGAAACAAAATCTCGAATTTATAGTGTCTGAGAATCATGGTTTGGTAGGTTTGGATAAGTGATGAGAAATATAAATGCTATTTATAACAAGGTTTTTAGGTTTAAAGTTGGAAGAGTGTGTGAGAACTGTTGTTTGGTAGGTTTGAACAGGTGTACCGAATCAAAATCCCTAATTCACAGTGTTTCAGTACTAGAGTTTGGGTGGGTTTAAATTGGTGAAGTACAATGCAAACCCTAATTCAATAATGGTTTTGTAAGGTTTGAAGATGGAATTGAGTATGATAACTAGGATTTGGTGGGTTTAAATAGTAGAACATAAAAAAATACCCTAATTCAACTAGGGTTTTGTAGGTTTCAAATTCGAAGAAAGTGTGAAAACTTGGGTTTGACGGGTGTGAACAGTTGAACAGAAACAAAAACCATAATTCACTGAGATTGTGACAAATAGGGTTGGGTGGCTTCGAAGTACAGAAGAGAAACAAAAATTTTTTTTTTCAGAAGATTGTGAGAACAATGGTTTGGTTAGTTTGAATTGGAAAAGAGAAAAGGAAACCCTAATTCACAAAGAGTTTTAGAACTTGGTATTCGTGGGTTTGAAGTGGTGAAGAGAAAAAAAATCCCGAATTCATAGTGTCTGAGAATCAAGGTTTGGTAGGTTTGGATTGGTAATGAGAAACATAAATCCTATTTATAGCAGGGTCTATATGTTTAAAATTGGAATAGAGTTTGAGAACTGTTGTTTGGTAGGCTGGAACAGGTGAACCGAAACAGAAACCCTAATTCATAAAGTGTGAAAACTTTGGTTCTGTGGGTTTAAATTGGTGAGGTACAACGCTCATTGTGAGAACTGTTGTCTAGTAGGTTTGAATAGGTGAACAAAAACAAAATCCCTAATTCACAGTGTTAGAATAGGGTTTGGTGAGTTAAAATTGGTGAAGTCCAAAAGAAATCCTAATTCAACTATGGTTTTGTAGGTTTCAAATTGGAAGAGAGTGTGAGAACTTGGGTTTGAACAGGTGAAAAGAAACAAAAACCCTAATTCACCGAGATTGTGAGAAATAGGTTGTGTGCATTAGAAGCACAGAAGTGAAATGAAAACCTTTTTTTTTTAACATTGTAAGAACTAGGGTTCGGTTAGTTTGAATTGGAGAAGAGAAACATAAACCTTAATTCACAGAGAGTTTGAGAACTTCGAATTCGAGGGTTTAAAGTGGTGAAGAACAACAAAATTTCGAATTCAAAGAGTGTCTGACAATCAAGGTTTTGTGGGATTGGATTGGTGATGAGACATAGAAATCCTATTTACAGCAAGGTTTTTCGGTTTAAAGTAGGAAGAAAGTGTGAGAACTGTGGTTTGGTAGGTTTGAATAGGTGAATCGAAACAGAAACCCTAATTCACAGAGTCTGAGAACTATGGTTTGGTGGGTTGAAATTGGAGAAGTACAACCGAAACCTTAATTCAACAATGGGTTTGTAAGGTTTAAAGATTGAATTGAGTATGAAAGCAAGGGGTTTGATAGGTCTGTACAGGTACACTAAAACAAAAACCCTAACTCACAGAGATATCGAGTATTAGGGTTTGGTGGGTTTGAAGTGTTGAAGAGAAACATAAACCCTTATTCAACTAGGGTTTTGTAGCCTAAAAGTTGGTAGAGATTGTGAAAACTGTTGTTTGGTAGGTTTGAACAGGTGTATTGATACAAACACCCTAATTCATATTGTTTCAAAACTAGGGTTTGGGTTGGATTAAATTGGTGAAGTACAACACAAACCCTAATTTAACAATGAATTTGTATGGTTTAAAGATGGAATTCAACATAATAACTTTCGTTTGGTGGGTTTGAATAGATGAACAAAAACAAAAACATGATAATATTCTTCTTTGGTGGAAGAAGATAATGGGTCTAAGAGATACATTTAGACAATACATTGAGTACAAGGTTGAGAATGGCGATAATATTCTTCTTTGGCATGATGATTGGTTGTATCCCAATTCTATAGTAGAAAAACATGGGGATAGGATCAGGTATGATTCTGGGTTAAGAAACAATTGTAAAGTCAATGCTATAATCAGAAATGGGCAATGGTTTCCTCCTTTTGCAAACTCACATAAATTAATGGAGTTAAGAGATGATATTTCTACCCTTCCCCCTCCAGATTTCCATGAAGTTGATACTTTGATTTGGAAACCTACAAGGGGTAAGTATTCTATTAGTTCATCTTGGAATTTGTTAAGGAACAGGGATAATCAAGTTCAATGGTACAAGACTGTGTGGTTCCCAAATAATATTCCAAGACATGCTTTCATCTTATGGACTTTAATTCATAATAGGATGCAAACACAAGATAAATTGGTCCTTTATGGGATGATTCAACAACAAAAATGTGTCTTTTGTGACTTGCCGTGGGAAAGCAGGGAGCATATATTTTTTGAATGAAGTTTCTCTTCTTAAGTTTGGTCTTCGGTTGCAATTGATAATGGTTTGTGGCAAGTTGGGAAGAAGTGGGTGGATATGGTAAATTGGTGCAATGTCCACTGTACAAAGAATACTTTGAAGGCATGTGTTACCAAACTATCATTAGCTGCTAGTGTTTACATTTTATGGAGGGAAAGGAATCTCAGGCTATTTGCTGGAGAGTTTAAAAAGGAGGATCAACTTGTTAAGGAGATAAATTCTTCTGTCAAATTTAGATTGTTTCACTTGTTGGATATTCAAAATGGAGATAGAGTTTCTAGCAATGGGTGAAGGGATTATTTTTTGCTCAGTTTTCCTGGAATTGATGTTCAGGATTTCTGTCTGGATGAGTGGTAGAGAGCATGTTTCAGTGTTGTTGGGGGTATGGTTCAGGATTTGGTTCAGAATGCGGGGGAGGTGGTTTATGATAAAAATTTTAAATGTTGCATTATCTTTTGATCCCTTTGCTTACATTGTGCATATTTATAAGTTGGTAGCTGAGTTTCACGGGGTTCGGATGGGTATGAAGGCCCTCACGGATGGCTTCTACAGTTTTCGGTCGTTGTTCAGGGCTTCAGTGCAGTTTGTAAACTACAGTTTTGTGATGGCCAACAATGCAGTTTATCAGTGCAGATTTATCATTGCTGAAATCCAGATTTTTCAGAGCAGATTTCAGTGTCTCAGTACTGAAATGCAGTTTTTTTCAGTGCTGAAATGCAGTATTTTTAGTGTGTCAGTGCTGAAATGCTGTATTTTCAGTATTTTCAGTGTGTCAGTGCTGAAATGCAGTATTTTCAGTGCTGATTTCAGTATTTCAGTGCTGAAATGCAATTTTTTCAGTGCTGAAATGGACGTTTTTCAGGGTTTCAGGGCTATTATATAGTGCAGTTTGTGATGGCAGACTCTTATCAATGCTCTTGGCTATTGGACAAGGATGCTCTTCAAATTATGGACACAGTTTTAATGATGGAAAATGATGGATCAAATGCTCTGCTATTTGTTTCATTTATCTTGATTATGTTCATATGTGGGGATTTCAAGGCTCATATTAAGGTTGTCCACATTCTGATGAAGATTGCTCCACTAATGCTTTGGAGGAGTATGGTTATTGTTAAACCAACTGTTTCATGTAATTTTCTGGTTTATTGGTTTAGAAATAGAGATATTATGGTTTTTGTGTTTTTTATCCCTTTTAACAATTTAAATCTAAAGATTTGGTGGGTTTGGGGATACCACCCTTGGGAATGCCCAAGTTTTTTGTAGGCTTTTGCCGTTTCTGATTTTATATTATTGACTTACTTTTTCAAAAAAAAAAAAAAACAAAAACAAAAACCCTAACTCACAGAGATATCGAGTATTTAGGTTTGGTGGACTCGAAGTGCTGAAGAGAAAATGAAACCCTAAATCAACCAGGGTTTTGTAGCCTAAGAGTTGGAAGATATTGTGAGAACTATTGTCTGGTAGGTTTGAACCGGTCAACAGAAACAAAATTCCTAATTCACAGTGTGAGAATAGGGTTTGGTGAGTTTAAATTGGTCAAGTAAAAAAGAAACCTTAATTCAACTAGGGTTTTATAGGTTTGAAATTGGAAGAGAGTGTGAGAACTTAAGTTTGAAGGGTTTGAACTGGTTAACATAAATAAAAACCCTAATTCCCCGAGATTGTGAGAAATAGGGTTGCGTGGCTTCGAAGTGCAGAAGAGAAACAAAAACCTTTTTTTAGAAGATTGTGAGAACATGGGTTTGGTTAGTTTGAATTGGAGAAGAGAAAAAGAAACCCTAATTCACAGAGAGTTTGAGAACTTGGTAGTCGTGGGTTTGAAGTGGTGAAGAGATAAAAAATCCCGAATTCATAGTGTCTCAGAATCAAGGTTTGGTAGGTTTAGATTAGTGATGACAAACAAATATCCTTTAACAACAGAATTTTTAGGTTTGAAATTGGAAGAGAGTGTGAGAACTGTTGTTTGGTACACTTGAATAGGTGAACCGAAACAAAAAGCATAACTCGCAGAGATATCGAATATTAGGGTTTGGTGGGTTTGAAGTGCTGAAGAGAAACAGAAACCCTCATTTAACAAGGGTTTTGTAGGCTAAAAGTTGGAAGAGATTGTGAGAGCGGTTATCTGATAGGTTTGAACAGGTGACCAGAAACAAAATCCCTAATTAACAGTGTGAGAATAGGGTTTGGTGAGTTAAAATTGGTGTAGTTCAAAATAAACCCTAATTCAACTATGGTTTTGTATGTTTCAAATTGGAAGAAAGTGTGAGAACTTGGGTTTGTAGGCTTTGAACAGGTGAACTAAAACAAAAACCCTAATTCAAAGTGCGAGAATAGGGTTTGGTGAGTTTATATTGGTGAAGTCCATAAGAAAGCCTAATTCAACTATGGTTTTGCAGGTTTCAAATTGGAAGAGAGTGTGAGAACTTGGGTTTGAAGGTTTTGAACATGTGAGCATAAACAAAAACCCTAATTCACCAAGATTGTGAGAAATAGAGTTGGGTGCATTCGATGTGCAGAAGAGAAATAAAAACCTTTTTTAGAACATTGTGAAAACTAGGGTTTGGTTAGTTATAATTGGAGAAGAGAAACAAAAACCTTAATTCGCAGATTGTTTGAGAACTTCGAATTCATGGGTTTAAAGTCGTGAAGAACAACAAAATTTCGAATTCAAATAGTGTTTGAGAATTAAGGTTTTCTGGGATTGGATTGGGGATGAGAAACAAAAATCCTATTTACAACAGGGTTTTTAGGTTTAAAGTTGGAAGAGTGTCTGAGAACAGTTGTTTGGTAGGTTTGAACAGGTGTACCGAAACAGAAACCCTAATTCATATTGTTTCAGAACTAGGGTTTGGGTTGGATTAAATTGGTGAAGTACAACACAAACCCTAATTTAACAATGGATTTGTATGGTTTAAAAATGGAATTAAGTATAATAACTTGGGTTTGGTGGGTTTGAACAGGTGAACAGAAACAAAAACCCTAACTCACAGATATATCGAGTATTAGGGTTTAGTGGGTTTGAAGTGCTGAAGAGAAACGGAAACCCTCATTCAACTAGTGTTTTGAAGGTTAAAAGTTGGAAGCGATTATGAGAACCGTTGTCTGGTTGGTTTGAACAGGTGAATAGAAACAAAATCCCTAATTCACAGTGTCAGAATAGGCTTTGGTGAGTTAAAAATGGTGAAGTCCAAAAGAAAGCCTATTTCAACTATGGTTTTGTAGGTTTCGAATTGGAAGAAAGTGTGAGAACATGGGTTTGAAGAGTTTGAACTGGTGAACAGAAAATAAAACCTTAATTCACCGAGATTGTGAGAAATAGGGTTGGGGGCTTTGAAGTGCGGAAGGGAAACAAAACCCTTTTTTTAGAACATTACGAGAACTAGGGTTCGGTTTGTTAAAATTGGAGAAGAGAAACAGAAACCCTAATTCACACAAAGTTTGAGAATTTGGTTTTCATGGGTTTGGAGTGGTGAAGAGAAACAAAAACCTGAATTCAAGGAGTGTGTGAGAACCAGGGTTTTGTGGGTTTATATTGGTGATGAGAAACATAAACCAAATTTACACAAGGGTTTTTCGGTTGAAAATGGGAAGAGAGTTTGAGAACAATTATTTGGTCGGTTTGAACTCGTGAACCGAAACAGAAACTCTAATTCAAAGAGTGTGAGAACTAGGGTCTCGTGGGATTAGATTGGTGAAATACAATGCAAACCGTAATTGAACAATGCTTTTGTAAGGTTTAAAGATGGAATTGAGTGTGAGAACTAAGGTTTGGTGGGTTGGAATAGGTGAACAAAAACAAAAAACCTAACTCAGTGAGATATTGAGTATTAGGGTTCGGTGGGTTTGAAGTGTTGAAGAGAAACAGAAGCCCTAATTCAACAAGGGTTTTGTAGGCTAAAAGTTGGAAGAGATTGTGAGAACTATCGTCTGGTAGGTTTCAATAGGTGAATATAAACGAAAACCCTAATTCACAGTGTTAGAATAGGGTTTGGTGATGTTAAATTGGTGAATTCCAAAAGAAACCCTAATTGAACTAGGCTTTTGTGAGTTTCAAATTGAAAAAGAGTGTGAGAACTTGGGTTTGAAGGGTTTGAACAGGTGAAAAGAAACAAAAACCCTAATTCACCGAGGTTGTGAGAAATAGGGTTAGGTGGCTTTGAAGTGCAAAAGAAAAACAAAAATCTTTTTTTTTTTTAAGATTGTGAGAACTAGGATTCGGTTAGTTTAAATTGGAGAAGAGAAACAGAAACCCTAATTCATTGTGAGTTTGAGAATTTTGTTTTCATGGGTTTGAAATGGTGAAAAGAAAAAAAAAACCCTATTTACACTAGGGTTCTTAGCTTTAAAATTGGAAGATAGTGTGAGAACTATTGTTTTGTAGGTTTGAACAAGTGAACCAAAATAGAAACCATAATTGACTAAGTGTGAGAACTAGGGTTTGGTGGGATTAAATTGGTGAAGTACAATGCAAACCTTAATTCAACAATGGTTTTGTAAGGTTTAAAGATGGAATTGAGTATGAGAACTAAGGTTTGGTGGGTTTAAACTGGTGAACATAAACAAAAACCCTATTTCACAAAGATATCGAGTATTAGGGTTTGGAGGGTTTGAAGTGCTGATGAGAAACAAAAACCCTAATTCAACTAGGGTTTTATAGGTTAAAAGTTGGACTAGATTGTGAGCACTATTTTCTGGTAGGTTTGGACAGGCGAACAAAAACAAAAACCCTAACTCATAGTGTAAGAATAGGATTTGGTGATGTGAAATTGGTGAAGTCCAGAAGAAACCCAAATTCAACAAGGCTTTTGTAAGTTTCAAATTGGAAGAGAGTGTGAGAACCTGGGTTTGAAGGGTTTAAACTGGTGAACAGAAACAAAAACCCTAATTCACCGAGATTGTGAGAAATAGAGTTGGGTGGCTTCGAAGTGCAGGAGAGAAACAAAAACATTTTTGTAGCAGATTGTGAGAACTAGGGTTCGGTTAGTTTGATTTGGAGAAGAGAAATAGTAACTCTAATTCACAGGGAGTTTGAGAATTTCGTTTTCATAGGTTTGAAGTGGTGGAGAGAAAAAAGACCTGAATTTGCACAGTGCGTAAGAACCAGGGTTTCGTGGATTTGGATTGGTGATGAGAAACATAAGCCCAATTCACACTTGGGTTTTTAGGTTTTAAATTGGAAATGAGTGTGAGAACTGTTGTTTGGTTGGTTTCAACAGGAGAACCGAAACAAAAATCCTAATTCATAGAGTGTGAGAACTAGGGTTTGGTGGGATTAAATTGGTGAAGTACAATGCAAACCCTAATTCAACAATGGTTTTGTAAGGTGTAAAGATAGAATTGAGTATGGGAACTAGGGTTTGGTGGGTTTGAATAGGTGAAGAGAAACAAAAACCCTAACTCAAAGAGATATTGAGTATTAGGGTTTGGTGCATTTAAAGTAGACTTGTCAATGGATCGGATTTTGATCTGAATCCGATCCAATTCCGATCCGATTAGCCGGATATGGATTGAAAATAAAATTCGATAATCCTATTTCTTAACAAATTGGATTTGGATTTATGTCATCCGATCCGATAATAACCCGATCCGATATAAAATATATTTATATATATATAAATATATATTTGATATTTTTATGTGTATATATTTAATATTGTACATATATATAAATGTTAGTTGTTAATTATTTTATTATTTATTAATAATGATTGATCATAAATACAATTATTAAAAGTGTGAATAATTTTGTGTTTCAGTATTTATTGATTTTTGTATTTTTGTATTTTTTTAAGGGTTAATTTCAGTAAACCCTCCTATACTATCCAGATTAATCAACTAACCCCTTGTGTGTCCACTTTGCCCCCTATACTACTCAATTTCATCAAATTACCCCCTTACTTCTCAAAATGCCTAAACTACCCTCAATAGTATAAGGGGGTTTAGTGAATTATTTCGGAAAAAATAATATATACTTTTTGCAAAAAAAAAAAATTCGAAAAAAATTCATATTTTGTTCCAAATATGAATTTTTTTTTCAAAAAATCTTTTTTTTGCGAAAAAGTATACATTATGTTCCAAAATATGAATTTGTTTTTCGAAAAATATTTTTTTTGCAAAAAAGTATATATTATTTTGCAAAATATGAATTTTTTTTTTGAAAAAATAATTTTTTTGCAAAAAATATATATTATGTTCCAAAATATGATTTTTTTCTGAAAAATAATTTTTTGCGAAAAATATATATTATGTTCCAAAATATGATTTTTTTTCCGAAAAATATTTTTTTTGCGAAAAAGTATATACTATGTTCTAAAATATGAATTTTCTTTTCGAAAAATAATATTTTGGAACAAAAATGTATATATTATGTTCCAAAATATGAATTTTTTTTTTTAAAAATAATATTCGGAAAAAAAATCATATTTTGGAACGTAATATATATTTTTCGCAAAAAATTATTTTTCGAAAAAAGAATTCATATTTTGGAACATAATATATAATTTTTCACAAAAAAAATATTTTTCGGAAAAAAAATCATATTTTGGAACCAAATATATATTTTTCGTAAAAAATTATTTTTCATAAAAAAATCATATTTTAGAACATAATATATATTTTTTGCAAAAAAATTATTTTTCGAAAAAACAATTCATATTTTGGAACATAATATATACTTTTTCGCAAAAAAAATATTTTTCGAAAAACAAAATTTATATTTTGGAACATAATATATATATATGAATTTTTTTTTCGAATTTGTTTTTTTTTGCAAAAAGTATATATTATTTTTTTCCGAAATAATTCACTTAACCCCCTTATACTATTGGGGGTAGTTTAGGCATTTTGAGAAATGAGGGGGAAATTTGATGAAATTGAATAGTATAGGGGGCATAGTGGACACACAAGGGGTTAGTTGATTAATCTAGATAGTGTAGGGGAGTTTACTGAAATTAACCCTTTTTTTAATTAGATATTCGAATCAGATATTCTATAATGAAGAAATTCGAATATGAATTAACTAAGTAAAAATCCGTCGAATTATCATATTCGGATCGCGGATCGGGAGTTTTTGTCATCCTTATCAATAGACCTGTCAATAATCCGATTATAATCCGAATCCGATATTAACCGGATATGGATTGAAAATAAAATCCGATAACCCGATTAGGATCCGAATCCGATAATCCTATTTCTTAACAAATTGGATTTGGATTTAACTGATCCGATCCGAATCCGATCCATTGCCAGGTCTAATTTAAAGTGCTGAAGAGAAACAAAAGCCCTAATTCAACTAGGGTTTTTGTAGGCTAAAAGTTTGAAGAGATTGTGAGAACTGTTGTCTGGTAGGTTTGAATAAGTGAACAAAAAAAAACCCGAATTCATAGTGTGAGAATAGGGTTTAGTGATGTTAAATTGGTGAAGTCCAATAGAAACCCTAATTCAACTAGGCTTTTGTAAGTTTCAAATTGGAAGAGGGTGTGAAAACTTGGGTTTTTAGGGTTTGAACAGGTGAATAAAAACAAAAACCCTAATTCACCGAGATTGTGATAAATAGGGTTCGGTGGCTTCTAAGTGCAGAAGAGAAACAAAAACCTATTTTTTTTAAGATTGTGAGAACTATGGTTCGGTTAGTTTGAATTAGAGAAAAGAAACAGAAACCCTAATTCATAGAGAGTTTGAGAATTTGGTTTTCATGGGCTTGAAGTGGTGAAGAGAAATAAAACCCCGAATTCACAGAGTGTGTGAGAACCTTTGTCACGCCCCTAAATTCTTAGGACTCCAAAACCCAAGCCTAAGAGATAAGGGAGTGAATGCGGAAGAAATAAAAATGAAATAAAATCCATTTCAGTCATCAAATACCCATACAAGGGTAAAATAGACATAAAATATCTCAAATATGTCAAAACGATCACACGGGATCGAAAAGGAGGCAAACCGAAACACTCGGTACCTTGATCGAATCATTCTGACCCACCATGTTCACCCAAGGGTAAAATGGTAAAATCAAGGGTAAAATAATAATTTCCAACTATAACTACAAAATTTGTACCTAAAACTAGCAATACGAACAAACGGGACCTAATTTGAAGCCACGAGGAAGGAGATATGAATTTTCAAAAGTGGCGTCAGACAACACCGACCTAAAACTAAAGTTGAGGTACCCCTCTTTCACCAAGGGTAAAATAGTCATTTCAGCTCCAAACTGATCATTTCAAATTTTATCTAGAAAATTTGGACATAGGACGACCCATAGAAAGAAACGGGGGTCCATTCCGACGTGCGAGGAGGAAAATACGAGTTTTCGAACATCGGACATTTCATGCCGCGTGCAGCCCTGCGCGTTGCAGCGCACCGCGCGCGCGCACGCACAGCAGCCATGCGCGGCCTGCTGCGGCTGGCATGTCCAAAACCAAAAAAATGAGATTTTTTTGGAAAATCTGAAAACTGAAATTTTTTTCTAAGTATAGAACCCATCAGCCACTGGTTTATACAGCATTTGCTTAAAGTTTATAAATGCAAAAACGCGAGATTTTGCGATATGGCTTTGTTTTTCGCGCCGTCGGTCCCGAAAAATCATAAATATTGAAAAAGTGAGTTTTTCCTTGGCGGAACCAAAAAATAGTTTCCGAGACATCGGGAAACGCGAAAAATGTAAACTTAGCAAAAATGATTTTTTGTAAGTTTTCATAAAATCTTCCGTCTTGCCCCCGGTCTCCGTTTTTAACTACCGCCGGTTTCTAAAGTTTGAAATCTCTAAGATAATGAATTTGTTTAAATCCATTTCTAAAAACAAGGAAATTTTACCGGGGTTACGGGGGTAGGCGAAAACGGGTTTTTCCGTTCAAAACGAAAGGGTTTGTTTGAAAGCTTAGAAAAATGCCGTTTTCGGCCGGACACCTAATAACCACATTCTATAACTATTATTCACATCACACTCAAGATAAAATAATTTGTACATTTAATGATTACGCCGCACCATGGCAAAATAGGACATAATTTTCATAATACGAACTAGTCTTACATTTCCGGCACCGAAGTGCACCAAAATAATAAAATCCCCGCGCTTTTACAAGTTGGTTTTACATGTGATAAAGGAACATATTTATCGACCTAATGCCCAACAAAATAAAAGTGTGGTCCGCCTCCCATGCACAAAAGGGCGGACATACATCCACACGTCCACGGAGAGACTACGGAACCCTCCCAACGGGATCATCACCTGAAAAATATATAAGGCGTGGGGTGAGCTGACTAGCCCAGTAGAGGAAGCGTCATTGCCTCCATCTCAGTAGTCCGAGTGGTTCAACCCAACCAAGGTTCATGCCACTAATCCTAGGTCGGTCTCTTGTTCCACATGGCTCTCACACCAATCCGGAACCCCATCGAACCCAACAAATAAGTTTTTCCCCAACATGCTCATAATATAATTTACCACAATTATAGCATGCTTCAATAACAATATCATAATCACATATAAGGGATAGTTCAAGTACAATATAACTCAACACACCCCATAATATGCGCTTGCCCAATATAGGTTAACGAATTTATACCCTACTCATTTATAACGAGAAAGAGTACCTCACCGATTCTTCCCAAGTGTTTTTGACATTTCACTTTCAACAAGGAAGGCGGTTGGCACGAGACGACCCGTGCCTAAAGATTCGTATAACGAATGCACGAGACGACCCGCGACTTCGAGAATGAGACGACTCACCCTATACCCCATTCACGGCTCATTATTCCGTAGGATGGGAACACCCCCTGGCCAGTTGTTGCGACGATTCGACACAAAACTACTTACACTTACGAATACATAATCCGTATAAACCCTACACCCATGCTTTTGACACTACATGGTGTACCCCAAAATGCATAAAGGTTCTTATCATAACCATATGCTATCACAATACATGCTTCTATCAAATAACATTATATTGTGTTCAATTTCTCACAAGGCTTACAATTTAGCATTTGTTAAGCAATATATCACAACATAATTTATATCACAAATCATGTTCCCAAAGCCTAATTCATAGTCTAAACTATCAAGACCAACTTGCATATATATATACGGCATATATACACATAGACGCACACACCCTCATACAAAGACAAACACAAATCGTTTTTCCCCTACCTCAATTCCAAGCAAGCTATTTCAAGGATGCCCCAAAGAGGTCTAACTCAAGCTATTCCTCCAAAGGCTCAATATATTAGCTTCCAACTATCAACATACCACACAAACAACAAGATTTACTTATGACATCACAAATGACCAAAAATCATCCTTGTGGGTCAAACCACAAGAATCAAGTCTAACCCTAATGAGTACTAAATTAAGGTTTCATGAAAAAAATGAATTCAAGAGATCAAGAGACTATGAACTCACCTATAGCTTCTTCACAAGACGAAGTCACAAGCTACCATAATTGGAACTCACTTGGTAGTTGGAAAAGGAACTCAACCTTCCATAAACATGAATAAAAAGGAAGAGTAAAATCAATACTAACACAAAAGAATTCATGAACTTGGAAGCTAGGGTTCTTGTGAACAAAACCCTAGAGTAGGAGAGAAACTTACCAAAATAGCTCAAGAACACCACTCTAGACCACACCAAGCAAGGATGGAATGAGAGAGCAAGAGAGGAAACTTATGAAGGAAATAGAGATGAAGAGATGAAGTCTTGCAAATGAGAGAAACTCATAAGTGTAGAGATTCTCCACTCACTCTTCTCACCATCCAATGGTTCAAAATGAATATGGGGGAAAAAGAAATGAATCCAAGGGCTAGGAATAAGTCTTGCCAAGTGGAAGACTTATTACACAAATCACAAAACTCATTATTTTGCCAAACAAGGCCTTATCATCCAAGGGCTTAGAAAAAAGATGGAAATCAAATAACCATCCAATGGTTGAGAAAAAGTCTTGCCAAGTGGATGACCAACAATAATGAATTATTCCATTTAAGAGCCAACCAAACAAGGCCTTATGATCCAAGGGTCTAAAACAAAGATGGGAGAATGAGATCAAGGGCTAGGAATGAGACAACACATGAAAGGTGGAAATGACCAAATTCATCCAAAGTTGGGGTTAATTACAAGATTGCCATCAAGACTCTTAAATACCCTTTTACCCCTTGTCATCCTCTCTAATTACCAAAATGCCACTCATGCCCTAATTCTTACCAAAATCTCTACACTTTCCACTAAGTGTTCCAAATGTGAAATTACTCATTTACCCCTCGGTCATTTCTTTCCCGAAATCGTTTCCAATAATTTTCATTAATTTCAAAATGAAAATACAACATGCTACGTACAATATTTATAACACGTACAACATGTAAGGCATGCTAAAACAATTAAACACATTAAGCACATAAGCACATAATTGTTTAAATAAAAGTTTTAAATTAACTCGTAAAAATACCGGACGTTACAACCTTAGTTTCTTGGGTCTGGATTGGTGATGACAAAAAGAAACCCTATTTACACTAGGGTTCTTAGCTTTAAAATTGGAAGATAGTGTGAGAACTGTTGTTTTACAGGTTTGAACAATTGAACCGAACAAAAACCTTAATTCACAGAGTGTGAGAAGTAGGGTTTGGTGGCATTAAATTGTCAAGTACAATGCAAAACCTAATTGAACAATGGTTTTGTATGGTTTAATGATGGAATTGAGTTTGAGAACTAGGATTTAGTGGGGTTGACCAGGTGAACAGAAACAAATATGCTAACTCACAAATCCTTAAACTAGGGTTTTGTAGGCTAAAACTTGGAAGAGATTGTGAGAACTATTGTCTGGTAGGTTTAAACAGGTGAACAAAAACAAAAATCGTAATTCACAGTGTGAGAATTGGGTTTGGTGATTTTAAATTGGTGAAGTCCAAAAGAAACCATAATTCAACTTGGCTTTTAAAAGTTTGAAATTGGAAGAGAGTGTGAGAACTTGGGTTTGAAGGGGTTGAACAGGTGAACAGAAACAAAAACCCTAATTCACTGAGAGTGTGAGAAATAGGGTTAGGTGGCTTCGAAGTGCATAAAAGAAACAAAAACCATTTTTGAAGAAGATTGTGAGAACTAGGGTTCGGTTAGTTTGAATTGGGTAAGAGAAACATAACCCCTTATTCACAGAGAGTTTGAGAATTTGGTTTTCATGGGTTTTAAGTGGTGAAGAGAAATAAAAACCCAAATTAATGGAGTGTGTGAGAACCAGGGTTTCGTTTGTTTTATTTGGTGATGAGAAGTGGAAACCCAATTTACACTAGGGTTTTTAGGTTTAATTTGGTAGAAAGTGTGAGAACTGTTGTTTGGTTGGTTTGACCATGTGAACCGAAACAAAAACCCTAATTCACAGATTGTGAGAACTATGGTTTGGTTGGATTAAATTGGTGATGTACAATGCAAACCCAAATTCAACAATTGTTTTGTAAGGTTTAAAGATGGAATTGAGTATGAGAACTAGGGTATGGTGGATTTGAACAGGTGAATAAAAAAAATCCTAACTCACAAAGATATAGAGTCTTACGATTTTGTGGGTATAAAGTACTTAATAGAAATAGAAACCATAATTCAACTAGGGTTTTGTAAGCTAGAAGTTGGAAGAGATTTTGAGAACTATTTTCTGATAGGTTTGAAGAGGTGAACATAAACAAAAACCCTAATTCAGAGTGTGAGAATCTGGTTTGGTGATGTTAAATTGGTGAAGTCGAAAAGAAACCATAATTAAATTAGGGTTTTGTATGTTTCAAATTGGAATAGAGTGTGAGAACTCGGGTTTGAAGGGTTTGAACAGGTGAACATAAATAAAAACCCTAAATCACCGAGATTATGAATAAAAGGGTTGGGTAACTTCGAAGTGTAGAAGAGAAATAAAAACCTTTTTTTTAGAAGATTGTGAGAACTAGGGTTTGATTAGTTTGAATTGGAGAAGAGAAACAGCAGCCCAAATTCGGATAGAGTTTGAAATTTGGTTTTCATGGGTTTGAAGTGGTGAAGAGAAAAAAAACAAGAATTCATGGAGTGTGTGAGAACCAGGGTTTCGTGGGTTTGGATTTTTGATTAGAAATAGAAACCCAATTTACACTAGGGTTTTTAGATTTATAATTGGAACAAAGTGTGAGAACTGTTGTTTCGTAGGTTTGAATTGGTGAATCGAAACAGAAACCCTAATTCACAGAGTGTGAGAACTATGGTTTGGTGGGTTTAAATTGGTGAAGTACAATAATGGTTTTGTAAGGTTTAAAGATGGAATTACGTATGAGAACTAGGGTATGGTGGGTTTGAACAGGTGAACAGAAAAAAAAAATTTAACTCTCAGAGATATCGAGTATTACATGTTGGTGGGTTTGAAGTGCTAAAGAGAAACAGAAAACCTAATTCATGTAGGGTTTTATAGGCTTAAAGTTGCAAGAGATTGTGAGAACAGTTGACTACTGGGGTTAAACAGGTGAAGAGAAATAAAAACCATAATTCATAGTGTGAGAATAGGGTTTGGTGATGTTAAATTGGTGAATTCCCAAAGAAACCCAAATTTAACTAGGCTTTTGTAAGTTTAGAATTGGAAGAGAGTCTGAGAACATGGGTTTGAAGGGTTTGAACAGAAACAAAAACCCTAATTCACCGAGATTGTGAAAAATAGGGCTGGGTGGCTTCGAAGTGCAGAAGGGAAACAAAAACACTAATTAGGTTAGTTTGAATTGGAGAAGAGAAATAAAAACCCTAATTCGCACAGAATTCGAGAATTTGGTTTTCATGGGTTTGAACTGGTGAAGAGAAACAAAACCCCGAATTCAAAGAGTGTGTGAGAACCATAGTTTCTTGGGTCTGGATTGGTGATGAGAAAAAGAAACCCTATTTAATCTAAGGTTTTTAGGTTTAAAATTGGAAGAGAGTGTGAGAACTGTTGATTGGTTGGTTTGGAAAGGTGAACCGAAAAAGAAACCCTAATTTACAAAGTGTGAGAACTAGGGTTTGGTGGGATTAAATTGGTGAACTACAATGCAAACCCTAATTCAACAATGGTTTTTTAAGGTGTAAAGATGGAATTGAGTAAGAGAACTAGGATTTGGTGGGTTTGAACAGGTGAACAAAAAAAAATACCTAACTCACAAAGATATTGAGTATTTAGGTTTGGTGGGGTTTGAACTGCTGAAGACAAACAGAAACCGTAATTCAACTAGGGCTTTTTAGGCTAAAAGTTGGAAGAGATTGTGAGAACTTTTGTGTTGTAGGTTTGAACACGTGAAGAGAAACAAAAACCTTAATTCAGAGTGTGAGAATAGGGTTTGTTGATGTTAAATTGGTGAAGTCCAGAAGAAACCCTAATTCAACTAGGCTTTTGTAAGTTTTAAATTGCAAAAGAGTGTAAGAACTTCGGATTGAAGGGAACAGGTGAACAGAAACAAAAACCCTAATTCAACGAGATTGGGATAAATAGGGTTGGGTGGCTTTAAAATGCAGAAGAGAAAAAAAAACATTTTTTTTCAGAAAATTTCGAGAACTAGGGTTTGGTTACATTGAATTAGAGAATAGAAAGAGAAACCCTAATTCACAGAAAGTTTAAGAATTTGTTTTCATAGGTTTGAAGTGGTGAAGAGAAACAAAACCCCATATTCACAGAGTGTGTGAGAACAATAGTTTCTTCGGTCTGGATTGGTGATGAGAAAAAGAAACCCGATTTACACTAGGGTTTTTAGGTTTAAAATTGGAAGAGAGCATGAGAACTGTTGATTGGTAGTTTTGAATACATTAATCGAAACAAAAACCCAAATTCACAGAGTGTGAGAACTTGGGTTTGGTGGGATTAAATTGGTGAAGTACAATGCAAACCCTAATTCAACAATGGTTTTGTAAGCTTTAATGATGGAATTGAGAATGAGAACTAGGGTTTGGTGGGTTAGAACGGGTGAACAGAAACAAAAATCCTAAGTCACAGAGATATTGAGTATTAGGGTTTTGTAGGTTTGAAGTGCTGAAGAGAAATAGAAACCCTAATTAAACAAGGGTTTTGTAGGCTAAAAGTTGGAAGAGAATGTGAGAATAGTTGTCTGGTAGGTTTGGACAGGTGAACAAAATCAAAAACCTTAATTTACATTGGGAGAATAGGTTTTGCTGATGTTACATTGGTAAAATCCAGAAGAAACCCTAATTTAACTAGGCTTTTGTAAGTTTGAAATTGGAAAAGAGTGTGAGAACTTGGGTTTTAAGGGTTTAAATAGGTGAACAGAAACAAAAATCCTAATTCACCGAGATTGTGAGAAATAGGATTGGGTAGCATCGAAGTGCAGAAGAGAAAAACACATTTTTTTCAGAAGATTGTGAGAACTAGGGTTTGGTTAGTTTGAATTGGATAACAGAAACAGAAACCTTAATTCACAGAAAGTTTAAGAATTTATTTTTCATGGGATTGAAGTGGTGAAGAGAAACAAAACCCAGTATTCACAGAGTGTGTGAGAACCACAATTTCTTGGGTCTGGATTGGTGTTGAGAAAAAGAAACCCTATTTACACTAAGGTTTTTAGGTTTAAAATTACAACAATGTGTGAGAACTGCTGCTTGGTAGGTTTGAACAGGTGAACCAATACAGAAACCCTAATTCACATAGTGTGAGAACTAAGTTTTGGTGTCATTAAAATAAAAACCCTATTTTAACAATGATTTTGTAAGGTTTAAAGATGGAATTGAGTATGAAAACTAGGGTATGGTAGGTTTGAACAGGTGAATAGAAACAAAAACCCAAACTCACAGAGATATCAAATATTTGGGTTTGGTGGATTTGAAGTGCTGAGGAGAAACAAAAACCGTAATTCAATTAGGGTTTTGTAGGTTAAAAGTTGGAAGAGATTGTGTGACCTATTGTCGGGTAGGTTTGAACAGGTGAACAGAAACATAAACAAAATCCCTAATTCACCGAGATTATGAGAAATAGGGTTGGGTGGCTTGGATGTGCAGAAGAGAAAAAAAAACCTTTTTTTTAGAAGATAGTGAGAACTAGGGTTCGGTTAGTTTGAATTGGAGAAGAAAAATAGAAACCCAAATTTACAGAGAGTTTGAAAATTTGTTTTCAAGGGTTTGAAGTGGTGTAGAAAAACAAAAACCCGAATTCACGGTGTCTGTGAGAACTAGGGTGTTTTGTGGGTTTTGATTGGTGATGAGATACAGAAACCCAATTTACACTAGGGTTTTTAGATTTAAAATTGGAAGAGACTGTGAGAACTGTTGTTCGGTAGGTTTGAACAGGTGAACCGATACAAAAATCCTAATTCAGAGAGTGTGAAAACTAGGGTTTGCTGGGTTTAAATTGGTGAATTACAATGCAATCCCTAATTGAACAATGGTTTTGTAAGGTTTGAAGAAGGAATTGAGTATCAGAACTAGGGTATGGTGGGTTTGAACATGTGAACATAAACAAAAACACTAACTCACAGAGATATCGAGTATTAGGGTTTTGTGGGTTTAAAGTGCTTAAGAGAAACAAAAATCTTAATTCAACTAGGGTTTTGAAGAATAAAAGTTGGAAGAGATTCTGACAACTGTTGTCTTGTTGGTTTGAACATGTGAAATATAACTGAAACCATAATTCACAGTGTGAGAATAAGGTTTGGTGATGTTAAATTGGTGAAGTCCAAAAGAAAAACTAATTCAACTTTGCTTTTGTAAGTTTCAAATTGGATGAGATTGTAAGAACTTGGGTTTGAACAGGTGAACAGAAATAAAAAACCCAATTCACCGAGATTTTGAAAAATAGGGTTGGGTGGCTTGGATGTGCAGAAGAGAAAAAAAAACCTTTTTTTTAGAAGATAGTGAGAACTAGGGTTTGGTTAGTTTGTATTGGAGAAGAGAAACAAAAACTCTAATTCACATAGAGTTTGAAAAATTGGTTTTCATGGGTTTGAAGTGGTGTAGAAAAACAAAAACCCGAATTCACTGAGTGTGTGGGAACTAGGGTTTTGTGGGTTTGAATTGGTGATGAGATACAGAAACCCAGTTTACACTAGGGTTTTTTGATTTAAAATTGGAAGAGACTATGAGAACTGTTGTTTAGTAGGTTTGAGTAAGTGAACTGATACAAAAACCCTAATTCACAGATTGTGAGAACTAGGGTTTGGTGGGTTTAAATTGGTGAAGTACAACGCAATCCCTAATTGAACAATGGTTTTATAAGGTTTGAAGAAGGAATTGAGTATCAAAACTAGGGTATGGTGGGTTTGAATACGTGAACAGAAACAAAAACCCTAACTCACAGAGATATCAAGTATTAGGGTTTTGTGGGTTTAAAGTGGATAAGAGAAACAAAAATCCTAATTCAACTAGGGTTTTGTAGAATAAAAGTTGGAAGAGATTTTGAGAATTGTTGTCTTGTAGGTTTGAACATGTGAAATGTAACTGAAACCCTAATTTGCAGTGTGAGAATAGGGTTTGGTGATGTTAAATTGGTGAAGTCCAAAAGAAACACTAATTCAACTAGGCTTTTGTAAGTTTCGAATTGGGAGTGTGAGAACTTGGTTTTAGTCACTAATTAACCCTAGAGGAGGGGGGGCGGGGGGGGTGGATTGAATAGGGTTTAAAAACGATTATTAAGTTATTTTTAACAATTACTAGCAATAACCACAATTCTCTATATTTGTTTACAAAGTAAGATTACAATGAAAAACTTAATTTAATTTATCAAGCTATTTACCACAATATAAATTAAGCATGCAAGATAACAAAATAAGGAGATAGAGATAGAGAGATTGACACCATGAGTTTTATGAGGTTCGATAACTCCTAGTCCTCGGTTCAAAGAATCCTCTTCCTTGAGACTTTCCCAATCCTCACATTATGACTCTTCCTTCAATATGTGGAATAGTAAAACCTTTACGCAAGAGCTAACTGGCTTGTCCCACAATAAAGAGAACAATCCTCCCTTGAAACAATGGGCTTCACTTACCCAAGATCACAAATTTATGTATGCAATCAATATATCACTCAAGAATAAAAAACACTCGAAAACCCTAAGGTTTTTATGGATGATAGATCAATATAAGCTCAAGTGTTTTAGGTGATATTTCAAAAACTCTAGATATATATTCTCAAAAGATATTTTCAAGGAGAGAATAAGCAAAGAGCTAGAGTTTAAATCTTCAAAATGATTTGAGTGAAAAATGAGATTTCTTTCTTCTTGCTTTCAAAAGACTTTTCAAAGAGTGCTTGAGAGAAAATAAGAGATGAAGATTTTTCAGAAAATTTCTCACACAAGAACCTTGTCTTTCAATCCCATATCTCATTCTATATATAGTGAAGCATTAGGGTTTGGAGAGTGAATCTCACCTTAGGAAGTTTGGAGAGTGAGATCTGAAAAGTAGAAAGAATAATCACAAAGTAATGGGCAAAAATATACTTAGATATACTTTTCCTTAAAATACTGAGGCACCCAGTCGACTGCCTCCAAGTTGTATTTTAAAATATTTTCCCCAACGGCTATGGCTAGTCGACTGCCTCAGGCAATCAAATGCCTTTATAACTTCCTGTTTAATCCAGTCGTTGGGCCCTTGGCCAGTCGACTGAGTGACTCCAAGAAATTGTTTCAAGGTTCGTTTTTGACCCGTTTTGAGTTCGATTCTTTAATCACTTGAGCTTATAAGACAAATCAACGTATAGAATACCTTGTTACAATATTCTCACCCCGACCTATCTACCCCACGTCTTGAGTCTTCAGCTTTCGCCTTTCGTTGACCCTTTTGTCCTTTTCTGATTTTGCTCTTGAGTTACCTTTTCGCTTACGCTTTTTGTGTTTGTATTCTTTCCGAATCATTCTCCTGTCCCTACCGAAACACTTAGCTCAAAATTATATTAGTACCAAACACGTTTTTCAATGTTTTGTTAATATCAAAATAAGAATTATTGTCCGAAATAAAATTTCAATGCAAACACTTAGGTTGGAAGGGTTTGAACAGGTGAACAGAAACAAAAACCCTAATTCACTGAGATTGAGAGAAATAGGGTTGGGTGGCTTGGAAGTGCAGAAGAGAAAAAAAACCTTTTTTTAGAAGATAGTGAGAACTAGGGTTCAGTTAGTTTGAATTGGAGAAGAGAAATAAAAACCCTAATTCATAGAGAGTTTCAAAATATTGTTTTCTTGGATTTGAAGTGGTGAAGAGAAACAAAAAACCAAATTCAGGGAGTGTGTGACAACTAGGTTTTTGTGGGTTTGAATTGATGATGAGAAATAGAAACCCAATTTACACTAGGGTTTTGGATTTAAAATTGGAAGAGACTGTAAGAACTGTTGTTCGGTAGGTTTGAACAGGTGAACCGATACAAAAACCCTAATTCACAGAGTGTGAGAACTAGGGTTCGATGGGTTTAAATTGGTGAAGTACAACGTAATCCCTAATTCAACATTGCCTTTGTAAGGTTTAAAGAAGGAATTGAGTATTAGAACTAGGGTATGGTGGGTTTGAACAGGTGAACATAAACAAATACCCAAACTCACGAAGATATGGAGTATTAGGGTTTTGTGGGTTTAAAGTGCTTAAGAGAAACATAAATCCTATTTCAACTAGGTTTTTGTAGGCTAAAAGTTGGAAGAGATCGTGAGAACAGTTGTCTGGTAGGTTTGAAGAGGTGAACAAAAAGAAAAAAATTAATTCATAGTGTGAGAATAGGGTTAGGTTATGTTAAATTGGTAAAGTCCAAAAAAAACCCTAATTTAACAAGGCTTTTGTAAGGTTCAAATTGGAAGAGAGTGTGAGAACTTGAGTTTCAAGGGTTTGAACAGGTGAACATAAACAAAAACCTTAATTCACCGAGATTTTGAGAAATAGGGTTGGGTGGCATCGATGTTCGGAAGTGAAAAAAATTCCTTGTTTCAGAAGGATGTGAGAACAAGGGTTCAGTTAGTTTGAATTGGAGAAGAAAAAAAGAAACCCTATTTCACTTAGAGTTTGAGAATTTTGTTTTCATGGGTTTACAGTGGTGAAGAGAAACAAAAATCCGAATTCACGGAGTATGTGAGAACCTTGGTTTTGTGGGATTAGATTGGTGATGAGAAACATAAACCAATCTAGGTTTTTTAGATATTAAATTGGAAGAGAGTCTGATAACTGTTGTTTGGTAGGTTTGAACAGGTGAACCGAAACATAAACCATAATTCACACAGTATGAGATCTATGGTTCAGTGGGTTTAAATTGGTGAAGTAGAATGGAAACCCTAATTCAACAATGGTTTTGTAAGGTTTAAAGAAGGAATTGAGTATGAGAACTAGGGGATGGTGGGTTTGAACTAGTGAATAGAAACAAAAACCCTAACTCACTGGGATATCGAGTATTAGGGTTTGGTGGCTTTGAAGTGCTGAGAAAAACTGTTGTTTGGTAGGATTCAACGGCTGAACAGAAATGAAAATCCTAATTCACAGTGTGAGAATAGTGTTTGGTGATGTTGAATTGGTGAAGTCCAAAAGAAACCCTAATTCAATAAGGTTTTGTAAGTTTCAAATTCGAGGAGAGTGTGAGAGCATCGGTTTCGAGTGTTTGATAAGGTTAACAAAAAAAAAACCTTAATTCACCGAGATTGTGAGAAATAGGATTAGGTGGATTCAAAGTTCGGAAGAGATAAAAAAATATTTTTTCTAGAAGATTGTGAGAATTAGGGTTCAGTTAGTTTGAATCGGAGAATAGAAACAGAAACCCTAATTCGCATAGAGTTTAAGAATTTGGTGTTCATGGATTGAAGTGGTGAAGATAAAAAAATCCGAATTCACAGAGTGTGTGAGAACCTGGGTTTTGTGGATTTGGATTGGTGATGAGAACCATAAACCCAATTTACACTAGGGTTTTTTGATTTAAAATTGGAAGAGAGTGTGATAACTGTTGTTTGGTAGGTTTAAATAGGTGAACCGAAACAGAAACCCTAATTCACAGAGTGTGAGAACTATGGTTTGGTGGGTCTAAATTCGTGAAGTACAACGCAAACCCTACTTCAATAACGGTTTGGTAAAGATTGAAGATGGAATTGTGTATGAGAACTAGGGTCTGGTGGGTTTGAACATGTGAATAGAAATTAAAACCTTAACTCACAAAGAAATCGAGTATTAGGGTTTGGTGGGTTTAAAGTGCTTAAGAGAAATAGAAACCCAAACTAAACTTCGGTTTTATAGGCTAAAAGTTGGAAGAGACTGTGAAAACTGTTGTCTGGTAGGTTTGAATAGGTGAACTGTAAAAACATCCTAATTCGCAGTTTCAGAATTTGGTTTGGTGAATGTAAATTATTGAATTCCAAAAGAAACCCTAATTCACACAGAGTTTGAGAATTTGGTTTTCATGGGTTTGAAGTGGTGAAGAGAAACAAAACCCAGAATTCATAGAGTGTGTGAGAAACATCGTTTCTTGGGATTGGATTGGTGATGAGAAACAGAAACCTTATTTACACTAGGATTTTTAGGTTGAAAATTGGAAGAGAGTGTGAGAATTGTTGTTTGGTAGGTTTGAACAGGTGAACCAAAACAGAAACCCTAATTCACAGAATGTGAGAACTATTGTCTGGTGGGTTTAAATTGGTGAAGTAAAACGCAAACCCTAATTCAACAGCGGTTTTGTAAGGTTTAAAGATGGAATTGAGTATGAGAACTAGGGTATGGTGGGTTTGAACACGTGAATAGAAAGAAAAACCTTAACTCACAAAGATTTCGAGTATTAGGGTTTGGTGGTTTTGAAGTGCTGAAGAGAAACAGAAACCCTAATTCAATTAGGGTTTTGGAGGCTAAATGTTGGTAGAGATTGTGAGAACGGTTGTTTGGTAGGTTTTAACAAGTGAACTGAAAACAAAACCCTAATTCACAGTGTGAGAATAGGGTTTTGTGATGTTAAATTTGTGAAGTCCAAAAGAAACCCTCATTCAACAAGGCTTTTGTATGTTTGAAATTGGAAGAGAGTGTGAGAACTTTGGTGTGAAGGGTTTGAACAAGTGAACCGAAGTGCAGTAGTGAAACAAAAACATTTTATTTGAAACATTGTGAGAATTACGGTTCGGTTAGTTTCAATTGGAGAAGAGAAACAAAAACCCTAATTCAAATAAAGTTTGAGAATTTGGTTTTCATGGGTTTGAGGTGGTGAAATGAAACAAATCCCCGAATGCACAGAATGTGTGAGAACCATAGGGTGCGTTTGGAAACTAGTGTATTCGTTTTCGTTTTTTATCTCTTGAGAACAAAAAAATTTCTTTTTCTTGTCCTGAGGGTAAACCGGAAACAAAAACATGCTTGGTTGGAAATTTTGTGTAAAACATTTTCGGGAATAAAAAAAAACACGTTTTTGAGATTTATTTGGAATAAAAAGTAGAAAACAAATTGTTAAATGGTGAGATTAAGTTTGACTCGATTGTCATCCCTTATACAAACCAGCTACAATGTACACTTCAAAGTCTTCCATACAACAATGAACAAGACCACTCTAATGTTGTTCAAAAGATTAGCATATAGGAATATATATATATATATATATATATATATAAGTAGTAGCATGTATAAAGACCACATCACCCCAATTCAATTGGGGGTGTCAAGTTGCAGAGGTAAGGGTTTGTGTTGGTGGTGGTGTCGATTTGCATGGTGGGGGTTTGTGGTGGTGGTGGTGGGGGTTAGGGTTTGGAGGCTGAAGAGGGAACAATTAAAAAAAAAATTCGCTGAGAACAAATAGTGCCGAAAATAAAAAAAAAAACCATTTTGGTGTTCTCAAATTTTGAACTATTTTGGTGAGAAAACAGTTTTTTTACTGTTCACGAAAATAAAAACCATCAAAGGATCCCAAACGCATTTTTGTTCCCGTGAACAGTGGAAAAAACAAGAACAAAAACGGAAACACCAGTTTCCAAATGCATCCATAGTTTCTTGGGTCTGCATTGGTGATGAGAAACAGAAACCCTATTTACACTAGGGTTTTTAGGTTTAAAATTGGAAGAGAGTGTGAGAACTGTTGTTTGGTAGGTTTGAACAGGTGAACCGAAACAAAAACCCTAATTCATAGAGTGCTAGTGTTTTGTGGAACTAAATTGGTGAAGTACAATGTAAACCCTAATTCGACAATGGTTTTGTAAGGTTTAAAGATGGAATTGAGTATGGGAACTAGGGTTTGGAGGGTTGGAATAGGTGAACAGAAACAAAAACCCTAACTCACAGAGATAATGATTATTAGGGTTTGGTGGGTTTGAAGGGCGGAGAAGAAACATAAACCCTAATTCAACTAGGGTTTTGTAGGCTAAAAGTGGGAAACGATTCGGACATATGTTGTCTGGTAGGTTTGAAGAGGTGAATTGAAACAAAAACCGTATCTCACAGTGTGAGAATAGGGTTTTGGTGATGTTAAATTGGTGAAGTCCACTAGAAATCGTAATTCAAGTAGGCTTTCGTAACTTTGAAATTGGAAGAGAGTATGAAAACTTGGCTTTGAAGGTTTTGAATAGGTGAACGGAAACAAAAACCCTAGTTCACCAAGATTGTGAGAAATAGGGTTGGTGGATTCTAAGTGCAGAAGAGAAACAAAAACCATTTTTAGAGAATATTGTGAGAACTAGGGTTTGGTTATTTTCAATTGGAGAATAGAAATACAAACGCTAATTCACATAGAGTTTGAGAAATTGGTGTTCATGGGTTTGAAGTGGTGAAGACAAACAAAACCCTAAATTCACAGTGTGAGAACCATAGTTTCTTGGGTCTGGATTGGTGATGAGAAACAGAAACCCTATTTACACTAGGCTTTTGAGGTTTAAAATTGGAAGAGTGTGTGAGAACTGTTGTTTGTTAGGTTTGAACAGGTGAATCGAAATGGAAACCCTAATTTACAAAGTGTGAGATCTAGGGTTTGGTGGGTTTAAATTTGTGTAGTACAACGCATAACGTAATTCAACAATGGTTTTGTAATGTTTATTGATGGAATTTAGTATGAGAACTATGGTTTGGTGGGTTTCAACAGCTGACCAGAAACAGAAACCCTAACTCACAGAGACATCGAGTTTTAGGGTTCGTGGGTTTGAAGTGTTGAAGAGAAACATAAACCCTAATTCAACTAGGGTTTTGCAGGCTAATACTTGGAAGAGATTGTGAGATCAGTTGTCTGGTTGGTTTGAACAGGTGAATTGAAATAAAAACCCTAATTTACAGTGTGAGAATAGGTTTTGGTGATGTTAAATTAGTGTAGTAAAAAAGAAACCCTAATTGAACTAGGCTTTTGTAAGTTTGAAATTGGAAGAGAGTGTGAGAACTTGGGTTTAAAGGGTTTGAAAAGGTGAACGGAAACAAAAACCCTAATTCACCGAGATTCTGATAAATAGGGTTGGGTAGCTTCGAAGTGGAGAAGAAAATAGAAGATTTTGATAACTAGGGTTCGGTTAGTTTGAATTAGAGAAGAGAAATAGAAACCCTTATTCACACAGAGTTTGAGAATTATTTTTTCATGGGATTGAAGTGGTGAAGAGAAACAAAACCCTGAATTCACATAGTCTTTGGGAACCATAGTTACCAGCGTCTGGATTGGTAATGATAAAAAGAAACCCTATTTACACAAGGATTTTTAGGCTTAAAATTGGAAGAGAGTTTGAGAATTGTTGTTTCGTAGGTTTAAGCCGGTGAACCGAAACAGAAACGCTAATTCATAGTGGGAGAACTAGGGTTTGGTGGGTTTAAATTGGTGATGTACAATGCAAACCCTAATTCAACAATGGTTTTGTAAGATTTAAAGATGGAATTGAGTATGAGAACTAGGGTTTGGTGGGTTTGAACAAGTGAACAGAAACAAAAACCCTAACTCACAGAGATATCGAGTATTTAGCTATGGTGGGATTGAAAGGCTGAATAGAAAAAGAAACCCTTATTCAACTAGGGTTTTGTAGGCTAAAAGTTGGAAGAGATTGTGAGATTTATTGTTTGGTAGGTTTGAAAAGGTGAATTGAAACAAAACCCTAATTCACGGTGTGAGAATAGGGTTTGGTGATGTTAAATTGGTGAAGTCCAAAAGAAACCCTAATTCAACTAGGATTTGTATGTTTGAAATTGTAAGAGAGTGTGAGAACTTGGGTTTGAAGGGTTTGAACGGATGAATGGAAACAAAAACCCTAATTCACCGAGATTCTAGGAAATAGGGTTGGGTGGCTTCGAACTGCAGAAGAGAAACAATAATTTTTTTTTAGAAGATTGTGAGAAATATGGTTCGGTTGGTTTGAATTAGAGAAGAGAAAGAGAAACCCTAATTCACACAGAGTCTAAGAATATTTTTTTCATTCGTTTGGAATGGTGAAGAGAAACAAAACCCCGAATTCACAGTCTGTGAAAACCATTGTTTCTAGGGTCTGGATTGGTCATAAGAAACAAAAACCCTATTTACACTAGGGTTGTTAAGTTTAAAATTTGAAAAGAGTGTGAGAACTGTTATTTGGTTGGTTTGAACAGGTAAACAGAAACTGAAACTCTAATTCATAGAGTGTGAGAACTAGGGTTTGGTGGTGTTAAATTGGTGAAGTATAAAGCAAACCCTAATTTCATAATGGTTTTGTAAGGTTTAAAGATGGAATTGAGTATGAGAACTAGGGTTTGGTGGGTTTGAAACGATGAATAGAAACAACTAGGGTTTTGTAGGCTGAAAGTTGGAAGAGATTGTGAGATCTGTTGTCTGGTTGGTTTAAAAAGGTGAACAGAAAAAAAAACCTTAATTCACCAAGATTGTGAGAAATAGGGTCGGGTGCCTTCTAAGTGCAGACAAGAAACAAAAACCTTTTTTCTTGAAGATTATGAGAACTAGGGTTTGGATTGTTTGAATTGGAGAAGAAAAACAGAAACCTAATTCACACGGAGTTTGAGAATTTTATTTTCATGGGTTATAAGTTGTGAAGATAAACAAAACCAAATATTCATAGAGTGTGAGAGAACCATAGTTTCTAGGGTCTGGATTGGTGATGAGAAACAGAAACCCTATATACAGTAGGGTTTTTAGGTTTAAAATTGGAAGAGAGTGTCAAAACTATTGTTTGGTAGGTTTGAACAGGTGCACCGAGACAGAAACCCTAATTCACAAAGTGTGAGAACTAGGGTTTGGTGAGTTTTAATTGGTTAAGTACAACACAAACCCTAATTCAACAATGGAAGACAATGTGAGAACTTCGGTTTGAAGGATTTGAATCGGTGAACGGAAACAAAAACCCTAATTCACCGAGATTGTGAGAAGTTGGGTTGGGTGGCTTGTAAGTGCAGAAGAGAAACAAAAACAATTTTTATAGAAGATTGTTAGAACAAGGGTTCGACTTTTTTGAATTGGAGAAGAGAAATAAAACCCTAATTCACACAGAGTTTGAGAGTTTGGTTTTCATCGGTTTTAAGTGGTGAAGTCAAACAAAACCCCTAATTCACAGAGTGTGTGAGAACCATAGTTTCTTGGGTCTGGATTGGTGATTAGAAACAGAAACCGTATTTACACTAGGGTTTTGAGGTTTAAAATTAGAAGAGTGTGTGAGAACTGTTGTTTGGTAGGTTCGAACAGGTGAACCGAAATAGAAACCGTACTTTTCAGAGTGTGAGAACTAGGGTCTGGTGGGTTTAAATTGGTGAAGTACAACACAAAACGTAATTCAACAATGGTTTTGTAAGGTTTAAAGATGGAATTGAGTATGAGAACTAGGGTTTGGTGGGTTTGAACAGGTGAACAAAACAAAAACCCTAACTCACGGAGATATCGAGTATTAGGGTTAGTTGGTTGGAAGTGCTGAAAAGAGAAACAGAAACCCAAATTCAACTAAGGTTTTATAGGCTAAAGAGACTGTGAGATCTGTTGTCTGGTAGGTTTAAAGAGGTGAACTGAAACAAAAACCCTAATTCACAGTGTGAGAATAGGGTTTGGTGATATTAAATTAGTGAAGTAAAAAAGAAACTATAATTCAAGTAGGCTTTCGTAAGTTTGAAATTGGAAAAGAGTGTGAGAACTTAGCTTTGAAGTGTTTCAATCGGTGAACGAAAAAAAAATGCTAATAAACCGAGATTGTGAGAAATAGGGTTTGGGTGTCTTCTATGTGCAGAAGAGAAACAAAAACAATTTTTTTAAAAGATTGTGAGAACTAGAGTTCGGTTAGATTGAATTGGAGAAGAGAAATAAAAACCCTAATTCATAGAGAGTTTGAGAATTTGGTTTTCATGGGTTTGAAATGGTGAAGAGAAACAAAACCCTGAATTCACTGAGTGTGTGACAACCATAGTTTCTAGGGTCTGGAATGGTGATGTGAAACAGAAACCTAATTTACACTAGGGTTTTTAAGTTTAAAATTGGAAGAGAGTGTGAGAACTGTTATTTGGAAGGTTTGAGCAGGTGAACCGAAACAGAAATGCTAATTCATAAAGTGGGAGAACTAGGGTTTGGGTGGTTTAAATTGGTGAAGTACAATGGAAACCCTAATTCAACAATGGTTTTGTAAGGTTTAAAGATGGAATTGAGTATGAGAACTAGGGTTTGGGGGTTTGAATAGGTGAATAGAAAGAAAAACTCTAAATAAAAAACCCTTATTCAACTAGGGTTTTGTAGGCTAGCTAAAAGTTGGAAGAGATTGTGAGATTTGTTGTTTGGTTGGTTTGAACAGGTGAATTGAAATAAAAACCCAAATTCACAGTGTAAGAATATGGTTTGGTGATGATAAATTTGTGTTGTCCAACGGAAACCCTAATTCAACTAAAAGTAAGTTTGAAATTGGAAGAGAGTGTGAGAACGTGGGTTTGAAGGCTTTGAATAGGTGAAAGGAAACAAAAACCCTAATACGCCGAGATTCTGATAAATAGGGTTGGGTGGATTCGAAGTGCAGAAGAGAACCAAAATCATTTTTTTAGAACATTGTGAGAACTAGGGTTTGGTTGGTTTGAATTTGAGAAGTGAAACGAAAACCCTAATTCACATAGAGTTTGAGAAATTGGTTTTCATTAGTTTGAAGTGGTGAAGAGAAACAAATCTCGAAATTCTCAAAGTGTGTGAGAACCATAGTTTTATGGGTCTGGATTAGTGATCAGAAAAAGAAACCCTATTTACACTAGGCTTTTTAGGTTTAAAATTGGAAGAGAGTGTGAGATTGTTGTTTGGTAGATTTGAACTAGTTAACGGAAACAAAAACACTAATTTACAAAGTGTGAGAACTAGGATTTTGTGGGATTAAATATGTGAAGCGCAATGCAAACCTTAATTCAACAATGGTCTCTTAAGGTTTAAAGATTGAATTGAGTAAAACAACTAGGGTTTGGTGGGTTTGAACAGGTAAACAAAAACAAAAACCCCAACTTAGAGATATCGAGTATTTGGGTTTGGTGGGTTTGAACTGCTGAAGGGAAATAGAAACCCTAATTCAACTAGGGTTTTGTAGGCTAAAAGTTGGAAGAGATTGTGAGGTCTGTTGTTTGGGAGGTTTGAACAAGTGAATTGAAACAAAAACCCTAATTCACAGTGTGAGTATAGGGTTTGGTGATACTAAATTGTTGAAGTCCAAAAGAAACCCTAATTCAATTACGCTTTTGTAAGTTTGAAATTGGGAAAAAGTGTTAGAACTTTGGTTTGAACCGGTGAACGAAAACAAAAACCCTAATTCACCGAGATTGTGAGAAAAGGGGTTGGGTGGTTTCGAAGTACAGAAGAGAAACAAAATCCCTTTTTTAGAAGACTGTGAGAAGAACTAGGGTTTCGCTAGTTTGAATTGGAGAAGAAAAACATAAACCTTAATTAACACATAGTTTGAGAAAAAAAATTTCATGGGTTTGAAATGGTGAAGAGAAACAAAAACCCGAATTAATCGAGTGTGTGAGCACCAGGGTTTGATGGGTGTGGATTGGTGATGAGAAACAGAAACCCAATTTACACTAGGGTTGGTAGATTTAAAATTGGAAGAGAGTGTGAGAACTATTGTTTGGTAGGTTTGAACAGGTGAACCGAAACAAAAACCCGAATTCATATAGTGTGAGAACTAGGGTTTGGTGGGATTAAATTTGTGAAGTACAATGAAAACCCTAATTCAACAATGGTTTTGTATGGTTTAAAAATGGAATTGAGCATAAGAACTAAGGTTTGTTGGGTTTGTACAGGTGAACAGAAACAAAACCACTAACTCACAGAGATATCGAGTATTAGGGTTTGGTGGGTTTGAAGTGCTGGGGAGAAACAGAAACCCTAATTCAACTAGGGTTTTGTAGGGTAAAATATGGAAGAGATTGTGAGAACTGTTGTCTGGTCGGTTTGAACAGGAGAACAGAAATAAAAACCCTTATTCACAATGTGAGAATAGAGTTTGGTGATATTAAAATGGTGAAGTCCAAAAGAAACCCTAATTCAACTATGCTTTTGTAAGTTCTAAATTCGAAGAAAGTGTGAGAACTTGAGTTTGAACAAGTGAACAGAAACAAAAACCCTAATTCACCGAGATTGTGAGAAATAGGGTTGGGTGGCTTCGAAGTGCAGAAGAGAAACGAAAACGTTTTTTTTAGTAGATTGTAAGAACTAGGGTTTGGTTAGTTTGAATTGGAAAACGGAAATAGAAACCCTAATTCACACAGAGTTTTAGATTTTTTTTCTATGGGTTTGAAGTGGTCAAATGAAACAAAATCCCGAATTCACAGAGTGTGTGAGAACCATAGTTTTTTGGGTCTAGATTAGTGATGAGAAAAAGAAATCCTATTTTCACTTGGATTTTTAGGTTTAAAATTGGAAGAAAGTGTGAGAAATGTTCTTTGGCAGGTTTCAACAGGTGAACCGAAACAGAAACCCTAATTTACAAATTGTGAAAACAAGGATTTGGTGGGATTAAATTGGTGAGGTACAATGCAAACCCTAATTCAACAATTGTTTTGTAAGGTTTAAAGATGGAATTGAGTATGAGAACTAGGGTTTAGTGGGTTGACCCATGAACAGAAACAAAAACCCAAACTCACAGAGATATCTAGTATTAGGGTGTGGTGGGTTTGAAGTGCTAAAGAGAAACATAAACCTTAATTCAACTAGGCTTTTGTAGGCTAAAAGTTGGAAGAGATTGTGAGATCTGTTGTCTAGTAAGTTTGATGAGGTGAATTGATTCAAAAACCATAATTCATAGTGTGAGTATAGGGTTTGGTGAGATTAAATTGGTGAAGTCCAAAAGAAACCCTAATTCAACTAGGCTTTTGTAAGTTTTAATTTGGAAGAGAATGTGAGAACTTGGGATTGAGCAGGTGAATAGAAACAAAAGCCCTAATTCACCAAGATTGTTAGAAATAGTGTTGGGTGGCGTCGAACTGCAGAAGAGAGGAGAAAACATTGTTTTTTAGAAGATTATGAGAACTAGGGTTCGGTTAGTTTGAATTGGATTAGAGAAACAGAAAGCCTAATTCACACAGAGTTTGAGAATTTTGTTTCTATGGGTTTGAAGTGGTGAAGAGAAATAAAAGCCCAAATTCACAAAGTGTGTGAGAACCGTAATTTCTTGGGTCTGGATTTGAGATGAGAAAAATTGGAAGAGAGTGTGAGAACTGTTCTTTGGTAGGTTTGAACAGGTGAACCAAAACAGAAACCTTAATTTATAGAGTGTGACAACTAGGATTTGGTGGGATTCAATTGGTGAACTACAATGCAAACACTAATTCAACAATTGTTTTGTAAGGTTTAAAGATGGAATTGAGTATGAGAACTAGGGTTTGTTGGGTTTGTACAGGTGAACAGAAACAAAAACCCTAACTCACAGAGATATCGAGTAATAGGGTTCGGTGGGTTTGAAGTGCCAAAGAGAAACAAAAACCCTAATTCAACTAGGGTTTTGTAAGTTAAAAGTTGGAGCAGATTTTGAGAACTGTTGTCTGGTAGGTTTGAACAGGTGAGCAGAAACAAAAACCCTAACTCATAGTGTTTAAATAGAGTTTGGTGATGTTAAATATGTGAAATACAAAAGAAACCCTAATTCAACAAGGCTTTTGTAAGTTTGAAATTGGAAGATAGTGTGAGAACTTCGGTTTGAACAGTTTAACAGAAATAAAAACCCTAATTCATCTATGCTTTTATAAGTTTTAATTTAAAGATGGTGTGAGAACTTGGGTTTGAACTGGTTAACAGAAACAAAAACCCTAATTCATCGAGATTGTGAGAAATAGGGTTGGGTGGCTTCGAAGTGTAGAGGAGAAACAAAAACCTTTTTTTTAGAATGTGAGTAGTAGGGTTCGGTTAGTTTGAATTAGGGAAGAGAAACAGAAACCCTAATTGGCAGAGTTTTTATAATTTGGTTTCTTTGGGTTTGAGGTGGTGAAGAGAACCAAAACAGAGTCTGAGAACAATAGTTTCTTCGATTTTGATTGGTGATGAGAAAAAGAAACCCTATTTACACTAGGCTTTTCAGGTTTAAAATTGGAAGATAGTTTGAGAACTGTTCTTTGGTAGGTTTGTCATAGGTGAACCGAAACAGAAACCCTAATTTATGAAGTGTGAGAACTAGGATTTGGCTGGATTAAATTGGTGAAGTAGAATGCAAACCCTAATTAAACAATGGTTTTGTGAGGTTTAAAGATGGAATTGAGTATGAGAAGAAAGGTTTGGTGGGTTTGCAAAGGTAAACAGAAAACAAAAACCCTTACTCATAGAGATATCGAATATTAGGGTTTGGTGGGTTTGAAGTGCTGAAGTGAAATAGAAACCCTAATTCAACAAGGGTTTTGTAGGCTAAAGTTGGAGATTGTGAGAACTGTTGTCTGGTAGGTTTGAACAAGTGAACCGAAACAAAAACCCTAATTCACAGTGTGAGAATAAGGGTTTGGTGATGTTAAATTTGTGAAGTTCTAAGGAAACCCTAATTCAACTAGGCTTTTGTAAGTTTCAAATTAGAATAGAGTTTTAAAACTTGGGTTTAAAGGGTTTGAACAAGTGAAAAGAAACAAAAACCCTAATTGACCGAGAGTTTCTGAAATTGGGATGGGTGGCTTCGAAGTACAGAACATATACAAAAACCATTTATTTAGAAGGTTTTGTGAACTAGGGTTCGGTTAGATTGAATTGGAAAAGAGAAAGAGAATCCTTCAATCATAGAAATTTTGATAATTTTGTTTTCATGAGCTTGAAGTGGTGAAGATAATCAAAACCCTAAATTCACATAGTTAGTGAGAACCATAGTTTGTTTGGTCTAGATTAGTGATGAGAAACTGAAACCCTATTTACACTAGGCATTTTAGGTTTAAAATTGGATGAGAGTGTGAGAACTGTTGTTTTGTAGGTTTGAATAGGTGAACCGGAACAGACACACTAATTCACAAAGTTTGAGAACTAGGGTTTGGTGGGTTTAAATTTGTTAAGGATCACACAAACCCTATTTCAACAATGGTTTTGTAAGGTTTAAAGATTGAATTGAGTATGAGAAATAGGGTTTGGTAGGTTTGAACACATAACATAAACAAAAAACCAAACTCACGGAGATATCAAGTATTAGGGTTTGGTGGTTTTGAAGTGCTGAAGAGAAACAAAAACCCTAATTCCACTAGGGTTTTGTAGGGTAAAAGTTTGAAGAGATTGTGAGAAATGTTGTTTGGTAGGTTTGAACAGGTGAACTGAAACAAAAATCCTAATTCAACTAGACTTTTGTAAGATTCAAATTAGAATAGAGTGATAAAACTTGGGTTTGAAGGGTTTGAACAGGTGAACAAAACAAAAACGCTAATTTACCGAGATTTTTTTTTGAAATTGGGATGGGTGGCTTCCAAGTACAGAAGAGAAACAAAAACCTTTTTTTTAGAAGGTTGTGTGAACTAGGGTTCGGTTAGATTGAATTGGAGAAAAGAAAGAGAAACCCTAAATCATAGAAAGTTTAAGAATTTTGTTTCATAAGCTTGAAGTGGTGAAGATAGACAAAACCCTGAATTCAAATAGTCTGTGAGAACCATAGTTTTTAGGCTCTGGATTGGTGATGAGAAACAGAAACCCTATTGACACTAGGGTTTTTAGGTTTAAAATTGGAAGAGACTATGAGAACTGTTGTTTGGTAGGTTTGAGCAGGTGAACCGAAACATAAATGCTAATACACAGAGTGGGAGAACTAGGGTTTGGTGGGTTTAAATTTTTGAAGTACAATGCAAACCCTAATTGAACAATGGTTTTGTAAGGTTTAATAATGGAATTGAGTATGAGAACTAGGGTTTAGTGGGTTTGAACTTGTGAATTGAAATAAAAACCCTAACTCAAAGACATATCGAGGATTAGGGTTTGGTGGGTTTCAAGTGCTGAAGAGAAACAAAAACCGTAATTCAACTTGGGTTTTGAAGGCTAAAAGTTGGAAGAGATTGTGAGAACTGTTGTCTGGTAGCTTTAAACAGGTGAACTGGAACAAAAACCCTAATTCACAGTGTGAGAATAGGGTTTGGTGATGATCAATTGGTGAAGTCCAAAACAAACCATAATTCAACTAGGCTTTTGTAAGTTTCAAATTGGAAGAGAGTGTGAGAACTTGGGTTTGAAGGATTTTAACAGCTGAACATAAACAAAAACCCCAATTCACCGAGTTTGTGAGAAATAGGGTTGGGTTGCTTCGAAGTGTAGAAGAGAAACAAAAATTTTTTATTTAGATGTTAATGAGAACTAGGGTTCGGTTAGTTTGAATTGGAGAAGAGAAACAAAAACCCTAGTTCACACCGAGTTTGAGAATTTGGTTTTCATAGTTTTGAATAGGTGAAGAGAAACAAAACTCCGAATTCAAAGAGTGTGTGAGAACGATAGTCTTGGGTCTGGATTGGTGATGAGAAAAAGAAACCTTACTTACACTAGGCTTTTTAGGTTTAAAATTGGAAGAGTGTGAGAACTGTTGTTTGGTAGGTTTGAACAGGTGAACCGAAACTAAAACCCTAATTCACATAGTGTGATAACTATTGTTTGGTGGGATTAAATTGGTGAAGTATAGTGCAAACCCTAATTCAACAATGGTTTTGTAAGGTTTAAAGATGGAATTGAGTATGAGAACTAGGGTTTGGTGGGTTTGAACTGGTGAACAGAAACAAAAACCCTAACTCACAGAGATATCGAGTATTAGGGTTTTGTGGATTTCAAGTGCTGAAGAGAAACAAAAACCCTAATTCAATTAAGGTTTTGTAGGCTAATAGTTTGAAGAGTTTGTGAGAACTGTTGTCTGATCAGTTTGAACAGGTGAACTTAAATAAAAATCTTTATTCACAGTGTTAGAATAAGGTTTGGTGAAGATAAATAAATTGTTGATGTCCAAAAGAAATCCTAATTCAACTAGGCTTTTGTAAGTTTTTAATTGGAAGATAGTGGGAGAACTTATGTTTGAACAGGTGAACAGAAATAAAAACCCTAATTCACTGAGATTGAGAGAAATAGGGTTGGGAGGTTTCGAAGTGCAGAAGGGAAACAAAAACAAACTTTTTTAGAAGATTATGAGAACTAGGTTTCGATTAGTTTGAATTGGAGAAGAGAAACAGAAACCCTAATTCTCAAAGTGTTTAAGAATTTGGTTTTCATGGGCTTGAATTAGTGAAGAGAAACAAAACCCCGAATTGACAGAGTGTGTGAGAACCATAGTTTCTAGGGTCTGGAATGGTGATTAGAAACAGAAACCTTATTTACACCAGGGTTTTAGCTTTAAAATTGGAAGAGAGTGTGAGAAATGTGTTTTGGTAGGTTTGAGCAGGTGAACCGAAACAGAACCACTAATTCACAGAGTGGGATAACTAGGGTTTGGAAGGTTTAAATTGGTGAAGTACAATGCAAACCCTAATTCAACAATGGTTTTGTAAGGTTTAAAGATGGAATTAAGTATGAGAACTAGGGTTTAGTGGGTTTGAACGGGTGAACACAAACAGAAACCCTTACTCAATGAGATATCGAGTATTAGGGTTTGAGGTGTTGAAGAGAAACAAAAACCTTAATTCAACTAAGGTTTTGTAGGCTAATAGTGGGAAGAGGTTGTGAGAACTGTTGTCTCGTTGATTTGAACAGGTGAACTTAAATAAAAACCCTTATTCACAGTGTGCGAATAAGGTTTGGTGAAGATAAATAAATTGGTGATGTCCAAAACAAACCCTAATTCAACTCGGCTTTTGTAAGTTTTTAATTGGAAGAGAGTGTGAGAACTTAGGTTTGAAGGCTTTGAACAGCTGAACATAAAACAAAAACAACAACCCTAATTCACCGAGATTGTGTGAAATAGGGTTAGGTGGCTTCGAAATGCAAAAGGGAAACAAAAACCATTTTTTTAGAAGATTGTGAGAACTAGGGTTCGATTAGTTTTCAATTGGAGAAGAGAAACATAAACACTAATTCACACAATGTTTAAGAATTTAGTTATCATGGGTTTGAATTGGTGAAGATAAACAAAACGCCGAATTCACAAAGTGTGTGAGAACCTTAGTTTCTAGGGTCTGGATTAGTGATGAAAAACAGAAGCCCTATTTACACTAGGCTTTTTAGATTTAAAATTAGAAGAGAATGTGAGAACTGTTGTTTGGTAGGTTTGAATAGGTGAACCAAAAGAAGAACCCTAATTCACATAGTGTGAGAACTAGGGTTTGGTGGGATTAAATTGGTGAAGTACAATGCAAACCCTAATTCAACAATGGTTTTGTAAGGTTTCAAGATGGAATTGCGTATGAGAACTAGGGTTTGGTGGGTTTGAACTGGTGAACAGAAACAAAAACCCTAACTCACAGAGTTATCGAGTATTAGGGTTTGATGGGTTTGAAGTGATGAAGAGAAACAGGAACCTTAATTCAACTAAGGTTTTGTAGGCTAATAGGTGGAAGAGATTGTGAGAACGGTTGTCTTGTACGTTTGAACAGGTGAACTGAAATAAAGTCCCTTATTCACATTGTGAGAATAAGGTTTGGTGAAGATAAATAAATTGGTGATGTCCAAAAGAAACCCTAATTCAGCTAGGCTTTTGTAAGTTTTTAATTAGAAGAGAGTGTGAGAACTTGGGTTTGAAGGGTTTGAACATGTGAACAGAAACAAAAACCCTAATTCACCAAGATTGTGAGAAAAAGTGTTGGATGGCTTCGAAGTACAGAAAGGAAACAAAAACCATTTTTTTGAAGATTGTGAGGACGAGGGTTCGATTAGATTGAATTAGATAAGAGAAACAGAAACCCTAATTCACATAGTGTTTGAGAATTTGGTTATCATGGGTTTGAATTTGTGAAGAGAAACAAAACTCCAAATTCACAGAGTGTGTGAGAACAGTAGTTTCTAGGGTCTGGATTGGTGATGAAAAACAGAAACCCTATTTACACTAGGCTTTTTAGGTTTAAAATTGGAAGAGAGTGTGAGAACTGTTGTTTGGTAGGTTTAAACAGGTGAACCGAAACAAAAACCCTAATTCACATAGGGTGAGAACTAGGGTTTGGTGGGATAAAATTGGTGAAGTACAATGCAACCCCTAATTCAACAATGTTTTGTAAGGTTTAAAGATGGAATTGGGTATGAGAACTAGGGTTTGGTGGGTTTGAACTGGTGAACAGAAACAAAAACCCTAACTCACAGAGATATCGAGGATTAGGGTTTTGTGGATTTCAAGTGCTGAAGAGAAACAAAAACCCTAATTCAATTAAGGTTTTGTAGGCTAATAGTTTGAAGAGTTTGTGAGAACTGTTGTCTGATCAGTTTGAACAGGTGAACTTAAATAAAAATCTTTATTCACAGTGTTAGAATAAGGTTTGGTGAAGATAAATAAATTGTTGATGTCCAAAAGAAATCCTAATTCAACTAGGCTTTTGTAAGTTTTTAATTGGAAGATAGTGGGAGAACTTGGGTTTGAGGGGTTTGAATAGATGAACAGAAACAAAAACCCTAATTAACAGAGATTCTGAGAAATAGGTTTGGGTGGCTTCGAAGTGCAGAAAAGAAACAAAAACCATTTTTTTAGAAGATTGGGAGAACTAGGGTTCTATTAGTTTTAATTGGAGAAGGGAAACAAAAACCCTAATTCACACAGTGTTTGAGAATTTGGTTTTCATGGGTTTGAATTAGTGAAGAGGAAAAAACCTCGAATTCACAGAGTGTGTCAGAACCATAGTTTCTTGGGTCTAGATTGGTGATGTGAAAAAGAAACCCTATTTACACTAGGCTTTTTACGTTTAAAATTGGAAGAGAGTGCGAGAACTGTTGTTTGGTAGGTTTGAACTGGTGAACTGAAACAGAAAACTTAATTCACAGAGTGTGAGAACTAGGGTTTTTTGGCATTAAATTTGTGAAGTACAATGGAAACCCAAATTCAACAATGGTTGTGGAAGGTTTAAAGATGGAATTGAGTATGAAAACTAGGGTTTCGTGGGTTTGAATAGGTAAATAGAAACAAAAACCCTAACTCACAGAGATATCGAGTATTAGGGTTTGGTGTGTTTCAACTGCAGAAGAGAAATAAAAACCCTAATTCAACTAGGGTTTTGTAGGCTAAAAGTTGGAAGAGATTGTGAGAACTGTTGTTTGGTAGGTTTGAACAGTTGAACAAAAACGAAAATCCTAATTCACAGTGTGAGAATATGGTTTTGGTGATGTTAAATTTGTGAAGTCCAAAAGAAATCCTAATTCAACTAGGCTTTTGGAAGTTTCAAAATCGAAGAGAGTGTGAGAACTTGGGTTTGAACAGGTGAACATAAACAAAAATCCTAATTCACTGAGAATGTGTGAAATAGGGTTGGGTGGCTTCGAAGTGCAGAAGACAAACAAAAACCTTTTATTTAGAAGATTGTAAGAACTAGGGTTCGGTTAGTATGAATTGGAGAAGAGAAACATAAACCCTAATTCACAGAGAGTTTGAGTATAAGGTTTTCAAGTGCTAAAGAGAAAAAGATACCCTAATTCTACTATGGTTTTGTAGCAAAAAAGTTGGAAGAGATTGAGAGAACTGTTGTCTGGTAGTTTGAACAGGTGAATCGAAACAAAAACCTTAATTCGATGTGTAAGAATAGGGTTTGGTAATGTTAAATTGGTGATGTCTAAAATAAACCCTAATTCAACTAAGGTTTTGTTGGTTTCAAATTGGAAGAGTGTATGAGAACTTGGGTTTGAAGGGTATGAACAGGTGAACAGAAACAAATACCCTAATTAACTGAGATTGTGAAAAATAGGGATGGGTGGCTTCGAAGGTCAGAAGAGAAACAAAAACCTTTTTTTTAGAAGATTGTGAGAACTAGGACTTGGATAACTCGAATAGGTGAAGAGAAACATAAATCCTAATTTAAAGAGTGTTTGAGAACTTGGTATTCGTGGGTTCCAAGTGTTGAAGATAAACAAAATCACGAATTCAGTGAGTGTCTGTGAATCAATGTTTCGTGGGTTTTGATTGGTGATGAGATCCAAAAACCTTATTTACAACAGGGTTTTAGGTTTAAAGTTGGAAGAGAGTGTGAGAACTATTGTTTGGTTTGTTTGAACAGGTGTACCAAAACAAAAACACTAATTCACTGAGATTGTGAGAAATAGGGTTGGGTGGCTTCCAAGTGCGGAAGAGAAACAAAAACATTTTTTTTAGAAGATTCTCAAAACTAGGGTTCGGTTAGTTTGAATTGGAGAAGAGAAACAAAAACCCTAATTCACACAGTGTTTTAGAATTTGGTTTTCATGGGTTTGAATTGGTGAAGAGAAAAAAACCTCGAATTCACAGAGTGTGTCAGAACCATGGTTTCTTGGGTCGAGATTGGTGATGAGAAAAAGAAACCCTATTTACACTAGGCTTTTTAAGTTTAAAATTGGAAGAGAGTGCGAGAACTGTTGTGTGGTAGGTTCGAACTGGTGAACCGAAGCAGAAACATTAATTCACAGAGTGTGAGAACTAGGATTTGTTGGGATTAAATTCGTGAAGCACAATGGACACCCAAATTCAACAATGGTTTTGGAAGGTTTAAAGATGGAATTGAGTATGAAAACTAGGGTTTCGTAGGTTTGAATAGGTGAACAGAAACAAAAACCCTAACTCACAGAGATATCAAGTATTAGGGTTTGGTGTGTTTGAAGTGCTGAAGAGAAACAAAAACCCTAATTCAACTAGGGTTTTGTAGGCTAAAAGTTGGAAGAGATTGTGAGAACTGTTGTCTAGTAGGTTTGAACAGGTGAACAGAAACGAAAACCCTAATTCACAGTGTGAGAATAAGGTTTGGTGATGTTAAATTTGCGAAGTCCAAAAGAAATCCTAATTCAACTAGGCTTTTGGAAGTTTCAAATTGGAAGAGAGTGTGAGAACTTGGGTTTGAACAGGTGAACAAAAACAAAAACCCTAATTCACCGAGAATGTGTGAAATAGGGTTGGGTGGCTTCGAAGTGCAGAAGAGAAACAAAAACCTTTGTTTTAGAAGATTGTAAGAACTAGGGTTCGGTTAATATGAATTGGAGAAGAGAAACAGAAACCCTAATTCACAAAGAGTTTGAGAATTTGGTTTTCATTGGATTGAAGTGGTGAAGAGAAACCAAAACCCGAATTCATGGAGTGTGTGAGAATCTGGGTTTGGTAGGTTTGGATTAGTGATGGTAAATAGAAATCCTATTTATAATAGAGTTTTTAGCTTTAGAGTTGGAAGAGAGTGTGAGAACTGTTGCTTGGTAGGTTTTAACAAGTGAACCAAAATAGAAACTCTAATTCACAATGTGTAAGAACTAGGTTTTGGGTGGGATGAAATTGGTGAAGTACAACGCAAACCCTAATTCTATAGTTGTTTTGTAAGGTCAAAAGATGGAATTCAGTATTAGAACTACGGTTTGGTGGGTTTGCATAGGTGAACGAAACAAAAACCGTAACTTAGAGAGATATCGAGTATTAGGGTTTGGAGGGTTTGAAGTGCTGAAAAGAAATATAAACCCTAATTCAACATGGATTTTGTAGGCTTAAATTCGGAAGAGATTGTGAGAACAGTTGTCTTGTAGGTTTTAAGAGGAGAATAGAAAAAAAATATCCTACTTCAAAGTGTTAGAATAGGATTTGGTGAGTTTCAATTGGTGAAGAACAAAAGAAACCCTAATTAAACTAGGGTTTTGTAGGTTTCAAATTGGAAGAGAGTTTGACAACTTGGATTTCGAGGGTTTAAACATTTGAACAGAAACAAAAACCCTAATTCACCAAGATTGTGAGAAATAGGGTTGGGTGGGTTTGAAGTGCAGAAGAGAAATAAAACCTTTTTTTAGAAGATTGTGAGAACTAGGGTTCGGTTAGTTTGAATTAGAGAAGAGAAACAAAAACCCTAATTCACAGAGAGTTTGAGAAAATTGTTTTCGTAGGTTTGAAGTGGTGTAGAGAAACAAAATCCCTAATTCATCGAGTGTATGAGAATCAGGGTTTGGAAGGTTTGGATTGGTGACTAGAAACATAAATCCTATTTACGATAGGGCTTTTAGGTTTAAAGTTAGAATGGAGTGTGAGAACTATTGTTTGGTAGGTTTGAACAGGTGAACTAAAACAGAAACACTAATTTGTGTTTAAGAACTAGGTTTTGGGTGGGTTTAAATTGGTGTAGTACAACGGAAACCCTAATTCAACAATGGTTTTATAAGGTTTAAAGATGGATTTCAGTATAAGAACTAGGGTTTGGTGGGTTTGAAGAGGTGAATAGAATAAAAAACCCTAACTCACCGAGATATCGAGCATTTGGGTTTGGTGGGTTTGAAGTGCTGAAGAGAAACAGAAACTCTAATTCAACTATGGTTTTGGAGGCTTAAAGTTGGAAGAGATTGTGAGAACTGTTGTCTGGTAGGTTTTAGGAGGTGAACAGAAAAAAACCCCTAATTCACTTTGTGAGAATACGATTTGGTGAGTGTAAATGCCAAAAAATGCTCAACACAAGAATGAAATCTTTATTTAGATATTTATTCCTTTATATACATTCCCTTTTTGGGCTTTAAGCCCATTAGGGCAATATTATTTTGCTTACATCATTCCGTCTATCTCTTTTACATCACTATCTTTATTTTTATGTAATTCTAGCTTGAAATGGGCCTTTATCTTCGGGCTTTCGGTGACCTTGTTGGGCTATCAACCTGATGGGCCTGGAGATTTGCATACTTACACAGGCTCTCTTCTTCGTTGTGGGCTTTCGGGTAATCTGGCCTAATACCAAGAAGTTAATGTGGGGGAGGGAATATATATACATCACCCCTATCGGGGTGACGTGGTGATTTCATTACATGGGATAGTTATGATATCATCATTAACATTTCAAATTCTTGACTTAGGTGACCTTGATTCACATGATGGGGGCTGAGAAGACGGCTTGATGCTGCTTCGTTTCTTGTGCGCATCCTTCGGTGACCTCTATAAATACCCCAAGATCCATTTATGAAACACCTATTGCATTTGGAAGTTATTGGCTCTGAAAAACTCTCTGTAACTTGGTGTTTCCTCTTGTTATTGTCAGAATCTGCACCTCTTTCCCGGAAAACTCACAAAATCTCAACGGAATCCACCTTAGAGTAAGTTCTTTATTCCAGCTCTCCTACCTTTCTATCAATATGTCTGATAGTGATGATACTCGGTCGGGTAGTCACCGTCTCCCTTCTTCTATCGATCCTAACGCCTCCCTTAGTTCCCCATCAGTAGAGGTGGTTAGGAGGGTGAGATCTAGTCTTCCTGAAGTCACCCAAACCGCTAATTTGGGTAGGGATCTGGCTGGAGGAAGATCGGGAAATCAATTTTATGTAGATCCCCTTCCCCATACATATAGGGTAGACACTGTGTTGAAGAAATTAAGGATTAAATGTAGGATACCCGATGGGGTGATAGTTAAGAATTATCCCAATAAGTGTGATTTCAGGATAGGGGAGGGGGTTAAGGATGACCAGATCTTGCTGTCGGCCTTCCATCTTCAGGTTAGATGGGCCTTGATTTGGTCTTGCTGAACTCCTGTTCTCTTATAAGATATAGGACTAGAAGGACTGTAGGGGCCTGTCCAATTTTTTTCCTTTAAGTGGGAGAAAGATGTACGATGGTAATGAGAAGTCTAATAAGGGGTGGAAAGAAATGATGATCCTGGTGAGCGGGAATTGGAGGCTTCCCAGCTCAGCCAAATTTATAGTCCCTAGGGGGTTCAATCAACATCTATTCCCTTTTGTCAAACCTTATCACAGAGGCTCATACTATTATGAATAGTGCAATGATACGTTGGGTCATCATGTGCTAGAATGTCTGGGAGCGCCCGACCAGTTTAAAACTCTAAACTGTATCTCATCCCGATTTGATATCCTTAAGTCCAAAATCTGGGGTCTGCCCCTGAGGATGTGTGGCAATTACCTAACTAGTGCTAATTTGCAAGAACTAATATTAGAAGGAGAGAACACCATGTTGAGGATCCTGCTACCCGTTCTTAAGAAAAAGGCCAAGCGAGTACCGGGCTATCAAACCAACCCTTCGGTGCCACCGGATACCCAAGCCAATCCGACGTCCTAGGGTACTCCAACTCCTTCCCTCGGGATGGTTCCACCATCACCATCGCGAAGTCCTCTAGCAATTCCTCATCCTCCTCCTTCCGGGAAAAGGTACTGCCAATTCGCCTTCTGTCCCTTCTTCGGGGGGGATTCTCGTTCCTCGATCACGATCGATTCAGGTAGGTGTTAATATGACGGGCGCACAATGTCCCTACTTTGAGGAAGATATCCCTAACCGATCGGTTCAACCCCATTTGACCACGGTGTCATCGCCAAACATAGTGGTAGAGTCCGGAGCTGCATCTAGGAAGGAGCAACCAGTCACATAGGGACTAAAGATAAAAATATTAGGTGGTGGCTTCTTGGTCGCGGGGAATGAGACCATTGATAATGATGTTGCTCTTCGGGAGATGGGTCTCCAAATCTAGACCCTGGTAGACTGAAAAAGGCTGACACAGATCGATCGGGCAGAGTTTACCTTGACCGGTGCATAGATTTCCATGAAGGTACATTTTTGACCTTGTTGTTTCTCCAATCACCCTTTTTGTATTCCTGTATTTTATTCACTAATCTGGCTAACACTTGTGTTTTCTCCTCTTTTACTTCTGATAATGCTCTACTTGACCCAAGCTTATAATGTAAAGCTAGAGGACGACAACAGGTTGCTCAATAAATCTTCAGAGCTCTTGAGGTTGAAGGAAGAAGCAAGGAAAAATGTGGCTTCCTTGCTATCGGTAGCTAATGATAAGCTGGAGGTCCAGGCCACACGGGCAATCGCTACAGAGCAAAAGCTTCAGGCGGCCCAAGAGAAGATCAAGGAGATGGAGGCAATTTATCGGGCCCTTGCTACTGAAGTCGAAAGCTTGAAGGCAAAGAATGAGGGCCTCCAAGGAGAAGCTTCTGGAGGAGAAGGTTGAAACTGAGAACCATTTGGTAACGGAGAGATCAATAGTGGAAATGTGCCATCCGGGTGGCAATCCGATGTACAAGCGTCTCTGCCACACGACCCGATACCAGATCGGGTTCGGTTGGAGGACTTGCTTTCTGGACATCCCGAAACTTGTTGAGGAAAGGGACTTTGCCTCAGTGGAGGAGTTGGATGAGTCTCTGGGCATTGCTCCACCGTTTGACGATCCGGTCAGAGGTTCGGATGATGTTCTTTTTTGTGAGTTTTTTACCAAACTTTTTCAGGGGCCCGCTCCTGATTCTGATCCCTTAGCACAGCCTGCTCTTGTCCAAGTTTTGAACCTGGCTATTGCTCTTGTGGACTCAAATGTGGGGGGCACTGAGGCTGACACCTTGATAGTGAACTATCTAGAGCCTTCATCTAGGCTTCAGGGTCATAAGACAGGATATTTCTTGGATTTTTCTTTTTATAAAACATTACAAAACATTTTGTAAGCCTTGGCCATCAGGGCCCATTATTTTTGCCAGAAAGTGTTGTGTCTTTAAGGCACTTGGGGCTATGCGAGAGACATGACAACACTTGGTTTATTTTTCACAAAATTTTGATACCTTCTGGATCAGTGTTGTGTCTTTCGGGCACTTGAGGCCATGAGAGAGACATGACAACACTTGATTTATATTTTTGTAATTTTTTTTATCTCTTCTGGATTAATGTTGTGTCTTTCGGGTACTTGAGGCCATGCGAGAGACACGACAACACTTGGTCTATTTTTGCAGCAATAGTCATTTCTAAGCTCTTTTTGTGAAGAAAAGTAATTTTACTGATGCCTTTTTTTAATTGATCCGGCATTGGGCCCTTTTTATAAAAGGGAATAAAGTAAAAAGTAAACTTGGCGTGTTACGGGTAGTACCTCTTCAGGCAAGAGGCATTCTAGGAGTTCGGTTCTATTCTACCATCTTTGTTCCTTCGAATGTGGTATGGTCCGTGCCCAATGACTTCGGTAGTGGTGTACGGGCCCCTCCCAAGGCTCCCTAAGCATTCCCACGGGTCTAATTTTTTGCCTAAGGACCATGTCTCTGACTTGGAACTCTCTTCTTTTGACTTTTTGATTGAAATGGTTTCGGACACACTGTTGATAGGCGGCCAGCGTGATCTCGACTGCCTCCCTTCTTTCATCTAGTGTGATCTCGACTGCCTCCCTTCTTTCATTTAGTGGATCAAGGTCGTGAGCCAGTTGCTGGTTATTTCGGCCTTCTACCCAGGCCTGACTCCGGAGGGTTGGAACCGTGACCTCTATGGGGATCATAGCCTCAGCGCTATACGCCATAGCAAAGAGGGTCTCCCAAGTGGGTTGCCTAGGGGGCGTTCTGTATGACTAGAGCACTTCAGGTAGATTCTCAAGCCAGGCCCCTTTGGCTTCCTTAAGCAGGGGCCCGAGAAGGACTTCCAATAGAGTTGCCCGTTTATAACTGAATATAAGGCTGAATTCCTCCTGATCTTATGAGATTCAGCTTTGTTCTCTAGGAGCGTCCCATGCCTCAGGTAATTCATCAGGGGAGCCATCAATTGTTCATGTTCTTGAATACTTGATATAGTTATAAAATCCACCAACACTACCTGGGTCAGGTCCTCACTAGCTGAGGACGTCTGACCGACTAGGTGGTTAGCTATAGAGTTTTCATTTCTCGGGATCTGAGTGAAGGTAATTTTTTGAAAGCTCTCTATTTCCTTCAACACAAGTGACCGGTAATGGAATTGAGTATGCGAAGTAGGGATTTAATAGGTCAATAGAAAGAAAAACCCTAACTCATAGAGATTGTGAGAACCAGGGTTTGGTCAGTTTGAAGTCCAAAAGAGAAACATAAACCCTAGTTCTAAAAGATTGTGAGAGCTAGGGTTCGGTTAGTTTGAATTGGAGAAGAGCAACAAAAACCCTAATTTGCAGAGATTTTGAGAACTTGGTTTTCAGGGGTTTGATGTGGTGATGAGAAATAAAATCCCGAATTCATAGAGTGTGTGAGAAACAGGGTTCGATAGGTTTGGATTGGTGATGAGAAACAAAAATCCTATTTACAGTAGGGTTTTTAGGTTTAAAGTTGGAAGAGACTGTGAGAACTGTTGTTTGGTAGGTTTGAACAGGTGAACCGAAACAGAAACTCTAATTCACAATGTCTAAGAACTAGGGTTTGGGTGGGTTTAAATTTGTGAAGTACAATGGAAACCCTAATTCAACAATGGTTTTGTAAGGTCTAAAGTTTGAATTAAGTATGAGAACTAGGGTTTGGTGGGTTTGAAGAGGTGAACAAAAACAAAAACTCTAACTCATAGTGATATTGAGTATTAGGGTTTGGTGGGTTTGAAGTGCTGAAGAGAAATAGAAACCCTAATTCTACTAGGGTTTTCCAGGCTTAAAGTTGAAAGATATTATGAGAACTGTTGTCTAGTAGGTTTTAAAAGGTGAACAGAAAAAAATAACTCTAATTCACAGTGTGAGAAGAGGAATTAGTGAGCTTAAATAACTGTAGTACGACGCAAACCATAATTCAACAATGGTTTTGGAAGGTATAAAGATGGAATTGAGTATGCAAACCAGGGTTTGGTGGGTTTAAACAGGTGAACAACGATAAAAACCCTAACTCATAGAGATTGTGAGAACTAGGGTTTGGTGGGTTTGAAATGCAGGAGAGAAACATAAACCCTAATTCTAATAGATTGTGAGAACTTAGGTTCGGTTAGTTTGAATTAGAGAAGAGAAATAGAAACCTAAGTCCTAGAGAGTTTGGGAACTTCATTTTTCTGTGTTTGAAGTGGTGAAGAGAAACAAAATACCGAATACATAGTGCTTGAGAATTAGGGTTCGATAGGTTTGGATTGGTGATGAGAAATAGAAATCCTATTTATAGTAGGGTTTTTAGGTTTAAATTTGGAAGAGAGTGAGAACTATTGTTTGGTAGGTTTGAACAAGTGAACTGAAATTGAAACTCTAATTCATAGTGTGTTGGAACTAGGGTTTGGATTGGTTTAAATTGGTGAAGTACAGTGCAAACCCTAATTCAACAATGGTTTTGTAAGGTCAAAAGATGGAATTGAGTATGAGAACTAGGGTTTGGTGGGTTTGCAGAGGTCAACAAAAACAAAAGCCCTAACTCACAGAGATATCGAGTATTAGAGTTTGGTGCTTTTGAAGTGCTGAAGAGAAACATAAACCCTAATTCTAGTATGGTTTTGTAGGCTTAACGTTGGAAGAGATTGTGATAACTCTTGTTTGGTAAGTTTTAAGAGGTGAACTGAAAAAAAACTCTAATTCATAGTGTGAGAATAGGATTTGGTGAGTTTAAATAGGTGAAGTACAAGCCATACCATAATTCAACAATGGTTTTGTAAGGTCTAAAGATGGAATTGAGTATGCACACTAGGGTTTGGTGGGTTTGAGCAGGTGAATAGAAACAAAAACCCTAACTCACAGAGATTGTGAGAACTAGGGTTTGGTAGGTTTGAAGTGCAGAAGAGAGACATAGACCCAAATTCTATGAAATTGTGAGATCTAGGATTCGGTAAGTTTTAATTGGAGAGGTGAAAAAGAAACCCTAATTCACAGAGAGTTTGAGAAGTTGGTTTTTGTGGGTTTTAAGTTGTGAAGAGAAAGAAAATCCCGAATTCATAGTGTTTTAGAATTAGGGTTTGGTAGGTTAGGATTGGTGATGAGAAATGAAAATCCTATTTACAGTAGGGTTTTTTGGTTTAAAGTTGGAAGGGATAGTAAGAATTGTTGTTTGGTAGGTTTGAACAGGTAAACCGAAACAGAAACTCTTATTCACAGTGTGTAAGAACTAGGGTTTGGGTGGTTTAAATTTGTGAAGTACAATCCAAACCCTAACTCAACAATGGTTTTATAAGGTCTAAAGATGGAATTGAGGATGAGGACTTAGGTTTGGTGGGTTTAACTCAATAAGATATCGAGTATTAGTGTTTGGAGGGTTTGTAGTGCTGAAGAGAAATAGAAACCCTAATTCAACAAGGGTTTTGTAGGCTTAATGTTGGAAGAGATTGTGAGAACTGTTGTATGTTAAGTTTTCAGAGGTGAACAGAAAAAAAAAATTATATTTTAAAGTGTGAGAAGACGATTTGGTGGGCTTAAATTGTTGAAGTACGACGCAAACCATAATTCCATAATGGTTTTGCAAGGTGTAAAGATGGAATTGAGTATGCGAACTAGGGTTTGAATAGGTGAACATAAAAAAATCCGTAACTCACAGAGATTGTGAGAACGAGGGTTTGGTGAGATGGAAGTGCTGAACATAAATATAAACCCTAATTCTAAGAGATTGTGAAAACTAGGGTTCGGTTAGTTTGAATTGGAGAAAAGATAGAGAAACCATAATTCACAGAGAGTTTGAGAACTTGGTTTTTGTGGGTTTGAAATGGTGAAAAGAAACAAAATCCCGAATTCATAGTGTTTGTGAATCAGGGTTCAGTAGCTTTCGAATGGTGATGAGAAACTGAAATCCTAATTACAGTAAAGTTTTCGGTTTAAATTTGGAAGAGAATGTAAGAACTAATGTTTGGTAGTTTTGAACAGGTCAACCGAAACAGAAACTCTAATTCACAGAGTGGTAGAACAAGGGTTTTGGTGGATTTTAATTGGTGAAATACAACGCATACCCTATTTCAACAATGGTTCTATAAGGTCTAAAGATTGAATTGAGTATGAGAACTAGGGTTTAGTGGGTTTAAAGAGGTGAACAGATACAAAAACCCTAACTCACAAAGATATCGAGTATTAGGGTTTGGTGGGTTTGAAGTGCTGAAGAGTAACAAAAACCCTAATTCAACTAGGGTTTTGTAGGCTTAACTTTGGAAGAGATTGTGAGAACTGTTGTCTTGTAGGTTTTAAGAGGTGAACGTAATAAAAACCCTAATTTATAGAGATTGCGAGAACTAGGGTTTAATGGCTTTGTAGTGCTGAAGATAAACAAATACCCTAATTCTAAGAGATTGTGAGAATTAGAATTCGGTTAATTTGAATTGGAGAAGACAAACAGAAACCTTAATTCACAGAGAGTTAGAGAACTTGGTTTTCGTGGGTAGTGGTGAAGAGAAACAAAATCCCGAATTCATATAGTGTGTGAGAATCAGGGTTCGGTAGGTTTGGATTGGTGATGAGAAACAAAAATCCTATTTAGTGTAAATAGGATTTTTAGGTTTAAAGTTGGAAGAGAGTGTGAGAACTGTTGTTTGGTAGGTTTAAATAGGTGAACCAAATAGAAACTCTAATTCACAAATGTAAAAACTTGGGTTTGGGTTGTTTAAATTGGTGAAGTATAACGCAAACCCTAATTCAACAATGGTTTTGTAACGTCGAAAGATGGAATTGGGTATGAGAATTAGGGTTTGGTGGGTTTGAAAAGTTGAACAGAAACAAAAACCCTAACTTACAGAGATATCGAGTATTAGGGTTTGGTGGGTTTGGAGTGCTGAAGAGAAATAGAAACCCTTATTCAACTTGGGTTTTGTAGGCTTAAGGTTGGAAGAGATTGTGAGAACTGTTGACTTGTAGATTTGAAGAGGTGAGCAGAAAAAAAAACCCTAATTCATAGTGTTAGAATAAGATTTGGTGAGTTTAAATTGGGGAAGTACAATGCAATCCATAATTCCATAATGGTTTTGTAAGGTTTAAAGTTGGAATTGAGTATGAGAACTAGGATTTGGTGGGTTTGAATAGGTTAACATAAACAAAAACCCTAACTCACAAAGAAATGAGAACTAGGTTTAGGTGGGCTTGAAGTGCTGAAGAGAAACATAAACCGAAATTCTAAGAGATTATGATAATAGGGTTTGGTTAGTTTGAATTGGAGAAGAGAAACAGAAACCCTAATCCACAGAGAGTTTGAGAACATGGTTTTCGGTGGTGAAGAGAGACAAAATCCCGAATTCATAGTGTGTGAGAATCAGGGTTCGGTTGGTTTGGATTAGTGACGAGAAACATAAATCCTATATACAGCTTGCTATTTTAGGTTTAAAGTTGGAAGATAGTGTGGGAACTGTTGTTTGCTAGGTTTGAACAGGTGAACCGAAATAAAAACCCTAATTCACAAAGTGGGAGAACTAGGGTTTGGTGGGTTTAAATTGGTGAAGTACAAAGCAAACCCTAATTCAACACTATTTTGTAAGGCTTAAAGATGGAATTGAGTATGAGAACTAGGGCTTGGTGGATTTAAAAAGGTGAATAGAAACAAAAGCCCCTACTCACAGAGATTTTGAGAACTAGGGTTTGATGGATTTAGAGTGCAGAAGACAAAGACAAACTATAATTCCAAGAGATTATGAGAACTTGGGTTCTATTACTTTGATTTGGGTAGAGAAACAATGGTTTTGTAAGGTATAAAGATGGAATTGAATATAATAACTAGGGTTTGGTGGGTTTGACGAGGCGAACATAAACAAAAACCCTAACTCACAAAGATATTGAGTATTAAGGATTGGTGGGTTTGAAGTGCTGAAGAGAAACAAAAACCCCAATTCAATTAGAGTTTTGTAGGCTTAAGGTTGGAAGAGATTGTGAGAACTGTTGTATGGTAGGTTTGAATAGGTGAACCGAAACAGAAACTCTAATTCACAAAGTGTAAAAACTTGGGTTTGGGTTGTTTAAATTGGTAAAGTATTACGCAAACCCTAATTCAACAATGGTTTTGTAAGGTCTAAACATGGAATTGAGTATGAGAACTTGGGTTTGGTGGGTTTGAAAAGGTGAACAGAAACAAAAACCCTAACTCATAGAGATATTGAGTTCTAGGGTTTGGTGGGTTTGAAGTGCTGAAGAGAAACAAAAACCCTAATTCAACTAGGGTTTTGAAGGCTTAAGGTTGGAAGAGATTGTGAGAACTGTTGTCTGGTAGGTTTTAACAGGTGAACAGAACAAAAAAACCCTTATTCACAGTGTGAGATTAAGATTTGTTGAGTTTAGATTGGTGAAGTACAAAGCAAACCATAATTCCACAATGGTTTTGTAAGGTTTACAGTTGGAATTGAGTATGAGAACAAGGGTTTGGTGGGTTTGAATAGGTTAACATAAACAAAAACCCTAACTCACAAAGCAATGAGAACCAAGGTTTGGTGGGCTTGAAGTGCTGAAGAGAAACTTAAAGCAATGAGAACTTGGGTTCGGTTATCTTGAATTGGGAAGAGAAACAATGGTTTTGTATGGTCTAATGACGGAATTGAGTATGAAAACTAGGGTTTGGTGGGTTTGAAAAGGTGAACAGAAACAAAAACCCTAACTGATAGAGACATCGAGTTCTAGGGTTTGGTGGGTTTGATGTGCTGAAGAGAAACAGAAACCCCTTTCAACTAGGGTTTTGTAGGCTTAAAGTTCGAAGATATTGTGAGACCTGTTGTCCGGTTTGTTTTTAAAAGGTGAACAGAAAAAAAACACTAATTCACTGTGTGAGAATAGGATTTGGTGAGTTTAAATTTGTGAAGCACAATGAAAAACCATAATTCCACAATGGTTTTGTAAGGTCTAAAGATGGAATTGAGTTAGAGAATTAGGGTTTGGTTGGGTAGAACAAGTGAACAGAAACAAAAACCCTAACTCACGGAGATTGTGAAAACCAGGGTTTGGTGGGTTGGAAGTGCTGGAGGGAAAGAGAAACCCTAATTCCTAGAGATTGTGAGAACTAAGGTTCGGCTTGTTTTAGTTGGAGAACAGAAATAGAAAGCCTAATTCACAGAGAGCTTGAGAAATTGGTTTTCGTGGGTTTGAAGTGGTAAAGAGAAATAAAATCCCGAATTCATAAAGTGTGTGAGAATCTGGGTACGGTAGGTTTTGATTGGTGATGAGAAACAAAAATCCTATTTAGTGTAGGCTTTTCAAGTTTAAATTTGGAGAAGAGTGTGAAAACTGTTGTTTGGTAGATTAGAACTGGTGAACCGAAAAAGAAACTCTAATTCACACTGTGTAAGAATGAGAATTTAGGTGGGCACAAACTGGTTAAGTACAATGCAAACCTTAATTCAACAATGGTTTGAAAAGCTCTAATATTGGAATTGAGTATGACAACTAGAGTTTGGTGGGTTTGTGGAGGTGAACAAAAACAAAAACAATAACTCAGAGAGATATCGAGTATTAGGGTTTGGTGGGTTTAACATGAACAAAAACCCTAACTAAGAGAGAAACATAAACCCTAATTCAACTAGGATTTTGTAGGCTTAAAGTTCGAAGAGATTGTAAGAATTGTTCTCCGGTAGGTTTTAAGAGGTGAATAGAAAAAAAAAACCCAAATTCACAGTTTGAGAATAGGATTTGGTGAGTTTAAATTGGTGAAGTACAACGCAAACCATAATTCAACAATGGTTTTGTAAGGTCTAAATATGGAATTGAGTACGAGAACTAGGGGTTGGTGTGTTTGAATGGGTGAACATAAACAAAAACCCTAACTCACAGAGATTGTGAGAACCAGGGTTTGGTGGGCTGGAAGTGCTGAAGAGAAACATAAACCTTAATTCTAAGAGATTGTAAGAACTAGGGTTCGGTTAGTTTCAATTAGGGAATAGAAAGAGAAACCCTAATTCACAAGAGAGTTTGAGAACTTGGTTTGAAGTGGTGAAGAGAAACAAAATCTCGAATTCATAGAGTGTGTGAGAATCAGGGTTCTGAAGGTTTGGATTGGTGATGAAAAACAGAAATCCTATTTAGTGTAGGGTTTTTAGGTTTAAACTTAGAAAGGAGTGTTAGAACTGTTGTTTGGTAGGTTTGAACAGGTGAACCTAAAAAGATACTCTAATTCACAGTGTGTAAAAACTAGGGTTTGGGTGGGTTTAAATTGGTGAAGTACTCTTTTCAAAAATAAATTTGTGAAGTACAACACAAACCCTAATTCACCAATGGTTTTGTAAGGTCTAAAGATGGAATTGAGTAGGGGAACTAAGGTTCGGTGGGTTTGAAGAGGTGACAAAAAACAAAAACCCTAAGTCACACAGATATCGAGTATTAGGGTTTGGTGGGATTGAAGTGCTGAAGAGAAATAGAAAGCCTAATTCAACTAGGGTTTTATAGGCTTAAAGTTTGAAGAGATTGTGAGGATTGTTGTCTAGTAGGGTTTAAGAGGTGAATAGAAAAAAAAACTCTAATTCCACATTGGTTTTGTAAGCTCTAAATATGTAATTGAGTATGAGAACTAGGGTTTGGTGTGTTTGAAGAGGTGAACAAAAACAAAAACCCTAACCATAGAGATTGTGAGAACCAGGGTTTGGTGGGCTGGAAGTGCTGAAGAGAAACATAAACCATAATTCTAAGAGACTGTGAGAATTAGGGTTTGGTTAGTTTGAATTGGAGAAAAGAACAGAAAGTCAAATTCACAGATACTTTGAGAACTTGGTTTTCGTCTGTTCTAAGTGGTGAAGAGAAACAAAATCCTGAATTCCTACTGTGAGAGAATCAGGGTTCGGTTGGTTTGGATTTGTGATGAGAAACAAAAATCCTATTTACAGTAGCGTTTTTAGGTATAAAGTTGGAAGAGATATGAGAACTGTTGTTTGGTAGGTTTTAAGAGGTGAATAGAAACAAAACCATAATTCATAGTGTTTGAATAGGATTTCGTGAGTTTAAATTCGTGAAGTGCAATGCAAACCATAATTCCGCAATGGTTTTGTAAGGTGTAAATATGGAATTGAGTATGAGAACTAGGTTTTGGTGGGTTTGAACAGGTGAACATAAACTAAAACCCTAACTCACAAAGATTGTGAGAACCAAGGTTTGGTGTGCTGGAAGTGCTGAAAAGAAACATAAACCCTAATTCTAAGAGATTGTTAGAACTAGGGTTCGGTTCGTTTCAATTTGAGAAGAGAAACAAAAACCCTAATTCACAGAGAGTTTGAGAACTTAGGTTTCATGGGTTCTAAGTGGTGATGAGAAACAAAATCCCGAATTCATAGAGTGTATGAGAATCAAGGTTTGGGATGTTTATATTGGTGATGAGAAATAGAAATCCTATTTAGTGTAAGGTTTTTAGGTTTAAAGTTAGAAGAGAGTGTGAGAAGTGTTGTTTGATAGGTTTTAACACGTGAACCGAAACAAAAAGTCTAATTCATAGTGTGTAAGAACTAGGGTTTGGGTGGGTTTAAATTGGTGAAGTACAATGCAAACCCTAATTCAAAAATAGTTTTGTAAGGTCTAAAGTTGGAATTGAGTATGAGAACTAAGCTTTGGTGGGTTTGAAGAGGTGAACTGAAACAAAAACCTTAACTCACAGAGATATCGAGTATTAGGGTTTGGTGAATTTGAAGTGTAGAAAAGTAACAGAAACCTTAATTCAACTAGGATTTTGTAGGCTTAAAGTTTGAAGAGATTGTGAGAACCGTTGTCTTGTAGGTTTTAACTGGTGAATAGAAAAAAAACCCTAATTTACATTGTGAGAATATAATTTGGAGAGTTTAAATTGGTGAATGACAACGCAAACTATAATTCCACATTATTTTTTAAGGTCTAAATATGGAACGGAGTATGAGAACTAGGGTTTGGTGTGTTTGAAGAGGTGAATAAAAACAAAAACCCTAACTCACAGAGATTGTGAGAACCTGGGTTTGGTGGGCTGGAAGTGCTGAAGAGAAACATAAACAATAATTCTAGGAGATTGTGAGAACTAGGGTTCGGTTAGCTTGAATTGGAGAAGAGAAACTGAAAGTCAAATTCACAGAGAGTTTGAGAACTTGGTTTTCGTCGGTTCTAAGTGTTGAAAAGAAACAAAATCTTGAATTCATAATGTGAGAGAATAAGGGTTCGGTTGGTTTGGATTTGTGATGAGAAAGAAAAATCCTATTTACAGTAGGGTTTTTGGGTATAAAGCTGGAAGAGGGTGTTAGAACTTTTGTTTGGTAGGTTTGAAGAGGAGAACCAAAACATAAATTATAATTCACAGTGTGTAAGAACCAGGGTTTAGGAAGGTTTAAATTGGTGAAGTACAACGCAAACCCTATTTCAACAATGGTTTAGTAAGGTCTAAAGATGGAATTGATTATGAGAATTAAGGTTTGGTGTGTTTGAAGAGGTGAACAGAAACAAAAACCCTAACTCACAGAGATTTTGAGATCCAGGGTTTGGTGGGTTTGAAGTTTAGAAGAGAAAAATAAACCCTAATACTAAGAGATTGTGAGAACAAGGCTTCGGTTAGTTTGAATTGGAGAAGAGAAACATAAACCCTAATTCATAGAGATTTTGAGAACTTGGTTTTCGTGGGTTTGAAGTGGTGAAGAGAAACAAAATACTGAATTCATAGAGTATGTGATAATCAGGTTTCAGTAGGTTTAGATTGGTGATGACAAATAGAAATCCTATTCAGTATAGGGGTTTTAGGTTTAAAGTTGGAAGAGAGTGTGACAAATGTTATTTGGTAGGTTTGAACAGGTGAACCGAAACAGAAATTCTAATTCACAGTATGTAAGAACTAGGGTTTGGGTGGGTTAGAATTGGTGAAGTACTACACAAACCCTAATTGAACAATGGTTTTGTAAGGTCTAAAGATGGAATTGATTATGAGAACTAGGGATTGGTGGGTTTGAAGAGGTGAATAGAAACAAAAACTCTAACTCACAAAGATATCGAGTATTAGGGTTTGGTGGGTTTGAAGTGTCGAAGAGAAAGATAAACCCTAATTCAACTAGGGTTTTGTAGGCTTAAAGCTGGAAGAGATTGTGAGAACCAGGGTTTGGTGGGCTGGATGTGATGAAGAGAAATATAAACCCCAATTCTAAGAGATTGTGAGAACTAGGGGTCGGTTAGTTTGAATTGGAGATGAGAAATAGAAACCCTAATTCACAAAGAGTTTAAGACCTTGGTTTTTGTGGGTTTGAAGTGGTGAAGGGAAACAAAATCCCAAATTCATAGTGTTTAAAAATCAGGGTTCGGTAGGTTTGGATTGGTGATGAGAAACAGAAATCCTATTTAGTGTAGGGTTTTTAATTTTAAAGTTGGAGATGATTATGAGTACTGTTGGTTGGTAGGTTTGAAGTGCTGATGAGATACAGAAACTCTAATTCAACTAGGGTTTTTGTAGGCTTAAAGTTGGAAGAGGTTGTGAGAACTGTTGTCAGGTAGGTTTTAAGAGGTGAATAGAAAAAAAAAACCCTAATTCACAGTGTGAGAATAAGATTTCGTAAGAGTAAATTGGTGAAGTACAATGCAAATCATAATTCAACAATGCTTTTTTAACGTCTAAAGATGGAATTGAGTATGAGAACATAGGTTTGGTGATTTGAACAGGTGATCAGAAACAAAAACCCTAACTCACAGAGATTGTGAGAACTAGGGTTTGGTGGGTTGGATGAGCTGAAGAGAAACATATACCCTAATTCTAAGAGATTGTGAGAACAAGGGTTCGGTTAGTTTGAATTGGAGAAAAGAAACTTAACCCTAATCCACAGAGAATTTGAGAACTTGGTTTCGTGTATTTGAAGTGGTGAAGTGAAAAAAATCCGAATTCATAGTGTGTGAGAATCAGGGTTCGATAGGTTTGGATTGGTGATTAGAAAGACTTGAAATTTTTCCCAAATGACTTAGACACACTCCTAGGATGTCTTAGAGACTTTATAAGGTCCTTTACATGCCTAAAGTCAATATTGATATCATAAAATATTTTTCCAATTTAAACAAATTCTCATTATTAGACAAAAGATTTTCATGGTTTAACAATTTTGTTCAAAGCTTTAATATGCATCTAGAATCCATTTCAAGTGATATGAGTTAAATTAATGGTTCCAAGACAACATCTTTGTTGAGTTCTTCCATAGCTTATGAAAGCTTGAACTAACTCAACTTTAGCAAAGATTAAATGATGTTCATAGTCTAATGTTAATGATGCAAGGACTCATGAATGATATACATGATCCTATATGCTATATGGTCAATAGTTAAGTTTTCTAATAAGTTATTTCAAAAATAACTTTACATTTAATCTAGCACTCACCCAAGACTATTTGACCCATTTCTTTGATCTTCAATTTCTTTAAGCTTTGGGTTAATGTCTCCATCCTTGTCTCCAATGTCTTTTGAGCTCTAAACACCTTTGTTTGATCTTCTCATGGATCGACTAGCTCTCTTGAGTTTATCTTGAATCAATAACCTATTAAGCATAACTCAAGTAGACATTAAATTCACCACATTCAATGGATTGTTATCATCAAAATATCATGTTTACCTATGATGGAAAACCTTGGGTCAACAATCTCCCCCTTTTTTATGATGACAAACATGGATGTGTGCCAAGAAACAATTGAGAGCATTTGATAAATGCTCCCCCTATCAATATGCAATCAATGAATATTACAATAAATCATGTGCATAAAGTTTAGGATTTCTTCCCCTATTACCATGCTTTAAATGATGTTTACACTTAAACATGTAGCATGCAATCATATCAAGGAGCAAAGCTCCCTCTAAGAATGTGCATACAACATATACACATCAACTAATCTTTCTCCCCCTTTGACATCATAAAAAAGAATAGATACAATTAAGTACAAGGAGAGAATCAAGTTTCATAAATGAATTGTGATCATAGAATATATCATTTAAAATAACAAAATCTCATATTGTCCATTCATATAATATGCTTAAGATGAGACCAAATTACAAACATAGCTTTTCACTCATGATGGCAATAAGGACATGCTAGCACATGTCATCAATGATGACTAAATCATTTGCTTACTTTTCATAGACAAATAGGATACATGATCTAAATTGATTTTCATATATGAAGTACATGTATCAAGTGAACGACTCAAACGAAGAGTGACTTAATGTTCAAGAGTGTGTGTTTGAATGAAAGCTCAAATCATAAGTATTCAACATATTATATGCAAACAAGGAACACTCAATCACTAGATCAATTAAAATCACATATCATGTATGAAGATTCACTTAAAATCATATATGACCATTTAAGAAAGAGTCAACACCACCTCCATCTCAACCATTTGAAATTCAATAAACACATATGCAATATCTAATCATATGATATAATGTGAATAAATTACAAATCATAATCATGACTAAGAAATGAATATCCTAGAATAAGCAAACGACAAAAACACAAGACATATGCTAACACGTTAATATTCAAAGATATTTCCATTTCTCTATAAATTTTACAAAATAAGTTCTCTTGGAGAAATATGGTGAGAATATTGATGAATAAATTTATAATCATGAAAATGAGTTCAATATCTCTCATAAATACATGTTTTTGTAATGTAATGTGATGGCATTGTATGCATTCTTCTCAAGTGCATAAAATATATCTCTTATATATATGATAAAAATACTTATATAAAATAATAAGAGATGAACAAGATAATGAATGTATATATATATACAAAAAATAACACATATTATGCATTTCATTTGTGTTACTATAAGTCCAAGAATATTTAACCAAGGAAGCCATATATTCCCAAAACCAAAGTGTCAAAAAATATTTGAAATTATTTTCATGACACTTAAATGACCTTTACCCAAGAAGGAAATAAGTTCATCTATCATGCTCATTTTGAAATAGTTTGTATGTTTGTGATAAACTTCTTTACTTAAACATATCAAATATTGGTAAAGATAATATTTAAATGTAGGTGAAATAACCAAATTTGATAAGTCAAATATTGACAAACAATAAGAAAAATGTTTATCAATATAAGTTCTAAAATAACCCTCATCCATAAGAAAATCACTTAAAGCCATTCAAAACACCATTTTGGAGCATATTTCAAGTTAAGCACGACTTGTGATAGTTTTAAAACCCATTGTCTAAAACTTATACATTTTAAATCATTGTGATTCTCTACATAGAAATTTTCCTTCTAAAATCAAATAAGAATGCATTAGATAAAAGCGTTTGATGCAAAGAGGCATGTGGCATTCTTAGTACTTTAATTCCATTCACATGTGCAAAGAATTAACTATATCCTTCTTGATAAGATCTTGGGATAATAATGGTCAAAACCTTGGGTCACCGCTATTTGACTTTGATTTCAACAATATTATCCATTATAGAATATACAATAGTATGCATGTTTGGTAATGAAATAAAAGCATAAAATATAGGAGATTAAAAAATTTATATATCATTGAGAAACTTATATATAAAAATATAAGACACAAAAATTAAAAAAAAATGTATGTCTTTCATCATATATGTACATAAGACTCATGATTCATGTTTATCAATACACATTCAAGATAATCACATATAAGCGCAATATTTCCTCTTATCAACATGCTTATTTTAAAGGATATATAGTTCCTTTTCATAATAAAGATCCAAGCATGTATTAAATAGCTTCAACCAAAGTTTCAATTTGAAACAACAAAGGCTAAGCGTCATGAATACCATTTATGGAACTTTTTTATACAAATACCTTTAGAATGATCACCAAGAAGTTATATAATAGAGGAAGGTGAATCATTTAACCACATTGAAGTTCATCACATATTTCTTACCCTCATTTGCATTAGATGGATCATTCAAAGAAATTTTGCTCTCTTGAGGTTTACTACCTCAAAATAATATGCAATAGGTGATACCAAGAAGCTTTAGATAAAGCACAAAAATCATAGAATAACATGGACAAATATCTACTCAAGAAATCAACTAAAATCAAGTGAAGTAGCCTTGTGAGTCTACAAGTGGTCATGACTATATTCTTTAAATTTCATGCATGATCAAGACTTTCATTCATAAAACTAGTCTTTGAAAAATATTGCCTCAAATGTACTTGAAAGGACAAAAGACTAATATTATGACATCATATATACAAGTCTCATTTCAATGCAAGCTAAGAAATCATCAAAAGCATATTCAATTGCATGCACCAAGTAGTCAATCTCCCTCATTACCAATCATCAAATTTATTCCATGACATATGAATAAAGATTCAATAAACTTTGATAAGCATATGTATGTCATGTTTAATCTCATCCATGAAAGCACATTAGTAATGGAGGTTAGAAATTGTGTACCATGGTGCTAGCTCTACACATTTTACTTGGAGTTGCTTGTGGATGAGTTGCATCCTCCACTCATCTTGAGAGAGACCTTGATTTCATCTCCCCTTTTGAGTTGAAGCATTACTATTGAGGAACCAATAGTTCTTGAGTAAGGAATTAATACAAACCTATAATACACTCAAGTAGCTTTCTTTAGTACCCATTTGCTATTGGGTCCATTTGTGTTAGTACAATCATAGGCATAATTCTCTATAAGCATATTAGCACAAAATTAATGATTTTTCTACAATCAATATGTTTCACTTGAATTTATCATTCAAGTAAACTATCATGATATGCATTTGGCAATTCAAATAGTAGAATATGTTCATAGTTATTTCGCAAGAAAATGAACCAATATGAAATTAAAAATATGAGTGAAACTCTATTTCATATATGGATCATAATAAATAACCATAAGCATCGTATGTTAGCTTCAAGAATTGACAAGAAAACCAAGCTAACTTCCCTTTATTGGCAAAAATAAATTATATGCCCTTTTTCAAAAATTGTAAAATTTTAGCAAATAGGAAGATTCATTTCCTTTCATTTCAAAAATTCTTTTTGAAAGCTTAATGAAAGGTTATTTTTCATAAGAGTCACCATTTTAAAATAATTTCTTTATAATCCAACGTGTCACTCTTCTCAAGCAATTTCAAGATTGTCACGCCCCAAATCCGAAAATCCGGATAATGACTTAAATTTAATTAAAATTCATAAAAATACCAAATGGTCAAACTGGTCAACCGACATTGTTTATAATTCACTAGCGCGGAAGCGAAATAGAAATAATAAAATCATATACAAATCCCGAAATCAAATCAAATTACAATACGAACACACTAGTCCAAAGCCAAACAAGTACAAATCATAATAAGCACGCAATCTCCATTATTACATAAAGATGTAATTATTATAGGTTCAAATTCCACAAATTTCCAATAGCTCACGCATCATCCACCAATGGTTCTTTTCCTGAAAAATGTTAAGGGGTGAGCACAAACGGCCCAGTAGAGAAAAATCATGAAGCGTAAGATTCCGCAAGTATGTAAATTAATGAATACGTATAGGGTCAAGTCTCTACCCTAGTCCAATGTCAAGATATAAATGCATAAGGAATCACAATATAAACTCATGTAGAACAATTTAAATAATACCATCAAGATAATTTAAAAGTTCTATAATCACGAAATTAAAACCAATACTCTCAATATGAACTCAAATCCAACTATCACAACCGAAATAGCATCAAATTCAAAATCATCAAATGGGAAAATTATGTCGTGAAACAAACCCTAGGACATGAACTACCTGTTCATCTGCCTAGTCGTCTTGGGGCTACTAACCCTACGGTGACGTCAACCAATCGCGCGATAATTCGAGGACTTGCACCCCGGGAGCTCCTTCGTCCCCCCATTGCTCACACCACACGACCATTTCCCAAAATCAACAACCAATCCACCATTCACAATTCACAATTCATAAATGTCATTCACATGCGCACATAAGTAATAAATATATCCGCACTCCATGATCCACCTAATAAAATTCTATCGTGGCATGAATCAATGCATTTAAACACATTAATGCAATTTCACAACTCATGTCAAACATAGCACAATAAGATGATGAATCTATATATAAACATTAAGATGCATAAATGAAGATTCTTAAACTCACACGATACCCCAATAAATCCCTACCTCAAACTTGATAAAATATCCAGTAAAATACCAACAATCAAAACAATATGGTTGTGTAGAGAATGAAGAAACGAACGGTTCTCCCTTCACGCCTTCATTTGTACCCTGTTATGCCCGAAACCAATTAACACATATTGAATAATTTTTATATACATAACCATATTTATTTTTATAATAAGATTTGCCAATAAACATTCTGATATATATAAATATCTACTAAAAAATATTCGGAATTAATAGACAAAATTTAGCTACTTAATTAAGAATCGAAAAGTTCGGTTTCGAATACTACCGTAAAACGGACAACAAGTAATCTATGATTTTTAGAAAACTCTACAGGTTTGATAAAAATATGAACTTTACAGGATACACTCCAAACCTCTAAGTAGAGCTACTGTAAAATTTTCATAAGCTTTAATCAAAGGACAGTGGTCCAAAATAATTATAAAAGACAGCTTTCCTAACAGTTCCGAAACCTGAACACCCTTTACTCCAAGATTTTTACAAACCTATCCATGAATTATATGACTACCAAAATCTCCAGATTTACATATTATATACTCAAGATCAGGTGATAAAATTATAAGTACAAAATTAGAATTATAGATAGCTCAAATCGGTAACACAAGTTCCGGTTTTAAACTACAGTTAAAACTGAACAGTTACTACTCAACAATTTTTCTTACCAGTATAACTTAACTTACAATTCTTGATCTTCAGTACATATGTCCTAGACATATTCAAAATGTTATAATAAAAGTTTCAAGATTTATAAGAATACGAAACCATATGAAACAATTGGCTAAACCGAAACCGAAATCGGATCAGCAAGCAGTAAAATATCACTGGACAGCCTACTTCCGTGATTTTTAGAACATTAAATATTTATCTACATGATCTGAAATTTTGAGAGATGATAATAGACATATACAAAATCATACTGTAAAAGTTTCAAAAATTTATAAATAATTTAACATGGTCTATAAATTTCTCAAACCAAGTAAAAAAAACAAACGGTCTGCAGCAACAACAATATCCGAATAACATGTTTTTCCTAGATTTTTAATTAACTCTCTACTTATCTATAAATTCTGAAATTTTCAGGAACATATAATCACATACCTATATATGATCTGTAAAATTGTCATAAACTAATTTTGATCCATACATATATTATAAATTAGAGATCTAAAGCCTTGATTTTCACTAAACATGTAAACTAGCAATCTGGAATTTTTGAAAAATCAAATCAAATTAAATAATATAGATCACATACCGTAATTGGTATTAAACCGAAGATCGGAACACGTAGAACAACTTCCTAGTTGAGCACAAAATTGAATCCCCACTCTAAGATGCCCAAAATGTAGAGAGAAGAAGATAGGAGAAAAATAGAGAATGATGGAAAAAATGGTTTTTGCTTGATTGTTGAGAATATGCAAAAGCTAACCTCAACACATCAATATAATGGCTGAAAATTTTCATCAATAATGTCATAAAGTGGTGTCAATATAATAGATGTATGATTGAACCTTTAAATGATGGAGGAATATGCTTTTGGAAAGTTGAAGATAAAAATAAAATTAAACATGTGGAATTCGGTCACACATTTACACATAATGAATATATTGCAAAAGTTACCCTCATCTTTATCAAACTCAAAAGTAACCCCCACATTTAATTAAAATATCGAAACTACCCGATCAACGACAAAAATGAAAATTTTACAAAACATAGAAATGAACCCAAAAATTCAAATCATACAATCCTTAATGTACAAAAACACATGCAATGCCACATAATGCACAAGATAAAAAAATAATAATTTATAACCGAAGAAAAAGAAATTATTTAAATAAACCCGGTCATTACAACCTCCCCTCCTTAAAAAGATTTCGTCCCCGAAATCGTGACGTACCTTAAGTGGCAAAAAGATCAAGATAGTTGGCACGGACCTCGTCCTCACGCTCCCATGTAGCCTCCTCCATGCCATGATGATGCCACAAAACTTTGACTAGATGAATCACCTTTCCACGAAGAACCTGATCTCTAGAGTCCAAAATCTGAACAGGTCGCTCCTCATAGGTGTCATCCTCATCAACCTCCACATCGACCCAATCCAAAACATGTGACTGATCTGGCTCATACTTCCTCAACATAGATACATGAAAAACATTGTGAACTCTGGACAACTCTGGTGGTAAAGCCAAACGATAAGCCACCTCACCAACACGATCCAAAATATCGAAAGGTCCGATAAACCGTGGCGATAACTTGCCACCTCGCCGAAATCTCATCAATCCCTTTCGCGGAGAAACCTTTAGAAACACATGGTCCCCCACATCAAAGGATAATGGTCTCCTCCTTCGGTCAGCATAGCTTTTCTGTCGGCTCTGAGCTGTGATCAATCGTTGTCGAATCATCTTGATCTTCTCTGTTGTTTCATGAATAATCTCTGATCGCCTCAAGTCACGACCCAAAATAGATTTCTCGCCAACCTCAGTCCAACAAACAGGAGATCTACATGGCCTGCCATACAACGCCTCGAATGGTGCCATCTCAATACTGGCCTGGTAACTATTGTTGTACGCAAACTCAACCAATGGTAGATGACCATCCCAATTACCCTGAAAATCCAGAATGCAAGCCCGTAACATATCCTCCAATATCTGAATAGTCCTTTCCGATTGACCATCAGTCTGAGGATGAAATGCCGTGCTAAACCTCAACTCTGAATCAAGAGCTGACTGGAAACCCTGCCAAAATCGTGAAGTAAACCTCGGATCTCTGTCCGACACGATAGAAACTGGAACACCGTGTAATCTGACAATCTGGTCAATATACACCCTACTGAGTGCCTCTGCGCCATCTGTTTCTCGTATGGCCAGAAAATGAGCTGTCTTGGTCAACCTGTCAACAATAACCCATACTGCATCATGCCCCTTCTGCGTTGGCGGTAATCCTGTTACAAAATCCATAGTGATGTGTTCCCATTTCCACTCTGCCACTGGCAATGGTTGCAACAGACCTGCAGGCTTCTGATGTTCAGCCTTTACTTGCTGACAAGTAAGACATCTAGCAACAAACTGAGCAACATCACGCTTCATGCCCCTCCACCAAAACTGGCATCTCAAGTTGTGATACATCTTAGTACCACCGGGATGTACTACAAACCTCGAACAGTGAAAATCCTTCATCACCTTCTCCTTGCTCGCTTTTGGCACCACCATCTTCCCTTTGAACCTTAGACCCCCATCAGAGTGCAAGGTCCAATCATCCACGGTCTCACCAGCTGAAATTCGAGTACGAATGGAATCCATCTCGTTTACCCCTCTCTGTGACTCAATCACCTCGTCAATAAGAGTGGGTTGGATTGTCAGGCTAAATAAGGTAGCTGACTCATTGTCATCACTGAAAATCAACCCCAACTCTGCGATATCCTTCATCATCTGCCATTCGCGAATGATAATGCTAGAAATTGACCCCCGTGACTTCCGACTCAAAGCATCAGCCACAACATTGGCCTTTCCAGGATGGTACTGTAACTCGAAATCATAGTCCCCCATGTACTCAACCCACCTTCTCTGTCTCATGTTCAAGTCCTTTTGCGAAAAAAGATACTTTAAACTTTTATGATCAGAGAAAATTTCAAACTTCTCCCCGTACAGGTAATGTCTCCAACTCTTCAGTGCAAAGATCACTGCTGCTAGCTCTAAGTCGTGGGTGGGATAGTTCTTTTCATGAGTCTTTAGCTGTCGAGACCCATAAGCAACTACCCTCTCTGTCTGCATTAAGACACACCCCAAGCCCTCTATAGAAGCATCGCAATAAATCACATAGCCCAATCCCCTCTCTGGAATCACTAAGATCGGTGCTGATGTCAACCTGTGCTTCAATTCTTTAAAGGCAAGCTCACAAGCTTCATTCCACACGAACTTCACCCCTTTCCGAGTGAGACGTGTCATCGGTTGTGCTAACCTCGAAAAATCCTTCACGAATCTCCGGTAATAGCCAGCCAATCTCAAAAAGCTCCTAATCTCAAACACATTACGTGGTTGATTCCAACTCATCACAGCCTCAACTTTAGAAGGATCTACCGAGATTCCTTCCGCAGAGACAACATGCCCAAGGAACTGTACCTTAGGTAGCCAAAACTCGCACTTCTCATACTTTGCATACAACTGGTTATCCCTAAGGATTTGTAAAACAATCCTTAGATGCTCCTCGTGCTCCTTCTCGGACGATGAATACACTAAAATGTCATCCACAAAGACCACCACAAACTTGTCTAAGTAAGCACTGAATACCCGGTTCATTAGATCCATGAATGCTGCCGGTGCATTTGTCAAACCAAATGGCATAACAAGGAACTCAAAATGACCGTACCGAGTGCGAAAAGCTGTCTTCGAGATATCCTCATCCTTGACCCTCAATTGGTAGTAACCTGATCTCAAGTCTATCTTTGAAAAGCATTTGGATCCTTTAAGTTGATCAAACAAGTCGTCTATCCTCGGCAACGGATACTTGTTCTTGATCGTAACTTGATTCAGCTTCCTATAATCAATACAAAGCCTGAGAGATCCATCTTTCTTTTTCGCAAAAAGAACAGGAGCTCCCCAAGGCGATGCACTAGGACGTATAAAACCTTTCATCCTTAGATCCTCCAATTGATTTTTCAGCTCTTCCAACTCGGCCGGTGCCATACGATACGGTGCCATAGAAATTGCATCGGTACCGGGAATGACGTCAATGCCGAACTCCACTTCTCGTTTTGGGGGCAACTCGGTCAAATCTTCTGGAAAAACATCCGTGAACTCACAGACCACCCTCGGAAAGTCACCATAAGAACCATGCTCCTCGTCTTCATAGGCCAGAAGATTAGCTAGGAAAGAACTATATCCTCTTCGACTGCCCAAACTATGAAGAGAAGAAGTGAGAAAATGGCTCCGATCCCCCACGAAACAAAAACAATCACCATCAGGAGTACAGACGGAAACCCTTCCCCGAAAGCAATCGATGTTGGCTCGGAAAGCTGAAAGCCAATCCATCCCCAAGATCACATCAAAGCTGGTCATCTCTAGAAGGATAAAATCAAACACTAAAACTCTTCCTGCAATCGTGATCTTACAATCTCGGCAAACTCTGGCTAAGATCAACTCATTACCAGTTGGTGTATCAACACACAAGGCTCTATCGAGAAACTCAACCTCTAACCCCAATGCAGATGCAAAAGAACTAGAGATAAAAGAATGGGAAGCACCAGAATCAACAAGAACTCGAGCCCAAGAACTAGAAACAAGAAAAATACCTCGAACAACTGCTGGACCTGCTGAGGCATCGGGTGGAGTGATCGCGAACACACGACCCTGAGTCCTCTGTCCCGACTGTGCACTGCCTTGCCCTGACTGCTGCTGGCTCATCATACCAGGGTTACCTCCTTTTGAATACTGAGATCCCTGTCCAGAATGTGCAGGCTGAACTGGCTGTGGAGCCCTGAATCCTGACTGAACTGGCTGTGCTTGTCCTGTCCTCTGTTGTGACCCAGCACTGCTCTGTGAACCCCATCCTAACTGCGGACAGTCCCTCTTTGTGTGTCCTAGCTGACCACACTGGAAACAAGTGATCGGACCCCTTGACTGTCTCTGAGGGCACTCACTCCGGTAGTGTCCCTGCTGATGGCACTCGAAACAAGTCACTCGATCCTTGACTGACCCAGTCGGCATAGTAATCGTCGGAGCAGAATGAACTGACTGTGAACCCTGAGAAAAATAAGATCTGCCCTTGGGTTTCTTCCTTTGGTGATCTCCAGAGAAGGAAGTCGTATCCCTAGCACGGTTCTTTGAATCTCTAATCCTTTGAAAGTCCTTAAACTCTTATTCAGCTACCAATGCCTTGCGTAAAGCAATAGCATAAGTGGGAACTTCTAATACTGCTATCTTGGCCCGTAGCTCAAACTTCAAACCCCTTACAAATTTCTTTGCCCGGTCCTCTTCAAGAGTCACCATCTCCCTACCAAACCTTGATAATGAAGTGAATTTATTAGCATATTCACCCACTGACATACTTCCCTGAATCAAGTGAATGAACTCGACCTTTAGAGCATCCCTCTTAGTCACTGGAAAATACTCGTCTAAGAACAAGGTCTTGAACGTATCCCAGTCCATAGTATCGGTGTCATGAGTGAACCCCACATTCTTCCACCACATACCCGCATCCTCCGTCAGATGATATGAAGCAAGAGAAACCCGAAGAATGCCATCCTGAATCCCTGCAACTCTGAAATCCCTTTCCATTCGCTCCAACCAATGCTCTGCGACGAATGGATCAGGTCCTCCGATAAAGTCCTGCGGTGCTAGCTTTTTAAACTCTTTCAAAATTCGCATTGTTCCGTTCCCCACATTCAGGTCTTGTGCACCTTGAATAGCCTCCCGTGCAATCCGCTGAAACGCACTGGCCATATCACGAGCAATCTGATCACCAACCTGGGGATCCACTGGTGCTCTCCTCGGAGGCATGATTCTATGTCACAAGAGATAGTGATTAGATACATTTAATTGCTAAATAATCAGCTTTATACTCTTGTAACTTCACATCAACACATTCCACTCAAAGGCAACAGTAAAACAAACGTTCACATAACTAGGCCTTATCCCGTCGTCCCAAAGGTAAAACGACCTAAAGCTCTGATACCACGTTGTCACGCCCCGAATCCGAAAATCCGGATAATGACTTAAATTTAATTAAAATTCATAAAAATACCAAATGGTCAAACTGGTCAACCGACATTGTTTATAATTCACTAGCGCGGAAGCGAAATAGAAATAATAAAATCATATACAAATCCCGAAATCAAATCAAATTACAATACGAACACACTAGTCCAAAGCCAAACAAGTACAAATCATAATAAGCACGCAATCTCCATTATTACATAAAGATGTAATTATTATAGGTTCAAATTCCACAAATTTCCAATAGCTCACGCATCATCCACCAATGGTTCTTTTCCTGAAAAATGTTAAGGGGTGAGCACAAACGGCCCAGTAGAGAAAAATCATGAAGCGTAAGATTCCGCAAGTATGTAAATTAATGAATACGTATAGGGTCAAGTCTCTACCCTAGTCCAATGTCAAGATATAAATGCATAAGGAATCACAATATAAACTCATGTAGAACAATTTAAATAATACCATCAAGATAATTTAAAAGTTCTATAATCACGAAATTAAAACCAATACTCTCAATATGAACTCAAATCCAACTATCACAACCGAAATAGCATCAAATTCAAAATCATCAAATGGGAAAATTATGTCGTGAAACAAACCCTAGGACATGAACTACCTGTTCATCTGCCTAGTCGTCTTGGGGCTACTAACCCTACGGTGACGTCAACCAATCGCGCGATAATTCGAGGACTTGCACCCCGGGAGCTCCTTCGTCCCCCCATTGCTCACACCACACGACCATTTCCCAAAATCAACAACCAATCCACCATTCACAATTCACAATTCATAAATGTCATTCACATGCGCACATAAGTAATAAATATATCCGCACTCCATGATCCACCTAATAAAATTCTATCGTGGCATGAATCAATGCATTTAAACACATTAATGCAATTTCACAACTCATGTCAAACATAGCACAATAAGATGATGAATCTATATATAAACATTAAGATGCATAAATGAAGATTCTTAAACTCACACGATACCCCAATAAATCCCTACCTCAAACTTGATAAAATATCCAGTAAAATACCAACAATCAAAACAATATGGTTGTGTAGAGAATGAAGAAACGAACGGTTCTCCCTTCACGCCTTCATTTGTACCCTGTTATGCCCGAAACCAATTAACACATATTGAATAATTTTTATATACATAACCATATTTATTTTTATAATAAGATTTGCCAATAAACATTCTGATATATATAAATATCTACTAAAAAATATTCGGAATTAATAGACAAAATTTAGCTACTTAATTAAGAATCGAAAAGTTCGGTTTCGAATACTACCGTAAAACGGACAACAAGTAATCTATGATTTTTAGAAAACTCTACAGGTTTGATAAAAATATGAACTTTACAGGATACACTCCAAACCTCTAAGTAGAGCTACTGTAAAATTTTCATAAGCTTTAATCAAAGGACAGTGGTCCAAAATAATTATAAAAGACAGCTTTCCTAACAGTTCCGAAAACTGAACACCCTTTACTCCAAGATTTTTACAAACCTATCCATGAATTATATGACTACCAAAATCTCCAGATTTACATATTATATACTCAAGATCAGGTGATAAAATTATAAGTACAAAATTAGAATTATAGATAGCTCAAATCGGTAACACAAGTTCCGGTTTTAAACTACAGTTAAAACTGAACAGTTACTACTCAACAATTTTTCTTACCAGTATAAATTAACTTACAATTCTTGATCTTCAGTACATATGTCCTAGACATATTCAAAATGTTATAATAAAAGTTTCAAGATTTATAAGATTACGAAACCATATGAAACAATTGGCTAAACCGAAACCGAAATCGGATCAGCAAGCAGTAAAATATCACTGGACAGCCTACTTCCGTGATTTTTAGAACATTAAATATTTATCTACATGATCTGAAATTTTGAGAGATGATAATAGACATATACAAAATCATACTGTAAAAGTTTCAAAAATTTATAAATAATTTAACATGGTCTATAAATTTCTCAAACCGAGTAAAAAAAACAAACGGTCTGCAGCAACAACAATATCCGAATAACATGTTTTTCCTAGATTTTTAATTAACTCTCTACTTATCTATAAATTCTGAAATTTTCAGGAACATATAATCACATACCTATATATGATCTGTAAAATGTTCATAAACTAATTTTGATCCATACATATATTATAAATTAGAGATCTAAAGCCTTGATTTTCACTAAACATGTAAACTAGCAATCTGGAATTTTTGAAAAATCAAATCAAATTAAATAATATAGATCACATACCGTAATTGGTATTAAACCGAAGATCGGAACACGTAGAACAACTTCCTAGTTGAGCACAAAATTGAATCCCCACTCTAAGATGCCCAAAATGTAGAGAGAAGAAGATAGGAGAAAAATAGAGAATGATGGAAAAAATGGTTTTTGCTTGATTGTTGAGAATATGCAAAAGCTAATCTCAACACATCAATATAATGGCTGAAAATTTTCATCAATAATGTCATAAAGTGGTGTCAATATAATAGATGTATGATTGAACCTTTAAATGATGGAGGAATATGCTTTTGGAAAGTTGAAGATAAAAATAAAATTAAACATGTGGAATTAGGTCACACATTTACACATAATGAATATATTGCAAAAGTTACCCTCATCTTTATCAAACTCAAAAGTAACCCCCACATTTAATTAAAATATCGAAACTACCCGATCAACGACAAAAATGAAAATTTTACAAAACATAGAAATGAACCCAAAAATTCAAATCATACAATCCTTAATGTACAAAAACACATGCAATGCCACATAATGCACAAGATAAAAAAATAATAATTTATAACCGAAGAAAAAGAAATGATTTAAATAAACCCGGTCATTACAAAGATAATAAAAAGAATGTGATGCATGAACAATGATTATTCATCAATTAATGAATACATTCATAAAACACATTTATATATCAATAAATATATGAATACAAGTATCAAGTCAATAAAATGTATAAATTATCACATTTCACATAGATGTCTTAATCATTGCATATCATCATCAAAATTCTCCTTTTATGACATGTGCATATTCAATGGTCATTGGGAACAATAGATCATCCAAAAACACTTTCCCTTATAAGAACATTCTCCTTTAGCCTTTAAATGCATATAACTAACTTGTAAACATCATTGGAGAATAAAAAGGTCAAATAACCTTACGTAAGGAAAAATCTTTCAAAGTTTTTCATGGATCAACTCTAAGTCGATTAAGGCAAGAATAGAGGCGAGGCTCTGATACGAATTGTTGGCCACATATTGACACCTAGAGGGGGGGGGGGGGGGTGAATAGGGTCAATTACAAACTTTGAGTCTTTTTCGGTTTGACTTTGTTTTAGCAATAGTAATCTTTGTAGAGCTCTAGTCAAACACTTAGTTAGATAGATGATCCTTAAGTGACTAACTAATTTCATACTTTGAATCATGAACAATGTATTGCATTACCAAATATATACATAATGGATTCAAGAATGAGAACTAGTCGAAACATTCAAGTATTCATTTCAACTAAACATGTATAAGCACTTTTCTAACATATATATAGAAATGATGCAAAGTGCTATTTGTTATAAAGAATACTTTGAAGAGTTTATGAAAATTAATTAAACATTTTGTGCATATATTGTCTGGTAGGTTTGAAGAGGTGAATAGAGAGAAAAACCCGAATGCACACTGTGAGAATAGGATTTGGTGAGTGTAAATGTGAAAAACACAAGAATGAAATCTTTATTTAGATTTTTCTTCCTTTATATACATTCCCTTTTTGGGCTTCGAGCCCTTTGGGGCAACATTATTTTGCTTACATCATTCCTTTTATCTCTCATACATCACTATCCTTATTTTCAAGTAATTCTAGCTTGAAATGGGCCTTTATCTTCAGGCTTTCAGTGACCTTGTTGGGCTATCAGCCTAATGGACCCGACGCCTGATGGACTTGGAGATTTCCAAGTTTACACTCGCCCACTTCTTGGTTGTGGGTTTTTGGGCAATCAAGCCCATTACCAAGAAGGTAAAGTGTGGGTGGGAATATATATACATCAACCCTGTCGAGGTGACGTGGCGAGTTCATTAAATAGGATAGTTGTGCCATCATTAACATTTCAAATTCTTGACTTAGGTGGTTGAGAAGACGGCTTGATGCTTCGTTTCTTGTGCACATGACTCTTTGCATCCTTCAGTGACCTCTATAAATACCCCAGGGTCCATTTGCGAAACAGTTCTTGTATTTCAAAGCTCTTGGCTCTAAAAAACTCTCTGCAACTTGGTTTCTCCTCTTGTCATTGCCTGAATCTGCACCTCTTTCCCAAAAAATTGATGAAATCTCATCGGAATCCACCTTAGAGAAAGTTCTATCTTCCAGCTCTCATACTTTTCTGTCAATATGTCTAATAGTAATGATACTCGGTCGGGTTGTGACCGTCTCCCTTCTTTTGTCAATCCCAATGCCTCATTTCGTTCCCCATCGGTAGAGGTGGTTAGGAGGGTCAGATCTAGTCCTCCTGAAGTCACCCAAACCGCTGATGTGGGTGGGGATCTAGCTTGAGGAAGATCGGGAGATCAATTTTATACGGATCCCCTTCCCCATACACATAGGGTAGACATTGTGTTGAATAAATTAAGGGTTTAATGTAGGATACCCGATGGGGTGATAGTTAAGAATTATCCCAAGAAGTGTGATTTCAGGATAGGGGAGGGGGTTAAGGTTGACCAAATCTTGCTGTCGGCCTTCCATTTTCAGGATTGTAGCTATGGTCCTAATGATCAATCGAGAGATGGGCCTTGATTTGGGTCTTGTTGAGCTCCTGTTTTCTTATAAGATAGAGGACCAGAAGGACTATAGGGGTCGGTACAAACGTTTTCCTTTATGTGGGAGAAATATGTACGATGGTAATGAGAAGTCCAATAAGGGGTGGACAGAAAGGATGATCCTGGTGAGCGGGAATTGGAGGCTTCCTAGTTCGGCCAGATTCGTAGTCCCTAGGGTGTTTAATCAACATCTATTTCCTTTTTTCAAACCTTATCACAGAGGGTCATGCTATTGTGAACAATGCAATGATAAGTTGGGTCATCATGTACTAGAGTTTCTGGGACCGCCCGACCGGTTTAAAACTCTGAACTATATCTTATCCCGATTTGATATCCTTAAATCTAAAATCTAGGGCCAGCCACTGAGGATGTGTGGCAATTACCTGACTGGTGCTAATTTGCAGGAACTAACATCAGAAGGACAGAACACCATGTTGAGGATCCTGCCACCCGTTCTTAAGAAGAAGGCCAAGTGAGTACCGGGCTCTCAAACCAACCCTTCGGTGCCACAGGATGCCTAAGCCAATCTAACGTCCCAGGGTACTCCAACTCCTCCCCTTGGGGTGGTTCCTCCACGACCATCGGGAAGTCCTCCAGTAATTCCTCCTATTTTTGGGGAGGGTACTGCCAATTCCCTTTCTGTCCTTTCTTTGGGGGGGATTCTTGTTCCTTGATCCCGATCGGTTGAGGGAGGGGCCAATCTAACGGGCGCACAACATCCCCTGTCTGAGGAAGATGTCCCTAACCGATCAGTTCGGCCCCGTCTGACCACGACATCATCGCCAAACATAGTGGTGAAGTCCGGAGCTGCATCTAGGAAGGAACAACCAGTCCCATGGGGACCAAAGATAAAACTTCCGGGTGGTGGCTTCTTGGTCGCGGGGAATGAGACCATTGATAATGATGTTGCTCTTCGGGGGATTGGTCTCCACATCTGGACCCCGACAGACCAAAAGAGGCTGACATAGATCGATCGGGTAGAGTTAGCCTTGACCGGTCCAGAGATTACCATGAAGGTACGTTTTTTACCTTGCTGTTTCTCTAGTCACCCTTTTTGTATTCCTGCATTTTATTCACTGATTTGACTAACGCTTGTGTTTTTCCCTCTTTTACTTCTAGCAGATGCTCTACTTGACCCAAGCTTATAATGCAAAGCTATAGAAGGACAATAGGTTCCTCAATAAATCTTCCGAGCTCCTGTGGTTGAAGGAAGAAGTAAGGAAAAAGGTGGCTTCCTTGCTATCGGTAGCTAATGATAAGCTGGAGGTCCAGGGCACACGGGCAATCATTGTGGAGCAAAAGCTTCAAGCGGCCCAAGAGAAAATCAAGGAGATGAAGGCAGTTCGTTGAGCCCTGGCTGTTGAAGTCGAACACTTGAAGGGAGAGAATGAGGGCATGAAGGCCTCCAAGGAGAAGCTTTTGTAGGAGAAGGTTGAAACTGAGAACTATCTGGCAGCGGAGAGGTCAATAGTGGAAATGTGTCTTCGGGGTGGAAATCAGATGTACAAGCATCTTTGCGACACGACTCGGTACCGGATAAGGTTCGGTTGGAGGACTTGCTTTCTGGACATCCAGAAACTTGTTGAGGAGAGGGACTTTGCCTCTGTGGAGGAGTTGAATGAGTCTCTGGGCATTGCTCCGAAGTATGATGATCCGGTCGGAGGTCAGGATGATGTTCTTTTTTGTGAGTTCTTGACCAAACCTCTTTCGGGGCCCACTCTTGATTCCGATCCCTCAACGCAACTTCTTCTTGTCCAGGTTTTGAACCCGGCTGTTGCTCTTGTGGACTCAAATGCGGCGGGCACTAAGGCTTGCACCTAGATAGTGAACTCTCTCGGGCCTTCATCTAGGCTTCAGGGTCGTAAAGACATATAATATTTCTTGGATATTTCTTTTTGAAACACATTACAAAACATTTTGTAAGCCTTGGCCATCGGGGCCCATATTTTGAATGAAAATCATGGATCCTGTTCAGTTGACTAATGCAATACTTAGATTATTTTTGCCAAATTTTTTTGTGTCTTTCCAGCATTTAAGGGCATGCGAGAGACATGACAACACTTTGTTTATTTTTCACAAAAAATTGATATTTTCTAGATCAGTGTTGTATCTTTAGGGCACTTGAGGCCATGAAAGAGACATGACAACAATTGGTTTATCTTTTTGAAATTTTTTTTATCTCCTCTAGATCAGTGTTGTGTCTTCGGGACACTTGAGGCCATACGAGAGACATGACAAAACTTGGTTTATTTTTCACAATTTTTTTTTTTTGAAAAGTAAGTCAATAATATAAATCAGAAACGGCAAAAGCCTACAATAAACTTGGGCATTCCCAAGGGTGGTATCCCCAAACCCACCAAATCTTAAGATTTAAATTGTTAAAAGGGATAAACCCTACAAAAACCATACTATCTCTATTACTAAACCAATAAAACAGAACATTACATGAAACAATTGCTTTAACAATAACCATTCTCCTCCAAAGCATAAATGAACCAGTCTTCATCAGATTGTGGACAACATTAATAAGAGCCTTGAAATCCTCACATATGAACATAATCAAGATAAATGAAACACATCGCAGAACATTTGGTCCATCATTTAAAACCGTGTCCATAATTTGGAAGCATCCTTGTCATTTGCACTAGCCCAGGGCATTGATATGATTTTGCCATCACAAAACTGCATTATAAAATAGCCCCGAACACTGGAAATCGACCATTTCAGCCCTGGAATACTGAAAACTGCACTGAAAAAACTGCTTTTCAGCACTGAAACACTGAAAATACTGCATTTCAGCACTGAAAAAAACTGCATTTCAGTGCTGAAATACTGAAAACTGCACTGAAAAATCTGCACTGATGAACTGCATTGCTGGCCGTCCCAAAACTGCATTTTACAAACTGCACATAAGCACCGAACAACGACCGAAAACTTGAGTAGCCATCCATGAGGGTCTTCATAGCCATCCGAACTCCATGAACTTCAGTCTCCAACTTATAACTCTGCACAATGTAAGCTAAGGGATCAAAAGATAATGCAACATTTAAAATATTTATCATAAAACACTTCCCACGCATTATGAACCAAATCCTGAACCATACCCCTAACAACACTGAAACGGGCTCTCTACCACTCATCCAGCTAGACATCCTGAATATAAATTCCAGGAAAAATGAGCAAAAAATAATCCACTCACCCATTGCTAGAAACTCTATCTCCATTTTGAATATCCAACAAGTGAAACAATCTAAATTTGACAGAAGAATTTATCTCCTTAACAAGTTGGTCCTCCTTTTTAAACTCTCCAGCAAACAGCCTGAGATTCCTTTCCCTCCATAAAATGTAAACACTAGCAGCCAATGTTAGTTTGGTAACACATGCCTTTAAAGTATTATTTGTACAGTGGACATTGCACCAATTTACCATATCCGTCCACTTCTTCCCAACATGCCTCAACCCATTATCAATTGTAACTGAAGACCAAACATGAGAAGAGAACCTGCATTCAAAAAATATATGCTCCCTACTTTCACACGGTACGTCACAGAAGACACATTTTTGTTGTTGTATCATCCCATAAAGGACCAATTTATCTTGTGTCTGCAACCTATTATGAATTAAAGTCCATAAGATGAAAGCATGTCTTGGAATATTATTTGGGAACCACACAGTCTTGTACCATTGAACTTGATTATCCCTATTCCTTAACAAGTTCCAAGCTGAACTAATAGAATACTTACCCTTGGTAGGCTTCCAAATCAAAGTATCAACATCATGACAATCTGGAGGGGGAAGGGTAGCAATATCATCTCTTAACTCCATTAATTTATGAGAGTTTGCAAAAGGAGGAAACCATTGCCCATTTATGATTATAGCATTGACTTTACAATTGTTTCTTTACCCAGAATCATACCTGATCCTATCCCCATGCTTTTCTACAATAGAGTTGGGATACAACCAATCATCATGCCAAAGAAGAATATTATCCCCATTCCCAACCTTATACTCAATGTATTGTCTTTCATGAGCTCAATCCTTGCCCACTTACTCCAGAGGTTAGTGGGAATAGGCTGCAACAGGTTCCATAGCTGCTTACCAATAGCTGCCACATTCAAAGCTATCAAATCTTTTAATCCTAAGCCCCCTTCATCTTTCGGCAAACACACTTTAGGCCAAGCCAACTTCTCACCACCACTCTTCAAATCAGCCCCTTTCCATAAAAATTTCCTCATAATCTCATTCAGTTGTTTAAACACAGATTTTGGAAGGATATAAGTAGAACTCCAATAAACTTGAACTGAAAACAACACTGATGTAATCAATTGTAACCTACCCGCAAAGGAAAGGAATCTGCAATTCCAAGCCTGAACCCTTCTAGTAATTTTCAATACTAACTCTTGACAATCAGCTGCATTAAGCTTTGAAGAAATCAGAGGCACCCCTAAATACTTGACAGACAATTTTCCAATTGAAAAGCTGGACCCAAGTATAATATTATCTAATACTCTACCCTCCACACCCGATGTAAAAATGGAGCTCTTTGAAGTATTAGGAATTAAACCTGAAAATTCACTAAACTTTCTCAAAACATCCAGCATACACTTCACTGAATTTTCACTACCCTCACAAAAGAGGAATAGGTCATCAGCAAACATCAAATGATTAATCTCCAATCTTTTACATTTGGCATGGAAATTAAAAGAATCATTTTTCCCCAGTTTATTCAACATCCCCGAGAGAACTTCCATACACATCACAAAAAGATAAGGAGACATAGGGTCCCCTTGCCTAAGCCCTCTTCCCCCTTTGAAAAACCCTTCAAGAGAGCACCATTAATATTTATAGAGAACTTAGGAGAAGAGCAACAGGTAAGAATCCAACCTCTAACTCTATCAGGCAATCCAAAACACTTCAACACCTCACCCAAAAAATCCCAAGAGACTGAGTCATAAGCTTTAGTCAAATCAATTTTCATGGCAACTCTAGCTGGAGACTCATCTTTATGGTAATGGAGTAATATCTCTTGAGCTAGCAGAAAATTATCACTAATACTCCTACCCGGAACAAACCCAGATTGATTTGCACTTATACTCGAGTCAAGAATGGGTTTCAATCTATTAGCAATAAGTTTTGCTATGCATTTATATAACACATTGCATACAGAAATAGGCCTGAACTCCGTCACTTTAGTAGGATTATCAACTTTGGGAATAAGAGAAATGGAAGTACAGTTAATCTCAGAAAGCAAATGACCCGAAGCAAAGAAATCCATAATGGCATCCACCACCTCATTTCCAATAACATCCCAGGCAGCCTTATAAAACACTGCATTCAAACCATCCGGCCCTGGGGCTTTGTCATCTTTTATAGCAAGGAAAGTAGCTTTGATTTCTTCTCTGGTCACATCTCTATTCATGGCCATACTTTGCTCAAGAGAGATAGGGGGATAAATAAACTCATTTAAAATAGGGATCCTGACCTCATCTCTCTTGGCAAAAAGATTCTTATAAAATCCCACAATCTCTCTACTAACATCACCTTTATCAGTAAGAACAGTGCCATCCTCTCGAGTTATGGAAACTATAGTGTTAAGAGATTTTCTCTGATTAGCAATCTTATGAAAATAGCTGGTGTTTTGATCTCCTAGCCTCAACCATTGAATCCTAGATAATTGTCTATATAAACATTCCTCGGCATTAGACACTTTATAAAAATGTTTATGACAGTCCTTTTCAACTCTTTGTAATTCATGATTACCAGGATCCAAATCCACCAAGCTTTGAATGTTCAATAACTTTTTCCTAGCTTCAGATACTTGACTTGGTAAATTATCAAAGTGAGTTTTATTGAGAATTTTCAATGCATTCTTCACCATTTTCAGTTTCTGACTTACCACAAACATTTTACTCCCAGTAACCTGGCCATTCCACTCATCTCTAACCACTTGAATAAACTTATCATGCTTAGTTAAAAAATTGTTGAACCTAAAAGGTCTTTCAACCCTCTCCAACTCCATAGGAATTTTAACTATAATACAAGCATGATCAGAAACACCTGGAGGCAAAAAACATATTTCAGTGGATTGGAAATAATCAATCCAAGCTGAATTCACTTAGCATCTGTCCAGCTTACTAAACACATGACCATTGGACCAATAAAATTTGATACCATTATACTTCAAATCCATTAATCCTGCTCTGTCTAGAGCCTGGCCACATTCCCTCATTTTAGCATTCCACTTGTCATCCCCACCCCATTTCTCATGTTGATATCTAATAGCATTTAAATCACCTGCACAAAACCAGGGGTTGTTCTTCAAAGCCATGGAAATATCAAAAAGCTCCTTCCATAAAATCCTTCTCTCAATATAGTCATTACTTCCATAAATAAAGGTAGCAAGGCAATTGCAGATATTATCAACAGTACTCATTTTACAATGAAGAAATTGAGCATTGTCCTTCAATAAATCCACATTCATCTTCTTTGGGTCCCAACAAATCCATAATCGCCCCAACTCCGCAAAATCATAATTATTAACTAACCTCCAACCTGGGCATATCACTTTCATCACCTTATAAACATTGCTCTTTAAAACCTTTGTCTCAATCAAACAAAAAATAGAAATATCTAAAGATTTAATCATTAACTTTATTTCCTTCTGCTTCACTTCCCCATTAAGACCCCGCACATTCCAAATATAGCAATTCATATGGAAACTAAATTTGAGCAAATTGATCTCCCCCCTTATCCTCTCTCTTCAAAACCCTTTTAGTTTTAAATTTCTTATTTGAAATGAGGCCCAAACTACCAACTCCTGATGCCAATAAAGAAATTGGGTTCTCAATCCCTTTCTCTTTTTTACTAGTCAGAGGTTTTTCTCCAGCTTTATGATCATGTTTTCCTTCCTTTACCATTTCCCCTGGTTCATGTATAAAACCTTTATTTTCATTGTCAGTATCAATTCCCCAATCCTCCATTATCTCCCCCTCATCAAAATCACCCAAACATGAGAATTTATTAGGAGAAAGAACATCAGTATTATCCCTAGGACCCTCTATCTTCAACTCATTAACCTTCACCCGACCCTCATGATTTTTTAATTCATTTGACTCAACCAGATTCACAACCTCGACTACATTTCCTACATTCTGACACTCCTTAAGTGTAACATTTACCTGCTCTTGATTTATTGCATCAGAATTACTTGTTTCTCCAACTTTCTTCCCAACAACAACCCATTCTTTTTTAATCTCTTTAGTTTTTTGAATTGCATTTTGGACTTTCATTTTAACACAGTTTTTGGATTGCATCAGATTTATTGCATCAGAATTACTGGATCAGTGTTGTGTCTTTCGGGCACTTGAGGCCATGCGAGAGACATTACAACACTTGGTTTATTTTTTTCAAAAACTTTTGATCTCTTTTGGATCAGTGTTATGTCTTTTGGACACTTAAGGCCATGCGAGAGACATGACAACACTTGGTTTGTCTTTTTGCAAAATTTTTGATCTCTTCTAGTTCAGTGTTGTGTCTTCCGGGCACTCATTTGTAAGCTATTTTTTCTAAGAAAAGTAATTTTACAGATGCCTATTTTTAATAGATCCGGCACTGGGGCCTTTTTACAAAAGTGAACAAAGTAAAAGTAAACTTGGCCTATTACGGGTACTACCTCTTCAAGCAAGAGGCATTCTGGGAGTTCGGTTCCATTCTATCGTCTTTGATTCTTCGGACGCAGTATGCTCCGCGCTTGATGACTTCGGTAATGGTGTACAGGCCCTCCCAAGGCTCCCCGAGCTTGCCCACGATTCCAATTTTTCGTCTAAAGACCATGTCTCCAACCTGGAACTCTTTTCTTTTGAATTTTCAATTGAAATGGTACCAGACACGCTATTGGTAGGTGGCCAGCCTGATCCCACCTGCCTCCCTTTTTTCATCTAGTATGTCAAGGTTGTGAGCCAAGTGCTGGTTATTTGGGCCTTCTACTTAGGCCTGGCTCCGGAGGGTTGGAACCCTGACCTCTGTCGGGATCACAACCTTAGCACCATATGCCATGGAAAAGGGGTCTCCCCAGTGGGTGGCCTTGGGGTCGTTTTGTATGACTAGAGCACTTCAGGTAGCTTCTCGAGCAAGGCCCCTTTGGCTTCCTCAAGTTTTTTAGCTAGTTTGTCGAATATGGTTTGATTTGTCCTCCCAGCCTGTCCATTCCCTTATGGGTACCTGATGGAGGATGTACTCTGGTTGATACCATGCTCAACAAAGAACGCTCTCACCTCCTTGTTGCCTAGATTTGTCCCGTTATCCATAATAATTGTCCTTGGTAACCCGAATCTGCATATTATGTGGCTCCAAATGAACTTGATGACGTGGTTACTCTTGATGACTAGATAGGCTTCAGCTTCGACCCATTTAGTGAAGCAATCAGTGGCAAGGAGGATATAGGAATTTGATCGAATTGCCTTTGGGAGAGATCCTACGATATCCATTCCCCATCAGGCAAATGGATGTGGGACTATGGTTGGGTGTAGGAACTCGGGTGGTCGATGGATAGCGTCCCCGTGCATCTGGCATGGCTTGCATCTCCAGAGGTAATACTCGGCGTCTCGTGATAGATAGGGCCAAAAGTATTCTTGGGAGAGTAGTTTATGGGTAAGGGATCTTCCCCTGGAGCGGTTCCCGCAAGATCCACTGTGGATCTCCTGCATCACTGCTCTTGATTCTGAAGGCATAATACACTTTCAGTAGGCACCCGAGAAGGACTTCCGATAGAGTTGCCCGTTTATAACTGAATATCGGGCTGAATTCCTCCTGATCTTGTGAGCTTCAGCTTTATTTTCCAAGAGTGTCCAATGCCTCAGGTAATTCATCAGGGGATCCATCCAGCTGGGCTGCCATGGAATAAGCATCACTTGTTCAAGTTCTTGAATACTTGATCTGGTTATAAAATCCACCAACCTAACCCGGGTTAGGTCCTCTCCAGCTGAGGACGCCTGATCGGCTAGGTGGTTGACTATAGAGTTTTCGTTTCTCGGGATCTAAATGAAGGTTATTTTTTGAAAGCTCTCCGTTTCCTTCAACCCAAGTGTCCGGTAAGACTCCATTTTGGGGTATTTTGCCTTGTATTCTCCTTTCATTTTTCAAATGACTAGCTGAGAGTCGTTGTGCACTATTAGGGCTTGAATCTGGAGGCTTCAGGCTAATCTTAAGCCAGATACGATCGCTTCATATTCAGCCTCATTATTAGTGGCTAGGAACTGTAGTTGCACTAACATGTAGAGGTGTGTCCCATCGGGTTTCTGGATCCCCAATCCGATTCCCGATCCACTAGCAGATCCGTCCAAGAAAAGCTTCCAAGTGTCTGGGTCAGTTTCATCTTTAAGTAGGAAATCTGCTACCACCTATCCCTTGATGGAAACCTGGGGTATGTAAGTTATGTCATATATTCCCAACTCGATGGCCCATTTGAAGATTATACCCGAAAGGTCAAGTTTTGACATAATAACTCGAATAAGTGTTGAGGTCGGGACAATAATTGGAAGAGCCTCAAAGTAATGCCTCAGTTGTCTTTTGGCCTTTACCAGTGATAGAACCAGTTTTTCTTGCCTGCTGTATTGGGTTTCCGCTTCATCCAAGAATTTACTAGTGTAGAAAACTGTCATCTGTAGGTTCCTATCCTCTCTAATGAAGGTTGCACTGGTTGAGACGAAGGATATTACTAGATAAAGATCTAAGACTTAATCGGGACCTGGTGTGGATAGGATCGGGGGTCTGGTCATGTACTCCTTTAACTTTGTTAGGGTTTCCGACTACTCAGGACCCCATACTTCTCCCTTTTCTAACTTGATCACCTAAAACAATGGTCTGCATCGATCGGTGAGTCTTGAAATGATCCTGCTAAGGGCAACCACTCTTCTAGTTAGGATTTGAACATCTTTATGTGTTCGAGGCTCCTTTATTTCTATAAGGGCCTTGACTTGTGTCGGGTTGGCTTGGATCCCGGTCCGGTCCATGATATGTCCTAGGAATTGTCCAAATGACACGCCAAAGGAGCATTTCTTCGGGTTCAACTTCATGCCATTCCTCCTGAGGGTGCCAAATACTTGGTGTAGATGTGCAAGATGATCTTCCTTTCCTTTGCTCTTGACCACAGTGTCATGAATGTAAGCTTCAATCACTGTACCCATCATTCCCTTAAATATTTTGTTGACCAATCTATGAAAAGTGGCACCTGTATTTTTCAGACCGAAGGGCATAACCTTAAAGCATTAAGTATTTGTTTCAGTAATGAAGGATGTTTGTTCCTCATCCATCGGGTTCATTCTTATCTGATTGTTTCCCAAATAAGCATCCAGGAAAGTTAGACGTTCGTAGCCAGTGGTAGGATCAACCATTTGGTCAATATTTGGTAGTGGAAAGCTGTCCTTCGGGCATGCCCTGTTCAGGTCAGTAAAATCAACACAAACCCTCCACTTACCATTCTTTTTCTGGACGAGTACTACGTTGGCGAGCCATTCGGGATACTTGACTTCCCTGATAAAACCAGCCTGGAGCAATCTAGGCACTTCATCCGCTATGATTTGTTTTCGGTGCGCTCCCATGCGCCTTTATTTTTGCCTCATTGGTCTCATGTTTGGGTCGACATGTAACGAGTGCTAGGCAACAATAGGATCAATACCTGGCATGACTATATGTTCCCATGCGAAGCATCGGAGTTGTCTTGCAATAACTGTGTCAGTTTTTTCAATTCACAGTTGGTGAGATTCGTACCTGCAAAAGTAACTTTTTCCGGGCTATTGGGTATTATAAAGATTGGCTGTAACGGCTCGACCACGATCGGGGTACCCGAATCCCCCTCCTTTGATTGCTATTTGGGGCCTAGACTCTGATCCTTTGTACGGGACACCTCTGGGCCTTTTCCTTTCCTGATCTCCTTTAAAGTGACCGCATAGCATTCCTTAGCACCCACCTGATCCCCCTTGATATCAATGATGTCCAAACCGTTCGGGCTTATGCATCTCATCATTTGGTGAAGGGTTGAAAGCACGCCCTGCATCCGGTGAATCCATCCCATTCCCATGAGTTAATTATACGAAGGCTTCACATCCACTACAACAAATGTTTCTGTCAGGGTCCTTTGTGTAGCAGATACTAGTAGTTGGACTTCCCCGATCGGTTTGATTTGTTTTCCATCGAATCTTGCAATAGGACACCGAGAGGCCACAGTCTTGTTTGAGTCAATTTCAAGATTTTTAAAAGCCCACGTGGTAATGACGTTTGCACTGCTCCCGGGGTTGATCATGACTCTCTTAACAAGGCAGTTGCTCGGTATCAATGTCACAACTAGAGGGTCATCATATGGGATCTGGATATTGTGAAGGTCTTGTTAGTCACTAATTAGCCCTAGAGGGGGGGTGAATAGGCTGTTCAAAAATAATTCTACTCCTTTTCTAAATTGGAACAATATATATATATATATATATATATATATTCAATACACAATTTCTTTAATAGTCAAGTGAATAAATTCAATTCAATTTATCTAACAACTAATCACAAGACAAAGTAGCATACACGATATTCAATCAAATATAGCATGTTAATTAATGAAATAAAGAGAGAGATTGACACCGTAATTTTTTGAGGTTCGGTAACTCCTACTCCTCGGCTCAAGAACCCCTTCTTGAGACTTTTCCCGATCCTTTCACTATGGCCCTTCCTTCACAGGTGGAATGTCAAACCTTTACAATCACAAGCCTCTCGAGCTTGTCTCTCAATCAAGAGAACAATCCTCTCTTGAACAAACGATGGACTTCACTTATCCGAGATTACAAATTCGTATGTAATCAATAAAATCACTCAAGACAAAAAACACTCAAAACCCAAAGGTTTTTATGGAAGATAAATCAATATAAGCTCAAGTGTATTTGGTGATTTTGAATAGCTCGAGAAATATATTCTCAAAGGATATATCAATGAATAATATTTGGAAAATAAGAAGAGAAACTAGAGTTTTTGATTTTCAAAGATTTTGCAGAAAATCAGATTTTTGCTTTTTGCCTTCAATGGATTTTGCAGAAAACTTTCTGTAGAAGATGAAGACTTCTTTTGCTATTTGATTTAAGTCTCTTAGTCTTCAATAAACTCATCTTATTCTATATATAGCATTGTATTAGGGTTAAGACATTGAGTATTGAATTATTAGAGTCAAGAGCCGTTTGAAAACCATTAAGCACGATCCTTGAAACATGGAAAATGTTTTCTGATAAAACTGCAGGTTTTAAGGTACAACTAGTCGACTACTCTTTCCTTTTAGTAGACTACAATGATTCATCTAGTCGACTGGATTGAGTTCTAGTCGACTACATTGATTCATCTAGTCGACTTGAATGAGTTCTAGTCGACTACTTCTTGTAGTCTAGTCGACTCAAAGTTCTTTTAGTCGACTGCTTTGATGTGGATGAAAAGCATGAAGCTAATGATTTTTTTAGTCGACTATTTGGAAATACACAGGGTGATTCTAGTCGACTACAACTTGAAAAACATTTGATAAAAATGTTTTTCATTCCGTTTAAGTTCGGTAAAGCATTTTTCATTCCATTTAAGTTCGGTTCATTTTATACTTGAGCTTATATGATAATATCAACGCATAAAATTACCTTATTACAATGATCGCTCCCAGACCTATCTACCCCGAGTCTTGAGTCTTCGACTTTCGCCTTTGCTGTTGAATTAATTGATTTTCCATTTGCACTTCAATTTCTATCACAACTTTTCGCTTTAAATCAAGATTTCTTTCCAAGCTTGCTTTTCGAGTTGTTTTCTTTCCGAGTTTGATTTCAGACTCATTCACCTGTCTTTTGCTGAAAATATAAACTTGATAATTCATTAGTATCAAACACTCTTCAATGGTTTGTTATCATCAATTTTGGAATTGTTTGTCGAAAGTAAATTTCAAAGCCAACAATCTCCCCCTTGATGATGACAAAACATTTTGTGTTTGCTTGGTAATTGGCGAAACATCAAGTGATGCTCCCCCTCAACATGTGCATAATATTTTGTTCGAATGCTCCCCCTTGGTAAATGAAATTTGCAATTTAATGGGCATTTGGATACAATATATAAATAGATGCACATTTGAGATAATAAAAGAAACAGCATTTCGTAGATGGTTCGATTTAATACAAGTTGTTTAAGCTAATGAAAACACGGAAATAGCAAACAAGATGGAAATAAACATAACAAGCCACACAAAACAGAAATTGCTATTGTCGGATAATGAAATACATGATAGTACGATAACATAATTTCTCCCCCTTTTTGTCAGCGTCGAGGGGTGCGAGAGCCCAAGAGTAAGATCATCAAGTGATCCGGCAAGACCATTTATACGGCTAGACATCTCCTCATCAATAAGAACAAGGCGCTTGTTGATCAATTGAATTGCTTCCGTATTTTTGTTCACAGTTGCATCAAGGCGCTGAAGAGTCTCCGCATTATTCTAAACAACCCCAAGAATTTGGGTGAGAAGAGCAGTTTGGGAAGTAGATGCACTGTCCAACTGAGGAGCCGAGGAAGAGGATTCCTGGCGTGGTGCAGAACCACTAGGAGTTGGGCGTGAACGAGGAGCAGGTGCATGCTCAGTAATAAAATTCCCTTCCGCATTAGAAGAAATGTGCATATACTTGACATGAGTGGCGTCAAGAAAAATAGGGTGATGCTTAGACACTTCATTCGGAAATGAAAAACCTTTCCGCTGCAGTAAATAGGTAAGTATGATGGAACGAAAAATATACGCTAAATTAACTAGCATTCCTGTCATGACGTAGTAAACTAAAAAAGCCTCCATGCGAGATACACTACTATGACTACAAGTTTTAGGCAAAATAGAGTAAGTAATGACATTATGGATTAATCTAGCCTCAGGTAGTAGCATAGAAGAGAGAATACCGGCGTCCTGCGAGATGTCCTTGTCGACGCATATAGTTCGAATAGCTTCAATACAGTCGAACCCATCAGCCCTATACCAATCCTTAGAGAAATGGAGAAATCCATCAGTCGGAAGCGAGAAAATGCGCTTGATATCGCCGTCATCAACAGATACCTCATTACCACACAAATTAAAATGAAGATGAGGGAGGAATTTCTCTTTGTGATTGTCAAGATAAGCATAAAAGGCTTTGACAATTCGCGGAAGTACCGGAATGTCGAGAGAGATAAAAAAATCCCAACCAATTGCTCGGAACAACACGAAAGTTCGAGCCCTAATTTCAGTGCATAAATCTTGTGTAACAATACGGCAAGGTGTAGGAGCACGATGATCAAAAACAGTGAGGAATTTATTTCTATCATCATCGTCACGAAGAAGTACCTCAAGAAGAAGAGGTTCATTCGACTCCTCTTCGTCAACAGCTGTAGGAATGCTTGGATTTGTGGAGCTTTGTCCTCCATCAATGCGGGAACGTTTCCCAAATAGACCTCGAGTCTTCGGTGACATTGTGGATGATAATACACAAAAATGTAAAGAAGATGGTGTATATATAGATATATGATGGTGTATATATATAGATATATGATTGTGTATATATGAATGTGATGAAGATGATGAAAGTGAAGAAAATAAGTGAAGGAAATGAGTGAATGATGGTAGAAATGCAAAATAGATGAAGGATTTGTGGAGATTTTAAGGTACAAATGGGAATATGAGGGATATTGAGATGGAATTAAGTGAAGGTGTGTGAAGATGGAGGGAGGCGGATGGAGAGAAAGAGAAGAGGGTTGGGTTTTAAAGGGGTTGAGTCGACTAGGGCAAGGGTTAAGTTGGTTAGGATAGGGTTTAAGTCGACTAGGAAGACAAAGTAGTCGACTAAACCAAGGTTTGAGTCGACTAGAATGGCCTTTGAGTCGACTAAAAGAGCAATGTAGTCGACTAGAATGGTGAAGAACATGTAATGGTGAAGCTACTGACTAAAGTAGTCGACTAGAATGGTTTGAACTACATAGGATGAGTCGACTAGAAGAAAAAAATGATAAAAATAGAGAAGAAATCATGAAATAAATAAGCAAAAATAGCAAGAAAATATGGAAAATAAAGATTATGACAGAAATTAAGATAAAACATCAAAATCCATGGCCATTTCGATTTCTCGACGAATTTTAAAAAATGATTCGTCCGCAAGTGGTTTTGTAAAAATATCTGCCAATTGATTTTTAGTGTCTATAAAGACCAATTCAACGTCACCCTTAGAAACATGATCACGTAAAAAATGATGCCTAATCTCTATATGCTTGGTGCGTGAGTGATGAATATGATTCTTTGAAATACAAATCGCACTCGTATTATCGCATTTAATAGGCACGTGAAAGAAAGTTAGACCGAAATCAAGTAGTTGTTGCTTAATATAAAGAGTTTGAGCACAACTACTACCGACTGCCACATATTCGGCTTCAGCCGTAGATAATGCAACGGAATTTTGCTTTTTACTTGACCAAGAGACTAGAGAGTGTCCTAGAAAATGATAAGTGTCGCTTGTGCTTTTTCGATCAATTCTACATCCCATAAAATCGGCATCCGAATAACTAATAAGATCAATTGAAGTTCCTCATGGATACCAAAGCATTTAGTTTATTGTACCACTTAGGTAGCGAAAAATGCGTTTTACCGCAAGCAAGTGAGATTCCTTAGGACATGATTGAAACCGGGCACATAGGCATACACTAAACATTATATCCGGTCTACTAGCGGTTAAGTAAAGCAAACTACCGATCATTACTCTATAATTTGTAATGTCAACACATTTACCATTTTCATCTTTATCAATTTTAATAGAGGAACTCATAGGAGTTATGGCATGTTTGGTAGCCTCCATACCAAATCGCTTTAGCAAATCTTTAGTGTACTTGGATTGGCTAATGAATAAGTCATCCGATCTTTGCTTGATTTGCAACCCTAAGAAGAAATTCAACTCGCCCATCATGCTCATTTCAAATTCATTTTGCATGCTTGTAGCAAATTTCCTACATAAAGATTATTTGTTGAGCCGAATATAATGTCGTCAACATAAATTTGGACAATCAACAAATTATTCTTAATCGTTTTTGTAAAAAGTGTGTTGTCAACTCTTCCTCTTATAAAACCATTTTTAGTCAAAAATCCTCTAAGTCTCTCATACCAAGCTCGAGGAGCCTACTTTCAACCATATAGAGATTTAGCTAATTTGAAAACATGATTTGGAAAAAGATTATTTCCAAAACCGGGTGGTTGCTTCACAAAGACTTCTTCTTCTATGACGCCATTTAAGAAAGCACTTTTGACATCCATTTAATATAGAGTAAAATCTCTATATGATACAAATGCAAGAAGCATTCTAATTGCTTCTAACCTAGCTACCGGTGCAAAGGTCTTATCGTATTCGATGCCTTCCTCTTGATTATAGCCTTGAGCTACCAATCTTGCTTTATTTTGAATAATTACTCCATTCTCATCCTTTTTGTTTTGAAAAACCCATTTTGTGTCAATTATAGTCTGATTTTCGGGTTTAGGAACTAAACGCCAAACTTGATTGCGTTCAAATTGATTTAGTTCCTCTTGCATTGCTACGATCCAAGAATCATCACATTGAGCTTCGTGGAAGTTCTTGGGTTCGAATTGCGATACAAAAGCCATGTGGTTGCAAAAATATTTAAGTTGAGATCTAGTACTAACCCCTTTTGATGGATTACCTATGACTTGATCAAGAGGATGATTGTGAACATGATTTAGGCATTGAGTTTGTGAAGTCATCATTTGATTGATACTCAACTTCCCTTATTTCTTTTTGGCAACTTGATGAATTGGAGATATTGAGAGTATTTAAATTATCCTCAATCCCACCAACCTCATCGTCTTCTAGGTCAATTCTAGGTGATGGTGATGAGGGTGATTCATCAAAGACAACATGAATAGACTCAACCATAGTTAAAGTCCGTTTATTAAAAAACACGAAAGGCTTTACTCCTTGTAGAATATCCTAGAAAAGATGCTTCATCCGATTTGGAGTCGAATTTTCCAAGGTTATCTTTATCATTCAACACAAAACATTTACACCTGAAAACTTTGAAATACCCAATATTTGGCTTTCGACCATTCCACAACTCATAAGGCGTCTTCCCCAACTTCATCCGAATAAAAACACGATTAATTATATGGCAAGCGGTATTTATCGCTTCCGCCCAAAGACTTCGGGGAGGGTTGTGCTCATTTAACATGGTTCTAGCCATCTCTTGTAGAGATCGATTCTTTCTTTCAACTACACCGTTTTGTTGAGGAGTTCTAGGGGCCGAGAGATCATGAGAAACACCGAGGTCATCACATAATTTCTCTTAGTCTTGATTTTCAAACTCCCTACCTCTATCACTTCTAATTTTCTTGATTTTCAAATCTTTTTCATTTTGAATGACTCTATAAAATCTTTCAAGAATGGAGTGAGTTTCATTTTTATGAGCAAGAAAGTGATCCCAAGTATATCTAGAGTAGTCATCAACTATAACAAGTACATAGAGTTTCCCGGCTAGACTAGCCATTCTCTCCGGACCAAAAAGATCCATGTGAAGTAAATCTAAAGATCTAGAAGTGGTAATGTCTTTCTTTCTCTTGAAAGAGGACTTTACTTGTTTGCCTACTTGACATGCACTACATATTTTATCTTTCGAAAATTTTGTCTTTGGGAGGCCCTTGACTAAATCATTTTTGGATAAACGATGAATGAGATCCATACTAGCATGTCCTAGGCGTCTATGCCACAACCAACTATTTTCGCTAGATGTGACAAAAACATTTAACATCTTGTTCATGCAAATCATATAGCAACAAAGTATACAAATTTCCATTTCGTTTGGCATTGAACATTTGCTTCCCATCTTTCTTGATTATGCATGCATTTGTCATAAATATAACATCATAACCCTTGTCACATAGTTGGCTAATACTAAATAAATTATGCTTCAAACCATCAACTAAAAACACATCATCTATAGAGAGAGAAGAGGAAATACCGATTGAGCCAATTCTTATAATTTTGCCTTTAGAGTTGTCTCCAAAAGTTACGTTCCCTCCTTCATAAGGTTTTAGTGAAATATACTTTGATTTATCTCCCGTCATTTTTTATGCGGATTTCAAGCATACCTACAAAACAAGTTCAAGTAACTTTTATTGGTACCCAATCTATTTTGGGTCCATTTTGGTTAGATATAGATGCGATAGTTCCTTTTGGAACCCAAATTTGTTTAGTTACAACCTTCTCTTTTCTATGTGAGCATGCTATAGTTCCTTTCGGAATCCAAACCATTTTGGACATAATTTTATTCTTTCTATGAAAACATACATTTGCTTTGTATCCTTTTCTATTGCAATAGTAACATGTAATATGTTTATAAACATTTGAAGATGCATGAGATGATTTTCGAACTAATGTAGAGCTAAGTGATTTTCTCTTTTTCAATATAAGAACATCTTTGTCAAAAGCATCATATCCTAGACCACAATTATCAAATGATCCACTTTGTCTTCCTAGCATGATACTAAGGTTCTCTTTTCCATTTGTGAATTTAGCTAATATATTTATTTGATCAGCAATAGTATTTTTTAACCGAATATTTTCCTTTTCTAGCTTCATGCTTTTGTCATTGCAAGAAACTTCTAAGCTTGAACTAGTGAGACTACTTGAAGGTTTAGCTTTCTTAAGTAGGATATATTTTCTAGCTAATTTTTCAAACTCATCATGTAGTTCTTCAAACACATCTTGCAATTCGTTATAATCAAGAAGAAGTTCATCATATGATAGTTTATCTAAATCATGTAAATTTAAGTGTACCTCTTCTTCATTTGCCATGAGGCAAATGTTTGCCGTTTCCTCGCTACTTTTCTCCTCATCCGAGTCGCATGAGTCATAGTCCTCCTATGTGACATTCATTGCCATCTTGCTAGGTCTTTTTTTATTTTCCTTTTTGAGCTTGAAGCAATCACTTTTGAAGGTGGGGGTTCCCTTTTGCTATTCTCGCCTTTTGACTCGATTCTCCTCACGAATCTTCCACCATTGGCTTTCTTTCTTTGAAGGTGTCTCTTGAATGTTTTGGTGAAAAGAGCAATGTCCTCATCCTCTTTTTCTTCACTTGGCTCATTAATTTCATTTTTGGTGAAGGCTTGCAAGGCTATTCCCTTTCTTGACTTGATGTTATTTTCACGAGCTTTTAACGTTATTTCCCAAGTGAGTAGAGAATCGAAGATTTCATTGAGACTCATGGTATTGAGGTCATGAGCTTCTTTGATAGCTGTTACTTTAGCATCCCATTTTGCCGGGAGACTTCTAAGGACTTTTCGTGACGCATCGGATCTAGGAACAATTCTACCAAGATGCTTTAATCCATTCAAAATATTTGTAAAACGAGACATCATAGAATTCACATTTTCATCGTCTTTCATAACAAATAATTCATATTCATGCATGAGTATGTCAATTTTAGATTCTCGTACTTGAGATGTTCCTTCATAGGTTACCTCAATTTTATCCCACATTTCTTTTGTCGTTAAACAAGTAGATACACGATTAAATTCATTTGGACTTAAATCACAATTTAAATTTACTTTGGCTTTAGCATTGTACGACATGAGTTTACGGTCATCATTATCCCACTCATTTGGTAATTTGGGGACGGTTTTTCCATCAACAATTTTAGTTAGTACAAATGGTCCTTCAAGAACTACTTGCCATATTTGGTAGTCAATAGCTTGAAGAAAATCTATCATCCTAGTTTTCCAATAGCTATAGTTTGATCAATCAAACTATGGGGGCCTATTATTCGATTGTCCTTCAACATGAGTGACTAAGTTAGATGACATGATCGTTCTCTAAGATGGTTAAGTCTACGATTAATAGAGATTAGGCTCTGATACCAATTGTTAGTCACTAATTAGCCCTAGAGGGGGGAGGGGTGAATAGGGTGTTCAAAAATAATTCTACTTCTTTTCTAAATTGGAACAATATATATATATATATTCAATACACAATTTCTTTAATAGTCAAGTGAATAAATTCAATTCAATTTATCTAACAACTAATCACAAGACAAATTAGCATACAAGATATTAATATCAAATATAACATGCTAATTAATGAAATAAAGAGAGAGATTGACACCGTGATTTTTCGAGGTTCGGTAACTCCTACTCCTCGGCTCAAGAACCCCTTCTTGAGACTTTTCCCGATCCTTTCACTATGGCCCTTCCTTCATAGGTGGAATGGCAAACCTTTACAATCACAAGCCTCTCAAGCTTGTCTCTCAATCAAGAGAACAATCCTCTCTTGAACAAATGATGGACTTCACTTTTCCGAGATTACAAATTCGTATGTAATCAAAAAAATCACTCAAGAACAAAAACACTCCAAACCCAAAGGTTTTTATGGAAGATAAATCAATATAAGCTCAAGTGTATTTGGTGATTTTGAATAGCTCTAGAAATATATTCTCAAAGGAGATATCAATGAATAATCTTTGGAAAATAAGAAGAGAAACTAGAGTTTTTGATTTTCAAAGATTTTGCACAAAGATTTTGCAGAAAATCAGATTTTTGTTTCTTGCCTTCAATGGATTTTGCATAAAACTTTCTGTAGAAGATGAAGACTTCTTTTGCTATTTGATTTAAGTCTATTTGTCTTCAATAAACTCATATTATTCTATATATAGCATTGTATTAGGGTTAAGACATTGAGTATTGAATTATTAGAGTCAAGAGCCGTTTGAAAACCATTAAGCACGATCCTTAAAACATGGAAAATGTTTTCTGATAAAACTGCAGGTTTTAAGGTACCACTAGTCGACTACTCTTTCCTTTTAGTAGACTACAATGATTCATCTAGTCGACTGGATTGAGTTCTAGTCGACTACATTGATTCATCTAGTCGACAAGAATGAGTTCTAGTCGACTACTTCTTGTAGTCTAGTCGACTCAAAGTTCTTTTTGTCGACTGCTTTGATGTGGATGAAAAGCCTGAAGCTAATGATTGTTTTAGTCGACTATTTGGAAATACACAGGGTGATTCTATTCGACTACAACTTGAAAAACACTTGATAAAAATATTTTTCATTCCGTTTAAGTTCGGTAAAGCGTTTTTCATTCCATTTAAGTTCGGTTCATTTTATACTTGAGCTTATATGATAATATCAATGCATAAAATTACCTTATTACAATGATCGCTCCCAGACCTATCTACCCCGAGTCTTGAGTCTTCAACTTTCGCCTTTGCCGTTGAATTAATTGATTTTCCATTTGCGCTTCAATTTCTTTCACAGCCTTTCTATTTAAATCAAGCTTTCTTTCCGAGATTGCTTTTCGAGTTTGATTTCAGAGTCATTCACCTGTCTTTTGCTGAAAATATAAACTTGATAATTCATTAATATCAAACACTCTTCAATGGTTTGTTATCATCAATTTTGGAATTGTTTGCCGAAAGTAAATTTCAAAGCCAACAGATTTGATGCAGAGAAAATAATTTGTGCTTCTCTTGTCCTGTGGTGGACTTCACTAACTTCGTTGACTTTTCTCAATTTTTTAGCTCTTCACAACTGGTTTCGATCGGATCCTTCCGTCCCTTTGGAGGCTGAGCCACCAAGAATCATGTTGATGATCGTTATCGGTTGTGCGGGTATGGGGTTCCGAGGAACGTTGGGGGCTTGCTGATCAGCCCTCGATATGTCCCGTTGGATGTAGTCTCGGAGCTCACCGTAAAATACCAGTGCCTCCACCTATCATCTAAGATTATGGCCCTCATTCGTGATGTGCCTAAAATCGCCGTGGAGAGCACAATGTTTTGACTTGTCCCTCTGATCCAATGGCTGCTTGATGGTTGGGGGATGTTGGAAGATCCCTCTGGCCTTATTCTCTTTGTAGAGTTTAGCAAGGCAGACCCTCAAGGGGGTCACTCTCTCCGTAGATCTGGGACATTTGAAAGGGTTCGGGGTTGGAGGTCTTGAAGGAACTGAAGTTCCCAATGATGATGGATGCTTTCGGTCGATTGCCTAATCCTTTGATCGGGTTCAACGCTGACCAAGGTTGCCCTCTTCTGCCTAATGGTCTCCTCCTATTCAATCCTCAAGTACCCTTGGAGAGTTTAATTCTCCAATACCTGATGGGGGGTGTTTCACCAGAGACTGAAGGAACTTGGTCCCTAGAATAAGGGCCATCCCGAAGGCCTCAATAGCAAAAATGCTGGTCACAGTTATCAATAGAAGAAGACTCAATGTTGAATCGGGATAGGAAGCTCTTCAGGGATTCTCCTTTCTCCTAGATCAGAGTGAAGAAGCAGGATATGGTCTTCTTTTGTCTCTTATTCCCGTAGTACTGGGCAATGAAGAGACTGGTCAACTGTTGCCAGCTGCCGATGGATCAGGGTGGTTGCTTCGTGAACCATAGTAGAGCTGCATCCGCAAGCCTTGTGGAGAATACATTGCAAAACAAGGACTCGTTCTAAGCATACATGGTAATCTTTTGATGAATCTGATAGATATGCTCATCGGGGTCCTTTGTGCCATCATAGGGGGTAAACCAAGGCATGACAAAGTTCTTCAGAAAACGTTCCCAGGTTATCTCGGGGGTGAAAGGCGATTGTATCAACTCGATTGACGCCAGGATGGCCAGATCATCGGTAGACTGGGTTCTCAAGTCCCCGAGGACTTTCCTTTGGAACTCGGCCATCATTGCTTGGAGCTTTTGGGGGGATCCTGGCTTCGTCAGTGACGAGAGAATTTCCTAAGCACTGGGAGGACTCGGCATGCTTTTCTAGCCTGTCGCCATCTTCCGGGTTCTGAGAGTGGTTGAGCGTTGCTGCCGGAGGGGTAGGTGGTTGTATAGCCATCCTCGCCATGAGTTTTGTATTCCGCTTCTCAAGAGCTTGGCTACATTCCTCAGTGGTTATCAAGAGAGGCATGATTTGGTCAATGGTCTGAGAACCTTCTCTATGGCTGACCCCAGTGGTCGGAATATCCACTTGCGAACGGGTGACCGACATGGTTGTTTGGGAAATAGTGGGTCAGTGTGAACTGAGATTTAGAAGATAGTGAAAATAGAAACTAGCTCTCAGATCAGGGAAGGCCAAGGCACCACCACAAATCTCCAAATTGAATAAAATAGACTCAGCTCAACGAGATGGGAAGAAACAGATGATTTAAAATTCCGGAAGAAAGAATTATAGATTTAAAAAATCAAGAACTCCAAGAACTTTCGACAGACGGCGCCAATGTGTAAATACCAAAAAATGCACAACACAAGAATGAAATATTTATTTAGATTTTGCTTCTTTTATATACATTCCCTTTTTGAATTCAAGCCCATTAGGGCAACATTGTTTTGCTTATATCATTCAATCTATCTCTCTTACATCACTATCTTTATTTTCAAGTAATTCGAGCTTGAAATAGGCCATTATCTTCGGGCTTTCGGTGACCTTGTTCGGCAATCAGCCTGATGGGCCTCACGCCTAATGGGCCTCTATGGGCCTTGAGATTTCCACTATTACTGTGAGTTTAAATAGGTGAAGTACAACATAAACCATAATTCAATAATGGTTTTGTATGGTCTAAATATGGAATTGAATATGAGAACTAGGGTTTGGTCGATTTGAACAGGTGAACAGAAATAACAACCCTAACTCACACAGATTATGAGAACAAGGGTTTAATGGGTTTGAAGTGTAGAAGAGAAACATAAACCCTAATTCTAGGAGATTTTGAGAACTAGGGTTCGAATAGTTTGAATTGGAGAAGAGAAACAGAAACCCAAATTCACAGAGAGTTTGAGAACATGGTTTTCGTGGGTCTAAAGTGGTGAAGAGAAACAAAATCCCGAATTCATAGTGTGTGAGAATATGGTTCAGTAGATTTGGATTGGTGATGAGAAACAAAAACCCTATTTACAATAGGGTATTTAGGTTTAAAGCTTGAAGAGAGTGGGTTGAACAGGTGAACCGAAACAGAAACTCTAATTCAAAGTGTGTAAGAACTAGGGTTTGCGTGAGTTTAAATTGGTGAAGTACAACGCAAACCCTAATCCAATAATGGTTTTGTAAGGTCTAAAGATGGAATTAAGTATGAGAACTAGGGTTTGAAGAGGAGAATAGAAACAAAAACCCTAACTCACAGAGATATCGAGTCTTAGGGTTTGGTGAGTTTTAAATATTGAAGAGAAACTGAAACCCTAATTCAACTAGGGTTTTGTAGGCTTAATATTGGAATAGATTGTGATAACTGTTCTCTAGTAGGTTTTAAGAGGTGAATAGATAATAAACCCTAATTCACAATGTGAGAATAGGATTTTGTGAGTTTAAATTGGTGAAGTACAAAAGAAACCGTAATTTAGCAAGGATTTTGTAGGTTTGAAATTCGAAGAGAGTGTGAGAACTTGGGTTTGGAGGGTTTGAACAGGTGAAAAAAAAAAAACCTTAACTAAAAGAGATTTTGAGAAACAACGTTTGGAGGGTTTGAAGTGCAGAAGAGAACTATAAACCCTAATTTTAAGAGATAGTGAGAACTAGGGATCGGTTAGTTTGAATTAGAAAAGAAAACCGAAACACTAATTCACAGAGAGTTTGAGAACTTGGTTTTCGGGGGTTTGAAGTGGTCAAGAGAAAAAAAATCTTGAATTCATAGATTGTGTGAGAATCAAGGTTTGTTAGGTTTGGATTGGTGATGAGAAATAAAAATCCTATTTACAGTAGGGTTTTTAGGTTTAAAGTTGGAAGAAAGTGTGAGAACTGTTGTTTGGAAGGTTTAAACAGGTGAACCGAAACAGAAACTCTAATTCACGGTGTATAAGAACTAGGGTTTGGGTGGGTTTAAATTTGTGAAGTACAATGCAAACACTAATTCGACAATGGTTTTGTAAGGTCTAAATATGGAGTTGAGTATGACAACTATGGTTTGGTTGGTTTGAACAGGTGAACATAAACAAAATCCCTAACTCATAGAGATATCGAGCATTAAGGTTTGGTGAGTTTGAAGTGCTGAAGATAAAATGAAATCCTATATACAATAGGGTTTTTAGGTTTTAATTTGGAAGAGAATGTGAGAACTGTTGTTTGGTAAGTTTGAACCAGTGAACCGAAACAGAAACTCTAATTCAAAGTGTGTAAGAACTAGGGTTTGCGTGAGTTTAAATTGGTGAAGTACAACGCAAACCCTAATCCAATAATGGTTTTGTAAGGTCTAAAGATGGAATTAAGTATGAGAACTAGGGTTTGAAGAGGAGAATAGAAACAAAAACCCTAACTCACAGAGATATCGAGTCTTAGGGTTTGGTGAGTTTTAAATATTGAAGAGAAACTGAAACCCTAATTCAACTAGGGTTTTGTAGGCTTAATATTGGAATAGATTGTGATAACTGTTCTCTAGTAGGTTTTAAGAGGTGAATAGATAATAAACCCTAATTCACAATGTGAGAATAGGATTTTGTGAGTTTAAATTGGTGAAGTACAAAAGAAACCGTAATTTAGCAAGGATTTTGTAGGTTTGAAATTCGAAGAGAGTGTGAGAACTTGGGTTTGGAGGGTTTGAACAGGTGAAAAAAAAAAAACCTTAACTAAAAGAGATTTTGAGAAACAACGTTTGGAGGGTTTGAAGTGCAGAAGAGAACTATAAACCCTAATTTTAAGAGATAGTGAGAACTAGGGATCGGTTAGTTTGAATTAGAAAAGAAAACCGAAACACTAATTCACAGAGAGTTTGAGAACTTGGTTTTCGGGGGTTTGAAGTGGTCAAGAGAAAAAAAATCTTGAATTCATAGATTGTGTGAGAATCAAGGTTTGTTAGGTTTGGATTGGTGATGAGAAATAAAAATCCTATTTACAGTAGGGTTTTTAGGTTTAAAGTTGGAAGAAAGTGTGAGAACTGTTGTTTGGAAGGTTTAAACAGGTGAACCGAAACAGAAACTCTAATTCACGGTGTATAAGAACTAGGGTTTGGGTGGGTTTAAATTTGTGAAGTACAATGCAAACACTAATTCGACAATGGTTTTGTAAGGTCTAAATATGGAGTTGAGTATGACAACTATGGTTTGGTTGGTTTGAACAGGTGAACATAAACAAAATCCCTAACTCATAGAGATATCGAGCATTAAGGTTTGGTGAGTTTGAAGTGCTGAAGATAAAATGAAATCCTATATACAATAGGGTTTTTAGGTTTTAATTTGGAAGAGAATGTGAGAACTGTTGTTTGGTAAGTTTGAACCAGTGAACCGAAACAGAAACTCTAATTCACAGTGTGTAAGAACTAGGGTTTGGGTGGGTTTAAATTGGTGAAGTACAACGCAAACCCTAATTCGACAATGGTTTTGTACGGTCTAAAGATGGAATGGAGTATGAGAACTAGGGTTTGTTCGGTTTGAAGAGGTGAATAGAAACAAAAACCCTAACTCATAGAGATATCGAGTATTAGGGTTTGGTGGGTTTGAAGTGCTGAAGAGAAACAAAAACCCTAATTCAACTAGGGTTTTGTAGGCTTAAAATTGGAAGAGATTGTGAGAACCATTGTCTGGAAGGTTTTTAGAGGTGAACGGAAAAAAAACCCTTACTCACAGTGTAAGAATAGGATTATGTGAGTTTAAATAGGTGAAGTACAATCCAAACCATAATTTAACAATGGTTTTGTAAGCTCTAAAGATGGAATTGAGTATGCGAACTAGGGTTTGGTGGATTTGTACAGGTGAACATAAACAAAAACCCAAACTTAGAAAGATTGTGAGAACCAGGGGTTATGGGTTTGAAATGCAGAAGAGAGACAGAAACCCTAATTCTAAGAGATTGTGAGAACTAGGCTTCGGTTAGTTTGAATTGGAGAAGAGAAACAGAAACCTTAATTTACATAAAGTTTGAGAACTTGGTTTTTGTGGGTGTGAAGTGGTGAAGAGAAATAAAATACCGAATTTATAGAGTGTGTGAGAATAAGAGTTCTGTAGGTTTTGATTGGTGATGAGAAACAAAAATCCTATTTACAGTAGCATTTTTAGGTTTAAATTTGGAAGAGACAGTGAGAACTGTTATTTTCTAGGTTTCAACAGGTGAACCGAAACAGAAACTCTAATTCACTGTGTGTAAGAACTAGGGTTTGGGTGGGTTTAAATTGGTGATGTACAATGCATACCCAAGTTCAACAATGGTTTTTTATGGTCTAAATATGGAATTGAGTATGAGAACTAGGGTTTGGTGGGTTTCAAGAGGTGAACAGAAACAAAAACCCTAACTCATAGAAATATCGAGTATTAGGGTTTAGTGGGTTTGAAGTGCAGAAGAGAAACAAAAACCCTAATTCAACTATTTTTTTGTAGCATAAAGTTGGAAGAGATTGTGAGAACTGTTGTCTGATAGGTTTGAAGAGGTAAAGAGAAAAAAAAAACTCTAATTCACAGTGTAAGTGGAGGATTTAGTGAGCTTAAATTGTTGAAGTACGCTGCAAACCATCATTCAACAATAGTTTTGTAAGGTGTAAAGATGGAATTCAATATGCGAACTAGGGTTTGGTCGGTTTGAACACGTGAACAAAAAAAAAACCTAACTTACAGAGATTGTGAGAACCTGATTTTTGTAGGTTTGAAGTGCGGAAGAGAAACATAGTCCTTAATTCTACGAGATTGTGAGAACTAGGGTTCAATTATTTTGAATTGGAGAAGAGAAACAGAAACCCTAATTCGCAGAGAGTTTGAGAACTTGGTTTTTGTGGGTTTGAAGTGGTGAAGAGAAACAAAATCTTGAATTGATAGAGTGTGTGAGAATCAGGGTTTGTTAGGTTTGGATTAGTGCTGAGAAATAGAAATCCTATTTACAATAGGGTTTTTAGGTTTAGTGGAAGAAAGTGTAAGAATTGTTGTTTGGTCGTTTTAAACAGGTGAACCGAAACAGAAACTCTAATTCACAATGTTTAAGAACTAGGGTTTGGGTGGGTTTAAATTAGTGAAGTACAACGCAAACCCTAATTCAACAATGGTTTGGTAAGGTTTAAAGATAGAATTGATTATGAGAACTAGGGTTTGGAGGGTTTTAAGAGGTGAAGAGAAACAAAAATCTTAACTCACCGAGATATCGAGTATTAGGGTTTTATGGGTTTGAAGTGCTGAAGAGAAATAGAAACACTAATTCAACAAGGGTTTTGCAGGCTTAACGTTATAAGAGATTTTAAGAACTGTTGTGTGGTTGGTTTTAAGAGGTGAACAGAAAAAAACGATATTTCACAGTGTTAGACTAGGATTTGGTGAGTTTCAATGTGTGAATTACGGCGCAAACCATAATTTCACAATGGTTTTGTAAGGTCTAAAGATGGAATTGAGTATAACAACTATGGTTTGGTAGGTTTGAACAGGTGAACATAAACAAAATCCCTAACTCACAGAGATATGGAGTATTAGGGTTGTTGAGTTTGAAGTACTGAAGAGAAAATGAAATCATATTTACAGTAGGGTTTTTAGGTTTACATTTGGAAAAGAGTGTGAGAACTGTTGTTCGGTAGGTTTGAACCGGTGAACCAAAACAGAAACTCTAATTCACAGTCTGTAAGAACTAGGGTTTGGGTGGGTTTAAATTAGTGAAGTACAACGCAAACCCTAATTCGACAATGGTTTTGTAAGGTCTAAAGATATAATTGATTATGAGAACTAGGGTTTGGATGGTTTGAAGAGGTGAAGAGAAACAAAAATCTTAACTCACCGAGATATCGAGTATTAGGGTTTTATGGGTTTGAAGTGCTGAAGAGAAACAAAAACCCTAATTCAACAAGGGTTTTGCATGCTTAACGTTATAAGAGATTTTGAGAACTGTTGTCAGGTAGGTTTTAAGAGGTGAACAGAAAAAAACTCTAATTCACAGTGTTAGAATAGGATTTGGTGAGTTTAAATGTGTGAAGTGCAGCGCAAACCATAATTTCACAATGGTTTTGTAAGGTCTAAAGATGGAATTGAGTATGACAACTATGGTTTGGTAGGTTTTAACAGGTGAACATAAACATTGTGAGAAGTAGGGTTCAGTTAGTTTGAATTGGAGAAGAGAAACAGATACCCTATGTCACAGAGAGTTTGAGAACTTGGTTTTTGTAGGTTTGAAGTGGTGAAGAGAAACAAAATCTCGAATTCCTACAGTGTGTGAGAATCTGGATTCGGTAGGTTTTTATTGGTGATGGGAATAAAAAATCCTATTTATAGTAGGGTTTTTAGGTTTAAAGTTGGAAGAGACAGTGAGAACTGTTGTTTGGTAGGTTTGAACAGGTGAATCGAAACAGAAACTTTAATTCGCAGTGTGTAAGAACTAGGGTTTGGGTGGGTTTAAATTGGTGATGTACAATGCAAACCCTAGTTCAACAATGGTTTTATAAGGTCTAAGGATGGAATTGAGTATGAGATCTATGCTTTGGTGGGTTTGAAGAGGTGAACAGAAATAAAAACACTAACTCACAGAGATATCGAGTATTAAGGTTTGGTGGGTTTGAAGTGCTAAAGAGAAACAGAAACCATAATTCAACTAGGGTTTTGTAGGATTAAAGTTGGAAGAGATTGTTAGAATTGTTGTCTAGTAGGTTTTAATAGGTGAACATAAAAAAAAACTCTAATTCACAGTGTGAGCAAAGGATTTGGTGAGCTTAAATCGTATAGTTTTGTAAGGTGTAAAGATGGAATTGAATATAGAAACTAGGGTTTCGTAGGTTTGAACAAGTGAACAAAAGAAAACCCTAACTCACAAAGATTGTGAGAACCTGGGTTTGGTGGGTTGGAAGTGCGGAAGAGAAACATAAACCCTAATTCAAAGAGATTGTGAGAACTAGGGTTTGGTTTGTTTTTATTGGAGAAGAGAAAAAGATACCCTAATTCACAGAGAAGAACATGGTTTTTGTGGGTTTGAAGTGGTGAAGAGAAACAAAATCCCGAATTCATAGTGTTTGAGAATTAGGGTTCGTTAGGTTTCGATTGGTGATGAGAAATAGAAATCCTATTTAATGTAGGGTTTTTAGGTTTAAATTTGGAAGAGTGTCTGAGAACTGTTGTTTAGTAGATTTGAACAAGTGAACCGAAATAGAAATTGTTATTCACAGTGTCTAAGAACTAGGTTTTGGGTGTGTTTAAATTGGGGAAATACAATGCAAACCATAATTGAACAATGGTTTTCTTTGGTCTAAAGATGGAATTGAGTATGAGAAATAGGGTTTGGTATGTTTGAAGATGTGAACACAAACAAAAACCCTAACTCATAGAGATATCAAGTTTTAGGGTGTTATGGGTTTGAAGTGCTGAAGTGAAACAGAAACCCTTATTCAACAAGGGTTTTGTTGGCTTAACGTTGGAAGAGATTGTGAGAACTATTATCTGGTAGGTTTTAAGAGCAGAATAGAGAAAAAAAAAATCCTAATTCAAAGTGTTAGAATAGGATTTGGTGAGTTTAAATTTTTGAAGTACGACGCAAACCATAATTTCACAATGGTTTTGTAAGGTCTAAAGATGGAATTGAGTATGACAACTATAGTTTGGTAGGTTTGAACAGGTGAACATAAACAAAATCCCTAACTCACATAGATATCGAGTATTAGGGTCTGGTGGGTTTAAAGTGCTGAAGAGAAACAAAAATCCTATTTACAGTAGGATTTTTAGGTTTAAATTTTGAAGAGAGTGTGAAAACTGATGTTTGGTAGGTTTGATCAGGTCAACTGAAATAGAAACTCTAATTCACAGTGTGTAAGAACTAGGGTTTGGGTGGGTTTAAATTGGTGAAGTACAACGCAAACCTGAATTCAACAATGGTTTTAAAAGGTCTAAAGATGGTGTTTAGTATAAGAACTAGGGTTTGGTGGGTTTAAAGCGGTGAACAGAAACAAAAACCCTAACTCACAGAGATATCGAGTATTAAGGTTTGGTGGGTTTGAAATGTTGAAGATAAATAGAAACCCTAATTCAACTAGGGTTTTGTAGGCTTAACGTTGGAAAAGAATGTGAGAATCGTTGTCTGGTAGGATTTAAGAGGTGAACGGAAAAAAACCCTCTAATTCATAGTGTGAGAAGAAGATTTGGTGAGCTTAAATTGTTGATGTACGATGCAAACCATAATTCAACAATTATTTTTTATGGTGTAAAGAAGGAATTGAGTATGCGAACCAGGCTTCGCTGGGTTTGAATAGGTGAACAGAAACAAAAACCCTTACTCATAGGGATTGTGAGAACTAGGGTTAGGTGGGCTGGAATTACTGAAGAGAAACATAAACCCTAATTCAAAAAGATTGTGAGAACTAGGGTTCTATTAGTTTGAATTGGAGAAGAGAAATAGAAACCCTAATTCACAGAGAATTTAAGAAACAAAAATCCCGAATTCATAGTGTTTAAGAATCAGGGTTCGGTAGGTTTGGATTGGTGATAAGAAACGGAAATTCTATTTGAAGTATGGTTTTTAGGTTTCAATTTTGAAGAGAGTGTGAGAACTGTTGTTTGGTAGGTTTGAACAAGTGAATCGAAACAAAATCTCTAATTCAGAGTGTGTAAGAACTAGGGTTTGGGTGTGTTTAAATTGTTGAAGTACACCGCAAACCCGAATTCAACAATGGTTTTGTAAGGTGTAAAGATGGTGTTGAGTATGAGAACTAGGGTTTGGTGGATTTAAAGTAGTGAACAGAACCAAAAACCCTAACTCACAAAGATATCGAGTATTAAGGTTTGGTGGATTTGAAGTGCTAAAGATAAATAGAAACCCTAATTAAACTAAGGTTTTGTAGGCTTAACGTTGGAAGTGATTGGGAGAACCGTTGTTTGGTAGGATTTAAGAGGTAAACGGAAAAAAAAAACTCTAATTCATAGTGTTAGAAGAAGATTTGGTGAGCTTAAATTGTTGAAGTACGACGCAAACCATAATTCAACAATTGGTTTTAAAGGTGGAAAGAGGGAATTGAGTATGCGAACTAGGGTTCGGTGGGTTTGAACAGGTGAACCGAAACAAAAACCCTTACTCATAGGGATTGTGAGAACTAGGGTTTGGAGGGCTGGAATTACTGAAGATAAACATAAACCCTAATTCAAGGAGATTGTGAGAACTAGGGTTTAGTTAGTTTGAATTCCAGAAGAGAAACAGAAACCCTAATTCACAGAGAATTTAAGAAACAGAAATCCCGAATTCATAGTGTTTAAGAATCAGGGTTCGGTAGGTTTTGATTGGTGATGAGAAATGGAAATCTTATTTTAAGTAGGGTTTTTAGGTTTCAATTTGGAAGAGAGTGTGAGAACTGTTGTTTGGTAGGTTTGAACAGGTGAACAGAAACAAAATCTCTAATTCACAGTGTGTTACAACTAGGGTTCGGGTGGGTTTAAATTGGTGAAGTAGAAGGCAAACCCTAATTCAACAATGGTTTCTATGGTCTAAAGATGGAATTGAGTATGAGAACTATGGTATGGAAGGTTTAAACAAGTGAACATAAAAAAATCCCTAACTCACAGAGATATTGAGTATTAGGGTCTGGTGGGTTTAAAGTGCTGAAGAGAAACATAAATCTTATTTACAGTAGGATTTTTAGGTTTCAATTTTGAAGAGAGTGTGAAAACTGATGTTTGGTAGGTTTGAACAGGTCAACTAAAATAGAAACTCTAATTCACAGTGTGTAAGAACTAGGGTTTGGGTGGGTTTAAATTGGTGAAGTACAACGTAAACCCGAATTCAACAATGGTTTTATAAGGTCGAAAAATGGTGTTGAGTATGAGAACTAGGGTTTGGTGGGTTTAAACTGTTGAACAGAAACAAAAACCTAACTCACAGAGATACCGAGTATTAAGGTTTGGTGGGATTGAAATGCTGAAGATAAATAGAAACACTAATTCAACTAGGGTTTTGTAGGCATAACGTTGGAAGAGATTGTGAGAACCGTTGTCTGGTAGGATTTAAGAGGTGAACGGAAAAAAAACTCTAATTTATAGTGTGAGAATAAGATTTGGTGAGCTTAAATTGTTGAAGAACGACGCAAACCATAATTCAACAATTGTTTTTTAAGGTGTAAAGAGGGAATTGAGTATGCGAACTAGGGTTCGGTGGGTTTAAACTGGTGAACGGAAACAAAAACCCTTTCTTATAGGGATTGTGAGAACTAGGGTTTGGTGGGCTGGAATTACTGAAGATAAACATAAACCTTAATTCAAGGAGATTGTGTGAACTAGGGTTCGGTTAGTTTGAATTGGAGAAGAGAAAGAGAACCCCTAATTCATAGAGAATTTAAGAAACAGAAATACCGAATTCATAGTATTTAAGAATCAGGGTTCGGTAGGTTTGGATTGGTGATGAGAAACGGAAATCCTATTTACAGTAGGGTTTTTGGGTTTCAATTTGGAAGAGAGTGTGATAACTGTTGTTTGGTAGGTTTGAACAGGTGAACCGAAACAAAATCTCTAATTCACAGTGTGTTACAACTAGGGTTTGGGTGGGTTTAAATTGGTGAAGTACAAGGCAAACCCTAATTCAAGAATGGTTTGTAAGGTGTAAAGATTGAATTGAGTATGAGAACTATGGTTTGGTAGGTTTGATCAGGTGAACATAAACAAAATCCCTAACTCACAGAGATATCGAGTATTAGGGTCTGGTGGGTTTAAAGTGCTGAAGAGAAACAGAAACCCTAATTCAAGTAGGGTTTTATAGGCTTAGCGTTGTAAGAGATTGGGAGAACTGTTGTCTGGTATGTATTAAGAGGTGAACGGAAAAAAAACCCTAATTCATAGTTTGAGAATAGGATCGGGTGAGTTTAAACAGGTGAAGTACAAGCCAAACCATAATTCTACAACGGTTTTATAAGGTCTAAGGATGGAATTAAGTATGCGAAGTAAGGTTCGGTCGGTTTAAACAGTTGAACAAAAACAAAACCATAGTTGTTTCTTAGGTTTGAACAGGTGTACTAGAAGTGATGAAAAGAAACATAAAACCTAATTCTAAGGGACTGTGAGAACTAGGGTTCGGTTAGTTTGAATTGGAGAAGACGAAAAGATACCGTCATTCACAGAGAGTTTGAGAACTTGGGTTTTCGTGGGTTTAAAGTGGTCAAGAGCAACAAAATCCCGAATTAGGATTTGGTTGGTTTGGATTGGTGATGAGAAAACGAAATCCTATTTAGTGTAGTGTTTTTAGGTTTAAAGTTCGAAGAGAGTGTGAGAACTGTTGTTTCTTAGGTTTGAACAGGTGAACCGAAACATAAACTCTAATTCACAATGTGTAGGTACTAGGGTTTGGGTTGGTTTCAATTGGTGAAGTATAACGTAAACCCTAATTGAACAATGCTTTTGTAAGGTCTAAAGATGGAATTGAGTGTGAGAACTAGGGTTCAATTAGTTTGAACTAGAGAAGAGAAATAGAAACCCTAATTCACAGAGAGTTTGAGAACTTCATAGTGTGGTATAATCAGGGTTCGGTAGGCTTGGATTACAAATGAGAAACATAAATTCTATTTATATTAGGGTTTATAGGTTTAAAGTTGGATGAGAATGTGACAACTGTTGTTTGGTAGGTTTGAACAGGTGAACCGAAACATAAACTTTAATTCACAGTGTGTAAGAACTAGGGTTTGGGTGGGTTTAAATTGAGGAAGTACAACGCAAACCCTAATTCAACAATTTTTTTGTAAGGTCGAAAGATGGAATTGAGTATGAGAACTAGGGTTTGGTGGGTTTAAAGAGGTGAAAGGAAACAAAAACCTTAACTCAAAGAGATATCTAGTAATGGGTTTGGTAGGTTTGAAGTGCTGCGAAGAAAAACAGAAACCCTAATTCAACTAGGGTGAATATGGTGTTCAAAAATCTATATCAATCTTTTCGGAAATTAATGCAAGCCATATGAAATTAACAACTACTTTAAGAAACAAGTAATTGTTTCAATGATAAATTCAATTTAAGAGATCTAGTAAATTATCACATGATTAATATAGCATGCACAATATTGAAGTTGAGAGATTGGCACTGTGATTTTTTCGAGGCTCGGTAACTCCTACTTCTCGGCTCAAGAATCCCTTCTTTAGACTTTTCCCGATCCTTTCACTATGGCCCTTCCATCACAGGTGGAATGACAATCCTTTACAACACAAGCTTGTCTCTCAATCAAGAGAACAATCCTCTCTTGAAAAATATTGGACTTCACTTGCCCAATATTACAAAAATTGTATGTATTCATGTAATGACCGGGTTAATTTAAATAATTTCTTCTTCTTCGGTTAATATATATATATTTTTATCTTGTTCATTACATGGCATTACATGTGTTTTGGTACATTAAGGATTTCATGATTTGAATTTTTGAGTTCATTCCTATGTTTTGTAAAATTTTCATTTTTGTCGTTGACCGGGTAGTTTTGATATTTTAATTAAATGTGGGGGTTACTTTTGAGTTTGATAAAGATGAGGGTAACTTTTGCAATATATTCATTATGTGTAAATGTGTGACCGAATTCCACATGTTTATTTTTATTTTTATCTTCAACTTTCCAAAAAAATATTCCTCCATCATTTAAAGGTGCAATCATACATCTATTATATTGACACCACTTTATGACATTATTGATGAAAGTTTTCAGCCATTATATTGATGTGTTGAGGTTGGCTTTTGCATATTCTCAACAATCAAACAAAACCATTTTTTGTATCATTCTCTATTTTTCTACTATCTTCTTCTCTCTACATTTTGGACATCTTAGAGTGGGAATTCAATTTTGTGCTCAACTAGGAAGTTGTTCTACGTGTTCCGATCTTCGGTTTAATACCAATTACGGTATGTGATCTATATTATTTAATTTTATTTGATTTTTCAAAAATTCCAGATTGCTAGTTTACATGTTTAGTGAAAATCAAGGCTTTAGATCTCTAATTTATAATATATGTACGGATCAAAATTAGTTTATGAAAATTTTACAGATCATATATAGTTATGTGATTATATGTTCCTGAAAATTTCAGAATTTATAGATAACTAGAGAGTTAATTAAAAAGCTAGGAAAAACATGTTATTCGGATATTGTTGTTGCCGCAGACCGTTTGTTTTTACTTGGTTTGAGCAATTTATAGACCATGTTAAATTATTTATAACGTTTTTGAAACATTTACAGTATGCGTTTTTATATGTCTATTATCATCTCTCAAAATTTTAGATCATTGAGATAAATATTTAATTTTATAAAAATCACGGAAGTAGGTTGTCTAGTGATATTTTACTGCTTGCTGATCCGATTTCGGTTTCGGTTTAGCCAATTGTTTGATATGGTTATAAATCATGAAACTTTTATTATAACATTTTGGATATGTCTAGGACATATGTATTAAAGATCAAGAATTTTAAGTTAATATATAATGGTAAGAAAAATTGTTGAGTAGTAACTGTTCAGTTTCAATCGTAGTTTAAAACCGGAACTTGTGTTACCAATTTGAGCTATCTATAATTCAAATTTTTTACTTATAATTTTATCCCCTGATCGTGAGTGTATATGATCTAAATATGGAGATTTTTGTAGTCATATAATTCATGGATAGGTTTGTAAAAATCTTGGAGTAAAGGGTGTTCAGTTTTCGGAACTGTTAGGAAAGCAGTCTTTTATAATTATTTTGGACCACTGTCCTTTGATTAAAGATTATGAAAATTTTATAGTAGACCTACGTAGAAGTTTGGAGTGTATCCTATAAATTTCATATTTTTATCAAACCTGTAGATGTTTCTAAAAATCATAGATTACCTTCTGTCCGTTTTACGGTAGTATTCGAAACCGAACTTTTCGACTCTTAATTAAGTAGCTAAATTTTGTCTATTAATCCCGAATATTTATGAGTATATATTTATATATATCAGAATGTTTATTGGCAAATCTTATTATAAAAATAAATATGGTTATGTATATAAAAATTATTCAATATGTGTTAATTGGTTTCGGGCATAACAGGGTACAAATGAAGGCGTGAAGGGAGAACCGTTCGTTTCTTCATTCTCTACACAACCATATTGTTTCGATTGTTGATATTTTACTGGATATTTTATCAAGTTTGAGGTAGGGATTTATTGGGGTCTCGTGTGAGTTTAAGAATCTTCATTTATGCATTTTAATGTTTATATATAGATTGATCATCATATTGTGCTATTTTTTACATGAGTTGTGAAATTACATTAATGTGTTTAAATGCATTGATTCATGCCATGATAGAATTTTTATTAGGTGGATCATGGAGTGCGGATATATTTATTACATATGTGCACATGTGAATGACATTTATGAATTGTGAATGGTGGATTGGCTGTTGATTTTGGGAAATGGTCATGTGGTGTGAGCAATGGGAGGACGAAGGAGCTCCCGGGGTGCTAGTCCTCGAATTATCGCGCGATTGGTTAACGTCACCGTAGGGTTAGTAGCCCCAAGATGGCTAGGCAGATGAACAGGTAGTTCATGTCCTAGGGTTTGTTTCACGACATAATTTTCCCATTTGATGATTTTGAATTTGATGTTATTTCGGTTGTGATAGTTGGATTTGAGTTCATATTGAGATTATTGGTTTTAATTTCGTGATTATAGAACTTTTAAATTATCTTGATGGTATTATTTAAATTGTTCTACATGAGTTTATATTGTGATTCCTTATGCATTTATATCTTGACATTGGACTAGGGTAGAGACTTGACCCTATACGTATTCATTAATTTACATACTTGCGGAATCTTACGCTTCATGATTTTTCTCTACTGGGCCGTTTGTGCTCACCTCTTATCATTTTTCAGGAAAAGAACTGTTGGTGGATGATGCATGAGCTATTGGAAATTTGTGGAATTTGAAGTTATAATAATTACATCTTTATGTAATAATAAAGATTGTGTGCTTATTATGATTTGTACTTGTTTGGCTTTGGACTAGTGTGTTCGTGTTGTAATTCGATTTGATTTCGGGATTTGGGTGTGATTTTATTATTTATATTTTGCTTCCGCGCTAGTGAATTATAAACAATGTCGATTGACCAGTTTGACCATTTGATATTTTTATGAATTTTAATTAAATTTAAGTCATTATCCGGGTTTTCGGATTCGGGGTGTGACAATTCAATTGTATCACTCAAGAACAAAAACACTAAAAAACCCAAAGGTTTTTATGGAAGATAAATCAAGATAAGCTCAACTGTTTTTGGTGATTACTCAACAGCTCTAGAAATGTATTCTCAAAAGGATATAATAAATGAATAATATTTAGAGAATAAGGAGAGATACTAGAGTTTTGAATCTTCAAAGATTTTGCAAAAAATCTTTATTTTTGCTTCTTGCCTTCAATGGCTTTTTTTTTTCAAAGAGTGTATTGAAAAGATGAAAGACTTGTCTTTTTCTCACATGTACAACCACTCTCTTACAAAGATTGGATCTCACATTTAAAAATATAATCTCTTTCTTTTTATATGGAGGCTTTAGGGTTTTGAGATTGGATCTCACATTTAAAAAGAGACAAGAGCCGTTTCAAAAAGTTTGAGACAGTTGGATCAAGTGATGGGCAAACGTTTCGGTAAAGATTCATAATAATGATGCTTTAGTCGACTACACAATAGCCCTTATTCGACTATACAGTCTCTTTAAATAATTCATAATTCATCGTCTTGCTTCAGTTGACTACACAGAGGGTCTTAGTCGACTACATGGTGGTCTTTAGTTGACTAGATTAAGACTTAGTCAACTACATGGTGGTCTTTAGTCGACTGCATAAAGACTTAGTCGAATAGATAGTGGTCTTTAGTCGACTCCTAAGAAGCCTTAGTCGACTAAGGGATGTGATGAAATTCCAGTTAATCTTCGTCATGATTTAGTCGACTACTTCAAAGGGTTTAGTGAACTACATGATGTGTTTAGTCGAGTATAGCTCAATTTGAAATGAGACCCTAACTTTTGTCATGGTTTAGTCGACTACATGATAAGTCTTAGTCGACAATGACTTTAAAGAAAACTGGTTTTTAAATCATTTTTCGTTCATTTTGAGTTCGGTTAACTTATTACTTGAGGTTATAAAATTTACCAACATATAAAATAGCTTGTTACAATGATCGCACCCCGACCTATCTACCCCAAGTCTTGAGTCTTCGAATTTCGCCTTTTCGTTGAATATTTGATCCTTTTCCGTTCTTGTGCTTCAATTTCTTTCTCGCTTTTTTGCTTTTGTGTAAGCTTTCTTTCCGACCAAATTTTCGAGTCATTCTCCTGTCTTTTGCTGAAAACATGTAACTTGATTTTTCATTAGTTTTAAACACTCTTTAATGGTTTGTTATCATAAATTTTGGTATTGTATGCTGAAAGTAAATTTCAAGGCCTACAATCTCCCCCTTGATGATGACAAAACATTTTGTGTTTGCTTGGTAATGATGAGACATCAAGTGATGCTCCCCCTTAAGATGTGCATAAAATTCTTTGTTCAAATGCTCCCCTTTTTGTAAATAAGATTTGCAGATTAATGGGCATTTTGATACAACTACTGTTTAGGTACATTTGAGATAATAAAAATAGCATTTCATAGATGATTCGAATTGAGTACAAGTTGTTAAACTAATGAAAAAGGAAATAAGCCAGACAAAAACATAAATTACTGATGACAAACAATGAAAATTGGTTACTACCATAGCATAATTTTTCCCCCTTTTTGTCAGCATCGAGGGGTGTGCGGACGAGGGTCCGCGAGATCAAGATGAAGATCATCAATGGAAGAGGTGAGACCAGAGATACATATAGAGATTTCTTGATCAAAATTACGTAGGCACTCGTTCACCTTTTGAATGGCTTCTATACTCTTGGTGACAGTTTCATCTAGGCGTTGAAGCACTTGGTCCTATTGCTTAAGTATGTCAGCATTGCTCTAAACAACCCCAAGAATTTGGTTAAGAAGAGTAGTATGAGCACTATTCTTGAAAACAGGTAGAGTAGAAGCACTCTCCAATGGAGGAACCGAGGAAGAGGCTTCTTAGCGTTGTGCAGAAGTGCCTGTGGATGGCCGAGGACGAGGAATAGGCATTTTATCGACAGTTAAATTTCCTTCCACATCAGAGGTGATTTGCATATGTTTGACATAAACATGGCCGAGAAAAATAGGATGATGCTCGGACACCTCATTGGGAAAATAAAAGTCATACTGCTGAAGTATATAGGTGATATGGGCAGGAAAGAAAAGCGGTTCGGATGACTTGCACTGATAGGTAAGAATAACATAGCAGAATATAGTAGCTAAATCAACCTTTTTTTTCCTATCATGATGCAGTAAACAAGAAATGTCTCCATACGCGACACACTGCTACGACTACAAATTTTATGCAAAATAGAATAAGTTATGACATTATGAATTAACCTTGCCTCGGGTAGGAGCATATAGGCGAGAAGGCAGGCTGTCTGCGTGGTTTCTTTGTCAATGCATATTGTTCGAACTGCCTCAAGGCAATCAAACCCATCAGCAGTGTACCAATCTTGCATTAAGAAATGGCGCACTCCGTCATTAGGAAGCGAAAATATGTGATTGATTTCCCTGTCTGGAAAACTTACATTGCGACCCGCCAAATGAATTCAAAGATGTGGGAGAATGTATTCCTTGCGATTTTGTAGGAAAGCATAAATTGCTTTGACAACACAGGGAATGACAGGAATGTCGAGGGAAATGAAGAAATCCCAACCGATAGCTTTGAATAATTCAAATTTTTGAGCCCTAATTTCAATGCAGAGAGTTTGATTGACGATTCGGCACGAGGTAGGAGGACGATGGTCAAAGATGGTGATGAATTGATTGCGAGCACTTTCACCCTCAAGAAGCAGAGGTGTGTCTGAGTCATCTTCCTCTACAGTAACTGGACTCAAAACCCTAAGGTTTTTATGCAAGATAGATCAATATAAGCTCAAGTGTTTTTAGGTGATATTCCAAGAACTCAAGATATAAATATTCTCACAATATATTTTCAATAAGAGAATAGGCTTAAGGTTTGAGTTTAAATCTTCAAAATGATAAGAGTGAAAAACGAGATTTTGATCTTTCTTGCTATCAAAAGATTTTTCAGAAGATGCTTGAGAGAAAATTAGAGATGAACAATATTTGGAAAATTTCTCACACAAGAACCTTAAGATTTCAATCCATATCTCTTTATTTATATAGTGTAACACTAGGGTTTGGAGAGTGTATCTCACCCTAGACAATGTGGACAGTAGGACCTGAAAATCAGCAAGCAAAATAATTTATTTTTGGGCAAAAATATTGTTTAGAAATACTTTTCCTCAAAATCCTGAAGCACCTAGTCGACTGCCTGACGGCACCCAGTCGACTGCCTCCATGCTTAGATTTAAAATATTTTTCCCAACGGCTAGGGTCAGTCGACTGCCTCAAGAAGGCCAATTGACTGCCTCATGAGTCAGTCGGCTGGCTTGGATAGGCCAGTCGACTGCCTTAGGCAATCAAAAATGTTCGAAACTCTTTGGTTCAGTCAGTCTGCTAGGTCCTTAACTGCCAGTCGACTGGGCACAGTCAGTCGGTAGCCTTGGATAGGTCAATCGACTGCCTCATGCAGTCAAAACGTTTTATAGCTCATTGGTTCATCCAGTCGGGTGGGTCCTTAAAGGCCAGTCGACTGGGTCACAGTCAGTCGGCTGCCATTTCATGGCCAGTCGACTAGGTGACTCCAAGAATTGTTTTCAAGGTCCGTTTTTTATCCGTTTGAGTTTGTTTGATTTATTACTTGAGCTTATAAGACCAATCAACACATAAGATACCTTGTTACAATATTCTCACCCCGACCTATCTACCCCAGGTCTTGAGTCCAGCTTTTGTTCTTTCTTTGATCTTTTTGTCCTTCTTCGAGTTTGCGCTTGAGTTTCCTTATCGCTTGTTGCTTTAGCGATCTTCGAGAATCATTTACCTATACTTGCTGAAACACTTAGCTCAAAGTCATATTAGTACCAAACACGGTTTTGAATATTTTGTTAATATCAAAATAAGATTTATTGCTTGAAATAGAATTTTAAAGCCAACACACATTATTTGAGAACTAGGGTTTCGTGGATTTCGATAGGTGATAAGAAACGGAAACACTATTTACACTAGGGATTTGAGGTTTAAAATTGGAAGAGAGTGTGAGAACTGTTGTCTGGTAGGTTTGAACAGTTGAACCGAAACAAAAACCCTAATTTGTAAAGTGCGAGAAATAGGGTTTGGTGGGTTTAAATTTGTGAAATACAACGCAAACCCTAATTCAACAGTGGTTTTATAAGGTTGGAAGATGGAATTGAGTATGATAAGAAGGGTTTGTTGGGTTTGAACAGGTGAAGAGAAACAAAAACCCTAACTTATAGAGATTGTGAGAACCAGGGTTTGGTGGGTTTCAATTGCTAAAGAGAAACAAAACCCTAACTCACAGATATTGGGAGAACTACGATTTGGTGGGTTTGATGTGCGGAAGGGAAACAACAACCGTAATTCTAAAAGATTACGAGAACTTGGGTTCGATTATTTCAAACTGGAGAAGAGAAACAGATTCCTAATTCACAAGTAGTTTGAGAACTTCGTTTTTGTATGTTTAAACTGGCGCAGAGAAATAAAATGAAGATTTCATAGTGTGTGAGAATTAGGGTTTGGTAGGTTTTAATTGGTGATGAGAAACAGATACCCTATTTCAACTAGTGTATTTAGGTTAAAAATTTGAAGAGAAGGTGAGAATTGTTTTTTGGTAGGTTTGAATAGGTAAACCGATAAAGAAACCCAAATTTACAAAGTGTGAGAATTAGGGTTTTGGTGGGTTTAAATTAGTGAAGTAATACGCAAACCTAATTCAATATTGGTTTGAATGGTTTAAAGATCGAATTAAGTTTCATAACTAGGGTTTGGTGGGTTTGAACAGGTGAATAGAAACAACAACCTTAACTCACATAGATATCAAGCATTAGGGTTACGTGGGTTTCAAGTGCCGAAGAGAAACAGAAACCTAACTCACAGAGATTGTGAGAACGAGGGTTTGGTCGGTTTTAAGAGCATAAGAGAAACAAAAACCCCAATTCTAAGAGATTGTGACAAATAGGGTTCAGTTAGTTTCAATAGGAGAAGAGAAACAAAAACCCTATTTCACAGAGAGTTTGAGAATTTGGTTTTCTTGGTTTTGAAGTGGTGAAGAGAAATAAAAACCTGATTTCACAGAGTGTATGAGAATAAGGGTTTCGTGGGTTTGGGTTGAAGATGAGAAACAAAAACCCTATTTAGACTAGGCTTTTTAGGTTTAAATTTTGAAAAGAGTGTGAGAACAGTTATTTGGTAGGTTTGAACAGGTGAACCGAAACAGATACGCTAATTTAAATTATTTGAGAACTAGGGTTTTGTGGGTTTAAATTTGTGAAGTACAACGTAAACCCTAATTCAACAATGGTTTTGTAAGGTTTAAAGATAGAATTGAGTATGATAACATGGGTTTTTTGGGTTTGAACTGCTGAAGAGAAACAGAAACCCTAACTCATAGAGATTGTGATAACTAGGGTTGGGTGGGTTTGAACTGGTGAAGACAAAATAAAACCCTAACTCCCAGAGTTATCGAATATTGGGGTTTAGTGGGTTTGAAGTGCTGAAGAGAAATAGAAACCCTAATTCAACTAGGGTTTTGTAGGCTTAAAGTTGGAAGAGATTATGAGAACTGTTGTTTGGTAGTTTTGAACAGGTGAATAGAAATAAAAACCCTAATTCACAGTGTGATAATATGGTTCGATCTGTTTAAATTGGTAAAGTACAAAGAAACCCTAATTCCACTATGGTATTATTGGTTTCAAATTTGAAGAGAGTGTGATAACTTTGGTTTGGAGGGTTTGAATAGGTGAACAAAAACAGAAACCGTAATCTACAGAGTGTGAGAACTAGGGGTCGGTGGGTTTAAATTGGTGCAGTACAACGCAAACCTAATTCAACAATGGTTTTGTATGGTTTGAAGATGGAAATGAGTATGATAACAAGGATTTGGTGTGTTTTAACAGGTGACCAGAAACAGAAACCCTAACTAACAGAGATTGTGAGAACTTGGTTTTGGTGGGTTTGAAGTGCTGAAGAGAAACAAAAACCCTAACTCACACAGATTGTGAGAAATAGGGTTTGGTGGGTTTGAAGTGCAGAACAGAGACAAAAACACTAATTCTAAGAGATTGTAACAACTAGGGTACAATTAGTTTAAATTTGAGAAGAGAAACAGAAGCCCTATTCCATAGAGAGTTTAAGAATTTTGTTTTCCTGGGTTTGAAGTGGTGTAGAGAAACAAAAACCCGAATTCACATTGTCTCAGAACTAGGGTTTTGTGGGTTTGGATTGGTGATAAGAAATAGAAAGAGTATTGACACTAGAGTTTTGAGGTTTAAAATTGGAAAATAGTGTGAGAACTGTTGTTTGGTAGTTTGAACAGGTGAACCGAAATAGAAACCCTAGTTTACAAAGTGTGAGAAATAGGGTTTGGTGGGTTTAAATTTATGAAGTACAACGTAAACCCAAATTCAACAATGGTTTTGTAAGGTTTAAAAATGGAATTGAGTATGATAAGAAGGGTTTGTTGGGTTTGAACAGGTGAATAGAAAAAAAAAACCCTAACTTATAGAGATTGTGAGAACTAGGGTTTGGTGGGTTTCAAGTGCTAAAGAGAAACAAAACCCTAACTCACAGATAATTGGAGAACTACGGTTCGGTGGGCTTGATGTGGGTGGAGAAAATAAAATCGTAATACTAAGAGATTCTGAGATCTAGGGTTCAATTATTCGGAACAGCAGAAGAAAAACAGAAACCCTAATTCACAAAGAGTTTGAGAACTTGGTTTTCGTGGGTTTGAAGTGGCACAGATAAATAAAATCGAGAATTCATAGTGTGTGAGAATTAGGGTTTGGTAGGTTTGGATTTGTGATGAGAAATAGAAACCCTATTTCCACTAAGGTATTTAGGTTTAAAATTGGAAAAGAGTGTGAAACTTGTTGTTTGGTAGGTTTGAACAGGTGAACCGAAACAGAAACCCAAATTTACAAAGCGTGAGAACAAGGGTCTGGTGGGTTTAAATCGGTGAGGTAATATGCAAACCTAATTCAACAATGGTTTGTATGGTTTAAAGATCGAATTGAGTTTGATAACTAGGGTTTGGTGGGTTTGAACGGGTGAACAGAAACAACAACCCTAACTTACAGAGATATCGAGTATTAGGGTTTGGTGGGTTTGAAGTGCTCAAGAGAAATAGGAACCCTAACTCACAAAGATTGTGAGAACTTGGGTATGGTAGGTTTTAAGCGCAGAAGAGAAAGAAAACCCCTAATTCTAAGAGATTGTGAAAACTAGCGATCGGTTAGTTTCAATAGGAGAAGAGAAACAGAAACCCTATTTCACAAAGAGTTTGAGAATTTTGTTTTCCTTGGTTTTAAGTGGTGAAAAGAAACAAAAACCCGAATTCACAGAGTGTTTGAGAACTAGGATTCCGTGGGTTTGGGTTGAAGATGGGAAACAAAAACCTTATTTAGACTATGGTTTTTAGATTTGAAATTGGAAAAGAGTGTGAGAACAGTTATTTGGTAGGTTTCAACAGGTGAACCGAAATAGAAACCTTAATTTATATAGGGGGAGAACTAGGATTTGGTGGGTTTAAATTTGTGAAGTACAACGCAAACCCTAATTCAATAATGGTTTTGTAAGGTTAAAGATGGAATTGAGTATGATAACATGGGTTTGGTGGCTTTGAACCGGTGAACAGAAACAAGAACCCTAACCAATAGAGATATCGAGTATTAGGGTTTGTTGGGTTTGAAGTGCTGAAGAGAAACAAAAACCCTAACTCACAAAGATTATGATAACTAGGGCTGGGATGATTTGAATTGGTGAAGATAAACTAAAACCCTAACTCACAAAGATATCGACTATTTGGGTTTCATGGGTTTGAAGTGCTGAAGAGAAAAAGAAACCCTAATTCAACTTGAGTTGGAAGAGATTGTGAGAACTATTGTCTGGTAGGTTTGAACAGGTGACCAGAAACAAAAACCCTAATTCACAGTGTGAGAATAGTGTTCGGTGAGTTTAAATTGGTAATGTACAAAAGAAACCCTAATCCAACTTAGGTTTTATTTGTTTGAAATTTGAAGAGAGTTTGAGAACTTTGGTTCGGACGGTTTGAACAAGTGAACAGAAACAAAAACCGTAATTCACCGAGATTATCGGAAAAAGGCTTTTTTGTAGGTTTGAAGTGCAGAAGAGAAACAAAAACCTTTTTTTAGAAGATTGTGAAAACTAGGGTTCGGTTAGTTTGAATTGGAGAAAAGAAACAGAAACCCTAATTCATAGAGAGTTTGACAATTTGGTTTTCTTAGGTTTGAAGTGCTGAAGATAAATAAAGACCCAAAATCACAGAGTGTGTGAGAACCAAGGTTTTGTGGGTTTGGATTAGTGATGAGAAACTGAAACCAATTTAGTCTAGAATTTTTAGGTTTTAAATTGGAAGAGATTTTGAGAATTGTTGTTCGGTAGGTTTGAGTAGGTGATCTGAAATAGGAAACCCTAATTTACAGAGTGTGAGAACTAGGCTTCAGTGGGTTTATTTTGGTGAAGTACAACGCAAACCTAACTCAACAATGGTTTTGTAAGGTTTAAAGATGGAAATGAGTATGATAACAAGGGTTTGGTGTGTTTTAACAGGTGTACAGAAGCAAAAACCCTAACTCACGGAGATATCGAGTATTAGGGATTAGTGGGTTTGTAGTGCTGAAGAGAAACAGAAACCTTAACTCATAGAGATTGTGAGAACTTGGGTTTGGTGGGTTTGAAATGCTGAAGAGAAACAAAAACCCTAACTCACACACATTGTGAAAACTAGGGTTTTGTGGGTTTAAAGTGCAGAACAGAAAAAATTACCCTAATTCTAAGAGATTGTAATAACTAGGTATCAGTTAGTTTGAATTTGAGAAGAGAAACACAAACCCTATTTCACAGAGAGTTTGAGAATTTGGTTTTCCTGGGTTTGAAATGGTGAAGAGAAACAAAAACCCGAATTCACATTGTCTGAGAAGTACGTTTTTATGGGTTTGGATTGGTGATAAGAAACAGAAACACTATAAACACTAGGGTTTTGAGGTTTAAAATTGGAAGAGAGTGTGAGAACTGTTATTTGGTATGTTTAAACAGGTGAACTGAAATAGAAAATCCTAATTTACAGAGTGTGAGAACTAGGGTTCGGTGGGTTTAAATTTGTGAAGTACAACGCATACCCTAATTCAACAATGGTTTTGTAAAATTTAAACATGGAAATGAGTATGATAACAAGGGTTTGGTGTGTTTTAACAGGTAAAAAAACAAAAACCCTAACTCACAGAGATATCGAGTATTAGAGATTAGTGGGTTTATAGTGTAGAAGAAAAAGAGAAACCCTAACTCACTGAGATTGCGAGAACTAGGGTTGGGTGGATTTGAAGGGCATAAGAGAAACAAAGACCCTAATTTTAAGAGATTCTGAGAACTAGGGTTCGGTTAGTTTCAATTGGAGAAGAGGAACATAAACCTTATTTCAGAAAGAGTTTCAGAATTTGGTTTTCTTGGGATTGAAGTGGTGAAGAGAAATAAAAACCGAATTCACAAAAATAGAAACACTATTTACACTAGGGTTTTTAGGTTTAAAATGAGAAGAGAGTGTGAGAACTTTTGTTTGGTAGATTTGAACAGGTGAACCGAAACAGAAACCCTAATTTACAAAGTGTCTGAAATAAGTGTTGGAGGGTTTAAATTGGTGAAGTACAACGTAAATCCTAATTCAACAATGATTTTGTAAGGTTTAAAGATGGAATTGAGTATGATAACTAGGGTTTGGTTCCTTTAGGGTTTGGGGGATTTGAAGTCTTGAAGAGAAACAAAAACCCTAATTCAACTAGGGGTTTTAAGGCTTAAAGTTGGAAGAGATTATGAGAAATATTGTCTGGTAGGTTTGAACAGGAGAACAAAAACAAAAACCCTAATTCACAGTGTGACAATATGGTTTGGTGAGTTTAAATTGTAAACTACAAAAGAAACCCAAAATCAACTAGGGTTTTGTAGGTTTTAAATTTGAAGAGATTGTGAGAAATATGGTTGGGTGGGTTAGAAGTTCAAAAGTGAAACAAAAACCTTTTTTCAGAAGATTGTGAGAAATAGGGTTCATTTAGTTTGAATTGGAGAAGAGAAACAGAAAACCTAATTCATAGAGTATTTGACAATTTGGTTTTCCTGGGTTTGAAGTGCTGAGGAGAAACAAAAATCTGAAATCATAGACTGTGTGAGAACAAGGGTTTTGTGGGTTAGGATTTGTGATGAGAAACAGAAACCCTATTTATACTAGGGTTTTTAGGTTTAAAATTGAAAGAGAGTGTGAGAACTGTTGTTTGGTAGGTTTGAACAGGTGAACCGAAACTGAAACCCTAATTTACAGAGTGTGTTAACTAGGGTTTGGGGGGTTTAAATTAGTTAAGTACAACGCTAACCCTAAATGATCAATGGTCTTGTAAGGTTTAAAGATGGAAATGAATATGATAACGAGGTTTTGGTGTGTTTTAAAAGGTGAACAAAAAACAAAAACCGTCACTCACAGAGATATCGAGTATTAGGGTTTCGTGTGGTTTTAAGTGCTGAAGAGAAACATAAACCCTAACTCACAGAGATTGTGAGAACTAGGGTTGGGTGGGTTTGAAGGACAGAAAAGAAAGAAAAACCCTAATTCTAAGAGATTGTAAGAACTAGGGTTCGGTTAGTTTCAATTGGAGAAGAGAACCAGAAACCCTATTTCAGAGAGAGTTTGAGAATTTGGTTTTCCTGCGTTTGAAGTGGTAAAGAGAAAGAAAAACCCGAATTCACAGAGTGTTTCAGAACTAGGGTTTCGTGGGTTTGGATGGCTGATGAGAAACAGAAACACTATTTACACTAGGGTTTTTAAGTTTAAAATTCAAAGAGAGTGTGAGAACTTTTGTTTGGTAGGTTTGAATAGGTGAACTGAAAGAGAAACCCTAATTTACAAAGTGTGAGAACTAGGGTTTGGTAGGTTTACATTTGTGAAGTACAACGCAAACCCAAATTCAACAATGGTTTTGTAAGGTTTAAAGATGGAAAAAAATATGATAATAAGGGTTCGATGTGTTTGAACTGGTGAATATAAATAAAAACCCTAACTTACAGAGATATCGAATATTAGGGTTTGGTGGGTTTTGTGATGTCCCACATCGCCCGGGTAGAGGTCTGGGGATGTGCTTATATGTGCAGTGTTGTCTCCAATTGGTATGAGGCCTTTTGGGAGGAGCCCAAGAGCAAAACCGTGCGGGCTGGGCCCAAAGCGGACAATATTATACCAAGTGTTGGAGCGGGTTGTTACAATTATTTTTAAATATAGTCTAACAGCAAAATACCATAATTCATATTTGAATATATATATATATATATATACACACAAATTTTAAAAAAAAATAAAGATTTAAAAAAATATTCCTATATCCTCATGTTTACGACACCAGCATGAATTTATATCCACACAGTCATATACATAAACATGCACAAATAAATCAGTACAAAATCAAAACAGAATAAAATTGGTAGTGACATGTGTCGTGGTTTCTGTCCCTTGTACATGATAATATATATATATGTAATCAGATTCCTAGATTGTCATATATACATATTACTGTATATATACAGTTTTAAGATAAAGTCATTGCAATTCAATAATTCAGTACGAAATCAAAACAGAATGAAATTGGTGGTGACATGTGGCGTGGTTTCTGTACATGTTAATATATATATATATATATGTAATCAGATTCTAGATTGTCATCTACAGATTGCTATATACATACACTTTTAAAATAAACCCATTGTAATACCATTTAATTTCATTGACTCTCTCTAACGGCGGGCCCGTTAACTCCACCCACAAATCTGATTTTTAACCTATTTCCTACCCAACAAGAGTGCATAAGAATTCATATACTGATATTTTGACCATTCACCACCAAACGCGATTGTATACAGTGAGATACACAATACATATATATATATAGATATAGATATATAGATGATTAGAATTATGAGTCCAAAGGGGAAGAGAAGAATATTCTACTTGCCTGATCGTTGGGTTAAATCACACACGAAGTGTAGACTGATCGATGTTCTCCTCTCTTTAAGACGCGACTAGGATTCTGTTCTCTCCTCTATTTGTCTGACAGAAACGTAGGACTAACTTAGGGTTTATTTCAGTTATATAAATATATAATATATATATATATATATATATATATATATATATATATATATATATATATATATATTTATTTAATTATTCCGATGGGCCCAAAAATATAATATAGCCCATTAACTAATAAGCCCAACTAATTAACTCAAAAATATATTATAGCCCATTTAATTAACTTATAATTAATTCATTAAATTAAATTTACCCAATATATATAAAGAATAAAAATACGGGGTATTACATTCTCCCCCCCTAGTAAAGGAATTACGTCCCCGAAATTCACCACATACCTGAACTAAATAACTCTGGATATTTTGTCCGAATTTCATTCTCTTTTTCCCAAGTGGACTCTGCCTCATTTTGATGGCTCCACTGAACACGCACATGAGAAATGATCTTCTTACGAAGTACATGCTCCTTTCGATCGATAATACGATAAGGCAAATAAAATAATACAATAACTAAACCACTAGTCTATAGGCAACTAAACCATGCCAAACCATAACCACGTACCCGATCTCCATGTCATGGTACAGATGAAACTGCATTCATTAGTCAGCTCATCGTGGTTTCCTTTCTATTCCACAATCACATGAAAAATATATATATATTTATTTATATATATTATTCCTGAATTATATCGTAAATTAAATAATTTATAATTATTATTTTTTATTTATTTTTTTATTATTTTTAAATATAGTCCAACAACAAAATACCAATTGGTATGAGGCCTTTTGGGAGGAGCCCAAGAGCAAAACCGTGCGGGCTGGGCCCAAAGCGGACAATATTATACCAAGTGTTGGAGCGGGTTGTTACAGGTTTGAAGTGCTGAAGATAAACAGAAACCCTAACTCACAGAGATTGTGAGAACTAGGGTTTAGTGGGATTGGAGGGTAGAAAAGAAACAAAAAACCCTAATTCTAGGAAATTGTGAGAATTATGGTTCGGTTAATTTAAATTGGAGAAGAGAAACAGAAACCATATTTCACATAGAGTTTGAGAATTTTGTTTTTCTTGATTTGAAGTGGTGAAGAGAAACAAACCTGAACAGGTGAACCGAAACAGGAACTCTAATTTATAGATTGTTTGAAATAGGGTTCGATGGGTTTAAATTGGTGAAGTAAAACGTAAACCCTAATGCAACAATGATTTTTAAAGGTTTAAAAATTGAATTGAGTATGATAACTAGGGTTTGGTGGGTTTAAATAGGTGAACAGAAACAAAAAATCTAATTAAACTAGGGTTTTGTAGGCTTACAATGGAACAAATTGTGAACTGTTGTCTGGTAGGTTTGAACAAGTGAACAGACACAAAACCCCTAATTCACAGTGTGAGAATAGGGATTGGTGATGTGCAAAGGAAACACTAATTCAACTAGGGTTTTGTAGGTTTCAAATTGGAAGAGTGTGTGAGAACTTGGTTTTGAAGGGTTTGAACATGTGAACAGAAACAATAACCCTAATTCACCGAGATTGTGAGAAATAGGGTTGGGAGGCTTTAAAGTGCAGAAAAGAAAAAAAAACTTTTTTTTAAAAGATTGTGAGAACTAGGGTTCGGTTAGATTGAATTGAAGAAGAGAAACCGAAACCCTAATTCAAACAGGTTGAGATTTTGGTTTCATGGGTTTGAAGTGGTGAAAATAAACAAAAACCTGAATTCACAGAGTGTGTATGAACTAGTGGTTTCTTCAGTCTGGATTGGTGACGAGAAAAAGAAACCCTATTTACACTAGGGTTTTTAGGTTTAAAATTGGAAGGGAGTGTGAGAACTGTTGTTTGGTAGGTTTGAATAGGTGAACCGAAACAGAAACCTAATTCACAGAGTGTGTGAACTAGGGTTTTGTGGGATTAAATTGGTGAAGTACAACGCAAACATTAATTCAACAATGGTTTTGTAAGGTTCAAATCTAGAATTGAGTATGAGAACTAGGGTTTGGTGGGTTTAAATAGGTGAATAGAAACAATAACCCTAACTTACAGAGATATTGAGTATTAGGGTTTGGTGATTTTGAAGTGCTGAGCAGAGACCCAAATTCAACAAGGGTTTTGCAGGCTTAAATCGGAACAGATTGTGAGAACTGTTGCCTGGTAGGTTTGAATAGGTGAATTGAAACAAAAAACCTAATTCATAGTGTGGGAATAGGGTTAGGTGAGTTTAAATTAGTGAAATACAAAAGAACCCTACTTCAACTAGGGTTTTGTAGGTTTCAAACTGGAAGAGAGTGTGAGAACTTGGATTTAAATTATTTGAACAGGTGAAAAGAAAAAGAAACCCATATTCACTGAGATTGTGAAGAATAGGGTTGGGTGGCTTCGAAGTTCAGAAGAGAAACAAAAACTTCTTTTTTCGAGGATTGTTGGAACTAGGGTTCAGTTAGTTTGAATTAGTGAAGAGACACAGAAACCATAATTCACACAGAGTTTGACAATTTGGTTTCATGGGTTTAAAGTGGTCAAGAGAAATAAAAATCCGAATTCATAGAGTGTGTGAGAACTATTGTTTCGTGGGTTTGGATTGGTAATGAGAAACAGAAACTCTATTTACACTAGGATTTTTAGGTTTAAAATTGGAAGAGAGTGTGAGAACTGTTGTTTGGTAGGTTTGAATAGGTGAACCGAAACAGAAACCCTAATTCACAGAGGGTGAGAACTATTGTTTGGTGGGTTTAAATTGGTGAAGTACAACGTAAACATTAATTCAACGATTGTTTTGTAAGGTTTGAAGATGGAATTGAGTATGAGAATAAGGGTCTAGTGGGTTTGAACAAGTGAACAGAACCAAAAACCTTAACTCACAGACATTATGAGAACCAAACTTTTGTGGGCTAGAAATCCATAAGAGAAACATAAACATTAATTCTAACAGATTGTGAGAACTAGGGTTCTGTTAGTTTGAATTTCAGAAGACAAACAAAATCCCTAATTTACAAAGAGTTTGAGAACTTTGTTTTCGTGGGTTTTATGTGGTGAAGAGAAAAAAAAACCCGAATTCAGAGAGTATGAGAACTAGGTTTTGGTGGGATTGGATTGGTGATTTGAAACATAAACCCTATTTACACTACGGTTTTTAGGTTTAAAATTGGAAGAGAGTGTGAGAACTATTGTTTGATAGGTTTGAACAGGTGAAACGAAACAGAAATCCTAATTGATAGAGTTTGATCACTAGGGTTTGGTGGGTTTAAATTTATGAATTACAACGCAAACCCTAATTCAATAATGGTTTTATAAGGTTGAAAGATGGAATTGAGTACGAGAACTTAGGTGAATAACCCTAACTCACACATATATCGAGTATTAGGCTTTAGTGAGAGAAGCTCTACCTTCTCTCTAGAATGAGGGGTGTTTGGGAATTGGGTTAGTGGAGTGAGTTAATGTTTTTTACTCGGTCAAACTGTGTTTGACCAAGTTGTTTATTATGTTATTCCACTGAGTCATTACGGGTTTGGTCTATTATGAGATTGAGGTACTGAGTTATTGTACGAGTCATTACAGATCTGGGCTTCTCCTCTTAAGTGTTTGGGCGTTGACTTTAATTTTGTCTCTCTCCAAAGCTGAGATTGAAATGTATTTGTGCAGATTTATAACACTAAGGTTTCGGTCTCCTTCAATCAGGTGTAGAGAACATCACCCGAAGTTTGAGTAAGGTGGGTTTTTCGTCTTTTCGATTGGGGATCTCTTTTTTGATCGATTCTTGGAGTGTTACGACATCGAGTTCTCAGGGGTGGATCGTGGTTTTGAATCTGGGTTGTGTAAGCTTGCCGATCAACGCGTTGTGCTTCTTAGTGTTCGGCGAGTTTCGTGTCATCTGACGAAGTCTTTGTGTCGGTGGTTGGTGGCTTTCCAGTTTGCAAAGAAGGTGAGCGATCGACATTCGTTGTCTTCTTTTTCTGGAGAGGAGCTACGACGGCGAATCATTTTGTGGGTTCTAGGTCATCTGTTAGGTGATGAACTAAGCTGCTATTTCTGCTGCGAGGGTTCGTTGCTTAGAAGAGCTGCGCTCATTCCTGAAGCTGATTGTTTCTTAGGGGTCGTAGGTTCAACAGGCGACTGTGAGCGTAGCCGGAAGCTGTCGATTTCGGGCTTTGTAGCTGCTTTTGAAGAGGTTGCTGAAGCTGGGTCGGGTAGCAGTGGTTAAGCTTCGATTGCTTGTTTTACATAAGCTGCTGATTGTGCACTTTTCGTTCTGAAGCTGCTGCTTATTCTTAGAGCAGAGCTTTACTGACGACAGTGTTAGCTATTTCACAAAGCTGTGAGTGTGTTGTGGTATCATTGCTATAATCACACTGATTGTTTTGAGTAAGGTTTCTTTCTATTTTTGGGGTTGGTGCCCCTTTCTGTTTGGGTTGGTGCCCATTTTTTGTTGCAAGGGTTGCTGCCCTGGTGTTGGTGAGGGTTGCTGCCCTATTTGTGCCTTTTATTTTATTTTTTGTTTTTGGGTTGGTGCCCATTTTGTTGCAAGGGTTGCTGCCCTGGTGATTTAGTGAGGGTTGGTGCCCTATTTGTGTTTTTTTTCTTTTTTATGAGTCTGGTTATGGGTGATGCTATTGAGATTGAGCGTCTAAATAAACTGGTTGAGAAGCTTAGTAATGAACTGAATGAGCAGTATAAGGTTAAGTCTGGAAATCCTGAGGGTGATAATAAAATGTTACAAAATGTTTCACAACAGGGGTCTCCTATAAAAGAAAAAGATTCCGCGATAGAAGTAGTTTCAGGTGGGGTTTCAATTGAACACCAAATGTATGTAGAAAGGCCTGAAATTAATCTGTGTGTTGAGGGTACTAAGGTTGTTATTCCTTCAATCTCTTCGATGAATGGGAATTTTTCGGGGGTGAGTGAAAACTTGACGAAGCTAGGGGGTGATGAAGGTACTGTTAAACCTACTTTGTCATGGGCAGATACTCTAATTAAATATATTTCAAAGAACAAAATGCAATTAAAGTACTTCCCACAAGCTGTGAAAGATAAAATTGTTGAAATACCTTATGATGTCAAAATGAAGGGGTGTTATTTGTGGAGGGATTGTTTAGTGGGATACTGTATGGATAGGAAACTACCATTCCCAACTGTAAATTCCATTGCAAAGAGACTCTGGGGTAGAAATGGAATGACTGAGGTGATGAGCCTTGATAGGGGTTTCTTTTTGTTCAAATTTGATAGTGTTGAAAGTTGTAATTCTATTATAGAAAGCGGACCTTGGCATTTTGCAAACCAGCTTATGGTGTTGCAAAAGTGGAGGCCTGATCTTGCTATCTATAAACAAGGGTTAAAAAGTGTTCCAATATGGGCTAAATTTTATCATTTTCCATTACAATTGTGGACATCGGATGGGTTGGGTTATATTGCTAGCACTTTGGGGAGACCTCTATATACTGATTCCCAAAATGATGATAGGGGTAGATTAAATTATGCCAGGATGTGTATTGAGGTTGATATTGAAGCTGAATTTCCATCTGAGGTAGGGGTCAAGTTGGCGGATGGGAGAATTGTTACGATTGGTGTTTAATATCAATGGGTGCCCATGAAATGTGTACACTGTGATATTTTCGGACATTCTTCCAAGAATTGTGTTAAAATGAAAGTCCAAAATGCAATTCAAAAAACTAAAGAGATTAAGAAAGAATGGGTTGTTGTTGGGAAGAAAGTTGGAGAAACAAGTAATTCTGACGCAATGAATCAGGAACAGGTTAATGATTTACCTAAAGATATTCAGAATGTAGGAAAAAATGTAGTTGAGGTTGAGAATATTGTTGAGGCAAATGAATTAAAAAATCATGAGGTTCTAGTGAAGGTAAATGAGTTGAAGATAGAGGCCCCTAGGGATAATACAAATGTTCTTTCTCTTAATAAATTCGCATGCTTGGGAGATTTTGATGAAGGGGAAATAATGGAGGAGTGGGGAATTGATATTGATAATGAAAAGGAAGGTTTTATAGATGAACCAGGGGGAATGGTAGAGGAAGAGAAGCATGTTCATAAAGCTGGAGAAAAACCTTTGATCAGTATAAAAGAGAAAGGGAGTAAGAGCCCAATTTCCTTGGTGGTTTCAGGTGTTGGTAGGTTGGGACCCATATCTAACAAGCAATTTAAAACTAAAAGGGTCTTGAAAAGAGAGGAAAAGGGGGAGATCAGTCTGCTCAAAATTAGTTTTCCATATGAATTGCTATATTTGGAATGTCCGTGGTCTTAATGGGGAGGTGAAACAGAAGGAAATAAAGTTAATGATTAATTCTCTAGATATTTCTATTTTTTGTTTGATTGAGACAAAGGTTTTAAAGCACAATGTTGATAAGGTGTTGAAAGTGATTTGCCCAGGTTGGAGGTTAGTAAATAATTATGATTTTGCGGATTTGGGGAGATTATGGATTTGTTGGGACCCAAATAAGATGAATGTGGATTTATGAAAGGGCAGTGCTCAATTTCTTCATTGTAAAGTGAGTATTGTTGATAATAAATGCAACTGCGTTGCCACCTTTATTTATGGAAGTAATGATTATATTGAGAGGAGGGTTTTATGGAAAGAGCTTTTTGATATGTCCATGGCTTTGAAGAATAGCCCTTGGTTTTGTGCGGGTGATTTAAATGCTATTAGATATCAGCATGAGAAATGGGGTGGGGATGAGAAGTGGAATGCAAAAATGAGGGAATGTGGTTAGGCTCTAGACAAACCAGGATTAATGGATTTGAAGTATAATGGTATCAAATTTTCTTGGTCCAATGGCCATGTGTTTAGTAAGCTGGATAGATGCTTAGTGAATTCAGCTTAGGTTGATTATTTTCAAACCACTGAAGTTTCTTTTTTACCTCCAGGGGTTTCGGATCATGCTTGCATTACTGTTAAAATTCCTATGGAGGTAGAGAGGGTTAAAAGACCGTTTAGGTTCAACAATTTTTTAACTAAACATGAAAAGTTTACTCAACTGGTGAGAGAAGCATGGAATGGCCAGGTTATAGAGAGTAAAATGTTTGTGGTAAGTCAGAAGCTGAAAATGGTAAAGAATGCTTTGAAAATTCTCAATAAAACACACTTTGATAATTTACCAAGTCAAGTTTCCGAAGCTAGGAAAAAGTTATTGAACATTCAATGCTTGGTGGATATGGATCCTGGAAATCAAGAGTTTCAAAGAATTGAAAAAGATAGACTTAAGCAATTTTACAAAGTGTCATATGTGGAAGAATGTTTATATAGACAGTTATCTAGGATTCAATGGCTGAGGATAGGTGATCAGAACACCAGCTATTTTCATAAGATAGCAAATCAGAGGATGTTTCATAACAATATTGTATCCATAACTAAAGAGGATGGCACAGTCCTGACTGATAAAAGTGATGTTAATAGAGAGATTGTGGGATTTTACAAGAGTCTCTTTGCCAAGAGAGGAGAGGTCAGGACCCCTATTTTAAATGAGTTTATTCAACATCCTATTTCTCTTGAGCAAAGTAGGGACCAGAGAAGAAATCAAAGCTACTTTATTTGCTATAAAAGATGACAAAGCTCCAGGGCTGGATGGTCTGAATGCTGTGTTTTATAAGGCTGCCTGGGATGTAATTGGAAATGAGGTGGTGGATGCCATTATGGATTTTTTTGCTTCAGGTCAGTTACTTTCTGAGTTAAATTGTACTTCCATCTCTCTTATTCCCAAAGTGGATAATCCTACTAAAGTGACAGAGTTTAGGCCTATTTCAGTTTGCAATGTGTTGTATAAATGCATAGCTAAAATTATTGCTAATAGGCTAAAACCCGTTCTAGAATCGTGTATAAGTGCAAATCAATCAGGGTTTGTTCCTGGTAGGAGTATTTGTGATAATATATTGCTAGCTCAAGAGATATTACTCCATTACCATAAAGACGAGTCCCCATCTAGAGTTGCCATAAAAATTGATTTAACTAAAGCTTATGATTCTGTCTCTTGGGATTTTTTGGGTGAGGTGTTGAAGTGTTTTGGGTTGCTTGAAAGAGTTAGAGGTTGGATTCTTACTTATTGCTCTTCTCCTAAGTTCTTTATTAATATTAATGGAGCTCTTGAAGGGTTTTTCAAAGGTGGAAGAGGACTTAGGCAAGGGGACTCTATGTCTCCTTATCTTTTTGTGATGTGTATGGAAGTTCTCTCAGGAATGTTGAATAAGTTGGGGAAAAATGGCTCGTTTAAGTTCCATGCCAAATGTAAAAAATTGGAGATTAATCACTTGATGTTTGTTGATGACCTCTTCCTCTTCTGTGAGGGTAGTGAAAATTCAGTGAATTGTATGCTGGATGTATTGAGGAAGTTTAGTGAATTTTCAGGTTTATTTCCTAATACCTCAAAGAGCTCCATTTTTACATCGGGTGTGGAGGGTAGAGTTTTAGATAATATTATCCGCGGGTCCAACTTTTCAATTGGAAAATTGTCTGTCAAGTATCTAGGGGTGCCCCTGATCTCTTCTAAGCTTAATGCTGCTGATTGTCAAGAATTAGTTTTGAAAATTACTAGAAGGTTTCAGTCTTGGAATTGCAGATTCCTTTCTTTTGCGGGTAGGTTACAATTGATTGCCTCAGTGTTTTTTTCAGTTCAAGTTTATTGGAGTTCTACTTATATACTTCCAAAATCGGTGTTTAAACAGCTGAATGAGATTATGAGGAAATTCTTATGGAAAGGGGCTGACTTGAAGAGGGGAGGTGAGAAGATGGCATGGACTAAAGTGTGTCTGCCGAAGGATGAAGGGGGCTTAGGCTTAAAAGATTTGACAGTTTGGAATGTGGCTGCTACTGGTAAGCAGCTATGGAACCTGTTGCAGCCCATTCCCACCAACCTTTGGAGTAAGTGGGCTAGGATAGAGCTCATGAAAGACCAAAATATTTGGTTGCTTAAGGTCCCGGATAAAAGATCTTGGTCATGGAAAAAGATAATGGGGCTAAGAGATACATTTAGACATTACATTGAGTACAAGGTTGGGAATGACAATAATATTCTTCTTTGGCATGATGATTGGTTGTATCCCACTTCTATTGTAGAAAAACATGGGGATAGGATTAGGTATGATTCTAGGTTAAGAAACAATTGTAAAGTCAATGCCATAATCGGAAATGGGCAATGGTTTCCTCCTTTTGCAAACTCTCACAAATTAATGGAGTTAAGAGATGATATTGCTATCCTCCCCCCTCCTGATTGCCATGATGTGGATACTTTGATTTGGAAGCCTACCAAGGGTAAGTATTCTATTAGTTCGGCTTGGAATTTGTTAAGGAACAGGGATAATCAAGTTAAATTGTATAAGACTGTGTGGTTCCCAAATAATATTCCAAGACATGCTTTCATTTTATGGACTTTAATTCATAATTGGATGCAGACACAAGATAAATTGGTCAATTATGGGTTGCTTCAGCAACAAAAATGTGTCTTTTGTGGCTTACCGTGTGAAAACAGGGAGCATCTTTTTTTTTGAATGCAGTTTCTCTTCTCAAGTTTGGTCTTCGGTTGCTATTGAAAATTATTTGAAGCAAGTTGGGAAGAAATGGTTGGATATAGTAAATTGGTGCAATGACCATTGTACTAATAATACTTTAAAGGCATGTGTTACCAAACTCTCTTTGGCTGCAAGTGTTTACATCTTATGGAGTGAGAGGAATCTCAGGTTGTTTGCAGGAGAGTTTAAAAAGGAGGAGCAACTTGTTCAGGAGATAAATTCTTCTGTAAAATTTAGATTGTATCATTCTTCTGTATGAGTGGTCGTAATTCAGTGTTGTTGGATTTATGGTTCAGGGAATGGTTCAAACTCCGTCGGAGGTGTTTTGTGATAATTTTTACAAATGTTGCATTATCTTTTGATCCCTTTGTTTACATTGTGCAGATATATAAGCTAGTAGTTGAAGTTCACGGGGATCGGATGGCTGTGGAGACACTCACTGTGATAGGAATGAATTTGTGTAATCTGATGAAGATTATGTATATTATATTTGGGGTGAGGTGCTATCGAGATATGTTAAACATTGGTTGTTATAGTCTTATGTTTTATCAGACTTGTTTAATTGTTGTAAGGGTTATGGTGTTTTTCTTGTTTTACCCCCTGTGTTTAGAGTTAAGCTTAACTCTTTGGTGGGTTTGGGGGTTCCACCCTTGGGGTATGCCCCAAGTTTTCATGTAGGCTTCTTGGAAACCCTAATACAATTAGGGTTTTGTAGGGTTACATTGGAACAAATTATGAGAACTGCTGTCTGGTAGGTTAGAACAGGTGAACAGACACAACCTCTAATTCATAGTGTGAAAATAGTGCTTGGTGAAGTACCAAAGAAACCCTAATTAACCTAGATTTTTGTTGCTTTCAAATTGGAAGAGAGTGTGAGAACTTTAGTTTAAAGGGTTTGAAGAGGTGAACATAAACAAAAACCCGAATTCACCGAGATTGTGAGAAATAAGGTTGGGTGGGTTCGAAGTGCAGAAGAGAAACACAAACCTTTTTTTAAAAGATTGTGAGGTTAGTTTGAATCAAAGAAGAAACATATAAACCGTAATTCACAGAATATTTAATATTTTTTGTTTTGAAGAAGTGAGAGAAATAAAAGCCAAATTCACGGAGTATGCGAGAACCAAGGTATCGTGCGTTTGGATTGGTTATGAGAAACAGAAACCCAATTTACACTAGGGTTTTTAGATTTAAAATTAGAAGAGAGTATGAGAACTGTTGTTTGGTAGGTTTGAACATCTGAACTGAAAAAGAAACCCTAATTCAAAGAGTGTAAGAACTAGGATTTGGTGGATTTAAATTGATGAAGTACAGTGCAAACCTTAATTCAGCAATGAATTGGTAAGGTTTAAAGATGGAATTGAGTATGAGAACTATGGTTTGGTGGGTTTGAATAGGTGAACAAAAACAAAAACCCTACCTCACAGAGATATCGATTATTAGGGTTTTGTGGGTTTGAAATGCTGAAGAGAAATAGAAAGCTTAATTCAACTAGGGTTTTATTGGCTTAAGGTTTGAAGAGATTGTGAGAATTGTTGTCTGGTAGGTTTAAACAGACGAATTGAAACAAAAACCATAATTCACTATTTGAGAAAAGGGTTTGGCGAGTTAAATTAGTGAATTACAAAAGAAACCTTAATTCAACTAGATTTTGTAGGTTTCAAATTGGAAGACAGTGTGAGAACTTAGGTTTGAAGGGTTTGCAGAGGTGAATAGAAACAAAAATCCTAATTCACCGAGATTATGAAGAATTAGGTTAGGTGGATTCGAAGTGCAGAAGAGAAACAAAAATAATATTTTTAGAAGATTGTTAAAACTAGGATTCGGTTAGTTTGAATTGGAGAAGAGAAACAGAAACCCTAATTCACAAAGAGTTTGAGAATTTGGTTTTCATGGTTTGAAGTAATGAGAGAAACAAAAATCCGAATTCACGGAGTATGCGAGAACTAGGGTTTCGTGGGTTTGGATTGGTGATGAGGAACAAAAAACTAATTTACACTAGGGTTTTTAGATTTAAAATTGGAAGAGGGTGTGAGAATTGTTGTTTGCTAGGCTTGAACAGGTGAACCTAAACAAAAACCTTAATTCACAGAGAGTGAGAAGTAGGGTTTGGTGGGTGTCAATTGGTGAAGTACAACGCAATCCCAAATTAAACAATGGTTTTATAAGGTTGAAAGATGGAATTGAGAATGACAACTAGGGTTTGGTGGGTTTGAACAGGTGAACAGAAACAAAAACCCTAACTCACAAAGATATCTAGTATTAGAGTTTAGTTGATTTGAAATTCTAAAGAGAAACATAAACCCTAATTCAACTAGGTTTTTGTAGGCTTAAAGTTAGAATAAATTGTGAGAACTGTTATATGGTAGGTTTGAAATGGTGAATTTTTAACAAAAATCCTAATTCAATGTGTGAGAATAGAATTTGGTGAGTTTAAATTGGTGAAGTTCAAAAGAAACCCTAATTCAACTAGGTTCTTTTAGGTTTCAAATTGGAAATGAGTGTGAGAAGTTGGGTTTGAAGGGTTTGAAGATGTGAATAGAAACAAAAACCCTAGTTCACCGAGATTGTGATGAATATGGTTGGGTGGCTTCGAAGTGTAGAAAAGAAACAAAAACCTTTTTTTTTTAAATGATTGTGAGAACTATGTTTCGGTTAGTTTGAAATCGAGAAGAGAAACAAAAACCCTAGTTCATACAAAGTTTGAGAATTTAGTTTTCATGGGCTTGAAATGGTGAAGAGAAACAAAACCCATAATTCACGGAGTGTGTGAGAACCAGTGTTTTGTTCATTTGGATTGGTTATGAGAAACATAAACCCAATTTAAACAAAGGTTTTTAGATTTAAAATTGGAAGAGAGTGTGAGAACTATTGTTTGGTAGGTTGGAACAAGTGAACAAATATAGAAACCGTAATTCACAGAGTGTAAGAACAAGGGTTTGGTGGGTTTAAATTTGTGAAGTACAACGCAAACCCTAATTCAAAAATGGTTTTGTAAGGTATAAAGATGGAATTGAGTATAAGAACAACGGTTTGGTGGGTTTGAATAGGTGAACAGAAACAGAAACCCTACCTCACAGAGATTTTGGGTATTAGGGATTGGTGGGTTTGAAGTGTTTAATAGAAATAGAAACCGTAATTTAACTACGGCTTTGTAGTCTTAAAGTTGGAACAAATTGTTAGAACTATTGTCTGGTAGGCTTGAACTGGTGAATTGAAAGAAAAACCCTAATTCACAGTTTGAGAATTGGGTTTGGTTTGTTTAAATTGGTAAAGTTCAAAAGAAACCCTAATTTAACTAAGGTTTTATAGGTTTTAAATTGGAAGAAAGTGTGAGAACTTGGGATTGAAGGGTTTGAACAGGTGAACAGAAACAAAAACCCTAATTCAACGAGACTGTGATAAATAGGGTTGGGTGGCTTCGAAGTGAAGAAAAGAGACAAAAACCATTTTTTTGATGATTGTGAGAACTAGGGTTCATTTAGTTTGAATTGGGGAAGAGAAACACAAACCCTAATTTACACAGAGTGGGATAATTTGGTTTTCATATTTTTAAAGTGCTGGAAAGAAAAAAATGCTAATTCATGAAGTATGTGAGAACTAGGGTTTCGTGGATTAGGATTGGTGATAAGAAACAGAAACGCAATTTGCACTAGGTTTTTTAGATTTAATGTTGGGAGATATGTGAGAACTGTTGTTTGCTTGATTTGAACAGGTGAAACAAAAGAGAAACCCTAATTCACAGAGTTTGTGAACTAGGGTTTGGTGGGTAGAAATTGGTGAATTACAACGCAAACCCCAATTAAACATTGGTTTTTTAATGTTTAAAGATGGAAATGAGTATGAGAACTAGGGTTTGGTGTGTTTGAACAGGTTTACAGAAACAAAAACCCTACCTGACAGAGATATCGAGTATTAAGGTTTGGTGGGTTTGATGTCCTGAAGAGAAACAAAAACCCTAATTCAACTAGGGTTTTGTAAGCTTACAATAGGAAGAGATCCTGAGAATTGTTGTCTGGTAGGTATGAACAGGTGAATTGATTTAAAAACCCTAATACATAGTGTGAGAATAAGGTTTGGTGATGTTAAATTTGTGAAGTACAAAAGAAACCCTAATACACAGTGTGAAAATAAGGTTTGAGTGTGAGAACTTAGGTTTGAAGGGTTTGAACATGTGAACATCAATAAAAACCCTAATTCACCGAGATTGTGAGAAATAGGGTTGGGTGGCTTCGTAGTGCAGAAGAGAAACAAAAACCTAATTTACACAGACTTTGAGAATTTACTTTTTATGGGTTTGAAGTGTTGAAGAGAAATAAAAACCCGAATTCACAGAGTGTGTGAGAACAAGGGTTTCGTGAGTTTGGATTGATTATGAGAAACAGAAACCCAATTTACAGTAGGGTTTTTAGATTTAAAATTGGAAGAGAGTGCTAGAAATGATGTTTGGTAGGTTTAAACAGGTGAACAGAAAAAGAAACCCGAATACACAGAGTGTAAGAACTATGGTTTGGTGGGTTTAAATTTGGGAAGTACAACGTAAACCCTAATTCAACAATGGTTTTGTAAGGTTTAAAGATGGAATTGAGTGTGAGAACTAGGGTTTTGTGCGTTTGAACAAGTGAATAAAAACAAAAACCTTACCTCACAGAGATATCGAGTATTAGGGTTTAGTGGGTTCGAAGTGCTGAAGAGAAACAAAAACCCTTATTTAACTAGGGTTTTCTAGGCTTAAAGATGGAAAAGATTGTGAGAACTTGTCTGGTAGGTTTGAACAAGTGAATCGAAACAAAAACTCTAATTCACAGTGTGAGAATAATGTTTGGTGAGTTTAAATTGGTGAATTAGAAAAGAAACCCTAATTAAACTAGAATTTTATAGGTTTCAAATTGGAAGAGAGTTTGAGAACACGGGATTGAAGGGTTTAAACCGGTAAATAGAAATAAAAACCCTACTTCACCGAGAATGCGAGAACCAGGTTTCATGGGTTTAGATTGGTGATGAGAAACAAAAACCGAATTTACAATATGGTTTTTGTACTTAAACAGGTGAACCTAAGCAGAAACCTTAATTCACAGAGCGTGAGAACAAGGTTTGGTGGGTATAAATTGGTGAAGTACAACACAAACCCTAATTAAACAATGGTTTTGTAAGGTTTAAAGATGGAATTGAGTATGAGAACAAGGGTTTCGTGGGTTTGAATAGGTGAATAGAAACGAAAACCCTAACTCACAAAGATATCGATTATTAGGGTTTGGTGGGTTTGAAGTGCTGAAGAGAAACAAAAACCCTAATTCAACTGGGTTTTGTAGGCTTAAAGTTTGAAGAGATTGTGAGAGTTATTGTGTGGTAGGTTTGAACTATTGAACATAAACTGTTGGCTTTGAAATTTACTTTCGGCAAACAATTCCAAAATTGATGATAACAAACCATTGAAGAGTGTTTGATACTAATGAATTATCGAGTTTATATTTTCAGCAAAAGACAGGTGAACGACTCAGAAATCAAACTCGAAAAGGAAACTACTCGAAAAACAAGATCAGAAAGAAAGTTTGATTTAAAGCGAAAAGCTGTGAAAGAAATTGAAGCGAAAAAGGAAAATCAATTAAACGGAAAAAGCGAAAGTCGAAGACTCAAGACTCGGGGTAGATAGGTCGGGGAGCGATCATTGTAACAAGGTAATTTTATGTGTCGATTTTATCGTATAAGCTCAAGTATAAAATGAACCGAACTCAAATGAAATGAAAAACGCTTTACCAAACTTAAACGGAAAGAAAAATATTTTTATTAAATGTCTTTCTTGTTATAGTCGACTAGAATCACCCTGTGTATTTTCTAGTAGTCGACTATTTCAACCAGTAGCTATTGGTTTTTCATCCACATCAAAAGAGTCGACTGAAACAAGCGTGAGTCGACTAGACTACTCATTGTAGTCGACTAGAACTCATTCTAGTCGACTAGATGGTCCAAAGTAGTCGACTAGAACTCAATCTAGTCGACTAGATGGACCATTGTAGTCGACTACAATGAAGAAGTAGTCGACTAGAATATTCCTTAAAATCTGCAGATTTTCAGAAAACAATTCCCATGTTTTGTGGATCGTGTTTAATGGTATTCAAACGGCTCTTGTCTTTCAAATACTATAATCACTCTTCAAAACCCTAATACAATGCTATATATAGAATGAGATGTGTTTATTGAAGATCAAGAGATTGAAATACAAAAGAGAAAGAAAGCTATCAAAAATTCTGCAGAAATTTTCTCTTCAAAAGCCATTGAAACCAAGCTTTGAAAATATGATTTTCTCCAAGTTTCTTTGAAAATCAAAACCTCTAGAATCTCTTCTTATTCTCCAAATATCATTCATTGATTATATCCTTTGAGAATACATTTCTAGAGCTATTGTAAAATCACCAAAAACACTTGAGCTTATATTGATTTATCTTCCATAAAAACCTTTGGGTTTTGAGTGTTTTTGTTCTTGAGTGATTTTATTGATTACATACGAATTTGTAATCTCGGACAAGTGAAGTCCACCGATTTTTTAAGAGAGGGTTGTTCTCTTGATTGAGAGACAAGCTCGAGAGGCTTGTGTTGTAAAGGTTTGCCATTCAACCTGTGAAGGAAGGGCCATAGTGAAAGGATCGGGAAAAGTCTCAAGAAGGGGTTCTTGAGCCGAGGAGTAGGAGTTACCGAACCTCGAAAAAAATCACGGTGTCAATCTCTCTATCTCTTTCTCTTTACATAAGTATTTTGCATGCTATATTTGCTTGAATATCTTGTATACTAATTTGTCTTGAAATTAATTATTATAAAAGTTTAAATTGAATCATCCACTTGCTTATTGAGAAATTGATTTTTGCTTATAGTGTGTTCCATGTTCGAAAAGAGTTAGACTTATTTTTGAACACCCTATTCACCCCCCCTCTAGGGTTAATTAGTGACTAACAATTGGTATCAGAGCCTAATCTCTATTTATTTTAGACTTAACCGTCTTAGAGAACGATCATGTCATCAAATTTAGTCACTCATATTGAAGGACAATCGAATAATAGGCCCCCATGGTTTGATGGATCAAATTATAGCTATTGGAAAACTAGAATGATAGATTTTCTTCAAGCTATCGATTATCAAATTTGGCAAGTAGTTCTTGAAGGACCATTTGTATTGACCAAAATTGTTGATGGAAAAACCGTCCCCAAATTACCCAATGAATGGGATAATGATGACCGTAAACTCATGTCATACAATGCTAAAGCCAAAGTAAATTTAAATTGCGCTTTAAGTCTAAATGAATTTAATCGTGTATCTACTTGTTCAACGGTAAAAGAAATGTGGGATAAACTTGAAGTAACCTATGAAGGTACATCTCAAGTACGAGAATCTAAAATTGACATACTCATGCATGAATATGAATTATTTGCTATGAAAGATGATAAAAATGTGAATTCTATGATGTCTCGCTTTACAAATATCTTGAATGGACTAAAGCATCTTGGTAGAATTGTTCCTAGATCCGATGCGTCACGAAAAGTGCTTAGAAGTCTCCCGGCAAAGTGGGATGCAAAAGTAACGGCTATCAAAGAAGCTCATGACCTCAACACCATGAGTCTCGATGAAATTTTCGGCTCTCTACTCACTTGGGAAATAATGTTGAAAGCTCGTGAAGACGACATCAAGCCAAGAAAGGGAATAGCTTTGCAAGCCTTCACTAAAAATGAAATCAATGAGCCGAGTGAAGAAGAAGAGGATGAGGACATTGCATTGTTCACCCAAAAATTCAAGAGACATCTTCAAAGAAAGAAAGCAAACGGTGGAAGATTCATGAAGAGAATCGAACCTAAAGGCGAGACTAGCAAAAGGGAACCCCCAACGTGTTTCAATTGCGGAAAGCCGGGACACTACAAAAGTGATTGCTTCAAGCTCAAAAAGGAAAACGACAAAAGACCTAGCAAGATGGCAATGAACGTCACATGGGAGGACTATGACTCATGCGACTCGGATGAGTAGAAAAGTAGCGAGGAAACGGCAAACATTTGCCTCATGGCAAATGAAGAAGAGGTACATTTAAATTTAAGTGATTTAGATAAACTATCATATGATGAACTTCTTCTTGATTACAATGAATTGCAAGATGTGTTTGAAGAATTACATGATGAATTTGAAAAATTAGCTAGAAAATATATCCTTCTTAAGAAAGATAAGTCTTCATGTAGTCTCACTAATTCAAACTTGGAAGTTTCTTGCAATAACAAAAGCATTGAGCTAGAGAAGGAAAATATTCGGTTGAAAAATACTATTGATGATCAAATAAATGTTTTAGCTAAATTTACAAAAGGAAAAGAGAACCTTAGTATCATGTTAGGAAGACAAAAAGGATCATTTGATAAATGTGGTCTAGGGTATGATGCTTTTGACAAGGATGCTCTTATATTGAAAAAGAGAAAATCACTTAGCTCTACATTTACTATAAAATCATCTCATGCATCTTCAAATGATTATAAACATGTTACTTGCTACTATTGCAATAGAAAAGGACACAAAACAAACGTATGCTTTCATAGAAAGAAGAAAATTATGTCAAAAATGATTTGGGTTCCGAAAGGATCTATTGCATGCTCTCATAGAAAAGAAAATGTTGTAACAAAACAAATTTGGGTTCCAAAAGGAACTATTACGTATCTATCTAACCAAAATGGACCCAAAACAGATTGGGTACCAATAAAAGTTACTTGAACTTGTTTTGTAGGTATGCTTGAAGTCCGCATCAAAAGAAAAATGGTTTCTCGATAGCGGATGCTCAAGGCATATGACGGGAGATAAATCAAAGTTTATTTCACTAAAAACATATGAAGGAGGAAACGTAACTTTTGGAGACAACTCTAAAGGCAAAATTATAGGAATTGGCTCAATCGGTATTTCCTCTTCTCTCTCTATAGATGATGTGCTTTTAGTTGATGGGTTGAAGCATAATTTGTTTAGTATTAGTCAATTATGTGACAAGGGATATGATGTTATATTTAGGACAAATGCATGCATAATCAAGAAAGATGGGAAGCAAATGTTCAATGCAAAAAGAAATGGAAACTTGTATACTTTGTTGCTATGTGAATTGCATGACCAAGATGTTAAATGTTTTATCACATCTAGCAAAAATAGTTGGTTATGGCATAGGCGTCTAGGACATGCTAGTATGGACCTCATTCATCATTTATCCAAAAATGATTTAGTCAAAGGCCTCCCAAAGACTAAATTTTCGAAAGGTAAAATATGTAGCGCATGTCAAATAGGCAAGCAAGTTAAATCCTCTTTCAAGAGAAAGAAAGATATTACCACTTCTAGACCTCTAGAATTACTTCACATGGATCTCTTTGGTCCGGAGAGAACGGCTAGCTTAGCCGGGAAACTCTATGTACTTGTTATTGTTGATGACTACTCTAGATATACTTGGGTTCACTTTCTTGCTCATAAAAATGAAACTCACTCCATTCTTGAAAGATTTTATAGGGTCATTCAAAATGAAAAAGATTTGAAAATCAAGAAAATTAGAAGTGATAGAGGTAGGGAGTTTGAAAATCAAGACTTAGAGAAATTATGTGACTATCTCGGTGTTTCTCATGATCTCTCGGCCCCTAGAACCCCTCAACAAAATGGTGTAGTTGAAAGAAAGAATCGATCTCTACAAGAGATGGCTCGAACCATGTTAAATGAGCACAACCTTCCCCGAAGCCTTTGGGCGGAAGCGGTAAACACCGCTTGCCATATAATCAATCGTGTTATTATTCGGATGAAGTTGGGGAAAACGCCCTATGAGTTGTGGAATGGTCGAAAGCCCAATATTGGGTATTTCAAAGTTTTCGGGTGTAAATGTTTTGTGTTAAATGATAAAGATAATCTTGGAAAATTCGACTCCAAATCGGATGAAGCAATTTTCCTAGGTTATTATACAAGAAGTAAAGCATTTCGGGTTTATAACAAAAGGACTCTAACCATGGTTGAGTCTATTCATGTTGTCTTTGATGAATCACCCTCACCACCATCACCTAGAATTGACCTAGAAGAAGATGAGGTTGTTGGGATTGAGGATAATCTAAATACTCTCAATATCTCAAACTCATCATGTAGCCAAAAGGAAATGAGGGAAGTTGAGCATCAATCCAATGATGACTTGACCAACTCAATGCCTAAAGCATGGAGGATTGTTCACAATCATCCTCTTGATCAAGTCATAGGTAATCCTTCAAAAGGGGTTAGTACTAGATCTCAACTTAAAGATTTTTGCAACCACATGGCCTTTGTATCGCAATTCGAACCCAAGAACTTCCACGAAGCTCAATGTGATGATTCTTGGATCCTAGCAATGCAAGAGGAACTAAATCAATTTGAACGCAATCAAGTTTGGTGTTTAGTTCCTAGACCCGAAAATCAAACTATAATTGGCACAAAATGGGTTTTTCGAAACAAAAAGGATGAGAATGGAGTAATTATTCGAAATAAAGCAAGATTGGTAGCTCAAGGATATAATCAAGAGGAAGGCATCGACTATGATGAGACCTTTGCACCGGTAGCTAGATTAGAAGCAATTAGAATGCTTCTTGTATTTGCATCATATAGAAATTTCACTCTTTATCAAATGGATGTCAAAAGTGCTTTCTTAAATGGTGTCATAGAAGAAGAAGTTTTTGTGAAGCAACCACCCGGTTTTGAAAATAATCTTTTTCCAAATCATGTTTTCAAATTGGCTAAAGCTCTATATGGTTTAAAGCAAGCTCCTCGAGCTTGGTATGAGAGACTTAGCGGGTTTTTAACTCAAAATGGTTTTACAAGAGGGAAGATTGATAACACACTTTTTACAAAAACCATTAAGAATAATTTGTTGATTGTCCAAATTTATGTTGACGACATTATTTTCGGCTCAACAAATAATTCTTTATGTAGGGAATTTGCCACAAGTATGCAAAACGTATTTGAAATGAGCATGATGGGTGAGTTGACTTTCTTCTTAGGGTTGCAAATCAAGCAAAGCTCGGATGGCTTATTCATTAGCCAATCCAAGTACACTAAAGATTTGCTAAAGCGATTTGGTATGGAGGCTACCAAACATGCCATAACTCCTATGAGTTCCTCCATTAAGATTGATAAAGATGAAAATGGTAAATGTGTTGATATTACTAATTATAGAGGCATGATCGGTAGTTTGCTTTATTTAACCGCTAGTAGACCGGATATAATGTTTAGTGTATGCTTATGTGCCCGGTTTCAATTATGTCCTAAGGAATCTCACTTGCTTGCGGTCAAACGCATTTTTCGCTACCTAAGTGGTACAATATACTTGGGGCTTTGGTATCCACGTGGAACTTCAATTGATCTTATTAGTTATTCGGATGCCGATTTTGCGGGATGTAGAATTGATCGTAAAAGCAAAAGCGGTACTTGTCATTTTCTAGGACACTCACTAGTATCTTGGTCAAGTAAAAAGCAAAATTCCGTTGCATTATCTACGGCCGAAGCTGAATATGTGGCAGCCGGTAGTAGTTGCGCTCAAACTCTTTATATTAAGCAACAACTACTTGATTTCGGTCTTACTTTCTCTCACGTGCCTATTAAATGCGATAATACGAGTGCGATTTGTATTTCAAAGAATCCTATTCATCACTCACGCACCAAGCATATAGAGATTAGGCATCATTTTTTGCGTGATCATGTTGCTAAGGGTGACGTTGAATTGATCTTTATCGACACTAAAAATCAATTGGCGGATATTTTTACAAAACCACTTGCGGACGAATCATTTTCTAAAATTCGTCGTGAAATCGGAATGGCCATGGATTTTGATGTTTTATCTTAATTTCTGTCATAATCTTTATTTTTAATATTTTTGCTATTTTTATGTATTTATTTCCTAATTTTTATCTATTTTTATCAATTTTTTCTCATTCTAGTCGACTCATCCTGTGTAGTTCAAACCAATCTAGTCGACTACTTTGGTCAGAAGCTACACCATTTCATGGTCTTCACCTTCTAGTCGACTCATTGTCATTCTAGTCGACTCATCTTCCATTCTAGTCGACTCAAACATTGTTGTAGTCGACTATTTTGCCTTCCTAGTCGACTCAAACCTAGCCTAGTCGACTCAAACCTAAATCTAACCGACTCACCTAGACCTAGTCGACTCAACCGACTATAAAACCTAACCCTCATCTCATCTTCTCCATCCGCCTCCCTCAAACCCTCACCCACCTTCAAACCCTCTCCTCTCAATCCCTCTCCTACTACCACTTATACCTTCAAATCTTCACCTATCCCTCATTAATTTCACATTTCCATCATCTTCCACCCATTTCCATCATCCAAATTTCATCATTCTCACTCTCTCACATATCTATATATATACACCATCATATATCTATATATCCCTATACATTTGTGCATCATCTTCTACAATGCCACCGAAGACTCGAGGTCTATTTCGGAAACGTTCCCGCATTGATGGAGGCCAAAACTCCACCAATCCACGCAGTCCTACGGCCGTTGACGAAGAGGAGTCAAATGAACCTCTTCTTCTTGAGGTACTTCTTCTTGATGATGATAATAGAAATAAATTCATCACTGTTTTTGATCACTGTGCTCCTACACCTTGCCGTATTGTCACACAAGATTTATGCACTGAAATTCGGGCTCAAACTTTCGAGTTATTCCGAGCAATTGGTTGGGATTTTTTCGTTTCTCTTGACATTCCGGTATTTCCGCGAATTGTCAAAGCTTTCTACGCTTCTCTTAAAAATCACGAGAAGAAATTACTCTCTCATCTTCATTATAACTTATGTGGTGAAGACGAGACCGTTGATGACAGTGAAATCAAGCGCATTTTCTTGCTTCCGAATGACGGTATCCGCCACTTCTCCAAGGACTAGTATAAGGAAGATGGTTTCGATTGTATTGAGGCTGCTCGGGCAATATGTGTCGACAAGGAAATTTCGCAAAACGCCGGTATTACCTCTTCTATGCTACTACCCGAGGCTAGATTAATTCATAATGTTATTACTTACTCTATTCTGCCTAAAACTGGTAGTCGTAGCAGTGTTTCTCGTATGGAGGCTTTTTTGGTTTATTGCATTTTGATAGGAACCCGCGTTGATTTAGCTTATATTTTTCGTTCCGTCATCCTCACATGTCAGCGCAAGCCATCTGGCCCGCTTTTCTTTCCTGCACATATTACATATCTACTGCAGCGGAAAGGTTTTAATTTTCCGAATGAAGTGTCCGAGCATCACCCTATTTTTCTTGACGCCACTCATGTCAAACATATGCATATTTCTTCTGATGCGGAAGGAAATTTCATTTCTGAAATTGCACCTGCTCCTCGTTCGCGTACTGCTCCTAGCGGTTCTGCATCGCGCCAGGAAGCCTCTTCCTCGGTCCCTCCGTTGGACGGTGCTTCGGCTTCTCAAGCAGCTCTTCTCAACCAACTTCTTGGGGTTGTTCAAAGCAATACGGAGCTCCTTAGGCAGCAGGAACAAATGCTTCAGCGCCTTGATACGACCGTGAACCAGAATACGGAAGCCATTCGATTGATCAATGAGCGCCTTGTTCTTCATGATGAGGAAATGTCTACCCGTATTACAAATCTGGCAGGGTCACTTGATGACGTCACTCTTGCACACAGGAACCCTCGCTCACGTACCCCTCGACGCTGACAAAAAGGGGGGAAAATTATGCTATTGTACTGTCATGCATTTCATTATCCGACATTAGCAATTTCTGTTTTTATGTGGCTTGTTATGGTTATTGGCGACTTGTTTTGGTTATTTGCGAACTTGTCTGTTTTCCTTTCCATGTTTTTCATTAGTATAAGCAGCTTGTATTAAACTGAAACATCTATGATAGGCTGTTTATTTTTGTTATCTCAAATGTGCGCCTATTTTTATATATTGTATCAAAGTGCCTATTAAACTGCAAATTTCATTTACTAAGTGGGAGCATTTGATCAAAATATTATGCACATGTTGAGGGGGAGCATCACTTGATGTTTCGCCAAATGCCAAGCAAACACAAAATGTTTTGTCATCATCAAGGGGGAGATTGTTGGCTTTGAAATTTACTTTCGGCAAACAATTCCAAAATTGATGATAACAAACCATTGAAGAGTGTTTGATACTAATGAATTATCGAGTTTATATTTTCAGCAAAAGACAGGTGAACGACTCAGAAATCAAACTCGAAAAGGAAACTACTCGAAAAACAAGCTTAGAAAGAAAGTTTGATTTAAAGCGAAAAGCTGTGAAAGAAATTGAAGCGAAAAAGGAAAATCAATTAAACGGCAAAAGCAAAAGTCGAAGACTCAAGACTCGGGGTAGATAGGTCGGGGAGCGATCATTGTAACAAGGTAATTTTATGTGTCGATTTTATCGTATAAGCTCAAGTATAAAATGAACCGAACTCAAATGAAATGAAAAACGCTTTACCAAACTTAAACGGAAAGAAAAATATTTTTATTAAATGTTTTTCTTGTTATAGTCGACTAGAATCACCTTGTGTATTTTCTAGTAGTCGACTATTTCAACCAGTAGCTATTGGTTTTTCATCCACATCAAAAGAGTCGACTGAAACAAGCGTGAGTCGACTAGACTACTCATTGTAGTCGACTAGAACTCATTCTAGTCGACTAGATGGTCCAAAGTAGTCGACTAGAACTCAATCTAGTCGACTAGATGGACCATTGTAGTCGACTACAATGAAGAAGTAGTCGACTAGAATATTGCTTAAAATCTGCAGATTTTCAGAAAACAATTCCCATGTTTTGTGGATCGTGTTTAATGGTATTCAAACGGCTCTTGTCTTTCAAATACTATAATCACTCTTCAAAACCCTAATACAATGCTATATATAGAATGAGATGTGTTTATTGAAGATCAAGAGATTGAAATACAAAAGAGAAAGAAAGATATCAAAAATTCTGCAGAAATTTTCTCTTCAAAAGCCATTGAAACCAAGCTTTGAAAATCTGATTTTCTCCAAGTTTCTTTGAAAATCAAAACCTCTAGAATCTCTTCTTATTCTCCAAATATCATTCATTGATTATATCATTTGAGAATACATTTCTAGAGCTATTGTAAAATCACCAAAAACACTTGAGCTTATATTGATTTATCTTCCATAAAAACCTTTGGGTTTTGAGTGTTTTTGTTCTTGAGTGATTTTATTGATTACATACGAATTTGTAATCTCGGACAAGTGAAGTCCACCGATTGTTCAAGAGAGGGTTGTTCTCTTGATTGAGAGACAAGCTCGAAAGGCTTGTGTTGTAAAGGTTTGCCATTCCACCTGTGAAGGAAGGGCCATAGTGAAAGGATCGGGAAAAGTCTCAAGAAGGGGTTCTTGAGCCGAGGAGTAGGAGTTACCGAACCTCGAAAAAAATCACGGTGTCAATCTCTCTATCTCTTTCTCTTTACATAAGTATTTTGCATGCTATATTTGCTTGAATATCTTGTATACTAATTTGTCTTGAAATTAATTATTATAAAAGTTTAAATTGAATCATCCACTTGCTTATTGAGAAATTGATTTTTGATTATAGTGTGTTCCATGTTCGAAAAGAGTTAGACTTATTTTTGAACACCCTATTTACCCCCCCTCTAGGGTTAATTAGTGACTAACATAAACAAAAACCCTATTTTATAGTGTCAGTATAGGATTTAGTGAGTTTAAATTGGTGAAGTACCAAAGAAACCTTAATTCAACTTGGGTTTTGTAGGTTTCAAATTGGAAAAGAGTGTGAGAAATTGGGTTTGAAGGGTTTGAAGACTTGAACATAAATACAAACCCTAATTCACCGAGATTGTGAGAAATAGGCTTGGGTGGGTTCGAAGTGCCAAAGAGAAACACAAACCTTTTTTTAGAAGATTGTGAGAACTAGGGTTCGTTTAGTTTGAGTTGGAGAAGATAAACAAAAACTTGAATTCACTGAGTGTGTGAGAACAAGGGTTTCATGGGTTTGGATTGGTTAGCAAAAACAGATACCCAATTTACACTAGGGTTTTTAGATTTAAAATTGCAAGAGAGTATGAGAACTGTTATTTGGTAGGTTTAAACAGGTAAACCGAAACAGAAACCCTAATTCAAAGAGTGTGAGAACTATGGTTTGGTGGGATTAAATTGGTGAAGTACAACACAAACCCTAATTCAACAATGGTTTTGTAAGTTTTAAAGATGGAATTGATTATAAGACTAGGGTTTGGTGGGTTTGAACAGGTTAACAGAAACAAAAACCCTACCTCACAGAGATATCGAGTATTTCGGTTTGGTGGGCTTGAAGTGCTGAAGAGACATAGAAACCCTAATTCAACTAGGGTTTTGTAGGCTTAAATTGGAACATATTGTGAGAAATGTTGTCTAGTAGGTTTGAATAGGTAAACTGAAACAAGAACCCTAATTCATTGTGTGAGAATAGTGTTTTGTGAGTTTAAATCTATGCAGTACAAAAGAAACACTAATTCAACTTGCGTTTTGTAGGTTTCAAATTAGAAAACAGTGCGAGAACTTGGGTTTGAAGGGTTTGAAAAGGTGAACAGAAACAAAAACTCTATTTCATTGAGATTGTGAGAAATAAGGTTCGGTGGATTTGAAGTGCAGAAAAGAAACAAAAACCATTCTTTTAGAAGATTATGAGAACTAGGGTTCGGTTAGTTTAAATTGGAGAAGAGAAATAGAAACCTAAATTCACAGAGTGTTTGAGAACTTGGTTTTCGTGGGTTTAAAGTGGTGAGAAAAACAAAAACCCCAATTCATGGAGTATGAGAGAAGTAGGGTTTGCTGGGTTTGGATTGGTGATCAGAAAGAAAAACCTAATTTACACTAGGGTTTTTAGATTTAAAATTGGAAAAGAGTATGAGAACTGTTGTTTGCTAGGTTTGAAATGGTGAACCTAAACAGAAACACTAATTCACAAAGTGTGAGAACTAGGGTTTCGTGGGTTTAAATTTGTTAAGTAGAGTGCAAACCCTAATTAAACAATGGTTTTGTAAAATTTAAAGATTGAATTGAGTAGGGGAACTAGGGTTTTGAATAGGTTAACTGAAACAAAAACCCTAACTCACAGAGATATCGAATATTAGGGTTTGGTGGGTTTGAAATGCTGAAGAGACACAGATACCCTAATTCAGCTAGGGTTTTGTAAGCTGAAAGTTGGAACAAATTTTGAGAATTCTTGTCTGGTAGCTTTAGAAAGGTGAATTGAGACAAGAACCCTAATTCAACGTGTGAGAATAGGGTTTCGTGAGTTTAAATTGGTGAAGTAAAAAAGAAACCGTAATTCAACTAGTGTTTTATTCATTTCAAATTGGAAGAGAATGTGAGAACTTGGGTTCGAAGGGTTTGAACAGGTGAACATAAACAAAAACCCTAATTCACCGAGATTGTGAGAAATAGGTTTGGGTGGCTTCTAAGTGTAGAAGAGAAACAAAAACAATTTTTTTATAAGATTGTGAAAACTAGGGTTCAGTTAGTTTGAATTGGAGAAGAGAAATAAAAACCCTTATTCATAGAGTTTGAGAAATTGGTTTTCGTGGGTTTGAATTAGTAAAGAGAACCAAAAACCCGAATTCGCAGAGTGTGTGAGGATCAGGGTTTGGTGGGTTTGGATTGGTGCTGAGAAACATAAACCCTATTTACACTAGGGTTTTTATGTTTAAAATTGGAAGAGAGTGTGAGAACTGTTGTTTGGTAGGTTTGAACTGATGAACAGAAACAAAAACCTTAATTCATAGTGTTATAAAGAAATTTTATGGGTTTAAATTGGTGAAATATAACGCATTCCTTTATTCAACAATGGTTTAGTTAGGTTTAAAGATGGAATTGAGTATGAGAAGTAGGGTTTGGTACGTTTGAACAGATGAACATAATCCAAAACCCTAACGTACAGAGATATCGAGTATTAGGGATTGTTGGGTTTGAAGTACTAAAGAGAAACAGAATCCCTAATTCAACTAGGGTTTTATAAGCTTAAAGTTGGAAGAGATTGTTAGAGTTATTGTCTGGTAGATTTGACTAGGTGAACAAAATGAAAAACCCTAATTCACAGTGTGAGAATAGGGTTTGGTGAGTATAAATTGGTGAAGTACCAAAGAAACCCAAATTCTACTAGGGTTTTGTAGCTTTCAAATTGGAAGAGAGTGTGATAACTTGGGTTTGAAGAGGTGAACAGAAACAAATACCCTAATTCGCCGAGATTGTGAGAAATAGGGTTCGGTGGATTTGAAGTCCAGAAGAGATACAAAAACTAATTTTTTAGAAGATTGTAAGAACTAGGATTCGGTTAGTTTGAATTGGAGAAGAGAAACAGAAACCCTAATTCACACAAAGTTTGAGAATTTGATTTTCATAGGTTTGAAGTGGTGAAGATAATTAAAAACCTGAATTCACAGACCGTGTTAAAACCAGGGTTTCGTGGGTTTGGATTGGTGATGAGAAACGTAAACCCAATTTATAATAGGGTTTTTAGATTTAAAATTGGAAGAGAGTATAAGAACTGTTGTTTGGTAGGTTTAAAGAGTTGGACTGAAAGAGAAACCCTAATTCACAGACTGTGTGAACTAAGGTTTGGTGGGTTTAAATAGGTGAAGTACAACGCAAACCCTAAGTCAACAATTGTTTTATAAGGTTTAAATATGGAATTGAGTATGATAAGAAAGGTCTGGTGCGTTTGAACTGCTGAACAAAACCAAAACCCTAACTCACAGAGATTGTGATAACCAGGGTTTTGTGGGTTTGAAGTGTAGAAGAGAAACATAAACCCTAATTCTAAGAGATTGTGAGAACTAGGGTTCGGTTTGTTGGAATTGCAGAACAGAAATAAAAACCACAATTCACATAGTGTGTGAGAAACAGGGTTTCATGGGTTTGGATTGGTGATGAGAAACAGAAACCCTATTTACACTAGCGTTTTTTGGTTAAAAAATTAAAGAGAGTGAGAACAGTTGTTTGGTAGGTTTGAATAGGTGAACCGAAAGAGAAACCCTAATTCACAAAGTGTGATAACTAGAGTTTGGTGGGTTTAAATAGGTGAAGTACAACACAAACCCTAATTCAACACTTGTTCTGTAAAGTTTAAAGATGGAATAGAGTATGAGAACTAGGATTTGGTGGGTCCAAACAAGTGAATATAAACGAAAACCCTAACTCACAGAGATATCAAGTATTAGGGTTTGGTGGGTTTGAAGTGGTGAAAAGCAATAGAAACCCTAATTCAACTAAGAGTTTTGTAGGCTTAAAGTTGGAATAGATTGTGAGAGTTATTGTCTGGTAGGTTTGAGCAGGTGAACAGAAACAAAAACCCAAATTTACAATGTTATAATAGGTTTGGTGAGTTTTAATTGGCAAAGTACAAAAGAAACCCTAATTCAATTAGGGTTTTGTAGGTTTCAAATGGGAAGAGAATGTGAGAACTTGGGTTTGAATGGTTTGAAGAGGTGAACAGAAACATAAACCCTAATTCACCGAGATTGTGAGAAATAGGGTTGGGTGGATTCGAAGTGCAGAAGAGAAAAAAAAATCATTTTTTTTAAGATTGTCAGAACTAGGTATCGATTAGTTTGAATTAGAGAAAAGAAACATTAACCAAAATTCACACAGATTTTAAGAATTTGGTTTTTATGGGTTTGAAGTGGAGAAGAGAAACAAAAATCCGAAATCAAAGAGAGTGTACAAGAACAAGGGTTTCGTGGGTTTGGATTGGTGATGAGAAACAGAAACCCTATTCGCGCTAGAGTTTTTATGTTTACAATTGGAAGAGAGTGTGAGAACTATTGTTTGCTAGCTTTGAACAGGTGAACCTAAAGAGAAACATTAATTTACAGAGTGTGATAACGATTGTTTAGTGGGTTAAAATTGGTGAAGTACAAAGCAAACCATAATTAAACAATGGTTTTATTTGGTTTAAAGATTAAATTCGGTATGAGATCTATGGTTTGGTGGGTTTAAACAGGTGAATAGAAACAAAAACCCTAACGCTCAGAGATATCGGGTATTAGGGTTTGGTGGCTTTGAAGTGCTGAAGAGAAACATAAACCCTAATTAACCTAGGGTTTTGTCGGCTTAAAGTTGGAAAATATTGTGAGAAATATTGTGTAGTAGGTTTGAACAGGTGAACAAAAACAAATACCCTAATTCAAAGTGTAAGAATACGGTATGGTTAGTTTAAATTGGTGAAGTACCAAAGAAACCCTAATTCAACTAGGGTTTTGTAGGTTTCAAATTGGAAGAGAGTGTGAGAGCTTCGGTTTGAAGGGTTTGAAGAGGTGAACAGAGGCAAAAACTATTTTTTTAAAAGATTGTGAGATGGGTTCGGTTAGGTTGAACTGGAGAAAAGAAACAGAAACCCTAATTCTCACAGAGTTTAAGAATTTTGGTTTCATGTGGTTGAAGTGGTAAAGTGAAACAAAAACCCGAATTCACGGAGTGTGTGAGAACTAGGGTTTTGTGGGTTTGGATTCGTGATAAGAAACGGAAACCCAATTTACTAGGGTTTTCAGATTTAAAATTGGAAGAGAGTGTGACAACGGTTTTTTGTAGGTTTGAACAGGTTAACTGGAATAGAATCCCTAATTCACAGAATGTGAGAACTATGGTCGGTGGGTTTAAATTGGTGAAGTATAATGCAAACCCTAATTCAACAATGGTTTTCTTCGGTTTAAATATGGAATTGAGTATGAGAATAAAGGTCTGGTGCGTTCGAACTAGTGAACAAAACCTAAAACCCTTACTCACAGAGATTATGAGAACAAGGGTATGCTGGGTTTGAAGTGTAGAAGAGCAACATTAACCCTAATTCTAAGAGATTGTAAGAACTAGGTTTCGGTTACTTTAAATTGGAGAAGATAAATAAATACCCTAATTCACAGAGTTTGAGAAGTTGGTTTTCGTGGGTTTGAATTGGTGATGAGAAAAAGAGAACATAAACGAAAACCCTAACTCACAGAGATATCGAGTATTAGGGTTTGGTGGGTTTGAAGAGCTGAAGAGAAACATAAACCCTAATTCAGCGAGGGTTTATAGGCTTAAAGTTGGAAGAGATTGTAAGAGTTATTGTCTGGTAGGTTTAAATAGGTGAAGAGAAACAAATACCCTAATTTAAAGTGTGAGAATAGTTTTAGTGAGTTTAAATTGGTGAAGTACCAAATAAACGCTAATTCAAGTAGGGTTTTGTTGGTTTCAAATTGGAAGAGAGTGTGAGAACATGGCTTGAAGGGTTTGAAGAGGTGAACAGAAACAAAAACCCTAATTCACCGAGAATGTGAAAAATAGGGTTGAGTGGATTCGAAATGCCGAAGAGACACAAAAACTATTTTTTTAGAAGATTGTGAGAACTAGGGTTTGGTGGGTTTAATTGGTGAAATACAATGCAAACCCAATTCATAAATGGTTTTGTAAGGTTTAAAGATGGAATTAAGTATGAGAACAAGGGTTTTGTGGGTTTGGATTGGTAATGACAAATAGAAACCTAATTTACAGTTGGCTTTTTAGATTTAAAATTGGAAGAGAGCGTGAGAACTGTTGTTTGGTAGGTTTGAACGGGTGAACCGAAACACAAACCCTAATTCATTGAGTGTGAGAACTAGGGTTTGGTGGGTTTAAATTGATGAAGTACAATGCAAACCTAAATTTAACAATGGTTTTGTAAGGTTTAAATAATGGAATTTTGTATAAGAACTAGGGTTTGGTAGGTTTGAACTAGTGAACAGAAACAAAAACCCTACTTAACCAAGATTGTGAGAAATCGGACTGTGTGGGTTTGAAGTGCTGAAGAGAAACAAAAACCTTTTTTTAGAAGACTGTGCAAACTAGGAATCAGCTAGTTTGAGTTAGCTAAGAGAAACAGAAACCCTAATTCACATAGTGTTTGAGAATTTGGTTTTCATCGGTTTGAAGTGGTGAAGAGAAAAAAAAACCCGAATTCACGAAGTGTGTGAGAACAAGGGTTTCCTATGTTTAAAATTGGAAGAGTGTGTGAGAACTGTTGTTTGGTACGTTTGAACAGGTGAACCGAAGCAGAAACTCTAATTCACAGAGTTTAAGAACTAGGGTTTGGTGGGTTTAAATTGGTGAAGTACAATGCAAACCCTAATTCAAAAAAAGTTTTGTAAGATTTAAAAATGGAATTGAGTATGAAAACTAGTGTTTAGTGGGTTTGAACAGGTGAACAGAAAAAAAAACCTTAACTCACAAAGATATCGAGTATTAGGGTTTGGTGGGTTTGAAGTGCTGAAGAAAAATGGAAACTCTAATTCAACTAGGGTTTTGTAGGCTCAAAGTTGGAAGAGATTGTGAGATCTGTTATCTGGTTGGTTTGAACACGTGAACAGAAACAAAAACCCTAATTCACAGTGTGAGAATAGGGTTTGGTGAGTTTAAATTGGTGAAGTCCAAAAGAAACCCTAATTCAACTAGGGTTTCTAGGTTTCAAATTGGAAGATAGTGTGAGAACTTGGGTTTGAAGAATTTCAACTGGTGAAGAGAAACAAAAACCCTATTTCACAGAGATATCGAGTATTTGGGTTTGGTGGGTTTGAACTGCTGAAGAGAAACATAAACCCTAATTCAACTAGGGTTTTGTAGGCTCAAAGTTGGAAGAGATTGTGAGATCTGTTGTCTGGTTGGTTTGAACACGTGAAGAGAAACAAAAACCCTAATTCACAGTGTGAGAATAGAGTTTGGTGAGTTTAAATTGGTGAAGTCCAAAAGAAACCCTAATTCAACTAGGGTTTCTATGTTTCAAATTGGAAGATAGTGTGAGAACTTGGGTTTGAAGAATTTCAACTGGTGAAGAGAAACAAAAACCCTATTTCACAGAGATATCGAGTATTTGGTTTTGGTGGGTTTGAACTGCTGAAGAGAAACAGAAACCCTAATTCAACCAGGGTCCTACTAAAAGGTGGAAAAGATTGTGAGATCTATTTCTTGGTAGGTTTAAACTTGTGAACAAAAATAAAAACCCTAATTCACAGTGTGAGAATAGGGTTTGGTGAGTTTAAATTGGTGAAGTCCAAAAGAAACCTTAATTCATCTAGGGTTTTGAAGGTTTTAAATTGGAAGAGACTGTAACAACTTGGTTTGGAGGGTTTCAACAGGTGAATGGAAACAAAAACCCTAATTCACCGAGATTGTGAGAAATATGGTTGGGTGACTTCGAAGTGCAGAAAAGAAACAAAAACCTTTTTTTTAGAAGATTGTGACAACTAGGATTCAGTTAGTTTGATTTGGAAAAAGAGAAACAGAAACCCTAATTCACACAGAGTTTGAGATTTTTGTTTTCATGGGTTTGAAGTGGTGAAGAGAAACATAAACCCTAATTCATGGAGAGTGTGAGAACCAGGTTTTCGTGGGTTAGGATTGGTGATGAGAAACAGAAACCCAATTTACACTAGGGTATTTATTTTTAAAATTGAAAGAGAGTGTGAGAACTGTTGTTTGGTAGGTTTGAACAGGTGAACCGGAAAAGAAACCTAAATTCATAGTGTGAGAACTAGATTTTGGTGGGTTTAAATTGCTGAAGTACAGTGCCAACCCTAATTCAACAATGGTTTTATAAGGTATAAAGATGGAATTAAGTATGAGAACTAGGGTTTGGTGGGTTTGAACAGGTGAACGGAAAGAAAACCCATAACTCACAGAGTTATAGAGTATTAGGGTTTAGTGGGTTTGAAGCATCGAAGAGAAAAAAAAGCCTAATTCAACTAGGGTCTTGTTGGCTAAAAGTTGGAAGATATTGTGAGAGCTGTTGTCTATAGGTTTAAACAGGTGAACATAAATAAAAACACGAATTCACAGTTTGAGAATAGGGTTTGGTGAGTTTAAATTGGTGAAGTCATAAAGAAACCTTAATTCAACTAGGGTTTTGTAGGTTTCAAATTGGAATAGAGTGTATGAACTTCGGTTTGAAGAGTTTCAACAGGTGAACTGAAACAAAAATCCAAATTCACCGAGATTATAAGAAGTAGGGTTGGGTGGCTCGAAGTGCAGAAAAGAAACAAAAACCTTTTTTTCGAAGATTGTGAGAACTAGGGTTCAGCTAGTTTGAATTGGAGAATAGAAACATAAACCCTAATTCACAAGTTGTTTGAGAAGTTGGTTTTCTTGGTTTTGACGTGGTGAAGAGAAACAAAAAATTAAATTCTTGGAGTGTGTGAGAACAAGGGTTTATTTTGTTTGGATTGGTGATGAGAAACTGAAACCCAATTTACACTAGGGTTTTTAGATTTAAAATTGGAAGAGTGTGTTAGAACTGTTGTTTGGTAGGTTTGAACAGGTGAACCGAAACAGAAACCATAATTTACAAAGTGTGAGAACTAGGGTTTGATGGGTATGAATTGGTTAAGTATAATGCAAACCCTAATTCAACAATGGTTTTGTAAGGTTTAAAGATGGAATTAAGTATGAGAACTAGGATTTTGTGGGTTTGAACAGGTGAACATAAGCAAAAACCCTTTCTCGCAGAGATATCAAGTAATAGGATTTGGTGGGTTGGGAGTGGTGAAGAGAAACAGAAACCCTGACTCAACTAAGGTTTTGTAGGCTAAAAGTTAGAAGACTTATGAGATTTGTTGTCTTGTAGGTTTAGATAGGTGAACATAAATAAAAACCCTAATTCACATTGTGAGAATAGGGTTTGGTGAGTTAAAATTGGTGAAGTCCAAAAGAAACCCGAATTCATGTAGGGTTTTGTAGGTTTCAAATTGGAAGAGAGTGTGAGAACTTGGGTTTGAAGGGTTTCAACAGGTTAATAGAAACAAAAACCTTACTTCACCGAGATTTTGAGAAATAGGATTGGGTGGCTTCAAAGTGCAGAAGACAAAGAAAAACCTCTTTTCTAGAATATTGTGAGAACTAGGGTTCGGCTAGTTTGAATCAGGGAAGAGCAACCTTTTACCCTAATTCACACATAGTTTAAGAATTTGGCTTTTATGGGTTTGAAGTGGGGAAGAAAAAAAAAACCCGAATTCATGGAGTGTGTTTGAACCATGGTTTCATGGGTTTGGATTGGTGATGAGAAACAGAGAATAAATTTACAATAGGGCTTTTAGATTTAAAATTGGAAATTGGTAGGTTTGAACAGGTGAACCAAAGTAGAAACCCAAATTCACAAAGTGCGAGAACTAGGGTTTGGTGGGTTTAAATTGGTGAAGTACAACACAAAACCTAATTCAACATTGGTTTTGTCAGATTTAAAGGAGGAATTAAGTGTGAGAATTGGGGTTTCGTAGGTTTGAATAGGTGAACAGAAACAAAAACCCTAGAGATATCGAGTATTCGAGTTTTGCGGGTTCGAAGTGTTGAAGACAAACAGAAACACTAATTCAACTAGGGTTTTGTAGGCTAAAAGTTGTAAGAGATTGTGAGAACTGTTGGCAGGTAGGTTTTAACAGGTGAATAGAAATAAAAACCCTAATTCCCAATGTGAGAGTAGGGTAAGGTAAGTTTAAATTAGTGAAGTGCAAAACAAACCCTAATTCAACTAGGGTTTTGTAGGTTTCAAATTGGAAGAGGGTGTGAGAACTTGGGTTTGAAGTGTTTCAACAGATGAACCGAACCATAATTCACCGAGATTGTGAGAAATAAGGTTGGGTGGCTTCGAAGTGCAGAAGAGAAAAAAAAATTTATAATATTATGAGAACTACGGTTCGGCTAGTTTGAATTGGAGAAGAGAAACATAAATCCTATTTCACATGGAGTTTGAGAATTTGGATTTCATGGGTTTGAAGTGGTGAAGAGAAACTATTGGTGAAGTCTAAAAGAAACACTTATTCAACCAGGGTTTTGTAAGTTTTAAATTGGAAGAGAGTATGACAATTTTTGTTTGAAGGGTTTAAATAGGTGAACTTAAACAAAAACCCTAATTCACAGAGATTGTGAGAAATAGGGTTGGGTGGGTTAGAAGTTAAGAAGAGAAAAGAAAACCTTTGTTTCTGAAGATTGTGAGAACTAGGGTTCTCATAGTTTGAATTGGAGAATAAAAACAGAAACTCTAATTTACAGAGAGTTTGAGAACTTGGTACTTGTGGGTTTGAAGTGGTAAAGAGAAACAAAATCTCGAATTTATAGAGTGTCAGAGAATCATGGTTTGGTAGGTTTGGATAAGTGATGAGAAACAGAAATGCTATTTATAACAAGTTTTTTGGTTTAAAGTTGGAAGAGTGTGTGAGAACTGTTGTTTGGTAGGTTTGAACAGGTGTACCGAACCAAAATCCCTAATTCACAGTGTTTCAGAACTAGAGTTTGGGTGGGTTTAAATTGGTGAAGTACAATGTAAACCCTAATTCAATAATGGTTTTGTAACGTTTGAAGATGGAATTGAGTATGATAACTAGGATTTGGTGGGTTTAAATAGTAGAACATAAAAAAATACCCTAATTCAACTAGGGTTTTGTAGGTTTCAAATTCGAAGAAAGTGTGAAAACTTGGGTTTGACGGGTGTGAACAGTTGAACATAAACAAAAACCATAATTCACCGAGACTGTGACAAATAGGGTTGGGTGGCTTCGAAGTACAGGAAACCCTAATTCACAAAGAGTTTTAGAACTTGGTATTTGTGGGTTTGAAGTGGTGAAGAGAAAAAAAATCCCGAATTCATAGTGTCTGAGAATCAAGGTTTGGTTGGTTTGGATTGGTAATGAGAAACATAAATCCTATTTACAACAGGGTCTATATGTTTAAAATTGGAATAGAGTTTGAGAACTGTTGTTTGGTAGGCTGGAACAGGTGAACCGAAACAGAAACCCTAATTCATAAAGTGTGAAAACTTTGGTTTGGTGGGTTTAAATTGGTGAGGTACAACGCTCATTGTGAGAACTGTTGTCTGGTAGGTTTGAATAGGTGAACAAAAACAAAATCCCTAATTCACAGTGTTAGAATAAGGTTTGGTGAGTTAAAATTGGTGAAGTCCAAAAGAAATCCTAATTCAACTATGGTTTTGTAGGTTTCAAATTGGAAGAGAGTGTGAGAACTTGGGTTTGAACAGGTGAAAAGAAACAAAAACCCTAATTCACCGAGATTGTGAGAAATAGGTTGTGTGCGTTTGAAGCATAGAAGTGAAATGAAAACCTTTTTTTTTAACATTGTAAGAACTAGGGTTCGGTTAGTTTGAATTGGAGAATAGAAACATAAACCTTAATTCACAGAGAGTTTGAGAACTTCGAATTCGAGGGTTTAAAGTGGTGAAGAACAACAAAATTTCGAATTCAAAGAGTGTCTGACAATCAAGGTTTTGTGGGATTGGATTGGTGATGAGATATAGAAATCCTATTTACAGAAAGGTTTTTAGGTTTAAAGTAGGAAGAAAGTGTGAGAACTGTGGTTTGGTAGGCTTGAATAGGAGAATCGAAATAGAAACCCTAATTCATAGAGTCTGAGAACTATGGTTTGGTGGGTTGAAATTGGAGAAGTACAACCGAAACCTTAATTCAACAATGGGTTTGTAAGGTTTAAAGATTGAATTGAGTATGAAAGCAAGGGTTTGATAGGTCTGTACAGGTACACTAAAACAAAAACCCTAACTCACAGAGATATCGAGTATTAGGGTTTGGTGGGTTTGAAGTGTTGAAGAGAAACATAAACCCTTATTCAACTAGGGTTTTGTAGCCTAAAAGTTAGTGGAGATTTTGAAAACTGTTGTTTGGTAGGTTTGAACAGGTGTACTGATACAAAAACCCTAATTCATATTGTTTTAGAACTAGGGTTTGGGTTGGATTAAATTGGTGAAGTACAACACAAACCCTAATTTAGCAATGGATTTGTATGGTTTAAGGATGGAATTCAATATAATAACTTTCATTTGGTGGGTTTGAATAGATGAACAAAAACAAAAACATGATAATATTCTTCTTTGGTGGAAGAAGATAATGGGTCTAAGAGATACATTTAGACAATACATTGAGTACAAGGTTGGGAATGGCGATAATATTCTTCTTTGGCATGATGATTGGTTGTATCCCAATTCTATAGTAGAAAAACATGGGGATAGGATCAGGTATGATTCTGGGTTAAGAAACAATTGTAAAGTCAATGCTATATTCAGAAATGGGCAATGGGTTCCTCCTTTTGCAAACTCACATAAATTAATAGAGTTAAGAGATGATATTTCTACCCTTCCCCCTCCAGATTGCCATGAAGTTGATACTTTGATTTGGAAGCCTACAAGGGGTAAGTATTCTATTAGTTCAGATTGGAATTTGTTAAGGAACAGGGATAATCAAGTTCAATGGTACAAGACTGTGTGGTTCCCAAATAATATTCCAAGACATGCTTTCATCTTATGGACTTTAATTCATAATAGGATGCAAACACAAGATAAATTGGTCCTTTATGGGATGATTCAGCAACAAAAATGTGTCTTCTGTGACTTACCGTGGGAAAGCAGGGAGCATATATTTTTTGAATGCAGTTTCTCTTCTTAAGTTTGGTCTTCGGTTGCAATTGATAATGGTTTGTGGCAAGTTGGGAAGAAGTGGGTGGATATGGTAAATTGGTGCAATGTCCACTGTACAAAGAATACTTTGAAGGCATGTGTTACCAAACTATCATTAGCTGCTAGTTCTTACATTTTATGGAGGGAAAGGAATCTCAAGCTGTTTGCTGGAGAGTTTAAAAAGGAGGATCAACTTGTTATGGAGATAAATTATTCTGTCAAATTTAGATTGTTTCACTTGTTGGATATTCAAAATGGAGATAGAGTTTCTAACAATGGGTGAAGGGATTATATTTTGCTCAGTTTTCCTGGAATCGATGTTCAGGATTTCTGTCTGGATGAGTGGTAGAGAGCATGTTTCAGTGTTGTTGGGGGTATGGTTCAGGATTTGGTTCAGAATGCGGGGGAGGTGGTTTATGATAAAAATTTTAAATGTTGCATTATCTTTTGATCCCTTTGCTTACATTGTGCAGATTTATAAGTTGGTAGCTGAGTTTCACGGGGTTCGGATGGGTATGAAGGCCCTCACGGATGGCTACTACAGTTTTCGGTCGTTGTTCAGGGCTTCAGTGCAGTTTGTAAACTGCAGTTTTGTGACGGCCAGCAATGCAGTTTATCAGTGCAGATTTATCAGTGCTGAAATCTAGTTTTTTCAGAGCAGATTTCAGTGTCTCAGTACTGAAATGCAGTTTTTTTCAGTGCTGAAATGTAGTATTTTCAGTGCTGATTTCAGTATTTCAGTGCTGATTTCAGTATTTCAGTGCTGAAATGCAGTTTTTTCAGTGTTGATTTCAGTATTTCAGTGCTGAAATGGTCGTTTTTCAGGGTTTCAGGGCTATTATATAGTGCAGTTTGTGATGGCAGACTCTTATCAATACTCTTGACTATTGGCCAAGGATGCTCTTCAAATTATGGACACGGTTTTAATGATGGATCAAATGCTCTGCTATTTGTTTCATTTATCTTGATTATGTTCATATGTGGGGATTTCAAGGCTCATATTAAGGTTGTCCACATTCTGATGAAGATTGCTCCACTAATGCTTTGGAGGAGTATGGTTATTGTTAAACCAACTGTTTCATGTAATTTTCTGGTTTATTGGTTTAGAAATAGAGATAGTATGATTTTTCTGTTTTTTTATCCTTTTTAACAATTTAAATCTAAAGATTTGGTGGGTTTGGGGATACCACCCTTGGGAATGCCCATGTTTTTTGTAGGCTTTGGCCGTTTCTGATTTTATATTATTGACTTACTTTTCAAAAAAAAAAAAACTTAACTCATATCAGTTGAAATGGATTCAACATGCATATTAAAGCTTTGAACAAAATTCTTAAACCATGAAAAGCTTTGGTCTAATATTGAGAATTTATTTAAATTCGAAAAACATTTTATGATCTCAATATTGACTTTAGGCATGTCAAGGACCTGAATAAGTTTCAAAGACATCCTAGGAGTGTGTCTAAGTCATTTCGGAAAAATCCCAAAAGATTTCACGCAAAACCATCAAGTGGGTTAGAAGTTCGAAATGAAGCGTCACATTCAAACGACCACATCACACTCAACAATGGCTCAAATGGAGTGATTCAAAAGCCTAAAATTAAGAGCTTGAAGTTTTCTTTCCAAAAAGCTAAATAACGCCTTTATCCGAGTTACAGAACTCTAGTTATGACCAAAAGAGTGAACTGTGTTGAAACTGGGCCAAGAAGACAAGTCGACTGGTTGAGTTAGAGAGTTACAAATAAATTTCGGAATGAATTTTTGAAGACCCAGCCGACCGCCCCAAAACATCCAGTCGACTGCCCCATCCGGAATTTGAATTCTAACGGCTAGTTTCGGATCCAAAGTGTTCCAAAACTTCCCCAAACACCCCCAAATGGCTATATTGTATTCCTATACAATATATGTGCCTTATATGAGCCAAAAATGATTAAGAGAAGAGAGGTAGATAGGAGTATGAAAGATCTATCATTTATGCTTCAGTTTTGAAATTATTTTTGGGTAGAAAACTCCTACATGAATCACCACATGAGCATCATTCATATTTTCTTCTTGTGATTCATTCTTCATACTTGAGTTGAGCTTTTCAATTTAGTATTTCATTTATGACTCTAAGTATATGAGGAAGTGAGCTTTGAATTTCTATATCCATCAATTGAGAGATATTGTTGTACACTCAAATTCAATTCTTATTCATTTGAGAGTGAAAGTCCAAGAAGTTGTCTTGGAATGGGAATGGCTTGTTGAAGCTTTGTAAAGGTTTCTCTCAACCTTAAAAAGAGAGGATTTGGTTGGCTCTCCACTCGCAAGAGTGAGCAATGGTTGGCTCTTCACCCGGAAGCAAGAGTGTTCGAAGGTTGGCTCTCCACCCGCAAGAGTGAGCAAGGTTGGCTCTTCACCTGGAAGAAGGAGCGTGTAAGGGTTTTTTATTCACCCGGAAGAATGAGGCATGTAAGGGTTTGCTTATCCCCGGAAACAGAAGCACGATAGTGGAATCTTTGAGAGGTTATCTCAAGGCATGGAGTAGACCAAAGATTTGGTTGAACCATGTAAAAATCTCGGTGTTTATGGTGTGTATTTTCTCTAACCCTTATCTCTTTATTTTAAAAGCAATTGCCATTTATAATCTTGAACTTTATATATATCAATGCTATGGAATTGCTTGTAGTTGTGTATGAATGAAGAGTTTAGGAAAAGGCATAGTTGAAATGAATTAAATTGTGAACATGATTGGATTATAGCTTAGACTACTATCTCATTTAGATATAATCCATGTGCACACCAAATGTTTGATAAAATTCATATTCAACACACCTTAGCATAAAATGTTCATATGCACCCCAAATGTTTGACGAAATGCATATTCAGTATAAGATTCTAATTGAAAGTTTATGTATGAACTCAATGCTTGATAAATTGTCATAGACTCTATAAGACATTCCTCATGACTAATAGCACTTTGCATTATGTCTTTATAAATGAGAAAAGTGCTATAACATGCTTAGTTGAATTGCATACTTGGGTGCATGAATTATTTCCTATTCTACTTGATTTCATTATGCATATAATTGGTAATGCAATTCATTGTTTATGATTCAAAGTATGAATTGAGGTAGACACTTAAGATATCATCTTATTCACAATGTGTTTGACTAGAGCTCTATAAAGATTATTTTTTATAAAACAAAGTTAAACCAAAAAAGTCTCCAAGTTTGTAATTGACCCTATTCACCCCCCCTCTAGGTGTCAATATGTGTCCAACAATTGGTATCAGAGTCTCGGCTCTATTTTTTCCTTAACCGGCTTAGAGTTGATCCATGACAAACTTTGAAAGATTTTCCCTACGTAAGGTTATTTGACCTTTTATTCTCCTATGATGTTTACAAGTTAGTTATATGCATTTAAAGGCTAAAGGAGAATGTTATTATAAGGGTAAGTGATTTTAGATGATCTTTAGTGCCCAATGACCATTGAACATGCACATGTCATAAGAGATGAATTTTGATGATGGAATGCAATGATTGAGATGTCTAGGTGAAATTTGAAAATTTATACATTGTATTGACTTAATACTTGTATTTATATATTCATTGATATATATATGTGCTTTATGAATGTATTCATTGATTGATGAATAATCATTGTTCATGCATCACATTCTTTTGATTATCTTGAAATTGCAAGAGAAGAGTGACACCTTGGATTAGAGAGAAATTTGTTTGAATAGGTGACTCTTATGAAAAACAACCTTTCATTAAGCTTTCAAATGCTCTAAGAATTTTGAAATGAAAGGAAATTAATCTTCCCATGTGCTAAAACTTTACAAATCTTTAAAAAGGGTATATAATTTATTTTTGCTAATCAAGGGAAATTCTATTGGTTTTCATGTCAATTCTTGAAAAATTTGAAAATGAATGATGCATATGGTTGTTTACTATGATCCATATATGAAATAGAGTTTCATTCCTATTATTAATTTCATATTGGTTCATTTACTTGTTAAATAACCATGAGCATATCTTACTATTTGAATTGACAAATGCACTTCACGATAATGTTCTTGAATGATAAACTCTAGTGAAGCATATTGATTGTAGAAAAATCACTCATTTTGTGTTAATATGCTTATAGAGATTTATGCCCATGATTGTGCTAACACAAATGGACCCAATAGCAAATGGGTACCAAAGAAATCTACTTGAGTGTATTGTAGGTTTGGATTGATTGCTTACTCAAGAACTATCAATTCCTCAATAGTAATGCTTCAATTCAAAAGGGGAGATGAAATCAAGGTCTCTCACAAGATGAGTAGATGATGCAAATCATCCACAAGCAACTCCAAGTAAAATGTGTAGTGGTAGCACCATGGTACACATTTTCTAACCTCCATTACTAATGTGCTTTCATGGATGAGATCAAACATGACATACATATGCTTATTAAAGTGTGTTGAATCTTTATTGATATGTCATGGAACGAATTTGATGATTGGTAATGAGAGTGATTGGCTACTTAGTGCATGCAATTGAATATGCTTTTGATGATTTCTTGATAGTGACTTGCTTTGAAATGAGACTTGGATATATGATGTCATAATATTTGTCTTTTGTCCTTTCAAGTTCATTTGAGGCAATATTTTTCAAAGACTAGTTTTATGAATGAAAATCTTGAGCATGCATGAAATTTAAAGAATATAGTCATGGCCACCTCTAGACTCACAAGACTACTTCACTTGATTTTAGTTGATTTCTTGAGTAGATATTTGTCCATGTGATTCTATGATTTTTGTATTTTATCTAAATCTTCTTGATATCATTTATTGCACATTGAATTGAGGTGTTTGAACTTGAAGTGAAATGAATATGAACTTGAAATAAATGAGTAAGCAATTAAGCCCACACTAGTAAACCTCAAGATAGAGTAATTCTCTTTGGAAGAGCCAATTCATGAAAATGAGAATAAGAATTACTTTTTGGGCTCCTAAGACATGTAGAATGTTGCACCGCTATCCTTTTGGAAATTTATTTTGGTGAACATTCTAAAGATGCTTGTATATGATCCTCTTAATGTATTTTCTATAATGTTTAGTATTTGTGTTTTAAATTAAAATATTAATTGATGGTAAATTTGTCATGCTTGGATCTCTATGATGCAAAAGGGACCAAGAGTCCATCATTGAAGGAAGCATGTTGATAAGAGGAAATATTGTGCTTATATGTGGATATCTTGAATGTGTATTGATAAGCATGAATCATGAATCTTATGTGCATATATCATGAAAGACATAGATTCTTATTGTGTTTGTATCTTATATAATTATTATTTTTATATAAGTTTTTCAATGATATATATATAATGTTTTTAATCTCCTATATTTTATAATTTTATATATTTATCATACATGCATATTCTTGTATATTGCATAATAATGTTGCAATCTTATTCTAATAGTGGTGAACCAAGGTTTTGACCATTATTATTCCATGATCTTAATCAAGAAGGATATAGTTAATTCTTTGCACATGTGAATTGAATTGAAATTCTAAGAATGTCACATGCCTCTTTGCATGAAGTGTTTTTATTTAATGCATTCTTATGTAATTCTTCAATGAAAAATTTTCATGTAGAGAATCACAATGCTTTGAAATGTATAAGTTTTAGATAATGGGTTTTAAAACTATCATAAGTCGTGCTTAACTTGAAATATGCTCCAAAAGGATATTTTGAATGGCTTTAAGTGATTTTCTTATGGATGAAGGTTATTTTAGAACCTATATTGATAAACATTCTTCTTTTTATTTTTCATTTATAACTTATCAAATTTGGTTATTGCACTTATATAGGAATATCATGTTTACCAATATTTGATGTGTTGTGCAAAGAAGTTTATCACAAACATGCAAATTATTTCAAAATAAGCATGATAGATGAACTTATTTCCTTCATGGGTAAAGGTCATTTAAGTGTCATGAAAATAATTTCAAATACTTTTTGACACTTTGGTTTTGGGAATATATGGTTTCCTTGGTTGACTACTCTTGGACTTAGATGATTATAGTAACATAAATAAAAGTATATATTATGTGTTATTTTGTTCATTATCTTGGTTCATCTCTTATTATTTTAGATAAGTATTTTTACCATATATATAAGAGATATATTTTATGTTAAATATTTTTTGCACTTGAGAAGAATACATAAAATTGTCATTACATTAAAGTTTCAAAGACATCCATTTATGAGAGATATTGAGTTCATTTTCATGATTATAATTTTCTTCGTCAATATTCTCACCATTTTTCTCCAAGAGAACTCATTGTGTAAAATTCATAGAGAAATGGAAATGCCTTTGAATATTAATGTGTTAGCATATGTCTTGTGTATCTTTCACTTTCTTATTTTAGGATACTCATCTCTTACTCATCATTATGATTTTTACGTTATTCACATTACATTCCATGATTAGTTATTGCATATGTGTTTATTGTATTTCAAATGGTTGAGATGGAGGTGGTGTTGACTCGTTCTGAAATGCTCATATATGATGTTAAGTGAATGCTCATACATGACTATGTGATTTTAAATGATCTAGTGATTGAGTGTTCCATGTTTGTATATAGTATGTTGAATACTATGATTTGAGTTTTCATTCAAACACACACACTTCAAACATTAAGTCACTCTCCGTTTGAGTCATTCACTTGATACATGTACTTCATGCACGAAAATCTATTTTCATCATGTATCCTATTTGTCTATGAAAAGCAAGCAAATTATTTAGTCATCATTGATTACATGTGCTAGCATGTCCTTGTTGCCATCATGAATACAAAGTTATGTTTGCAATTTGATATCATCTTAAGCATATTCATGAAATGTATGGACAATATGAGATTGTGTTACTTCAAATGATATATTTTATGATCACAATTCATATATGCAACTTGATGTGATGATTCTCTCCTTGTACTTTATTGTATCTATTCTTTTTGATGATGTCAAAGGGGGAGAAAGATTAGTTGATGTGTATATATTGTATACACATTCTTAAGGGGAGTTTTGCTCCTTGAAATGATCACATGCTACATGTTTAGGTGTTAAACATCATTTAGAGCATGGTTATAAGGGAAGAAATCCCAAAGTTTATGCATATGTGCTATTGTTATATTCATTGATTACATATTGATAGGGGGGGGGGGGCATTTATAAAATGCCCTCAATTGCTTATTGGCACACATCAATGTTTGTCATCATCAAAAAGGGGGAGATTGTTGACCCAAGGTTTTCCACCATGGGTAAACATAACATTTTGATGATAACAAATAATTGAATGTGGTGAATTTAATGTCTACTTGAGTTATGTTTAATAGGTTATTGATTCAAGATAAACTCATGAGAGCTAGTGGATCCATGAGAAGATCAAGCAAAGGTGCTTAGAGCTCAAAAGACATTGGAGACAAGGATGGGTAAAATAGTCTTGTGTGAGTAAAGAAATTGAAGATCAAAGAAATGGGTAAAATAGTCTTGTGTGAGTGCTAGATTAAATGTAAAGTTATTTTTGAAATAACTTATTTGAAAGCTCAACTCTTGACCATATAGCATATAGGATCATGCATATCATTCATGAGTCCTTGAATCATTAGCATTAGACTATGAACATCATTTAGTCTTTGCTAAATTTGAGTTAGTTCAAGCTTTCATAAGATATGGTAGAACTCAACAAAGATGTTGTCCTAGAACCATTAACTTAACTCATATCACTTGAAATGGATTCTAGATGCATATTAAAGCTTTGAACAAAATTGTTAAACCATGAAAAACTTTTGTCTAATATTGAGAATTTGTTTAAATTGGAAAAACATTTTATGACCTCAATATTGACTTTAGGAATTTTAAGGACCTGAATAAGTTTCTAAGACATCCTAGGAGTGTGTCTAAGTCATTTCGGAAAAATCCCAAAAGATTTCACGAAAAACCATCAAGTCGGTTAGAAGTTCGAAATGAAGCATCACATTCAAACGACCATATCGCACTCAACAATGGATCAAAAGCCTAAAATCAATATCTTGAAGTATTCTTTCCAAAAAGCTAAAGAATGCCTTTATCCGAGTTACGGAACTCTAGTTATGACCAAAAGAGTGAACTGTATCGAAACTGGGCTGAACAACCCAGTCGACTTGGTAACCACCCAGTCGACTGCCTATTGACCCAGTCGATTGGGCCAAGAAGACAAGTCGACTGGCTGAGTCAAAGAGTTACAAATAAATTTTGGAATGAATTTTTGAAGACCCAGCTGACTGCCCCAAAACACCTAGTCAACTGCCTCATCCGAAATTTGAATTTTAACGGCTAGTTTCGGATCCAAAGTGTTCCAAAAGTTCCCCAAACACCCCCAAACGGCTATATTCTATTCCTATACTATATATGTCTCTTATATGAGCCAAAAATGGTTAAGATAAGTGAGGGAGATAGGAGTATGAAAGATCTATCATTTATGCTTCAATTTTGAAATTATTTTTGGGTAGAAAACTCCTACATGAATCACCACATGAGCATCATTCATATTTTCTTCTTGTGATTCATTCTTCATACTTGAGTTGAGACTTTCAATTGAGTATTTCATTTATGACTCTAAGTATATGAGGAAGTGAGCTTTGCATTTCTATATCCATCTATTGAGAGATATTGTTGTACACTCAAATTCAATTCTTATTCATTTGAGAGTGAAAGTCCAAGAAGTTGCCTTGGAATGGGAATGGCTTGTTGAAGCTTTGTAAAGGTTTCTCTCAACCTTAAAAAGAGAGGATTTGGTTGGCTCTCCACCCGCAAGAGTGAGCAATGGTCAGCTCTTCACCCGGAAGCAAGAGTGTTCGAAGGTTGGCTCTCCACCCGCAAGAGTGAGCAAGGTTGGCTCTTCACCCGGAAGAAGGAGCGTGTAAGGGTTTTCTATTCACCTGGAAGAATGAGGCATGTAAGGGTTTGCTTATCCCCGGAAACAGAAGCACGATAGTGGAATCTTTGAGAGGTTATCTCAAGGCATGGAGTAGACCAAAGATTTGGTTGAACGATGTAAAAATCTCGGTGTTTATGGTGTGTATTTTCTCTAACCCTTATCTCTTTATTTTAAAAGTAATTGCCATTTATAATCTTGAACTTTATAGATATCAATGCTATGGAATTGTTTGTGGTTGTGTATCAATGAAGAGGTTAGGATAAGGCATAGTTCAAATGAATTAAATTGTGAACATGATTGGATTATAGCTTAGACTACTTTCTCATTTAGATATAATCCATGTGCACACCAAGTGTTTGATAAAATTCATATTCAACACACCTTAGCATAAAATGTTCATATGCACCCCAAGTGTTTGACGAAATGCATATTCAATATAAGATTCTAATTGAAAGTTTATGTATGAACTCAATGCTTGATAAATTGTCATAGACTCTATAAGACATTCCTCATGACTAATAGCACTTTGCATTATGTCTTTATAAATAAGAAAAGTGCTATAACATGCTTAGTTGAATTGCATACTTGGGTGCATGAATTATTTCCTATTCTACTTGATTCCATTATGCATATAATTGGTAATGCAATTCATTGTTTATGATTCAAAGTATGAATTGAGGTAGACACTTAAGATATCATCTTATTCACAATGTGTTTGACTAGAGTTCTACAAAGATTATTTTTGATAAAACAAAGTTAAACAAAAAAAGTCTCAAAGTTTGTAATTGACCCTATTCACCCCCCCCCCCCCCCTAGGTGTCAATGTGTGGCCAACAACCCTAATTCAACTAGGGTTTTGTAGGTTTCAAATTGGAAGAGAGTGTGAGAACTTAAGTTTAGAGGGTCTGAACAGGTGAATAGAAACAAAAACCCAAATTCACCAAGATTGTGAGTATTAGAGTTGGCTGGGTTTAAATTATAAAAGAGAAACATAAACATTTTATTAGACGATTGTAAGAACAAATGTTCGGTTATTTTGAATTGGAAAAGAGAAAAAGAAACCCTAATTCTCAGAGAGTTTGAAAATTTGGTTTTCCTCGGTTTGAAGTTATGAAGTCAAATAAAAACCGATTTCACATAGTGTGTGAGAACCAGGTTTTCGTAGGTTTGGATTGGTGATGAGAAACATAAATCCTATTTACACTACGGTTTTTAGGTTTAAAATTTGAATCGAGTGTGAGAACTGTTGTTTGGGAGGTTTGAACGGGTGAACCGAAATAGGAACCCTAATTCACTTAGTATGAGAACTTGGCTTTGGTGGGTCTAAATTGGTGAAGTACAATGAAAACCCTAATTCAACATAGGTTTTTTATGGTTTAAAGATGGAATTGAGTATGATAACAAAATTCTCAAACTCTCTGTGAATTGTGAGTACTACGGTCGGGTGGGTTAGAACTACAGAAAAGAAACATAAACCTTTTTTTTAGAAGATTGTGAGATCCTGGGTTTGGTTTGTTTGAATTAGAGAAGAGAAACATAAACCCTAATTCATAGAGAGTTTATATTGGTGATGAGAAACAAAAACCCTATTTACACTAGGGTTTTTAGGTTTAAAATTGAAAGAGATTGTGATAATTGTTGTTTTGTAGGTTTGAACAGGTGAACCAAAATAGAAACCCTAATTCACAGTGTGTGAGACTAGGGTTTGGGTGGTTTTAAATTGGTGAAGTATAACAGAAACCCTAATTCAAAAATGGTTTTATAAGGTTTAAAGATGGATTTGAGTATAAGAACTAGGGTTTAGTGGGTTTGAACAGGTGAACATAAATAAAAACCCTAACTCAACAAGATATCGAGTATTAGGGTTTCGCGGGTTTGAAGTGTTGAAGAGAAACATAAACCCTAATTCAACTAGGGTTTTGTAGGTGTAAAGTTAGAATACATTGTTATAACTGTTGTTTGGTAGATTTGAACAGGTTAATAGAAACAAAACGCTAATTCACAGTGTGAAAATAGGATTTGGTGAGTTTAAATTGTTGAACTACAAACGAAACCCTAATTCAACTTAGGTTTTGTAGGTGTCAAATTGGAAGAGAGTGTGAGAACTTGGGTTTGGAGGGTTTGAACAAGTGAACAGAAAAACAAATCCAAATTCACTGAGATTGTGAGAAATAGGGTTGGATATGTTTGAAGTGCAGAAGTGTCATAGAAACCTTTTTTTAGAAGATTGTGAGATCCATGGTTCGGTTAGTTTGAATTTGAAAAGAGAAACAAAAACCTTAATTCACATAGAGTGTGAGAATTTGGTTTTCCTAGTTTTGAAGTTAGGAAGAAAAATATAAAAAACAATTCACCAAGTGTGTGAGGACCAGGGTTTTGTGGGTTTGGATTGGTGATGAGAAATGGGTACCCTATTTACACTTGAGTTTTTAGGTTTAAAATTGGAAGAGAGTGTGAGAACTGTTGTTTGGTAGGTTTGAGTAGGTGAACCGAAACTGGTACCCTAATTTACTGAGTGGGAGAACTAGGGTTTGTTTGGTTTAAATTGGTGAAGTACAATGCAAACCTAATTTAACAATGGTTTTGTAAGGTTTAAAGATCGAATTTAGTATAAGAACTAGGGTTTGCTTGGTTTGAACATGTGAACAGAAACAAAAACCCTAACTCACAGAGATATCGAGTACTAGGGTTTGGGTGGGTTTGAAGTGCTGAAGAGAAACAGAAACCCTTCTTCAACTAGGGTTTTGTAGGCTTAAAGTTGGAAGAGATTGTGAGAACTATTCTCAGGTAGGTTTGAATAGGTGAACAGAAAGAAAAACCCTAATTCATAGTGTGGGAATAGGGTTTTGTGAGTTTAAATTGGTGTAGTACAAAAAAAACCCTAATTCAACTAGTGTTTTGTTGGTTTCAAATTTGAAGAGAGTGTGAGAACTTGGGTTATGAGGGATCCAACAGGTGAACAGAAACAAAAACCCTAATTCACTGAGATTGTGAGAAATAGGATTGGGTGGTTTTTAATTGCAGAAGAGAAACATAAACATTTTGTTAGAAGTTTGTGAGAACTAGGGTTCGGGTAGTTTAAATTAGAGAAGAGAAACAAAATCCCTAATTCACAAAGAGTTTGAGAATTTGGATTTCATGGGTTTGAAATGGTGAAGAGAAACAAAAACCCAAATTCACAGAGTGTGTGAGAACTATGGTTCCGTCGGTTTGGATTGGTGATGAGAAACAGAAACCCTATTTACACTAAGGTTTTTAGGTTTAAAATTGGAAGATAGTGTGAGAACTGTTGTTTGATAGGTTTAAACAGGTGAACCGAAACAGAAACCCTAATTTACAGAGTGGGAGAAGTAGGATTTGGTGGGTTTAAATTGGTTAAGTGCAACACAAACCCTAATTCAACAATGGTTTTCTAAGGTTTAAATATGAAACGGAGAATGAGAACTGGAGTTTGGGTGGTTTGAACAGTGATAAAAAATATAAACCCTAACTCACAGAGATATCGAGTATTAGGGTTGGTGGGTTTGAAGTGCTGAAGAGAAAGAAAAACACTAATTCAACTAGGGTTTTGTAGATTTCAAAGTTGGAAGAGATTGTTGGAACTGTTGTGTGGTAGGTTTGAACAGGTGAATAGAAACAAAAACCCTAATTCATAGTGTGAGAATAAGGTTTTGTGAGTTTCAATTGGTGAAGTACAAAAGAAACCCTAATCAACTAGGGTTTTTCTAGATTTCAAATTAGAAGAGAGTGTGAGAACTTAGGTTTTGAGGGTTTCAACAGTTGAAGAAAAACAAAAACCCTAACTCAACGACTGTGAGTACTAGGATTGGGTGGGTTTAAAGTGCAAAAGAGAAACAGAAACCTTTGTTTAGAAGATTGTGAGAACTAGGGTTCGGTTATTTTCAAATGGAGAACATAAATAGAAACACTAATTCACAGAAATTTTGAGAATTTTGTTTTCCTGGGTGTTGACATAAGCTTTTTTGCCATGGGTAAACATGACATTTTGATGATAATAAACCATTTAATGTGGTGAATTTAATGTCTACTTGAATTATTCTTAATAGGTTGTTGGTTCAAGAAAAACTCAAGAGAGCTAGGGATCCATGAAAAGATCAAGCAAATGTGCTTTATGCCCAAAATACATTGAAGATAATGATGGAGATCAACCCAATGCTTAAAGAATTTGAAGATCAAAGAATTGGGAAAAATATTATTCAGTGAGTGTTAGACTAAATGTAAAGTTATTTTTGGAATAACTTATTTGAAAGCTCAACTCTTGACAAATTAACATATAGGACCATCCTTAGCGTGGACATCATTCACGAGTCCTTACATCATTAACATTATACTATGAAAATCATTGATGGTACATTTATATATATGGTGTTTGCTAAAGTTGAGTTAGTTCAAGCACCAAAAGTGTTAACTGCGTCGAAACTAGGTCGAAGCTGAAAATATTTTTCAGCAAGCTGAAAAATACTTTGGTCTGGCAGCCGACTGCCCATCAAACGGTAGCCGACTGATGAAGGTCGAAGATTTTTATGTTGAGGGTCTCTATGGGGCAGCCGACTGCTCAAAGTGGGAAGTCGACTGATGGGTTTAGATTTTGAGTTCTAACGGCTATTTTTGAACTCCAAAATTACCTAAACATCCCCCCACAACTCCCAAATGGCTATATTGTGTTCCTATGCTATATATATCACATGTATGAGTCAAAAATGTGCAAGAAGAGGGAGAGAAGAGTATGAGTGAAAATCTACCACTTTGGGCAAAATGGTTGAAATTGTTTTTGGATAGAAATCTCTTCTATAGGATTCACCATGAGCATCATTCATATCATCCTCTTGTGATTCTTTATTCATACTTGAGTTGAGCATTTTTGTTTGATTATTTCATCTATAACTCTAAGTATGTGAGGAAGTGAGCTTTGATTTATTCATTTATCTATTGAGAGATAATATTATACCACTCTATCCTAAATTCTTATTCTTTGTGAGTGAAAGACCAAGAATATTTCTTGGCAAGGGTATGACTTATTTAAGCTTTGTAAGGATTTCTCTCTACCTTAAAGAGGGAGGATTAGGCGTGCTCTCCATCGGCAAGAGTGAGCAATGGTTGGCTCTTCACCCGTAAACGAGCAAAGGAAGGTTGGCTCTCCACCTGTAAGAGTGAGCAAGGTAGGCTATTCACCCGTAAGAAGGAGCATATAAGGATTTGCTTTTAACCCGCAAGAAAAGCACGATAGTGGAATCCTTCAGAAGTTTTCTCAAGGCATGGTCGTAGACCAAAGCTTTGGTTGAACCATGTAAAATCTCAGTGTCTTTGGTTTGTATTTTCTCTATCCCTTAACTCTTTACTTTCCAAGCAATTTTCATTTATAATCTTGAGCTTTATATATCAATGCTAAGAAATTGTTTGTGTTTGTGTATTAATGAAGAAGTTAGGAAAATGCATAGTTGAAGTGAATTGTGAACATGGTTAGATATAGTGTAGATGATAATTTATCTACTTCCTTACCTATCTATCTGTAATCTATATGCACACCAAGTGTTTGATAAAATTCATATTCAACACAAATTAGTATAAAATGATGATATGCACCCCAAGTGTTTGACTAAATGCATATTCGATATAAGTTTCTAATTGAGAGGTTATGTGTTAATTCAATGTTTGATAACTTTTCATAAACTCTACAAGACGTTCTTCATGACAAATACTACCTTGCATTAGGTTTCTATAAATGAGGAAAGTGCTATTACATGTGTAATAGAATTGCATACTTGGATGCATGAATTATTTCCTATTCTACTTGAATTTATTAGATATTTAAATTGTGTAACTTATCGATCATGATTCAATCTATGAATTGAGATAAGCACTTAGAAAATCAATCTATTCACTAGGTGTTTGACAATAGCCTAATGAAGTATAATGTTGATAGAATAAAGTCAAACAAAAAATGTCTCAAAGTTTGTTATTGACCCTATTCACCCCACTCTAGGTGTCAATATGTGGGCAACAATTGGTATCAGAGCATCGGCTCTATTCTTGCCTTAGCTGGCTTAGAGTTGACACGTAACAAACTTTTTAGGACTTTCCCTTACGTAAGGCACTTAGAGAATGTTCTTATAAGGGGAAGTGTGTTTAGATGATCTCTAGTGCCTAATGACCTTTGAATATGTACATGTAATAAAACAAATTTTTTGATGATGTTTTGAAATGTTTGAGACATCTAAGTGAAATGTTGTAGTTTATACATTGTATTGACTTGATACTTGTATTAATTGATATATAAGTTTATTTCATGAATATATTCATTTATTGATGAATAATCAATTTTCATGCATCACATACTTTTGAATATCTTGAAATTGCATGAGAAGAGTGACGGATTGGATTAGAGAGAAATTAATTTGAAAATATGACTCTTATGAAAATAACCTTCCATTAAGATTTCAAATGCAAGAAGAATTTTGAATTGAAAGGAAATAACCTTCCATGGTTTTTTAAGGTCTAAAGATTGAATTGAATATGAGAACAAGGGTTTGGTGGGTTTGAAGTGCAGAAGAGAAACATAAACCCTACTTCTAAGAGAGTGTCAGAACTAAGGTTCGGTTAGCTTGAATTGCGGAAGAGAAATAGAAACATTAATTCACGAAAATTTAGAGAACTATGTTTTCGAGGGTTTGAAGTGGTGAAGAGAAACAAAATCCCGAATTCCTAGAGAGTGAGATTGAGGGTTTGGTAGGTTTGGATTAGTGATCAGAAACAGATATCCTATTTACAGTAGGGTTTTAAGGCTTAAAGTTGGAAGAGTGTGAGAACTGTTGTTTTGTAGGTTTTAACAGGTGAACCAAAACTGAAACCCTAACTCACAGTGTGTAAGAACTAGGGTTTGGTTGGGTTTAAATTTGTGAAGTACAATGCAAACCCTAATTCAAGAATGGTTTTGTACGATTTAAAGATGGAAATGAGTATGAGAACTAGGGTTTGGTGGGTTTGAACAAGTCAACAGAAACAAAAACCCTAACTTATAGAGATATCAAGTATTAAGGTTTGATGTGTTTGAAGTGCTGGAGAGAAACAAAAACCCTAATTCAACTAGGGTTTTGTAGGCTTAAAGTTGGAAGAGATTGTGAGAACTATTGTTTGGTAGGATTGAACAGGTGAACAGAAAAATAAACCCTATTTCAAAGTGTTAGAATAGGGTTTGGTGAGTTTAAATTGGTGAAGTAAAAAAGAAACCCTAATTCAACTACGGTTTTGAAGGTTTCAAATTGGAAGAGAGTGTGAGAACTTTGGTTTGGAGGGTTTTAACAGGTGAACAGAAACTAAAACCCTAATTCACCGAGATTGTGAGAAATAGGGTTATGTGGGTTTGAAGCGAGAAGAGAAACATAAACATTGTTTTAGAAGATTTTGAGAACTAGGGTTCGGTTAGTTTCAATTGGAGAAGACAGACAGCAACCCTAATTCTCAAAGAGTTTGAGAATTTGGTTTCCCTGAGTTTGTACTGGTGAAGTGAAAAAACAAACCGAAGTCATAGAGTGTGTGAGAAACATGAACACTAATTTTAGTAGATTGTGAATACTAGGGTTTGGTGAGTTTGTAGTGTATAAGACAAACAGAAACCCTAATTCTAGGAGATTGTGAGAACTTGGGTTCGTTAACCTTGAATTAGGGAAAACAAACAAACACCCTAATTCAAAGAGAGTTTGAGAACTTTGTTTTCGTTAAGTCGTTAAGAGAAACGAAAATCCGAATTCACAGAGTTTGTGAGAATCAGGGTTTGGTGGGTTTGGATTGCTGATGAGAAACAGAAAACGTATTTCAACTATGGATTTGTAGGTTTAATTTGGAAGAGTGTGAGAACTGTTGTTTGGTAGGTTTGAACAGGTGAGTAGAAACAGACATCTTAATTCACATAGTGTGGGATTTAAGGTTTGGTGTTCTTAAATAGGTGAAGAACAACATAAACCATAATTCAACTAGGGTTTGTATGTTTAAAGATGGAAGTGAGTATAAGAACTAAGGTTTGATGGGTTTGAACAAGTGAACAAAAATAAAAACCCTAATTCATAGTGTGAGAACAACGGTTCGGTGGGTTTAATTGGTGAAGTACAACAAAAACCCTAATTCATAGAGTGTGAGAACAACGGTTCGGTGGGTTTAATTGGTGAAGTACAACAAAAACCCTAATTCAATAATAGTTTTGAAAGGTTTAAAGATGGAATTGAGTACGAGAACTAGGGTAAGGTGAATTTGAAAGGTGAACAGAAACAAAAACCCAAATTCACAGAGATTGTGAGAACTAGGGATTGGTGGATTTGGAATGCATAAGAGAAATAGAAACCTTAATTCTTGGAGATTGTGAGAACTAGGGTTCGTTTAGTTTGAATTGGAGAAGAGAAACTTACACCCTAATTCACAGAGACTTTAAGAACGTTGTTTTCGTGTCCTTAAAGTGGTTAAGAGAAACAGAAAGCCAAATTCACACAATTTATGAGAATAAGGGTTGGTGGGTTTGGCTTGCTCATGACAAGTAGAAACCATCTTTCAACTAGAGATTTATAGGTTTAAAGTTGGAAGAGTGTGAGAACTGTTGTTTGGTAGGCTTGAACAGGTGAATAGAAACATAAATCCTAATTCACAAAGTGTGAGATATAAGTTTTGGTGTTCTTAAATAGGTGAAATACAACATAAACCATAATTGAACTAGGGTTCTGAAGGTTTAAAGTTGGATTTGCGTATGAGAACAAAGGTTTGATGGGTTTAGACAGGTGAACAAAAATAAAAACCCTAATTCAAAAAGTGTGAGAACAATGGTTCAGTGGGTTCAATTGGTGATTTACAACAGAAACCCGAATTCAACAATGGTTTTGTAAGATTTAAAGATGGAATTGAGTACAAGAACTAGGGTTTGCTGAATTTGAACAAGTAAACATAAACAAAAACCATAATTCTAGGAGATTGTGAGAACTAGGGTTCGTTTAGTTTGAATTGGAGAAAAGAAACAGACACCCTAATTCGCAGAGAGTTTAAGGACTTGGTTTTCGTGGGTATGAAAAGAGAAACAAAAACCCTAATTCGACAGGGTGTGTTAGAACAAGTATTTGGTGGGTGTTGATTGGTGATGAGAAACGGAAACCATATTTCAACTTGGGTTTTGTAGGTTTATAGTTGGAAGAGTGAGTGAGAACTGTAGTTTGATGGGTTTGAACAAGTGAAGAAAAATAAAAACCCTACTTCATAGAGTGTGAGAACAACGGCTCGGTGGGTTTAATTGGTGAAATACAACAAAAACCCTAATGCAACAATAATTGAACTTGGGTTCTGTAGGCTTAAAGTTGGATTTCAGTATAAGAACAAAGGTTTGATGGGTTTGAACAAGTGAACAAAAATCAAAACCCATTCACGGAGTGTGAGAACTAGGATTCGGTGGGTTTAATTAGTGAAGTAAAAAAGAAACCCTAATTCAATAATGGTTTTGTAAGGTTTAACGAAGGAATTGAGTACAAGAACTAAGGTTTGGTGAATTTGAACAGGTGAACAGAAAAAAAAACCTAATTCACAGAGATTGTTAGAACTAGGGTTTGATGGGTGTGAAGTGCATAAGAGAAACATAAACCCTAATTCTAGGAGATTTTGAGAATAAAGGTTCGTTTAGTTTGAATTGGCGAAGAGAAACAGACACCCTAATTCATAGAGAGTTTGAGGACTTGATTTTTGTGGGTATGAAAAGAGAAACTAAAACCCTAATTCGACTGGGTGTGTTAGAACCAGAATTTGGTTGGTGTGGATTGGTGAGGATAAATTGAAACCCTATTTCAACTTCGGTTTTGTAGGTATAAAGTTGGAAGAGTGTGTAACAACTATAGTTTGGTAGGTTTGAACAAGTGGATAGAAACAGAAACCCGAATTCACAATGTATGAGAACTAGGGTTTAGTGGGTTTAATTTGAGATGTTAAAATAAAAACCCTAATTCAACAATGATTTTGTAAGGTTTAAAGATTGAATTCAGTATGGTAACTAGGGTTTCGTTAATTTGAAGAGGTGAACAAAAACAAATACTGTAATGCACATAGATTATGAGAACTAGGGTTTAGTTGGTTTGAAGTGCATAAGAGAAACATAAACCCTAATTGTAGGAGATTGTGAGAACTAGCGTTTAGTTGAATAGGAGAAAAGAAACAGACACCCTAATTCACAGAGAGTTTGAGAACTTTATTTTCGTGGGCTTGAAGTGGTTAAAAGAAAGAAAAACACGAATTTACAGAGTTTTTGAGAATTAGGGTTCCGTGGGTTTAGATTGCTGATGAGAAACAGAAACCCTATTTCAAGTTGGGATTTATAGGTTTAAAGTTGGAAGAGTGTAAGAACTGTTGTTTGGTAAGTTTTAACAGGTGAATAGAAAAGGACATCCTAATTCACAGTGTGAGATTTAAGGTTTGGTGTTCTTAAATAGGGAAGTACAACATAAACCATAATTCAACTAGGGTTTTGTATGTTTAAAGTTGGAATTGAGTATGAAAACTATTGTTTGATGGGTTTGAGCAAGTGAACAAAAATAAAAACCCTAATTCACAAAGTGTGAGAACAAGGTTTCGGTGGGTTGAATTGGTGAAGTACAATAGAAACCCGAATTCAAAAATAGTTTTGTAAGGTTTATAGATCGAATTGAGTACGAGAACAAGGGTTGTGTGAATTTGATCAAGTGACCAGAAACAAAAATAGTAATTCACAGTGATTGTGAGAACTAGGGTTTGGTGGGTTTGAAGTGGATAAGAGAAACAGAAACCCTAATTCTAGGAGATTGTGAGAACTAGGGTTCGTTTAGTTTAAATTTGAAAAGAGAAACAAACACCCTAATTCACAGAGAGTTTGATGACTTGGTTTTCGCGGGTATGAAAAGAGAAACAAAAACCCTAATTTGACAAGATGTGTGAGAACACAGAATTGGTGGGTGTGGATTGGTTGTAAGTAACGGAAACCTTATTTCAACTTGGGTTTTGTTGGCTTAATGTAGAAAGAGTGTGTAAGAATTGTTGTTTGGTAGGTTTGACCAGGTGAACAGAAACAGTAATCCTAATTCACAGTGTGTGAGAACTAGGGTTTGGTGGGATTAATTGGAGAAGTTAAAACAAAATCCCTAATTCAACAATGGTTTTGTAAGGTTTTAAGATGGAATTCTGTATGGTAAATAGGGTTTGGTGATTTGAAAAGGTGAATAGAAACAAAAACACTAATTCATAGAGATTGTGAGAACTAGGGTTTGGTTGGTTTGAAGTAGATAATTGAAACATAAACCATAATTCTAGGAGATTGTGTGAACTAGGGTTAGGTGGGTTTGAAGTGCATAAGAGAAAAATAAACCCTAATTCTAGGAGATTGTTAGAATTAGCGTTCATTTAAATTAATTTAGGGGAAACAAATAGACGCCCTAATTAACAGAGAGTTTGAAAACTTTATTTTCGTGGGATTGAAGAGGTTAAGAGAAACAAAACCTGAATTGACAGAGTTTGTGAGAATCAGGGTTTGGTTGGTTTAGATTGCTGATGAGAAACAGAAACCCAATTTAAACTAGGGATTTGTTGGTTTAAAGTTGGAATAGTGTGAGAAATGTTATTTGGTAGGATTGAACTGGTGAATAGAAACAGACTACCTAATTCAAAAAGTTTGAAATTTAAGGTTTGGTGTTTTTAAATAGGTGAAGTACAACATAAACAAGAATTCAACTAGGGTTTTGGTGGTTTAAAGTTGGATTTGAGTACGAGAACTAAGGTTTGATGGGTTTGGACAAGTGAATAGAAATAAAATCCCTATTTCACAGAATGTGAGAACTATGGATCGGTGGGTTTAATTGGGGACGTACAACAGAAACCCTAATTCAACAATCGGTTTGTATGGTTTAAAGGTGGAATTGACTACGAGAACTAGGTTTGGTGAATTTGAACAGGTGAACATAAACAAAAAGCATAAATCACAGAGATTGTGAGAACTAGGGTTTAAGGGGATTGAAATGCATAAGAGAAACAGAAACCTTAACTCTAGGAGATTGTGAGAATTAGGGTTCGTTTAGTTTGAATTGGAGGAGAGAAACAGACACCCTAATTCACAGAGTGTTTGAGAACATTGTTTTCGTGGCCTCTAGTGGTGAAGAGAAACAAAAACCCGAATTCACAGAGTTTGTGAGAATAAGGGTTTGGTGGGTTTGGATTGCTGATGAAAAATAGAAACCATATTTCTACTAGAGATTTGTTGGTTTAAAATTGGAGGAGTGTGAGAAATGTAGTTTGGTAGGTTTGAACAGGTGAATAGAAACAGAAATCCTATTTCACAGTGTGTGATTTAACTTTTGGAGTTCTTAAATAGGTGAAATACAACATAAACCAAAATTCAACTAGGGTTCATTAGGTTTAAAGTCGATTTTAGTATGAGAACAACGATTTGATGGGTTTGAACAAGTGAACAAAAATTAAAACTCTAATTCACAAGTGTGAGAACTAGGGTTCGGTGAGTTTAATTGGTGAAGTACAACAGAAACCCTAATTCAACAATGGTTTTGTAAGTTTTAAAGATTGAATTGAGTACGTGAACTAGGGTTTGGTAAATTTGAACAGGTGGACAGACACAAATACCCAAAATCATAAAGATTGTGAGAACTAGGGTTTAATGGGTTTGAAATGCATAAGAGAAACAGAAACCATAACTCTAGGAGATTAAGAGAACTAGGGTTCGTTTAGTTTGAATTGGAGGAAAGAAACATACACCCTAATTGACAGAGAGTTTGAGAACTTTGTTTTCGTGGCCTAGAAGTGGTGAAGAGAAACAAAAACCCGAATTCACAGAGTTTGTGAGAATAAGGGTTTGGTGGGTTTGGATTGCTGATGAAAAATAGAAACCCTATTTCAACTAGAGATTTTTTGGTTTAAAGTTGGAGGAGTGTGAGAACTGTAGTTTGGTAGGTTTGAACAGGTGAATAGAAACAAAAATCCTAATTCAAAGTGTGTGATTTAACTTTTGGTGTTCTTAAATAGGTGAAATACAACATAGACAAAAATTCAACTAGGGTTCTATATGTTTAAAGTCGATTTTAGTATGAGAACAACGATTTGATGGGTTTGAACACGTCAACAAAAATAAAAACTCTAATTCACAAAGTGTGAGAACTAGTGTTCGGTGAGTTTAATTGGTGAAGTACAACAGAAACCCTAATTAACCAATGGTTTGTACGTTTTAAAGATTGAATTGAGTACGAGAAATAGGGTTTGGTAAATTTGAACAGGTGGACAGATACAAATACCCAAATTCATAAAGATTGTGAGAACTAGGGTTTAATGGGTTTGAAAATGCATAAGAGAAACACAAACCATAACTCTAGGAGATTAAAAGAACTAGGGTTCATTTTGTTTGAATTGGAGGAGAGAAACAGACACCCTAATTGACAGAGAGTTTGAGAACTATGTTTTCGTGGTCTAGAAGTGGTGAAGAGAAACAAAAACCCGAATTCACAGAGTTTGTGAGAATAAGGGTTTGGTGCGTTTGGATTGCTAATGAAAAATAGAAACCCTATTTCAACTAGAGATTTGTTGATTTAAAGTTGGAGGAGTGTGAGAACTGTAGTTTGGTAGGTTTGAACAGGTGAATAGAAACAGAAATCCTAATTCATAGTGTGTGATTTAACTTTTAGTGTTCTTAAATAGGTGAAATACAACATAGACCAAAATTCAACTAGGGTTCTATAGGTTTAAAGTCGATTTTAGTATGAGAACAACGATTTGATGAGTTTGAACACGTGAACAAAAATAAAAACTCTAATTCACAAAGTGTGAGAACTAGGGTTCGGTGAGTTTAAAATGTGAAGTACAATAAAAACCCTAATTCAACAATGGTTTTGTAAGTTTTAAAGATTGAATTGAGTACGTGAAATAAGGTTTGGTAAATTTGAACAGATGGACATACACAAATACCCAAATTCATTAAGATTGTGAGAACTAGGGTTTAATGGGTTTGAAATGCATAAGAGAAACACAAACCATAACTCTAGGAGATTAACAGAACTAGGGTTCGTTTAGTTTGAATTGGAGGAGAGAAACAAACACCCTAATTGAAAGAGAGTTTGAGAACTTTGTTTTCGTGGCCTAGAAGTGTTGAAGAGAAACAAAAACCCGAATTCACAGAGTTTGTGAGAATAAGGGTTTGGTGGGTTTGGATTGCTGATGAAGAATAGAAACCCTATTTCAACTCGAGATTTTTTGGTTTAAAGTTGGAGGAGTGTGAGAACTGTAGTTTGGTAGGTTTGAACAGGTGAATAGAAACGGAAATCCTAATTCAGAGTGAGTGATTTAACTTTTGGTGTTCTTAATTAGGTGAAATACAACATAAACCAAAATTCAAATAGGGTTCTGTACGTTTAAAGTCGATTTTAGTATGAGAACAATGAATTGATGGGTTTGTACAGGTGAACAAAAATAAAAACTCTAATTCACAAAGTGTGAGAACTAGGGCTCGATAAGTTTAATTGGTGAAGTACAACAGAAACCCTAATTCAACAATGGTTTGGTAAGTTTTAAAGATGGAATTGACTACGTGAAATAGGGTTTGGTAAATTTGAACAGGTGGACAAAAACAAATACCCAAATTCATAAAGATTGTGAGAACTAGGGTTTGGTGGGTTTGAAATGCATCAGGGAAACATAAACCTTAACTCTAGCAGATTATGAGAATTCGGGTTCGTTTAGTTTGAATTGGAGGAGAGAAACAGACACCATAATTCACAGAGAGTTTGAGAACTTTGTTTTCGTGGCCTATAAGTGGTGAAGAGAAACAAAAACCCGAATTCACAGAGTTTGTGAGAATAAGTGTTTGGTGGGTTTGGATTGTTGATGAAAAATAGAAACCTTATTTCAACAAGAGATTTGTTGGTTTAAAGTTGGATGAGTTTGAGAACTGTAGTTTGCTATGTTTGAAAAGGCGAATAGAAACAGAAATCCTTATTCACAGTGTGTGATTTAACTTTTGGTGTTCTTAAATAGGTGAAATACAAAATAAACCAAAATTCAACTAGGGTTCTATATGTTTGAAGTCGATTTTATTATGAGAACAACTATTTGATGGGTTTGAACAGGTGAACAAAAATAAAAACTCTAATTCACAAAGTGAGAGAACTAGGGTTCGGTGAGTTTAATTGGTGAAGTACAACAGAAATCCTAATTCAACAATGGTTTTGTAAGTTTTAAAGATTGAATTGCGTACGTGGACTAGGGTTTTGTAAATTTGAACAAGTGGACAGAAACAAATACCCAAATTCATAAAGATTGTGAGAACTAGGGTTTGGTGGGTTTGAAAAGCATCAGAAAAATAGTAACCCTACTTCTAGGAGATTAAGATAACTAGGGTTCGTTTAGTTTGAATTGGAGATGAGAAACAGACACCCTAATTCACAGAGAGTTTGAGAACTCTGTTTTCGTGGCCTAGAAGTTGTGAAGAGAAACAAAAACCCGAATTCACAGAGTTTGTGAGAATAAAGGTTTGGTGGGTTGGATTGCTGATGAAAAATAGAAACCCTATTTCAACTAGAGATTTGTTGGTTTAAAGTTGGAAGAGTGTGAGAACTGTAGTTTGGTAGGTTTGAACAGGTGATTAGAAACAGAAATCCTAATTCACAGTTTGTGATTTAACTTTTGGTGTTCTTAAATAGGTGAAATACAACATAAACCAAAATTCAACTAGGGTTCTATAGTTTTAAAATCGATTTTAGTATGAGAACAACGATTTGATGGGTTTGAACAGGTGACCAAAAATAAAAACTCTAACTCAAAGTGTGAGAACTAGGGTTCGGTGAGTTTAATTGGTGAAGTACAACAGAAACGCTAATTAAACAATGGTTTTCTAAGTTTTAAAGTTGGAATTGAGTACGTGAACTAGGGTTTGGTAAATTTGAACAGGTGGACATAAACAAATATCCAAATTCATAAAGATTGTGAGAACTAGGATTTGGTGGGTTTGAAATGCATCAGAAATATAGTAACCCTACTTCTAGGATATTAAGAGAACTAGGGTTGGTTTAGTTTGAATTGGAGAAGAGAAACAAACACCCTAATTCACAGAGAGCTTGAGAACTTTGTTTTCGTGGCCTAGAAGTGGTAAAGAGAAACAAAAACCCGAATTCACAGTGTTTGTGAGAAGAAGGGTTTAGTGGGTTTGGATTGCTGATGAAAAATAGAAACCCTTTTGAACTAGAGATTTGTAGGTTTCAATCTGGAAGAGTGTGAGAAGTGTTGTTTGGTAGGTTTGAACAAGTGAATAGAAACATAAATCCTAATTCACATAGAGTGAGATTTAAGTTTAGGTGTTCCTAAATAGGTGCAATACGACATAAACCATAATTGAACTTGGAATCTGTAGGCTTAAAGTTAGATTTCAGTATTAGAACAAAGGGGGTTTGAACAATTGAACAAAAATAAAAACCCATTCATGGAGTGTGAGAACTTGGATTCAGTGGGATTAATTGGTGAAGTGAAAAAGAAACCCTAATTCAATAATGGTTTTGTAAGGTTTAAAGAAGGAATTGAGTACAAGAACTAAGGTTTGGTGAATTTGAACAGGTGAACAGAAATAAAAACCTAATTCACAGAGATTGTGAAAACTAGGGTTTGATGAGTGTCAAGTGTATAAGAGAAACATAAACCCTAGTTCGAGGAGATTTTGAGAACTAGGGTTCGTTTACTTTGAATTGGCGAAGAGAAACAAACACCCTAATTCATAGAGAGTTTGAGGACTTGATTTTTATGGGTATGAAAAGAGAAACGAAAACCCTAATTCGACTCTGTGTATTAGAACCAGAATTTGGTTGGTGTGCATTGGTGAGGTGAAATTGAATCCCTATTTCAACTTGGTTTTTGTAGGTTTAAAGTTGGAAGAGTGTCTTAGAACTATAGTTTGGTAGGTTTGAAAAGTGGATATAAACAGAAACTTGAATTCACGGTGTATGAGAAGTAGGGTTTGCTGGGTTTAATTTGAGATGTTAAAATAAAAACCCTAATTCAACAATGATTTTGTAAGGTTTAAAGATGGAATTTTGTATGGTAAATAGAGTTTCATTAATTTGAAGAGGTTAACAAAAAGAAATTCTCTAATTCACATAGATTGTGAGAACTAGGGTTTAGTTGGTTTGACGTGCATAAGAGAAACAAAAAAAAAAAGAGAAACAAAACCCCTAATTCTAGGAGATTGTGAGAACTAGGGTTTCGTGAGTTTGAAGTGCATATAAGAAACATAAACTATAATTCAAGAAGATTATAAGAACTTGGGTTCGTTTACTTTGAATTGGAGAAAAGAAACAACACCCTAATTCACAGAGAGTTTGAAAACTTTGTTTTCGTGGGCTTGAAGTGATTAAAAGAAATCAAAACCCGAATTTACAGAGTTTTTAAGAATCGGGGTTCGGTGGGATTGGATTGCTGATGAGAAATAGAAACCCAATTTCATCTAGGGATTTGTTGGTTTAAAGTTGGAAGAGTGTGAGAACTGTTATTTGGTAGGTTTGAACAGGTGAATTGAAACAGACATCCTAATTCAAAAAGTTTGAGATTTAAGGTTTGGTGTTCTTAAATAGGGGAAGTACAACATAAACCATAATTCAACTAGGGTTTTGTATGTTTAAAGTTGGAATTGAGTATGAAAACTAAGGTTTGATGGGTTTGAACAAGTGAACAAAAATTAAAACCCTAATTCACAGAGTGTCAGAACAAGGTTTCGGTGGGTTGAATTGGTGAAGTACAATAGAAACCCTAATTCAACAATAGTTTTGTAAGGTTTACAGATGGAATTGAGTACGAGAACAAGGGTTGTTCGAATTTGAACAAGTGACCAGAAACAAAAACAATAATTCACAGAGATTGTGAAAACTAGGGTTTGGTGGGTTTAAAGTGGATAACAGAAATAGAAACCCTAATTCTAGGAGGTTGTGAGAACTAGGGTTCGTTTAGTTTGAATTTCGGAAGAGAAACAGACAACCTAATTCACAGAGAGTTTGATGACTACGTATTCGAGGGTATGAAAAGAGAAACAAATACCCTAATTTGACAGGGTGTGTGAGAACACGGATTTAGTGGGTGTGGATTGGTTGTGAGTAACAGAAGCCTTATTTCAACTTGGGTTTTGTAGGTTTAAAGTAGAAAGAGTGTGTAAGAATTGTTGTTTGGTAGGTTTGACAAGGCGAACAGAAACAGAAACCCTAATTCACAGTGTGTGAGAACTAGGGTTTGGTGGGATTAATTGGAGAAGTTAAAACAAAAACCCTAATTCAACAATGGTTTTGTAAGGTTCTAAGATGGAATTCAGTATGGTAACTAGGGTTTGGTGATTTGAAAAGGTGAACAAAAACAAAAACTCTAAGTCATAGAGATTGTGAGAACTAGGTTTGTTTGGTTTGAAGTACATAAGAGAAACAGAAACCATAATTCTAGGAGATTGTGCAAACTAGGGTTAGGTGGGTTTGAAGTGCATAAGAGAAAAATAAACCCTAATTCTAGGAGATTGTGAGAACTAGGGTTCATTTAAATTGAATTGGGGAAAAGAAATATACACCCTAATTGACAAAGAGTTTGAAAATTTTGTTTTCATGGGCTTGAAGTGGTTAAGAGAAACAAAAACCGAATTCACAGAGTTTGTCAGAATCAGGGTTTGGATGCTATGGATTCCTGATGAGAAACAGAAACCCAATTTCAGCTAGGGATTTGTTGGTTTAAAATTGGAAGAGTGTGAGAACTGTTATTTGGTAGGATTGAACTGTTGAATAGAAACAAATATCCTAATTGAAAAATTTTGAGATTTAAGGTTTGGTGTTTTTAAATAGGTGAAGTACAACATAAACCACAATTCAACTAGGGTTTTGTAGATTTAAAGTTGGATTTGAGTACGAGAACTAGGGTTTGATGGGTTTGGACAAGTGAATAGAAATAAAATCCCTCTTTCACAGAACGTGAGAACTAGGGTTCGGTGGGTTTAATTTGGGACGTACATCTGAAACACTAAGTCAACAATCGGTTTGTAAGGTTTAAAGGTGGAATTGAGTACGAGTACTAGGTTTGGTGAATTTGAACAGGTGAACAGAAACAAAAATCCTAATTTACAAAGATTGTGAAAACTAGGGTTTAATGGGTTTGAAATGCATAAGAGAAACAAAAACCTTAATTCTAGAAGATTGTGAGAATTATGGTTCGTTTAGTTTGAATTGGAAGAGAGAAATAGACATGCTAATTCACAGAGAGTTTGAGAACTTTATTTTCGTGGCCTTGAACTGGTGAAGAGAAACAAAAACCCGAATTCACAGAGTTTGTGAGAAAAAGGGTTTTGGTGGGTTTGGATTGCTGATGAGAAACAAAAACACTATTTCAACATGGGATTTGTAGGTTTAAAGTTGGAAAAGTGTGAGAACTGTTGTTTGATAGGTTTGAACAAGTGAATAGCAATAGACATCCCTATTCATAGAGTGTGAGATTTAAGGTTTGGTGTTCTTAAATAGGTGAAGAACAATATAAACCATAATTCAACAACGTTCTATAGGTTTAAAGATGGAATTGAGTACTAGAACTAGGGTTTGGTGAATATGAACAGGTGAACAGAACCAAAAACCGTAATTCACAGAGATTGTGAGAACTTTGGTTTGAAGTGCAAAAAAGAAACATAAACCCTAATTCTATGAGATTGTGAGAACTAGGGTTCCTTTAGCTTGAATTGTAGAAGAGAAACAGACACCCTAATTTACAGAGAGTTTGAGGACTTGGTTTTCATGGGTATGAATAAAAAACCAATATTTGACAGGGTGTATTAGAACAAGGATTTGGTGGGTGAGGATTGGTGATGAGAAACAGAAACCCTATTTTAAATTGGGTTTTGTTGGTTTGAAGTTGGAAGAGTGTCTGAGAACTATTGTTTTATTGGTTTGAACAAGTGAATATAAACAGAAACCTGAATTCACAGTGTTTGACAACTAGGTCTCGGTGGGTTTAATTGGGGAAGTTAAAACAAAAACCCTAATTCAACAACGGTTTATTAAGGTTTAAATATAGAATTCAGTATGGGAACTAGGGTTTGGTGAATTTGAAGAGTTAAACAGAAACAAATACTCTAATTCACAGAGATTGTGAGAACTATGGTTCAGTTGGTTTGAAGTGCATAAGCGAAACCAAAACCCTAATTCTAGGAGATTATGATAACTAGGGTTTGGTGAATTTGAAGAGGTGAACTGAAACAAATACTCTAATTCACAGAGATTGTGAGAACTAGGGTTCCGTAACTTTGAAATGCATAAGAGAGACAAACCCTAATTCTAAGAGATTGTCAGAACTTTGGTTCATTTAGTTTGAATTAGAGAAAAGAAACAAGAACCTTAATTCACACAGAGTTTGTTAACTTTATTTTTGTGGGCTTGAAGTGGTTAAGAGAAACAAAATCCCGAATTCACACAGTTTATCAGAGTCGGGGTATGGTTGGTTTAGATTGTTGATGAAAAACAAAAACCATATTTCAACTAGGGATTTGTAGGGTTTAGTTTGAAGAGTGTGAGAATTGTTGTTTCGTACGTTTAAACAGGTGAATAGAAACAGACATCCTAATTCACATAGTGTGAGATTTAAGGTTTGGTATTTTTAAATAGGTGAAGTACAACATAAACCTTAATTAAACTAGGGTTTGGTAGGTTTAAAGTTGGAATGAAGTATGAGAAGTAAGGTTTGATGGGTTTGAACAAGTCAACAAAAATAAAAACCTAATTAACAAAGTGTGAGAACTAGGGTTCGGTGAGTTTAATTTGTGAAGTACTATCGAAACCCTAATTCAACAATAGTTTTGTAAGCTTTAAAGATGGAATTTGAGTACGAGAACTAAGGTTTGGTTAATATGAACGGGTGAACATAACCAAAAACCCTAATTCACAGAGATTGTGAGAACTAGGGATTGGGGAGTTTTAAATGCATAAGAGAAAACAAAACCTTAATTCTTAGAGATTGTGAGAATTCGGGTTCGTTTAGTTCAAATTGGATAAGAGAAACAGACACCCTAATTCGCAGCGAATTTGAGAACTTTGTATTCGTGGGCTTTAAATGGTTAAGAGAAACAAAAACTCGAATTCACAGAGTTTGTGACAATAAGGGTTTGGTGGGTTTGGATTACTGATGACAAATAGAAACCCTATTTCAACTAGAGATTTGTAGGTTTAAAGTTGGAAGAGTGTGAGAACTGTTGTTTGGTAGGTTTGAACAGTTGAATAGAAACATAAATCCTAATTCACAAAGTGTGAGATTTAAGTTTTGTTGTTCTTAAATAGGTCAAATACAACATAAACCATAATTAAACTAGGGTTCTATAGGTTTAAAGTTGGATTTGAGTATGAGAACAAAGGTTTGATGGGATTCAAGAGGTGAACAAAAATAAAAACCCTAATTCAAAGAGTGTGACAACTAGGGTTCGGTGGGTTCTATTGGTAAAGTACAACGGAAACCCTAATTCAAAAATGGATTTATAAGGTTTAATGTTGGAATTGAATACGAGAACAGGGGTTTGGTGAATTTGAACAGATCAACATAAACAAAAACCCAAATTCATAGAGATTCTGAGGACTAGGGTTTGGTGGGTTTGAAATGCATAAGAGAAACATAAACCTTAATTCTAGGAGATTGTGAGAACTAGGGTTCGTTTAGTTTGGATTTGAGAAGAGAAGAAGACACCCTAATTCACGAAGATTTGAAGGACTAGGTTTTGGTGGGTAGGAAAAGAGAAATAAAAACCTTAATTCGATAGGGTGTGTTAGAACCATGATTTGGTGGGTGTTGATTGGTGATGAGAAACGGAACCCCTGTTTCAACTTGGGTTTTGTAGGTTATTAGTTGGAAGAGTGAGTGAGAACTCTAGTTTGGTAGGTTAGAACAAGTCAATAGAAACAGAAACCCGAATTCACAGTGTGTGAGTATTAGGGTTTGGTGGGTTTAATTGGAGAGGTAAAAATAAAAACACTAATTCAATAATGGTTTTGTAAGGTTTAAAGATGGAATTCTGTATGGGAACTAGGGTTTGGTGAATTTGAAGAGGTGAACAGAAACAAACACTTTAATTCACAGAGATTGTGAGAACTAGGGTTTGTTTGGTTTGAAGTGCATAAGAGAAATAGAAACCCTAATTCTAGGAGATTGTGAGAACTAGGGTTTGGTGAGTTTGAAGTGCATATGAGAAACATAAGCCTTAATTCTAGAAGATTGGGAGAACTTGGGTTCATTTAGTTTCAATTGGAGAAAAGAAACAGACACCCTAATTCACAGAGAGTTCGAGAACTTTGTTTTCGTGGGCTTGAAATGGTTAAGAGAAACAAAAACCCGAATTCACATATTTTATGACAATCAGGGTTTGGTGGGTTTTGATTGCTGATGGGAAACAAATATCCTATTTCAATAAGGGATTTGTAGGTTTAAGTTGGAAGAGTGTAAGAACTGTTGTTTGGTAGCTTTGTACAAGTGAACAGAAACAGACATCCTAATTCACATATTGTGAAATTTAAGGTTTGGTGTTCTTAAATAGGCGAAGTACAACATAAACCATAATTCAACTAGGGTTTTGTATGTTTAAAGATGGAAGTCAGTATGAGAACTAAGGTTTGATGGGTTTGAACAAGTGAACAAAAATAAAAACCCTATTTCATAGAGTGTGAGAACAATGGTTCAGTGGGTTTAACTGGTGAAGTATAACAAAAACCCTAATTCAACAATAGTTTTGTAAGGTTTAAAGATGGAATTGAGTACGAGAACTAGGGTATGGTGACTTTGAACAAGTGAAAAGAAACAAAAACCCAAATTCACAGAGATTGTAAGAACTAGGGATTGGATGGTTTGAAATGCATAAGAGAAACTGAAAGCTTAATTCTTACAGATTGTGAGAACTAGGGTTTATTTAGTTTGAATTGAAGAAGAGAAACCGACACCCTAATTCATAGAGAGTTAGAGAACTTTGTTTTCGTTGGCTTTAAGTGTTTAGGAGAAACAAAAACCCGAATTCACAACATTAGTGAGAATAAGGGTTTGGTGGGTTTGGATTGCTGATGACAAATAGAAACCCTATTTCGACTAGATATTTGTTGGATTAAAGTTGGTAGAGTGTGAGAACTGTTGTTTCGTAGGTTTGAACAGGTGAATAGAAACTTAAATCCTAATTCACAGAGTGTGAGATTTAGTTTTGGTGTTCTTAAATAGGTGAAATACAACATAAACTATAATTGAACTAGGGTTCTGTAGGATTAAAGTTCGATTTGAATACGAAAAATGATGTTTGATGGATTTGAACAGGTGAACTAAAATAAAAAGCCTAATTCACAGAATGTGACAACTAGGGTTCAGTGGGTTTTGACGTGTCTAGAAATGTGTTCCACGTTACAATACCCAAGTATAGGTAGTCAAGTTATAATATAGTCTTGGTGAGTCCAAGTGTCGAACCTCAGGGAGAGTCGGAAAGATGTATGAAAAATGAATTTTATTTTTGTCCTTGAATTGATTTGATTGATTGATTTTGGTTGTTTTCTTGAATTAAATTAAATACTAAGGCATTGGAAATTCCTTTACAATGTCGAAACCAAGTGTACCACATATCCAAATAAGTAATAAAAATTAACCAATACAATCATCATATGTTAATTATATTTGCATGGCAAGAAAGGGGTCGCTTGGTAGGATAATCCATACTAACAACGCAACTCTCCAAATCATGCCTATAAGCAATAAATAATTAACATACTAAATGAATTATATAAGTTAACTAATAGAATCATTATATATTCATTATAAATGCTATGACAAGAAAGTGGTCGCTAATGAAGCAACTCTACAAATCATGCCTATATTAGCAATAATAATAAACATACTAATGATCTAGTAAATCCCATTAAATAAGTAGTATTATTAATTGTATATGAATCATAAGAATTGTGAACTATAAAGATGTAATTACATTCAAAGTATTCATTATACCTATGTAAGATCATAAGAAATCAAGAACACCACATAAAGTGGGTTGAGCATTACTTATATCATTGTATGGCATAATGAATCTTAGATGTAATTACCTAAGTGTATTCATTGATTCAAAGAACTCAATATACATGGCATAAAGAGGCAAAGAATCATTGAATACAAATTATTAGATTCATATATTATCAATAATACTAACCTTGAAGCATTAAATACTTGGATATGCAAACACTTGGTTCTTCATTTTAAATTCATTCCCTAGCCTTAGCTAGAGAATTACTCTTCCATTACAAATATATAAATCACTATGTTTCTCTTCACTCCTATTCCTCCTCTTACAAATGAAAGACTACCTCTATTTATAGGGAAAATATGGAATCAAATGACAACTAGAAAAGAGAAATTGGATTTCTTTTTGTTTGAATATTCATTACTTTCCACCCCATTGTCTTCTTTTCACATGTGCCTTTGTTTCTTGACATGGATCAGATTTACTCTTGTAAAATCATAATCCAATGAATGTGGTAAATCTTCAAGAAGATGTAAAATTCGCATCACCCTTTGGTAAACCCGAACCCGCATTGAATTCTGCACAATTCTGCAGTTTTGAACCTGACTTGCAACTGCCATAACGCCTTCATTTCAAATCGAAATAAGGTCATTCTTGTGCTCAAATTGAAGGTCTCTGAATTACCTTTCCAATGGTACCAATGCCATTTCCAGAATCAAAACACAGAATTATTTATAGGCATTTAACTAAAGGGTGGTCAGGATGAATATATTTCATGCATAGTTGATGACCCAATTTGCATGGAATTGATTGAATTCTTCATGAAGACCTAGAAAATAAGATAAACACAAAAATATCATAAAACTTGAATAAAAGATATCACTATAGAACTAAAAGATGTAAATTAAGGGGTTTAAATATATAATATTTGACACTTATCAACACCCCCAAACTTACATATTACTAGTCCCTAGTAATACCAACATAAATTAAAAAGAGTAAAATTAAAATTGATAAGTCTTTTAAACCCCTAGGCATCCTTAGTAGGACGAGTGAAGTCTCGTGAGGGTTTAACAGAAATGATACCCACAAACAACCTTTTTTATTTATTTTTTATTTTTTATTATTATTATTTTTTATTCTTCATTCTTGTATGCTCATGAAATCAAATACACATTAATCATGTAATGTTATGATGTCGTTAGAATAGAATGCATACAAATTATCCCCACTCGCTCATAAATAACAGTTTTCATGAATTAAATTTAAAAGAATGATCCCCACAGTGGTGAAATAAACTTGCTAATTTCTACATCCGATCCACATAGTTTCTCGTGTTTTTGTGAACATTCTCTATAGTAGACTAATCTCCCTTGTTCTAATTCATTGATCAAGTTTTGCCATGACACAACTTCAAAATCACTTTTGCATTTTTATCCCTTTTTGTCTTTCTAAGTCTCCGGACTTTCCAGCGAGGATTTTTTAATCCCAACCAACTGGGCCCGAGCTTCTTCCATGGGATTTATGCTCATTAGTTTTCTCCCCTTTTTACGCGAACAATGATATTGGTGATACCAAGGGCCGGTTACTCAGATCGAAGAACTACTTTTTGCATTTTTATTTTATTTTTCCAGATTTTTCCCCTTATCATTGAAACAAAACTATTTTTTCAACTACATAGTCAAAGATCAATTAATCGTCCCATAGAGAATCTGTGCAAGTGCTTATAGGTCAAAACTATCTTTCTCGGTTTCAATTTCACTCATCTATTCACCCATGTGAACCACATCTTAAAAATCAATTTAATCAAACTATTACGTACTCATGAGTGGGGTAATTGTATACAACTATCTTCCTAGTCATAACATGTTCACAAATTAACTTATACTTGACCTAAATCACATATTTCGAATGAAGAACTTAATAAAATTTTCAAATTTTGTTTTTTTTTTTTTTTTTTTTTTTTTTTTAACACATCACAAATTGAAAAAAAATGAAAACAAAATAAAAACTAAATACAATCACCCAAAATAATAATACAAAATAAAAACAAAATATAATCACCTTACCCCCAAACTTGAAATGGACATTGTCCTCAATGTATAAAGAGATTGTAAGGTTGAAATCTTACCTATTCTGTGATGAGAAAAGAGGAAACAAATCTGCAAAACAAAACAATATATATACACACACTCTAAAGAACAACCAATGTTTTTAGACATAGGTTGGGTCTTCTAAAGACATGGATTCTTTTAGAGTTGGAATTTCAAAGAATGACTTCAATCATTGTCCATTAACTTTAAAAACAAAACCATTACTTGGATCCTCCACATCCACGGTGCCATATGGATACACATGTTTGATTAAAAAGGGACCTTTCCATTTTGATTTTAGTTTTCCGGGAAAAAGATGTAAACGAGAATCATATACAAGAACTTTTTGCCCAATTTGAAAATCTTTTCTCAAAATCTTTTTCTCATGAAATGTTTTCGCCCTTTCCTTATATATCTTGGCATTGTCATATGCATCCCTCCTTAATTCCTCCAGTTCGTCGAGTTGCAATTTTCGATTTTCACCTGCCTTAATAAAATCAAAGTTCATTATTTTAGCTGCCCAAAAAGATTTATGTTCTAATTCTACAGGCAAATGACAACTCTTACCATAAACTAGCCGATAGGGAGACATTCCAAGATTGGTTTTAAAAGCAGTACGGTAAGCCCAAAGTGCATCATTTAAACGTAATGACCAATCTTTACGATTTGGATTTACCGTTTTTTCTAAAATTTGTTTTATCTCCCTATTAGCCAATTCGGCTTGTCCATTTGTTTGAGGATGGTAGGCAGTCGAAACTTTGTGTGTAACACCATATTTTTGCATGAGTTTCTCAATTGTACGATTGCAAAAGTGCAACCCTCTATCACTAATGATTGCTTTAGGAATGCCAAACCTTGCAAGGATATTTTCTTTTAAGAATTTCACAACAGTTTTGTGAGTATTATCCTTGCAAGCTTTAGCTTCCACCCATTTTGAAACATAATCAACTGCAAGTAAAATATACTAATTACCAGATGAGGATGGGAATGGTCCCATGAAATCGATGCCCCAACAGTCAAATATCTCAAGGATTAAGATTGGGTTCAATGGCATCATGTTTCGTCTCGTAATTCCCCCTAGCATTTGACATCTTGGGCAGGCTTTGCAAAAGTTGTGGGTGTCTCTGAAAATGGAAGGCCAATAAAGTCCGCATTGAAGAATTTTTGCGGTTGTTTTCTTTGAAGAAAAATGACCTCCACAAGCCTCATTATGACAGAAAGACATCACACTTTCAATTTCTTCATCTGGGATGCATCGTCGAATGATTTGATCGGCGCCATACTTGTAAAGGTATGGTTCGTCCCAGTAGAACCTTTTAGCTTCTTGGACAAATCGCCTCCGATCTTGAGCACACCATGATATTGGCATCTTACCTGAAACAAGATAATTCACAATATCAGCATACCAAGGTACAGATGAAATAGAAAATAAATTCTCATCTGGAAATGAATCTTTAATAGGACAGGGTTCTAAAGATTCATTAAAAGTAAGGCGGGACAAATGGTCTGCCACCACATTTTCTACTCCCTTTTTGTCTTTGATGTGGATGTTGAATTCTTGAAGTAGAAGGATCCATCTCAACAGTCTGGGCTTAGAATCTTTCTTTGTAAGAAGATACTTAAGTGCAGCATGATCGGTGAAAACAACAATTGGGGAACCAATTAGGTATGACCTGAATTTGTCAAGTGCAAATACTATAGCAAGAAGCTCTTTTTCTGTGGTGGTGTAGTTCATTTGAGCATCATTGAGCGTTCTACTTGCATAATATATAACACATGGTTTCTTTTCCTTTCTTTGGCCAAGTACCGCCCCCACAGCATAGTCACTAGCATCACACATTAGCTCAAATGGTAGGCTCCAATCCGGTGATTGCATAATGGGTGTAGTAGTGAGCATTTCTTTGAGTTTGACAAAGGCTTTATCACATTTTTCATTCCACTCAAATGGTGTATCTTTGGCTAGAAGGTTGCATAAGGGTTTTGCAATAAGACTAAAATCCTTAATAAACCTCCTATAGAAACCAGCATGCCCAAGAAATGATCGGATGTCTTTTACCGTTTTTGGAATTGGCAATTTGGTAATGACATCAATTTTGGCTTTGTCTACCTCAATTCCTTCTGATGATATAATATGACCCAACACAATTCCACGTGTCACCATGAAGTGACATTTCTCCCAATTGAGTACTAAATTCTTTTCCACGCACCTGCACAAGACTTTCTCAAGATTTGTAAGACATTTATCAAATGAGGATCCATAAACAGTAAAATCATCCATAAAAATTTCAAGACCACGTTCCACCATGTCACTAAAAATGCTAAGCATACACCTTTGAAAAGTGGCTGGTGCATTGCACAAACCAAAGGGCATTCTTCTATATGCAAATGTTCCAAAAGGACATGTGAAAGTGGTCTTTTCTTGATCCTCTAAATCAATTTCAATTTGATTATACCCCGAGTAGCCATCTAAGAAACAGTAAAAACTATGACCTGCTACCCTTTCAAGCATTTGATCTAGGAATGGCAAGGGAAAATGATCTTTCCGGGTCACAGAATTTAGTTTCCTATAGTCAATGCACATTCGCCACCCTGAAGTGACTCTTTGGGGTATAAGTTCATTATGCTCATTTCTTACTACAGTTAATCCAGATTTCTTGGGTACTACTTGTGTAGGACTTACCCATTTACTATCTGAGATTGGGTAGATGATTTTTGCATCAAGTAATTTTAAAACTTCATTTCTTACAACCTCTTGCAAATGTGCATTTAATCTTCTTTGAGGTTGCCTTGTTGCTTTAGCCTCTTCCTCGAGATAAATTTTGTGTGTACAAACCAAAGGGCTTATACCTTGGAGGTCGGCTAAAGTCCACCCAATTGCCTTTTTATATTTTTCAAGAATTTTAATCATTCTTACCTCTTGCTTACCATCGAGTTTGGATGAAATTACCACGGGGTAAGTATTGTTTCTTCCCAAAAAGGCATACTTCAAGTCACTCGGTAATGGCTTGAGTTCCAAGTTTTGCTCTTCTCTTGTGATGACAATATCTTCATGTACCATGTGTATCCCCATTGCAATCTTCTGTTCCTGTGGATCATCAAGTAATGAGTCAATGTTGTGTAAATAAGTATTAGATTCATTTAAACATTTTTTTAATGGATCTAATACAAAAGACTTTTCAAAATATTCTTCCACAACTGTTTCAATGAAGTTAACCCCCTCGACTTCTTCCTCATTATACTCCTTATGTTGATTACTTAAGGAGAAAACATTAAGTTCAAGAGTCATATTCCCAAAAGTTAATTTCACAATTCCATTTTTGCAATTGATGACAGCATTTGAGGTTGCAAGAAATGGTCTTCCCAAAATCACTGGAATTTGACTCGAGGGGTTGGACACTGGTTGGGTGTCGAGCACAATGAAATCCACAGGAAAATAAAATTTATCCACCTGAACAAGAACATCTTCCACAACTCCTCTAGGGACTTTCACTGAACGGTCAGCTAGTTGTAATGTCACATTAGTTGCCTTAAGTTCCCCCAAACCCAATTGTTCATATACCGAAAATGGAAGTAAGTTTACACTTGCTCCAAGATCAAGCAACGCTCTTTTTATATGACAATTCCCAATGATACAAGAGATTGTGGGACAACCAGGATCTTTGAATTTTAAAGGTCTCTTGTTTTGTAAAATGGAACTTACTTGTTCAGTCATAAAAGCCTTTTTTCTTACATTCATCTTCCTCTTCGTTGTGCACATGTCTTTTAAAAATTTCGCATAAGAAGGGATTTGCTTGATAGCATCAAGCAATGGAATGTTGACTTTTACTTGCTTAAAGACTTCAAGAATTTCAGCATTGGAACTTGCCGACAAAGATTGATTTAATCTTTGTGGGAATGGAACAGTGACACTATTTTTGATTTTTTCAATTTCCTCATTTTCTTGCTCATTCTCGCTCTTTTTCTCAGCTTCCTTTGAAGGTTCCAATTCCTCGGGCTTTTGGGCCTTTGAAATAGTTTTATCAACCACCTTTCCACTTCTTAAGATAGAGATTGACTTGGCATGTTCCATGTTGACTTGGGAAGGTTCTCCACTTTGGACCATAAATTGGCCTTGTGGATTAGGAAGAGGTTGGGCAGGAAATTTACCTTTTTCTTGGGGTGAAAGCATGGGGGTTAATTTTGATATGTGAGACCTTATATCATCAATGGCTCGGTCAGTCTTTTGCATGTGTTGCATGAATTGGTTGGTACACTGCACAATTTGGTCAAACTTTTGATCATTTTTTTGAATGAATTGTGCAAGAATATCTTCCAAATCTCTTTTGGGAGGTGGAACATAAGGAGCTTGTGGCCTTGGTTGGGGTTGACTTTGTTGAAAATTAGAATTATTCCAACTAAAGTTGGGGTGATTCCGCCATTCTCTATTGTAAGTCTCAGAGTAAGGAGAATTCTGTGGTTTTTTGAAAGTATTGAATGCATTGACTTCGACCGGAGCATTAAGGACTTCCTTAAATGCAGGGATTGTCGGACATTCATTTGTCAAATGTCCAAGTTCATCACAAATTCCACACACTACTTCTCCTATTGCATTAACCCCATTCACATTTTTGGACTCTAAGGCTTCCAATTTCTTAGTTAAATGCATTACTCTTGCTCCTAAATCATCATCACTTTTTAAATGATAAATTCCACCCCTTCCCGGAAGTTTAGTTCTTTCATCAAGATGACAAGTGTCCCAAGTTTGGGCACTTTCGGCTATTTGGTCAAAAAACAAAAAGGCTTCCTCGGGATCTTTGTTTAAAAAGTCTCCATTACACATGGTTTCGACAAATTGGCGCAAATGAGCCGGTAGAGATTCATAAAAGAAACTCACTATACTCCAATTTTCATACCCATGATGTGGACAAGCATTTAAAAGTTCTTTGGAACGCTCCCAACATTCATAAAAAGTTTCATTATTTTTGGGAGAAAATTTTGAAATTTGTCGTCTCAAAGCATTAGTTCTATGAACCGGAAAAAACTTTTTCAAAAATTCCGCTTGTAAGTCTTGCCATGATCTAATGGAGCGAGGCCTTTGTGCATTTAACCAAATTTTGCCTTTGTCTTTTAAAGAAAAGGGAAACAATTTAAGCCTTACAACTTCTTCAGTAGTCCCCCGATCTCGGAAAGTAGAACATACCTCTTCGAATTCTTTTAGATGAAGATAAGGGTTTTCAGATTCCATACCATGAAAGCTAGGTAATAATTGAATCATACCTGGCTTGAAGGAAAAAGTATTGGCATGAAGAGGAAGAATAATACATGATGGTGCAGTGCTTCGCGGTGGTTGGAGATAATCCCTCATAGTTCGGACATGAGGACCGGGAGGAACTTCCACTCCTCTTGGGATTTGATGTTCTTCATTATCTCCATGCACACTTTGATCGTCCTCCATTGAACACGATGATCCTGAATACAAAGGATTACAAAAAGATGTACCCACTACAAAATTTCTTTCAACACGTCCTACAGAATTTCGTGTCCAAACAATCATAAACAAAATGAAAAAAATAAAAGAAAATAAATTTAGTACAAAACTGAAATTTCTTCTTTCGCCATCTCCCCGGCAACGGCGCCAAAAACTTGACGTGTCTAGAAATGTGTTCCACGTTACAATACCCAAGTATAGGTAGTCAAGTTATAATATAGTCTTGGTGAGTCCAAGTGTCGAACCTCAGGGAGAGTCGGAAAGATGTATGAAAAATGAATTTTATTTTTGTCCTTGAATTGATTTGATTGATTGATTTTGGTTGTTTTCTTGAATTAAATTAAATACTAAGGCATTGGAAATTCCTTTACAATGTCGAAACCAAGTGTACCACATATCCAAATAAGTAATAAAAATTAACCAATACAATCATCATATGTTAATTATATTTGCATGGCAAGAAAGGGGTCGCTTGGTAGGATAATCCATACTAACAACGCAACTATCCAAATCATGCCTATAAGTAATAAATAATTAACATACTAAATGAATTATATAAGTTAACTAATAGAATCATTATATATTCATTATAAATGCTATGACAAGAAAGTGGTCGCTAATGAAGCAACTCTACAAATCATGCATATATTAGCAATAATAATAAACATACTAATGATCTAGTAAATCCCATTAAATAAGTAGTATTATTAATTGTATATGAATCATAAGAATTGTGAACTATAAAGATGTAATTACATTCAAAGTATTCATTATACCTATGTAAGATCATAAGAAATCAAGAACACCACATAAAGTGGGTTGAGCATTACTTATATCATTGTATGGCATAATGAATCTTAGATGTAATTACCTAAGTGTATTCATTGATTCAAAGAACTCAATATACATGGCATAAAGAGGCAAAGAATCATTGAATACAAATTATTAGATTCATATATTATCAATAATACTAACCTTGAAGCATTAAATACTTGGATATGCAAACACTTGGTTCTTCATTTTAAATTCATTCCCTAGCCTTAGCTAGAGAATTACTCTTCCATTACAAATATATAAATCACTATGTTTCTCTTCACTCCTATTCCTCCTCTTACAAATGAAAGACTACCTCTATTTATAGGGAAAATATGGAATCAAATGACAACTAGAAAAGAGAAATTGGATTTCTTTTTGTTTGAATATTCATTACTTTCCACCCCATTGTCTTCTTTTCACATGTGCCTTTGTTTCTTGACATGGATCAGATTTACTCTTGTAAAATCATAATCCAATGAATGTGGTAAATCTTCAAGAAGATGTAAAATTCGCATCACCCTTTGGTAAACCCGAACCCGCATTGAATTCTGCACAATTCTGCAGTTTTGAACCTGACTTGCAACTGCCATAACGCCTTCATTTCAAATCGAAATAAGGTCATTCTTGTGCTCAAATTGAAGGTCTCTGAATTACCTTTCCAATGGTACCAATGCCATTTCCAGAATCAAAACACAGAATTATTTATAGGCATTTAACTAAAGGGTGGTCAGGATGAATATATTTCATGCATAGTTGATGACCCAATTTGCATGGAATTGATTGAATTCTTCATGAAGACCTAGAAAATAAGATAAACACAAAAATATCATAAAACTTGAATAAAAGATATCACTATAGAACTAAAAGATGTAAATTAAGGGGTTTAAATATATAATATTTGACACTTATCAGGTTTAATTGGTGAAGTACAAATGAAACCCTGATTCAATAATGGTTTTGTAAGGTTTAAAGATGGAATTGAGTACGCGAACTAAGGTTAAAAAAACAAAAACCCTAATTCACAGAGATTGTGAGAACTAGAGTTTGATGGGTTTGAAGTGAAAAGAGAAACATAAACCCTAATTATAGGCGATTATGAGGACTAGGGTTCGTTTAGTTTGAATTGCAAAAGAGAAACACACACCCTAATTCATATTGAGTTTGAGGACTTGGTTTTCGTGGGTATGAAAAGAGAAACAAAAACCCTAATTCGACAGGTTGTGTTAGAACCAGGATTTGGTGGGTGATTATTGGTGATGAGAAACGGAAATCCTATTTCAACTTTGATTTTGTAGGTTTAAAGTTGGAAGAGTGTGTGAGAACTGTTGTTTGGTAGGTTTGAACAAGTGAATAGAAACAGAAACCCGAATTCACAGTGTGTGAGAACTAGGGTTCTGCGGGTTTAATTGGAGAAGTTAAAAGAAAAACCCTTATTCAACAATGGTTTTGTAAAGTTTAAAGATGGAATTTAGTATGGGAACTAGGGTTTTGTGAATTTGAAGAGGTTAACAAAAACAATACTCTAATTCACGGAGAATATGATAACTAGGGTTTGGTTGGTTTGAAGGGCATATGAAAAACAGAAACCCTAATTCTAGGAGATTGTTAGAACTAGGGTTTGGTGAATTTTAAGTGCTTAAGTGAAACAGAAGCACGAATTTTAAAAGATTGTGATAACTTGGGTTCATTTAGTTTCAATTGGAGAATAAAAACTAACACCCTAATTAAAAGAGAGTTTGAGAACTTTGTTTTTGTTGCCTTGAAGTGGTTTAGAGAAAAAAAAACCCGAATTCACAGAGTTTGTGAGAATCAGAGTTTGGTGGGTTTTCACTACTGATGAGAAATAGAAATCCTATTTCAACTATGGAATTATAGGTTTATGTTAGAAGAGTGTGAGATTTTTGTTTGGTTGGTTTGAACAAGTAAATAGAAATAGACATCCTAATTCACATAGTGTGAGATTTAAGGTTTCGTGTTCTTAAATAGTTCAAGTACAACATAAAAAATAATTTAAATAGGGTTTTGTATGTTCAAAGTTGGAATTGAGTACAAAGTGTGAGAACTAGGGTTCGGTGGGTTTAATAGGTGAAGTACAACAGAAACCCTAATTCAACAATGGTTTTGTAAGTTTTAATGATGGAATTGAGTACGTGAACTAGGGTTTGGTAAATTTCAACAGGTGGACAGAAACAACTACCAAAATTCATAAAGATTATGAGAACTAGGGTTTCGTGGGTTTGAAATGCATTAGAAAAATTGTAACCCTATTTCTAGAAATTAAGAGAACTAGGGTTCGTTTAGTTCAAATTGGAGACGAGAAACAGACATCCTAATTCACAGAGATTTTGAGGACATAGTTTTCTTGGGTATAAAAACAGAAATAAAAACCTAAATTCGACAGAGTGTGTGAGAACGAGGATTTGGTTGTGTTGATTGGTGATGAGAAATGGAAGCAAAATTTAGACTTGGGTTTTGTAGGATTAAAGTTGAAAGAGTGTATAAGAACTGTTGTTTGGTAGGTTTAAACAGGTGAACAGAAACAGAAACACAAATTCACAGTGTTTGAGAACTAGGGTTTTGTTGGTTTAATTGGAGAAGTTAAAACAAAAACCCTAATTCAACAATGGTTTTGTAAGGTTTAAAGACAGAATTCAGTATGGGAACTAGGGTTTGGTGAATTTGAAGAGGTGAACAGAAACAAAAACTCTAATTCAAAGAGACTGTTAGAACTAAGGTTTGGTTGGTTGGAAATGCATAAGAGAAAAAGAAACCCTAATTCTAAGAGATTGTGAGAACTAGGGTTTAGTTCGTTTGAAGTGCATATGAAAAACATAAACCCTAATTCTAGGAGATTGTGAGAACTTGGATTTGTTTAGCTTTAATTGGAGAAAAGTAACAGACACCCTAATTCACCGAGCGTTTGAAAATTTTGTTTCTGTGGGCTTGAAGTGGTTAAGATAAAAAAAAAACCGAATTCAAAGAGTTTGTGAGAATTAGGGTTTGGTGGGTTTCAGGGTTTGAACAAGTGAATAGAAATAAACATCCCTATTCACAGAGTGTGAGATTTAAGGTTTTGTGTTCTTAAATAGGTGAAGAACAATATAAACCGTAATTCAACTGCGTTTTATAGGTTTAAAGATGGAATTGAGTACGAGAACTAGGGTTTGGTGAATTTGAACAAGTGAACAAAACCAAAAACCCTAATTCATAGAGATTGTGAGAACATGGGTTTGAACTGCAATAGAGAAACATAAACCCTAATTCTAGGAGATTGTGAGAACTAGGGTTCGTTTAGTTTGAATTGGAGAAGACAAATAGACACCCTAATTTACAGAGAGTTTGAGGACTTGGTTTTCGTGGGTATGAAAAGATAAACAAAAACCCAAATTTCACAAGGTGTATTAGAACAAGGATTTTATGGGTGAGGATTGGTGATGACAAGGTCTGAGAACTGTTGTTTGGTTGGTTTGAACAAGTGAATATAAATAGAAACCTGAATTCACAGTGTGTGACAACTAGGGTTCGGTGGGTTTAATTGGGGAAGTTAAAAAAAAAACCCTAATTCAACAATGGTTTTTTAATGTTTAAAGATTGAATTCAGTATGGGAACTAGGGTTTGGTGAATTTGAAGAGGTGAATAGAAACAAATACTCTAACTCACAGAGATTGTGAGAACTATGGTTCGGTTACTTTGAAATGCATAAGAGAGACAGAAATCCTAATTCTAAGAGATTGTCAGAACTTTGGTTCATTTAGTTTGAATTAGAGAAAAGAAACAAGCACCTTAATTCACAAAGAGTTTGTTAACTTTATTTTCGGGGGCTTGAAGTGGTTAAGAGAAATAAAAACCTGAATTCACAGAGTTTATCAGAGTTAGGGTATGGTTGGTTTGGATTGCTGATGAGAAACTGAAACCCTATTTCAACTAGGGATTTATAGTTTTAAAGTTGGAAGATTGTGAGAACTTTTAATTGGTAGGTTTAAACAGGTGAATAGAAATAGACACCCTTATTTAGAGAGTGTGAGACTTAAGGTTTGGTGTTCTTAAATCGGTGAACGATAACATAAATCATAATTCAACTAGGGTTCTGTAGGTTTGAAGTGGGATTTGAGTATGAGAACAAAGGTTTCATGGGTTTGAACCAGTGAACAAAAATAAAACTGTAATTCAACAATGGATTGAAAGGTTTAAAGATGGAATTAAATACGAGAACTAGGGTTTAGTGAATTTGAACAGGTGAATAAAAACAATAACCCTAATTCACAGAGATAATCAGAACTAAGGTTTTGTTGCTTTGAAATGCATAAGAGAAACAGAATCCTGAATTCTAGGGGATTACGAGAACTAGAGTTCGTTTAGTTTAAATTGGAGAAGGGAAACAAACACCCTAATTCAAAGAGAGTTTGAGAACACTATTTTCGTAGGTTTGAATTGGTGAAGAGAAACAAAAACCCTAATTCACAGATAATGTGAGAACTAGGGTTTGGTGGGTTTAAAATGCATAAGAGAAACAAAAACCCTAATTTTTCGAGATTGTAAGAAGTAGGGATCGTTTAGTTTGAATTGGAGAAGAGAAACAGACACCCTAATTCACAGAGAGTTTGAGAACTTGGTTTACGTGGATATGAAAAGAGAAAAAAAAACCGTAGTTCATTGAGAGTATGAGAACAAGGGTTTGGTGGGTTTGAAATGCATAAGAAAAGTTGAAACCTTAATTCTATGAGATTATGATAACTAGGGTTCGTTTATTTTGAATTGGAGAAGAGAAACATACATCCTAATTCATAGAGAGTTTGAGGACTTGGTTTTCGTGGGTATAAAAAGAGAAACAAAAACACTAATTCGACCGGGTGTATGAGAACGACGATTTGGTCGGTGTTGATTGGTGAATGAGAAAGAGAAACCCTATTTCAACTTGGGTTTTCTAGGTTTAAAGTTGAAAGAGTATGTGAGAAATATTGTTTGGTAGGTTTAACCAGATGAACAGAAACAAAAATCCTAATTCACAATCTGTGAGAACTAGGGTTTTGTGGGTTTAATTGGGAGAAGTTAAAACAAAAACCCTAATTCAACAATGGTTTTGTAAGGTTTAAAGATGGAATTCCGTATGGGAACTAGGGTTCTTTGAATTTGAAGACGTGAACAGAAACAAAAACTCTAATTCATAGAGATTGTGAGAACTAAGGTTTGGTTGGTTTGAAGTGCATAAGAAAAACAGAAACCCTAATTCTAAGAGATTGTGAGAACTAGGGTTCGTTTAGTTTGAATTGGAGAAAAGAAACAGACACCCTAATTCACTGAGAGTTTGGGAACTTTGTTTTTGTGGGCTTGAAGTGGTTGAAAGAAGCAAAAACCTGAATTCACAGAGTTTGTGAGAATCAGGGTTTGGTGGATTTGGATTGCTGATGAGAAACATAACTGTTGTGAGATTTCAATTGTTGAATAGAAACAGACATCCCAATTCACAGAGTGTGAGATTTAAGGTTTGGTGTTCTTAAATAGGTGAAATACAACATAAACCATAATTCAACTAGGGTTTTGTTGGTTTCAAGTTACATTTGACTACGAGAACTAAGGTTTGAACAAGTGAACAAAAATAAAAACCCTAATTCACGGAGTGTGAGAACTAGGGTTCGATGGGTTTAATTTGTGAAGTACAACAAAAACCTGAATTCAACAATAGTTTTTTAAAGTTTAAATGTGGAATTAAGTACGAGAACTAGGGTTTTTTTAATTTCAATAGTTGAACAGAAACAAATACCCTAATTCACAAAGATTGTTTGGACTAGGGTTTGGTGGATTTGAAATGCATAAGAGAAACTGAAACCCTAATTATAGGAGATTGTGAGAACTAGGGTTCGTTAAGTTTGAATTAGAGAAGAGATACATACACCTTAATTCCCAGAGAGTTTGATGACTTGGTATTTGAGGGTATGAAAAGAGAAACAAAAACCCTAATTTGACAGGGTGTGTAAGAACACGGATTTGGTGGGTGTGGATTGGTTGTGAGACATACCGTTTTTTGGGTACGAAATGCATAAGAGAAAAAGAAACCCTAATTCAGAGAGAGTTTGAGGATTTCGTTTTCGTGGATATAAAAATAGAAAAAAACCCTAATTCACAGAGATTGTGAGAACTAGGGTTTCGTGGGTTTGAAATGCATAAGAGAAACATAAACGCTATTTCTAGGAGATTGTGAGAACAAGGGTTCCTTTAGTTTGAATTGGATAAGAGAAACAGACACCCTAATTCACAGACAGGTAGAGAACTTTGTTTTCATGGGCTTGGAGTGATGAACAGAAATAAAAACCAAAATTCATGAAGTCTGTGAGAATAAAGATTTGGTGTGTTTGGATTGCTGGTGAGAAATAGAAACCCTATTTCAACTAGAGATTTGTAGGTTTAAAGTTGGAAGAGTGTGAGAATTGTTGTTTGGTAGGTTTGCACAGGTGAATTGATACAGAAATCCTAATTCACCGAGTGTGAGATTTATGTTTTGGTCTTTTTAAATAGGTGAAATACAACATAAACAATAATTTAACTATGGGTCTGTAGGTTTAAAGTTGGATTGGAGTATGAGAAGAAAGGTTTGATGGGTTTGAACAAGTGTACAAAAATAAAAACCCTAATTCACAGACTGTGAGAACTAGGGTTCGGTGAATTTGAACAGTTGAACAGAAACAAAAACCCTAATTCACAGACATTGTGATAACTAGGGTTTGTGGGTTTAAAGTGCATAAGAGAAACTGAAACCTTAATTCTAGGAGATTGTGAGAACTAGGGTTTGTTTATTTTTAATTGGAGAAGAGAAACAAACACACTAATTCACATAGAGTTTGAGAACTTTGTTTTCATGGGCTTGAAGTGGTGAACAATGTAGGTTTAAAGTTGGATTTGAGTATTAGAACGAAGGTTTGATGGGTTTGAAGAAGTAAACAAAAATAAAAACCCTAATTCACAAAGTGTGAGAGCTAGGGTTTGGTGGGTTTAATTGGGGAAGTACTACAGAAACCCTGATTCAACAATGGTTTTATAAGGTTTAAAGATAGAATTGAGTAAAAGAACTAGGGTTTGGTGAAATTTCACAAGTGAAAAGAAACAAAAACCCTAATTCACAGAGATTGTGAGAACTAGGGTTTGTTTAGTTTGAATTGGAGAAGAGAAATAGACACCCTAATTCAAAAAGAGTTTGAGAACTTGGTTTTTGTGGATATAAAAAGAGAAACAAAAACCTTAATTCGACATGGTGTGTGAGAACTGGGATTTGGTGGGTGTGGATAGGTGATGAGAAACGAAAACTCAATTTCAACTTGGGTTTTACAGGTCTAAAGTTGGAAGAGTGAGTAAGAACTATTGTTTGGCCGATTTTAACAGGTGAACAGAAATAGAAACTCTATTTCACTGTGTGTGAGAACTAGGATTTCGTGGGTTTACCTTGAGAAGTTTAAACAAAAATCCTAATTCAGTAATGGTTTTGTAAGGTTTAAAGATGGAATTAAGTTCGGAACTAGGTTTTGCTGAATTTGAAGAGCTGAACATAAACAAAAACTCTAATTCACAGAGATTGTGAAAAATAGGGTTTGGTTGGTTTGAAGTGCAAAAGAGAAACAGAAACCCTAATTCTAGGACATTGTGAGAACTAGGGTTTGGTGGGTTCGAAGTGCATAAGAGAAACAAAAACTCTAATTCTAGGTTATTTTGAGGACTAGGGTTCGTTTAGTTTGAAAAGGAGATGAGAAACAGACACCCTAATTCACAGAGAGATTGAAGACTTGGCTTTCGTGGGTATGAAAAGAGAAACAAAAGCCCTAATTCGACAGTGTGTGAGAACCCGGATTTTGTGGATGGGGGATGGTGATGAGAAACGAAAACCCTATTTCAACTAGGGTTTTGTAGGTTTAAAGTAGGAAGAGTGTGTGAGAACTGTTGTTTGGTAGGTTTGAACAAGTGAATAGAAACAGATATCCTAATTCACAGTGTGTAAGATTTAAGGTTTGGTGTTCTTAAATAGGTGAAGTCCAACATAAACCATAATTCAATAGGGTTTTATGGGTTTAAAGTAGGATTTGATTATGAGAACTAGGGTTTGATGGGTTGGAACTAGTGAACAAAAATAAAAACCATAACTCACAAAGTGTGAGAACTAGGGTTCGGTGGGTTTAATTGGCGAAGTATAACATAAACCCTAACTGAACAATAGTTGAGTAAGGTTTAAATATCGAATTGAGTACGAGAACTATGGTTTGGTGAATTTGAACAACTGAATAGAAACAAAAACCCTAATTCTATGAGATTGTGAGAACTACGGTTTGGTGGGATTGAAATGCATAAGAGAAACAGAAACACTTATTCTAGGAGATTGTGAGAACTAGGGTTTGTTTAGTTTGATTTGGAGAAGATAAACAAACACCCTAATTCACAGAGAGTTTGAGAACTTTGTTTTCTGGGGTTGAAGTGGTGAAAAGAAACTAAAACCCAAATTGACAGAATTTCCGAGAATAAGGGTTTGGTGGGGTTGGATTGTTGATGATAAATAGAAACCCTATTTTAACTAGGGATTTGTAGGTTTAAAGATGGAAGAGTGTGAGAACTGTTGTTTAATAGGTTTGAACAGGTGTATAGAAATAGAAATCCTAAATGAAGAGTATGAGATTTAAGTTTTGGTGTTCTTAAATAGGTAAAGTACAACGTAAACCATAATTCAACTAAGGTTTTTTAGGTTTAAATTTTGATTTGAGTAAAAGAACTAGGGTTTAATGGATTTGAACATGTGAACAAAAATAAAAACCATAATTCTGTGTGTATGAGACCTAGGGTTCGGTGTGCTTAATTGGTAAGGACAATTGGAGCCCTTATTCTATACTAGTTTTGTAAGGTTTAAAGATGGAATTCAGTATGAGAACTAGGGTTTAGTAAATTTGAACAGGTCAACAGAAACAAAATCCCTAATTCACAGAGATTGTGAGAGCTAGGGTTTGATGGGTTTGAAATGCATAAGAAAAATAGAAACTCTAATTCTAGGGGATTGTGAGAACTAGGGTTTGGTGGGTTTGAAGTGCATAAAAGAAACAGAAGCCCTGATTCTAGGAGATTGAGAGAACGATATTTCGTTTAGTTTCAGTTGGAGAAGAAAAATAGACACCCTAATTCACAAAGAGTTTGAGGACATTATTTTCGTGGGTTTCATGTGGTGAAGAGAAATAAAAACTGAGTTAACAAAGTTAATGAGAATAAGGGTTTGGTGGGTTTGGATTGCTGATGAGAAAGAGAAACCCTATTTCAACTAGAGATTTGTAGGTTTAAGGTTGGAATAGTGTGAGAACTATTGTTTAGTAGGTTGGAACAGGTGAATAGTAACAGAAATCCTAATTCACAGTGTGAGATTGATGTTTTGGTGTTCTTAAATAGGTAAAGTAAAACATAAACTATAATTAAACTAGGATTTTGTAGGTTTAAATTTGGATTTGAGTATGAGAACTAGGGTTTGATGGGTTTGGACTGGTGAACAAAAAGAAAAACCCTAATTCAGTGTGTTTGAGAACTAGGGTATGGTGTGTTTTATTGGTGTAGTACAAGAATAGTTTTGTAAGGTTTAAACATGGAATTTAGTATGAGAACTAGGGTTTGGTGAATTTGAACGGATGAACAGAAACAAAAATCCAAATTCACGGAGATTATGAAAACTAGGGTTTGGTGGGTTTGAAGTGCATAAGAGAAACAGAAACCCTAATTCTAGGAGATTGTGAGAACTAGGGTTCGTTTAGTTGGCATTGGACTAAAGAAACTGACACCCTAATTTGGGGACTTGGTTTTCATGGCTTTGAAAAAAGAAACAAAAACACTAATTCGATAGGTTGTGTTAAAACCAGGATTTGGCGGGTGTGGATTGGTGATGAGAATCGAAAACCTTATTTCAACTTGCATTTTATAGGTTAAAAATTCGAAGAGTGTGTGAGAACTGTTGTTTGATAGGTTTAAACAGGTGAACAGAAACAGAAACCGTAATTCACAGAGTTTCGGAACTTGGGTTTGGTGTGTTTGAAGAGGTGAACAGAACCAAAAACCCTAATTCAACAATGGTTATCTAAGGTTTAACGATAGAATTGAGTATGGGAACTAGGGTTTAGTGAATTTGAAGAGGAGAACATAACCAAAAACCTTAATTCACAGAGATTGTGAGAACTAGGGTTTGGTGGGTTTGAAGTGCAGAAGAGAAACAGAAACCCTAATTCTAGGAGATTGTGACAACTAGGGTCTGGTGGGTTTGAAATACATAAGAGAAACAGAAACCCTAATTCTAGGAAATTGAGAGAACTATGGTTTGTTTCGTATAAATTGGAGAAGAGAAACAGACACCCTAATTCACAAAGACTTTGGGGATTTCGTTTTCGTGGGTTTCAAGTGGTGAAGAAAAACTAAAACCCGAATTAACAAAGTTTTTAAGAATCATGGTTTGAATTGTTAATGACAAACAGAAACCTGAATTAACAGAGTTTTTGGGAATCAGGGTTTCGATTGCTGATGAGAAACAAAAACCTATTTCCATTAGAGATATGTAGGTTTAAAGTTGGGAGAGTGTGAGAACTGTTGTTTTGTAGGTTTGAACAGGTGAATAGAAATAGAAATTCTAACTCACAGATTGTGAGATTTAAGTTTTGGTGTTCTTAAATAGGTAAAGTACAATATAAACCATAATTCAACTAGGGTTTTGTAGGTTTAAATTTGGATTTGAGTATGAGAACCAGGGTTTGATGGGTTTGGACTGGTGAACAAAAAGAAAAACCCTAATTCAGTGTGTTTGAGAACTAGGGTATGGTGTGTTTTATTGGTGTAGTACAAGAATAGTTTTGTAAGGTTTAAACATGGAATTTAGTATGAGAACTAGGGTTTGGTGAATTTGAACGGATGAACAGAAACAAAAATCCAAATTCACGGAGATTATGAAAACTAGGGTTTGGTGGGTTTGAAGTGCATAAGAGAAACAGAAACCCTAATTCTAGGAGATTGTGAGAACTAGGGTTCGTTTAGTTGGCATTGGACTAAAGAAACTGACACCCTAATTTGGGGACTTGGTTTTCATGGCTTTGAAAAAAGAAACAAAAACACTAATTCGATAGGTTGTGTTAAAACCAGGATTTGGCGGGTGTGGATTGGTGATGAGAATCGAAAACCTTATTTCAACTTGCATTTTATAGGTTAAAAATTCGAAGAGTGTGTGAGAACTGTTGTTTGATAGGTTTAAACAGGTGAACAGAAACAGAAACCGTAATTCACAGAGTTTCGGAACTTGGGTTTGGTGTGTTTGAAGAGGTGAACAGAACCAAAAACCCTAATTCAACAATGGTTATCTAAGGTTTAACGATAGAATTGAGTATGGGAACTAGGGTTTAGTGAATTTGAAGAGGAGAACATAACCAAAAACCTTAATTCACAGAGATTGTGAGAACTAGGGTTTGGTGGGTTTGAAGTGCAGAAGAGAAACAGAAACCCTAATTCTAGGAGATTGTGACAACTAGGGTCTGGTGGGTTTGAAATACATAAGAGAAACAGAAACCCTAATTCTAGGAAATTGAGAGAACTATGGTTTGTTTCGTATAAATTGGAGAAGAGAAACAGACACCCTAATTCACAAAGACTTTGGGGATTTCGTTTTCGTGGGTTTCAAGTGGTGAAGAAAAACTAAAACCCGAATTAACAAAGTTTTTAAGAATCATGGTTTGAATTGTTAATGACAAACAGAAACCTGAATTAACAGAGTTTTTGGGAATCAGGGTTTCGATTGCTGATGAGAAACAAAAACCTATTTCCATTAGAGATATGTAGGTTTAAAGTTGGGAGAGTGTGAGAACTGTTGTTTTGTAGGTTTGAACAGGTGAATAGAAATAGAAATTCTAACTCACAGATTGTGAGATTTAAGTTTTGGTGTTCTTAAATAGGTAAAGTACAATATAAACCATAATTCAACTAGGGTTTTGTAGGTTTAAATTTGGATTTGAGTATGAGAACCAGGGTTTGATGGGTTTGAACAGGTGAACAAAAATAAAAGCCCTAATTCACAGTGCATGAGAACTAGGGTTCGGTTTGTTTAATTTGTGAAGTACAAGAGAAACCCTTATTCAACAATGGTTTGGTAAGGTTTAAAGACGGAATTGAATACGATAACTTGCGTTTGGTGAATTTGAAAAGGTGAACAAAAACAAAAATCCTAATTCACAGAGATTGTAAGAACTAGGCTTTGGTGGGTTTGAAGTGCAAAGAGAAACTGAAACTCTAATTCTAGGAGATTATGAGAGCTAGGGTTCGTTTAGTTTGAATTGGAGAAAAATAATTGACACCCTAATTCACAGAGAGTTTGAGGATTTTGTTTTCGTGGGTTTGATAGAGAAACAAAAACCCTAATTTGACAGGGTGTGTTAGAACTAGGATTAGGTGGGTGTGGATAACTGGTGACAATCGGAAACCCTATTTCAACTTGTGTGAGAACTGTTGTTTGGTAAGTTTGAACAGGTGAACAGAAATAGAAACCCTAATTCACAGTTTCCGACAACTAGGGTTTGGTTGGTTTAATTGGAGAATTTAAAACAAAAACCCTAATTCAAAAGTTGTTTTGTATGGTTTAAAGATGGAATTGAGTATGGGAACTAGGGTTCGGTGAATTTGAAGAGGTGAACTCAACCAAAAACCTTAATTCACAGAGATTGTGAGAACTAGGATTTGGTGGGGTTGAAGTGCATAAGAGAAACAAAAACCCTAATTCTAGGAGATTGTGAGAACTAGGGTTTTGTGGGTTTGAAGTGCATAAGAGAAACATAAACCTAATTCTAGGAGGTTGAGAGAACTATGGTTTGTTGAGTTTTAATTGGGGAAGAAAAACAGAATCCGTAATTCACAATGAGTTTGAGGACTTCGTTTTTGTGGGTTTCAAGTGGTGAAGAGAAACAAAAACCCGAATTCATAGACTTTGTGAGAATAAGGGTTTGGGGGGTTTGGATTGTTGATGAGAAACAAAAACCCTATTTCAACTAGGGATTTGTTGGTTTAAAGTTGTAAGAGTGTGAGAACTGTTGTTTAATAGGTTTAAACAGGTGAATAGAAACAAAAATCATAATTCAAAGATTATGAGATTTAAGTTTTGGTGTTCTTAAATAGGTAAAGTACAACATAAGCCTTAATTAAACTAGGGATTTGAGTATGAATACTAGGGTTTGATGGGTTTGAACAGGTGAACAAAAATAAAAACCCTAATTCACAGTGTGTGAGAACTTGGGTTCGGTGTGTTTAATGTGTGAAGTACAAGAGATACCCTTATTCAACAATAGTTTAGTAAGGTTTAAAGACAGAATTGCATACCAGAACTTGGGTTTGGTGAATTTGAAAATGTGAACAGAAACAGAACCCCGAATTTACAGAGATTGTAAGAACTTGGTTTTGGTGGGTTTGAAGTGCATAAGAGAAAGAGAAACCCTAATTCTAGGAGATTGTGAGTGCTAGGGTTTGTTTAGTTTGAATTGGAGAAAAACAAATGACACCCTAATTCACAAAGAGTTTGAATTGTTTAGTTTGAATTGGAGAAAAACAAATGACACCCTAATTCATAAAGAGATCAATTTGATATTAATTGATCTCTGAAGGAAGCCTTAGCGGTGTATTAGATGACTTATATTTTGACTGATATGCTCACATCTAAATACTCTAGAGAATTTAGTTTTGTATGTATGATTATTTGGTGAAGCCAGACCTTTATCCCTATGTCTATGTCAAGATCTTCTAGTTCTAGATCCCTCATTTCACCTTCTTCTTCTTCTCGCATTGAATATTTATATGAGTATGACTACCTTGATGAATCAAGCAAAGTCCCTGTCACCGACCTTCCTATGGTTAATCCTTACACAGCTTTTGCTAAACCAACCAATACAGTCAAGAAGACCGTTACCCGTTTGTTCTAAACCCCTCGCCCTTCTTCAGTAAAAGAATATCTGCAAGCTTCTCGATTCGACCAATGTTTCATTCCTGCTACTGAATAGGAACAATTATTTCCCCTCGAGTTACCTTCTGACCTTCCTAGCCAGTGGCAACAACAAGGTTTCACACATCTCCATTTCGGAGCTGTTCGCCTTGCTATCTCTTTTCATGGTCGAAAAAGTCTCCCTGTCACCTCTCGTATTGCTCTGGTTGATACCAGATTTAACCACTATCAGCATGCCTGCATAGCAACTGTCCAAACTACCTTAAATGCTGGCACGGTAGTGTTCACTTTTTTCCCAAACTTCAACATGCCCTTAGCAGATCCACATTTGTTTAGTGCCTTGAAAGTCCAGATCCAGATTGGTGGCGCCTCCACTGTCTCTACCACCTATGCTGCTACCCTCCACTATCAGATGGCATACCGACTGCAAAATCATGCCATGGATATGTACTTACCATCCTCTGCCTCCAATGATGCGCTCCTGCTCGACATAAACACCACCCATCAAACAACTTGTTCCCATATTCCCAAGTCGCTCTCCAGACCCGAGCTTCTTAAGTTGCTCCCAAAATCATGGGTTACAGCTTATGAGAAAACACATCAACACCCGAAACCAGTTCAGTCCACCAATCCTACTTTCACTACCAAACCTGATGGCTCCGTTGAGATCTCTTTTCCCAAGCCAGATACTCCTTCTCCAAGTTCCCTTCCTATATTTTCATCACGTCTCCCCGAGATTAACATGATATCTCCTTCAGCTTTTCAGAATCAAATTCCAATCAGTTTTTTCCAATCCTCTGGAGACCCAGTCTATTTTTTCCAAGACCATGTCACTGGATACAAGTTTTTTGATATTGTGATTGTGATGATTGTCTATATGACTTTGAGGATGAGCCCAAAAGAAAGAAAAAGTCATCTCAGCAACGTTTAAAGGAAAGATATGAAAATGGTGATCCCACTGTAGACCTTCTTGGTGAACCCTCTGGAAAATTTGATTTTTATGTTACCTATGGTAAATCCAGAACACCACAACCTAAGCCTTCTCCTTCAATTTGTAAACCACCCTATAAACCATGCACTCCAAAACCATCACTACCACCGACTCAACCTGCATCTATTCCCTGCTACATGTTTTCTCCTTCCTCATCCTGGACGGAAACAGACTTTCCTCCTCTTTCCTACCATGATCCTCAAGAAAAAACAACTCATCACCACAAGATCCTAGACCCTCATGTCATCCACTCAGACGGATCTACCAAATCTGTCACCACCACCGAAGCGGCTATCAATTGGCAATCTGCCAATGCCTTGGCCCAGAACAAAATCTTACAAAGGATTTCACACTCTCAACAGTCTTTGGAAAACACTTTCCACCGAAAGCTCACCTCTTTAGAAATCCTTATCAATGATCTCCAGCAAAAGATGCAAGGTCTTCATGGTGAACTTCTCCAGATGGCCTACTCGAACCAAACCTTCACTTCATCCTTTTTCCACAAAGATGCTGAAATGAAACACTTGAAAATACAACTGCATTCCTTGCAAGCTCAACAAACCCAAAGACAGCTCAGTCCTCCTGATTTCTTTGGCTCCTCACCCCTTTTCCCTACTTATACATCCCAACCTATGTCCCAACCTTTATATGTTGCACCACCTGGACAACCTAGCCTATTTTCCTCTCCTTCCTTACCTCCCTCTTTACCACACTTACAGATCAGAAAACCTTATGTTCCACCACCACCTCCAAGCTCCTCTACACCATATGTATCCCTTGTCTCATAACCTATTCTTGCCTCATCCTTACAACCTTTAATACCTACACCTTCTACATCTTCTGATCCCAAAGGCAAATCTCCAGTTCAATTCATGCTCCAGCCTGAAGATTCTCAACTCCATAACCCCATCTCAGAAATTTTACTAAAATTGGCTAACCTCCCCCAAGGTCAATATGATTCTGACTCTGTGGCTGAAATTGTCGAAGCACACTCTGCCTCCTTTATCCATATGGTTGATCCCAACCCTCAGTATCCCCCTGATGTTGATCCTATTGTTGAAGAAGTTGAGGATCCTCCTCCTCCGATACATCCTCAGCAAAATTTTGCATCTCAGACACAATCTCAAAATGGGTTTTCTATTGATGAAATCCCCCATTCCAAATGGCTGGACAAGTTCTATGAGATCCATGCTTGGTGCACTGCAGAGATGCTTGCTCCCAATGTTGAACTTCGCTCAGTCCTGACTCATTGTGTGGCAAAATTCCTTGGTCACCTCCGCCAATGGTACCTAGCTCTAGGAGAGTACAAACACCTCCAGCTTGTTCAGCTGCCAACTATCTTTGCTTTCATTGATGTCTTACACAATGAATTTCTTGGTTCCTCTGATGGCCTGCTCAGCGCTGTTCATGAAGAATTCCTGAGTATGAGGTGTTGTTCATTTAAGCGCAAAGATTTGGAGACCCATTTTCTTCGAATGTCCCAACGATTATATGTTCTTGGTGGTATTGATGATGTTAATCTTAAACAATCTTTTCTCAACTAACTTCCAGAACCTCTTGGAAATGAAACATTTAGACTTCTTCAAACCAAAAACATGGCCTTGAACAACACATCCCTTTGTTCCATTTACCAACATGTTCTCCAATCCCTTGAGAAGCTCTGCAACCACCAGAAGTTCTTTAAAAAACTTCATGAACAAGGAAAGCTTCTGGGAAAAGCTTGTGTTCGATCTGATATCCTCATCAAGTGCAAATCCGACAAATCTTGTTCCTGCAGTCCTTCTACAAAGAAAACTAAGAAATTTAAGAAGTGGAAAACCCAGAGATCTTCTTCTTTCCCCAAGTTTTCTAGACGGAAGAAATGGCGATTATTTCGCAAAAAACCTGTTCGTGGCAAGCGCAAATCTGACAGTTGTTACATTTGTAGACAACCAGGCCACTATGCCAGACAATGCCCAAACAAAGCTGCTAGAGAAAAACTAGTCCACTCTATTTCCAAGATCCTCCCGCATGATGAAGAAGATGCAGACATTGAATCCCTCTTTTCTATTGATGATGAAGCAAGTGCTGACACTATCATGGCTTTCTCTGCTGCCTCATCAGAATCTGAGGACACTTCTTCAGAAGATTCTGAGTCTGGAGCTGATTATCCTCATAACCTCTTCTCTGTGGAATTTTCTTTAGCCCCATCCTTGCTAATCCAACCCCTTGCCCAAATCCATATTCTTCCGGACAAATATTCCAAACCTATCCCTGTTATAGCCTTCTTTGATACTGGAGCAGCCTCGACTATTATTAATCCATCCATCCTTCCAAGGTCTTATTGGCAAAAATGTTACAACCCTTTAACTGCCGCCAATGGTGAAACTTTTGCCATTACCCTGAAGAGTAAGCCCATCATCCTCCAGTTGTTTCCTGGATATACTGTCAAACATCAAGTCCTTGGTTCTGAACTTCCCAACAAAGATATTCTCATCGGGTTTGACATTCTCCAGAAACTCACCAAAATCTCTTTGAGGCCAAAAGGATTGAAGTTTCGTAATTATTTCCTTCCTTGGACTACTAGACCTAACCTGTTCTCCCTTGACACTGTATCCTCCTTCAGAGAGTCTATTATCCAAACTTCCTGTACTAATTCCCATTCCCATTTCCTTACCAAATGTAACCATCCTCTGTGGAAAAACCCAGAGTTCTTCATCACCCTTCCTTTCAAGAAAAATGAAGACCTCAACCCTACCAAAGCCACCCACCATGGTATGAATCCAGAACATTACCAGTTAGTTGTCCAAGAACTTCACCAACTCCAAACCGAAGGCCTTGTCGAACCAACCCAATCTCAATGGGCTTGTGAAACATTCTATGTAAATAAGCGTGCAGAGCAAGTTCGTGGTAAGCTCCGCCTTGTCATCAACTACCAACCCTTAAACCACTTTCTCCAAGATATCAAATTTCCTTTTTCCCAGAAGAGCTGTCATGTTCTCAAATTTACCCAAAGCCCAGATCTTTTCTAAGTTTGATCTTAAAGCTGGTTTTTGGCAACTTGGTATCCACCCTGATGACCGTCCCAAAACTGGTTTTTGTATCCCAGATAACCATTTCCATTGGACGGTGATACCCTTTGGCTTAAAAACTGCACCCTCTCTATTTCAGCAAGCCATGGTTCGTATCTTTGCTCCTATCCTACCTTCGGCCTTGGTTTATATTGATGACATCTTGCTTTTCTCTTCTGACCTTGAAACATATGTCACCCTTCTCCAAACCTTCCATAGTATTGTTCAAAAATTTGGAATCATGCTTTCTGAAAAGAAATTGATTTTAGCTCAACCTGAAATCGAGTTTCTAGGCATGAAGATTTCTCAGGGCTAGTATGCTCTCCAACCTCACATTGCTACCCAACTCCATCAATTCCCTGATGTTCACCTCTCTTCTAAGCAAGTTCAACAGTTTCTTGGTATTGTAAACTACATGTCTGAATTCATTCCTAACCTTGCCCAATACCGAAAACCTCTTTCTGAACTGCTTAAGAAATCCCCTCCCCCTTGGTCAGATCAATGTACAAAGGTTGTTGCTTTCCTCAAATCAATGTCTCAGTCTCTTCCTCCTTTGAAAATACCTTCTGATGGGAAAAGAGTCATTCAAACTGATGCATCTGATCTTTACTGGGGTGCTGTTCTTCTTGAAGATCATCCTGATAAATCTAGAATGATCTGTGGTTACAAAAGTGGTTCTTTCTCCTCTGCTGAAACCCATTACCATTCTACTTATAAAGAAATTTTGGCCATCAAATGCAGTATTGAAAATTTTGAATTCCATTTGATAGGTCATCATTTCCTGATCGAGACTGACCTTAGCAGTTTTCCTAACATGCTTAAGTTCAAACAGAAACATCCCCCCAAGGCTCAACTCCTGAGATGGGCAAATTGGTTTTCCCAGTGGTCCTTTGATGCTGCTCATATCAAAGGAAAAACCAATGTGCTCCCTGATTTTCTCTCCAGATTGAAAAAAGACATTCACCTTGTCCATCCTAGTCTTCTCGTATGCTTTCCCCTGATTGCATGTTTCGAACCCTCTCAGTTGCCATTTCACCTTCAGATCCTTCTGCTAGAAAAAACACTTATTTCTCGCAGTTGTTTCATGGTCAATTCATTCTAGTTTCTCTATGTTCTTCGCTATGGACTTGAATACGGCCCTCTTAGGAATTTGCCATTCCACCCTGTTTATCCTTTTCTCACCCACTTTAAAATTAATCTAGTGTTTTATTTTAGTTTTCCTCGTGAAGCGTTCTTTCTTCTTTGGTACCTTGTAGATCTTTATCAGATAGGTATTATTTTTGATAAATCCCAAATGTTGCAATATCTTGCTCAGTGTTTGCTAAATTCCCTTCCTGCCTCTGAGTTAAGATTTTGTAGATGGCTTACCCTCTTCGGAGATATTCCATTTTGGCAACAAAAGTTTCGCCAGTGTCCATTTCAGTCTCCTATGTTCGTTGTTTGGTCCCAAAAGCAGTTTTATCCTACCCCTGATTCTGGTGTTCATATTGAAAAATCCTTCCATGTCTCCTTCTTCACTGGTCATGAGAATACCATCATGTATGACATGCCTACATTTTTCAATCTTCACAGGACGCAGCTATGCCATCACAATGGCATTCCTCTTCAGACTATATCTCCACATCTGTTTCACACGGATACCTGTCATTGGCGCCATTCGGATTTTTATCCCACAGACTGGAAATAGAAACTCACCACTCTCCTTTCTGACCATGAAGCCCAGTATTCATGGGACCTCCTTGATGAAGACCATCCGATCTACAGAGTCCATCAGCAGCCCTATCCTGTTGCAGGTTCTCCATCACAGTATAATTCTGATAATGATGATGAATACTTCTCGCAAAGCCCTGATTGATGATTTCTGCAAAATGCTTGGGTCTTGATGCAATAAAATAAGTTCTATGTAATTTCCATTGTCGGCAAGGGTATACATGCCATTTCAGTTGTATTTGTAATTTTCATTGTCGGCAAGGGTTTATCTGCCATTTCAGTTGTATTTGTAATTTTCATTGTCGGCAAGGGTATATTTGCCATTTCAGTTGTATTTCGTGCCATTAAGTCTGTCGGCAAGGGTATTTCAGTATTTTGTTAGTCTGATGTCATGGCTGACATAATCTAAGGGCACTTATGTATTTTCTCAGCCTCTCCATCCTCTATAAAAGGAGAGCTCTCAGTGTTGTAAGGATCATCGGATTCCAGAAATAAAATCTTGTGTTTTCCCCTATATATTTCTCTCTTCTTTCATATATCTCTTCCTTGTTTATATCTCTTGTTTATACTTCTCTTGTTTTTCATCTTAGTTAGTTGATCCTGTCCTACTTAGTGTTTGTATAAAAAGTTGATCCTGTGCTACTTTGTGTTTGTAGGACAGGATCAACTTTTGACCCTAATTTGACTAGGATTTGGTGGGTATGAATTGGTGAAGAGAATCGGAAACCCTATTTCAACTTGGGTTTTGCAGGTTTAAAGTTGGAAGAGTGTGTGAGAGCTATTGTTTCGTAGGTTTGAACAGGTGAACAGAAACAGAAACCCTAATTCATAGAGTCCGAGAACTAGGGTTTGGTTTGTTTAATTGGAGAAGTTAAAACAAAAACCCTAATTCAACAATGGTTTTGTAAGGTTTAAATATGGAATTGAGTATGGAAACTACGGTTTGGTGAATTTGGAAAGGTGAAGAAAACCAAAAACCATAATTAACAGAGATTGTGAGAACTATGGTTTAGTGGGTTTGAAGTTCATAAGAGAAATAGAAATCCATATTCTAGGAGATTGGGAGAATTAGGGTTTGGTGGGTTTGAAGTGCATAAGTGAAATAGAAACCCTAATTCTGGGAGGTTCAGAGAACTAGGGTTCGTTTAGTTTGAATTGGAGAAGAGAAACTAAAACCCTAATTTACAATAAGTTTGAGGACTTCGTTTCCGTGGGTTTCAAGTGGTGAAGAGAAACAGAAACCCGAATTGACAGAGTTTGTGAGAATCTGGGTTTGGATTGCTGATGACAAATAGAAATCCTATTTCAACTAGGGATTTCTAGGTTTAAATTTGGAAGAGTGTGAGAACTGTTGTTTAGTAGGCTCAAACAGGTGAATAGAAATAGAAATCCTAATTCACAGAATGTGAGATTTAAGTTTTGGTGTTCTTAAATAGGTAAAGTACAACATAAAGAATAATTCAACTAGCTTTTTGTAGTTTTAAATTTGGATTTGAGTATGAGAACAAGGGTTTGAACAAGTGAACAGAAATAAAAGCCCTAATTCACAATGTATGAGAACTAGGGTTCGGTGTGTTTAATTTATGAAGTACAAGAGAAACCCTTATTCAACAATGGTTTGGTAAGGTTTAAAGCCGGAATTAAATACGAGAACTTGGGTTTGGTGAATTTGAAAAGGTTAACAAAAACAAAAACCCTAAATCACAGAGATTGTAAGAACTAGGGTTTGGTGGGTTTGAAGTGCAAAGAGAAACATAAACTCTAATTCTAGGAGATTATGAGAACTAGGGTTCGTTTAGTTTGAATTGGAGAAAAATAATTGCCACCCTAATTCACCGAGAGTTTAAGGATTTTGTTTTCGTGGGTTTGATATAGAAACAAAAACCCTAATTTGACAGGGTGTGTTAGAACCAGGATTAGGTGGGTGTGGATTACTGGTGACAATCTGAAACCCTATTTCAACTTGGGTTTTGTAGGTTTTAAAGTTGGAAAATTGTGTGAGAACTGTTGTTTGGTAAGTTTGAACAGGTGAACAGAAATAGAAACCCTAATTCACAGTTTCCGAGAACTAGGGTTCGGTTGGTTTAATTGGAGAATTTAAAACAAAAACCCTACTTTAAAAGTTGTTTTGTATGGTTTAAAGATGGAATTGAGTATGAGATTTAAGTTTTGGTGTTCTTAAATAGGTAAAGTACAACATAATCCTTAATTAAACTAGGGATTTGAGTATGAATACTAGGGTTTGATGGATTTGAACAGGTGAACAAAAATAAAAACCCTAATTCACAGTGTGTGAGAACTTGGGTTCGGTGTGTTTAATGTGTGAAGTACAAGAGAAACCCTTATTCAACACTAGTTTAGTAAGGTTTAAAGAAAGAATTGCATACCAGAACTTGGGATTGGTGAATTTGAAAATATGAACAGAAACAGAACCCGGAATTTACATAGAAACCCGGTGTGTTTAATGTGAATTGAGTAAACAATAATTCAACTAGCTTTTTGTAGTTTTAAATTTGGATTTGAGTATGAGAACAAGGGTTTGAACAGGTGAGCAAAAATAAAAGCCCTAATTCACAATGTTTGAGAACTAGGGTTTGGTGTGTTTAATTTATGAAGTACAAGAGAAACCCTTTTTCAACAATGGTTTGGTAAGGTTTAAAGATGGAATTGAATACGAGAACTTGGGTTTGGTGAATTTGAAATGGTGAACAAAAACAAAATCCCTAATTCACAGAGATTGCAAGAACTAGGGTTTGGTGGGTTTGAAGTGCAAAGAGAAACAGAAACTCTAATTCTAGGAGATTATGAGAGCTAGGGTTCGTTTAGTTTGAATTGGCGAAAAATAATTCACACCCTAATTCACAGAGAGTTTGAGGATATTGTTTTCGTGGGTTTGATAGAGAAACAAAAACCCTAATTTGACAGGGTGTGTTAGAACCAAGATTAGGTGGGTGTGGATTACTGGTGACAATCGGAAACCCTATTTCAACTTGGGTTTTGTAGGTTTAAAGTTGGAAAATTGTGTGAGAACTGTTGTTTGGTAAGTTTGAACAGGTGAACAGAAATAGAAACCCTAATTAATTCACAGTTTCCGAGAACTAGGGTTCGGTTGGTTTAATTGGAGAATTTAAAACTAAAACCCTAATTCAAAAGTTGTTTTGTATGGTTTAAAGCTGGAATTGAGTATGGGAACCAGGGTTTGGTGAATTTGAAGAGGTAAACTGAACCAAAAACCCTAATTCACAGAGATTGTGAGAACTAGGATTTGGTGGGGTTGAAGTGCATAAGAGAAACAAAAACCCTAATTCTAGGAGATTGTGAGAACTATGGTTTGTTTAGTTCTAATTGGGGAAGAGAAACATAAACCGTAATTCACAATGAGTTTGAGGACTTCGTTTTTGTGGGTTTCAAGTGGTGAAGAGAAACAAAAACCCGAATTCATAGACTTTGTGAGAATAAGGGTTTGGGGGGTTAGGATTGTTGATGAGAAACAGAAACCCTATTTCAACTAGGGATTTGTTGGTTTAAAGTTGTAAGAGTGTGAGAACTGTTGTTTAATAGGTTTAAACAGGTCAATAGAAACAAAAATCATAATTCAAAGATTATGAGATTTAAGTTTTGGTGTTCTTAAATAGGTAAAGTACAAGATAATCCTTAACTAAACTAGGGATTTGAGTATGCATACTAGGGTTTGATGGGTTTGAACAGGTAAACAAAAATAAAAACCCTAATTCACAGTGTGTGAGAACTTGGGTTCGGTGTGTTTAATGTGTGAAGTACAAGAGAAACCCTTATTCAACACTAGTTTAGTAAGGTTTAAAGATAGAATTGCATACCAGAACTTGGGTTTGGTGAATTTGAAAATGTGAACAGAAACAGAACCCCGAATTTACAGAGATTGTAAGAACTTGGTATTGGTGGGTTTGAAGTGCATAAGAGAAACAGAAACCCTAATTCTAGGAGATTGTGAGTGCTAGGGTTTGTTTAGTTTGAATTGGAAAAAAACAAATGACACCCTAATTCACAAAGAGTTTGAGGATTTTGTTTTCGGGGGTTGGATAAGAAAAACAAATACCCTAATTTGACAGGGTGTGTTAGAACTAGGATTTGGTGGGTGTGGATTGGTGAAGAGAATAGGAAACCCTATTTCAACGTCGGTTTTGCAGGTTGAAAGTTGGAAGAGTGTGTGAGAGCTATTGTTTCGTAGGTTTGAACAGGTGAACAGAAACAGAAACCCTAATTCATAGAGTCCGAGAACTAGGGTTTTGTTTGTTTAATTGGAGAAGTTAAAACAAAAACCCTAATTCAACAATGGTTTTGTAAGGTTTAAATATGGAATTGAGTATGGAAACTACGGTTTGGTGAATTTGGAAAGGTGAACAGAACCAAAAACCATAATTAACAGAGATTGTGAGAACTATGGTTTAGTGGGTTTGAAGTTCATAAGAGAAATAGAAATCCATATTCTAGGAGATTGGGAGAATTAGGGTTTGGTGGGTTTGAAGTGCATAAGTGAAACAGAAACCCTAATTCTGGGAGGTTCAGAGAACTAGGGCTCGTTTAGTTTGAATTGGATAAGAGAAAATAAAACCCTAATTTACAATGAGTTTGAGGACTTCGTTTCCGTGGGTTTCAAGTGGTGAAGTGAAACAGAAACCCGAATTGACAGAGTTTGTGAGAATCAGGGTTTGGATTGCTGATGAGAAATATAAACCCTATTTCAACTAGGGATTTCTAGGTTTAAATTTGAAAGAGTGTGAGAACTGTTGTTTAGTGGGCTCAAATAGGTGAATAGAAATAGAAATCGTAATTCACAGAATGTGAGATTTAAGTTTTGGTGTTCTTAAATAGGTAAAGTACAACATAAAGAATAATACAACTAGTTTTTTGTAGTTTTAAATTTGGATTTGAGTTTGAGAACAAGGGTTTGAACAGGTGAACAAAAATAAAAGCCCTAATTCACAATGTACGAGAACTAGGGTTCGGTGTGTTTAATTTATGAAGTACAAGAGAAACCCTTATTCCACAATGGTTTGGTAAGGTTTAAAGACGAAATTGAATACGAGAACTTGGGTTTGGTGAATTTGAAATGGTGAACAAAAACAAATATCCTAATTCACAGAGATTGTAAGAACTAGGGTTTGGTGGGTTTGAAGTGCAAAGAGAAACAGAAACTCTAATTCTAGGAGATTATGAGAGCTAGGGTTCGTTTAGTTTGAATTGGCGAAAAATAATTCACACCCTAATTCACAGAGAGTTTGAGGATTTTGTTTTCGTGGGTTTGATTGAGAAACAAAAACCCTAATTTGACAGGGTGTGTTAGAAGCAGGATTAGGTGGGTGTGGATTACTGGTGACAATCGGAAACCCTATTTCAACTTGGGTTTTGTAGGTTTAAAGTTGGAAAATTGTGTGAGAACTGTTGTTCGGTAAGTTTGAACAGGTGAACAGAAATAGAAACCCTAATTCACAGTTTCCGAGAACTAGGGTTCGGTTGGTTTAATTGGAGAATTTAAAACAAAAACCCTAATGCAAAAGTTGTTTTGTATGGTTTAAAGCTGGAATTGAGTGTGGGAACCAGGGTTTGGTGAATTTGAAGAGGTGAACTGAACCAAAAACCCTAATTCACAGAGATTGTGAGAACTAGGATTTGGTGGGGTTGAAGTGCATAAGAGAAACAAAAACCCTAATTCTAGGAGATTGTGAGAACTATGGTTTGTTTAGTTCTAATTGGGGAAGAGAAACAGAAACCGTAATTCACAATGAGTTTGAGGACTTCGTTTTTGTGGGTTTCAAGTGGTGAAGAGAAACAAAAACCCGAATTCATAGACTTTGTGAGAATAAGGGTTTGGGGGGTTAGGATTGTTGATGAGAAACAGAAACCCTATTTCAACTAGGGATTTGTTGGTTTAAAGTTGTAAGAGTGTGAGAACTGTTGTTTAATAGGTTTAAACAGGTGAATAGAAACAACAATCATAATTCAAAGATTATGAGATTTAAGTTTTGGTGTTCTTAAATAGGTAAAGTACAAGATAAGCCTTAACTAAACTAGGGATTTGAGTATGAATACTAGGGTTTGATGGGTTTGAACAGGTGAACAAAAATAAAAACCCTAATTCACATTGTGTGAGAACTTGGGTTCGGTGTGTTTAATGTGTGAAGTACAAGAGAAACCCTTATTCAACACTAGTTTAGTAAGGTTCAAAGATAGAATTGCATACCAGAACTTGGGTTTGGTGAATTTGAAAATGTGAACAGAAACAGAACCCCGAATTTACAGAGATTGTAAGAACTTGGTTTTGGTGGGTTTGAAGTGCATAAGAGAAACAGAAACCCTAATTCTAGGAGATTGTGAGTGTTAGGGTTTGTTTAGTGTGAATTGGAGAAAATCAAATGACACCCTAATTCACAAAGAGTTTGAGGATTTTGTTTTCGGGGGTTTGATAAGAAAAACAAATACCCTAAATTGACAGGGTGTGTTAGAACCACGATTTGGGGGGTGTGGATTGGTGAAGAGAATCGGAAACCTTATTTTAACTTGGGTTTTGCAGGTTTAAAGTTGGAAGACTGTGTGAGAGCTATTGTTTTGTAGGTTTGAACAGGTGAACAGAAACAGAAACCCTAATTCATAGAGTCCGAGAACTAGGGTTTGGTTTGTTTAATTAGAGAAGTTAAAACAAAAACCCTAATTCAACAATGGTTTTGTAAGGTTTAAATATGGAATTGAGTATGGAAACTACGGTTTGGTGAATTTGGAAAGGTGAACAGAACCAAAAACCATAATTAACAGAGATTGTGAGAACTATCGTTTAGGGGGTTTGAAGTTCATAAGAGAAATAGAAATCCATATTCTAGGAGATTGGGAGAATTAGGGTTTAGTGGGTTTGAAGTGCATAAGTGAAACAGAAACCCTAATTCTGGGAGGTTCAGAGAACTATGGTTCGTTTAGTTTGAATTGGAGAAGAGAAACTAAAACCTTAATTTACAATGAGTTTGAGGACTTCGTTTCCGTGGGTTTCAAGTGGTGAAGAGAAACAGAAACCCGAATTGACAGAGTTTGTGAGAATCAGGGTTTGGATTGCTGATGAGAAATAGAAACCCTATTTCAACTAGGGATTTCTAGGTTTAAATTTGGAAGAGTGTGAGAACTGTTGTTTAGTAGGCTCAAACAGGTGAATAGAAATAGAAATCCTAATTCACAGAATGTGAGATTTAAGTTTTGGTGTTCTTAAATAGGTAAAGTACGACATAAACAATAATTCAACTAGCTTTTTGTAGTTTTAAATTTGGATTGGGTATGAGAACAAGGGTTTGAACAAGTGAGCAAAAATAAAAGCCCTAATTCACAATGTTTGAGAACTAGGGTTCGGTGTGTTTAATTTATGAAGTACAAGAGAAACCCTTATTCAACAATGGTTTGGTAAGGTTTAAAGATGGAATTGAATACGAGAACTTGGGTTTGGTGAATTTGAAATGGTGAACAAAAACAAAAACCCTAATTCACAGAGATTGTAAGAACTAGGGTTTGGTGAATTTGAAATGGTGAGCAAAGACAAAAAACCTAATTCACAGAGATTGTAAGAACTAGGGTTTGGTGGGTTTGAAGTGCAAAGAGAAACAGAAACTCTAATTCTAGGAGATTATGAGAGCTAAGGTTCGTTTAGTTTGAATTGGCGAAAAATAATTCACACCTTAATTCACAGAGAGTTTGAGGATTTTGTTTTTGTGGGTTTGATAGAGAAACAAAAACCCTAATTTGACAGGGTGTGTTAGAACCAGGATTAGGTGGGTGTGGATTACTGGTGACAATCGGAAACCTTATTTCAACTTGGGTTTTGTAGGTTTAAAGTTGGAAAATTGTGTGAGAACTGTTGTTTGGTAAGTTTGAACAGGTGACCAGAAATAGAAACCCTAATTAATTCACAGTTTCCTAGAACTAGGGTTCGGTTGGTTTAATTGGAGAGTTTAAAACAAAAACTCTAATTCAAAAGTTGTTTTGTATGGTTTAAAGATGGAATTGAGTATGGGAACAAGGGTTTGGTGAATTTGAAGAGGTGAACTGAACCAAAAACCCTAATTCACAGGGATTGTGAGAACTAGGATTTGGTGGGGTTGAAGTGCATAAGAGAAACAAAAACCCTAATTCTAGAATATTGTGAGAACTAGAGTTTTGTGGGTTTGAAGTGCATAAGAGAAATATAAACCTAATTCTAGGAGGTTGAGAGAAATATCGTTTGTTTAGTTTGAATTGAAGAAGAGAAATAGAAACCGTAATTCACAATGAGTTTGAGGACTTCATCTTCATGGGTTTCAAGTGGTGAAGAGAAACAATAACCCGAATTCAGAGAGTTTATGAAAATATGGGTTTGGATTGCTGATGAGAAACATAAACGCTATTTCAACTAGGGATTTGTAGGTTTAAAGTAGGAAGAGTGTGAGAACTTTTGTTTAGTTGGTTTGAAAAGGTGAATAGATACAGAATCCTAATCCTAATTCACAAAGTGTGAGATTTAAGTTTTGGTGTCCTTAAATAGGTAAAGTAAAACATAAACCATAATTCAAGTAGGGTTTTATAGGTATAAATTTAGATTTGAGTATGAGAACTAGGGTTTGATGCGTTTGAACAGGTGAAGAAAAATAAAACCCCTAATTCACAGTGTGGGAGAACTAGGGTTCGATGTGTTTAATAGGTGAAGTACAAGAGAAATCTTTATTCAGCAATGGTTTTGTAAGGTTTAAAGATCGAATTGCGTATAGGAACTAGGGTTTGGTGAATTTGAAGATGTGAACAAAACCAAAAACCCTAATTCACAGAGATTGCGAGAACTAGGGTTTGGTGGGTTTGAAATGCATAACAGAAACAGAAACCCTGTTTCTTAGAGATTGTGAGAACTAGGGTTTGTGTGTTTAAAGTGCATAAGAGAAACATAAATCCTAATTCTAGGAGGTTGAGAGAAATATCGTTCGTTTAGTTTGAATAGAAGAAGAGAAACAGAAACCGTATTTCACAATGAGTTTGAGGACTTCATCTTCATGGGTTTCAAGTGGTGAAGAGAAACAACAACCCGAATTCAGAGAGTTTATGAAAATATGGGTTTGGATTGCTGATGAGAAATATAAACGCTATTTCAACTAGGGATTTGTAGGTTTAAAGTAGGAAGAGTGTGAGAACTGTTGTTTAGTTGGTTTGAAAAGGTGAAAAGATACAGAATCCTAATCCTAATTCACAAAGTGTGAGATTTAAGTTTTGGTGTCCTTAAATAGGTAAAGTAAAACATAAACCATAATTCAAGTAGGGTTTTGTAGGTTTAAATTTGGATTTGAGTATGAGAACTAGGGTTTGATGCGTTTGAACAGGTGAAGAAAAATAAAACCCCTAATTCACAGTGTGGGAGAACTAGGGTTCGGTGTGTTTAATTTGTGAAGTACAAGAGAAACCTTTATTCAGCAATGGTATTGTAAGGTTTAAAGATCGAATTGCGTATGGGAACTAGGGTTTGGTGAATTTGAAGATGTGAACAGATCCAAAAACCCTAATTCACAGAGATTGCGAGAACTAGGTTTTGGTGGGTTTGAAATGCATAACAGAAACAGAAACCCTGTTTCTTAGAGATTGTGCGAACTAGGGTTTATGTGTTTAAAGTGCATAAGAGAAACATAAACCCTAATTATAGGAGGTAGAGAGAAATATCGTTCGTTTAGTTTGAATTGAAGAAAAGAAACAGAAACCGTAATTCACAATGAGTTTGAGGACTTCATCTTCATGGGTTTCAAGTGGTGAAGAGAAACAACAACCCGAATTCAGAGAGTTTATGAAAATATGGGTTTGGATTGCTGATGAGAAATATAAACGCTATTTCAACTAGGGATTTGTAGGTTTAAAGTAGGAAGAGTGTGAGAACTGTTGTTTAGTTGGTTTGAAAAGGTGAAAAGATACAGAATCCTAATCCTAATTCACAAAGTGTGAGATTTAAGTTTTGGTGTCCTTAAATAGGTAAAGTAAAACATAAACCATAATTCAAGTAGGGTTTTTTAGGTTTAAATTAGGATTTGAGTATGAGAACTAGGGTTTGATGCGTTTAAACAGGTGAAGAAAAATAAAACCCCTAATTCACAGTGTGGGAGAACTAGGGTTCGGTGTTTTTAATTTGTGAAGTACAAGAGAAACCTTTATTCAGCAATGGTTTTGTAAGGTTTAAAGATCGAATTGCGTATGGGAACTAGGGTTTGGTGAATTTGAAGATGTGAACAGAACAAAAAACCCTAATTCACAGAGATTGCGAGAACTAGGGTTTGGTGGGTTTGAAATGCATAACAGAAACAGAAACCCTGTTTCTTAGAGATTGTGCGAACTAGGGTTTGTGTGTTTAAAGTGTATAAGAGAAATAAAAACCCTAATTATAGGAGGTTGAGAGAAATATCGTTCGTTTAGTTTGAATTGAAGAAGAGAAACAGAAACCGTAATTCACAATGAGTTTGAGGACTTCATCTTCATGGGTTTCAAGTGGTGAAGAGAAACAACAACCCGAATTCAGAGAGTTTATGAAAATATGGGTTTGGATTGCTGATGAGAAATATAAACGCTATTTCAACTAGGGATTTGTAGGTTTAAAGTAGGAAGAGTGTGAGAACTGTTGTTTAGTTGGTTTGAAAAGGTGAATAGATACAGAATCCTAATCCTAATTCACAAAGTGTGAGATTTAAGTTTTGGTGTCCTTAAATAGGTAAAGTAAAACATAAACCATAATTCAAGTAGGGTTTTGTAGGTTTAAATTTGGATTTGAGTATGAGAACTAGGGTTTGATGCGTTTGAACAGGTGAAGAAAACTAAAACCCCTAATTCACAGTGTGGGAGAACTAGGGTTCGGTGTGTTTAATTTGTGAAGTACAAGAGAAACATTTATTCAACAATGGTTTTGTAAGGTTTAAAGATCGAATTGCGTATGGGAACTAGGGTTTGGTGAATTTGAAGATGTGAACAAGACCAAAAACCCTAATTCACAGAGATTGCGAGAACTAGGGTTTGGTGGGTTTGAAATGCATAACAGAAACAGAAACCCTAATTATAGGAGATTATGAGAGCTAGGATTCGTTTAGTTTGAATTGGAGAAAAAAAACTGATACCCTAATAGACAAAGAGTTTGAGGATTTGGTTTTCCTGGGTTTGATAAGAGAAACAAAAATTCTAATTCGACAGGGTTTGTTTGAACTAGGATTTTGTGGGTTTGGATTGGTGATGAGAATCATAAACCCTATTTCAACTTGGGTTTTGTAGGTTTAAAGTAGGAAGAGTGTGTGAGAACTCTTGTTTAATAGGTTTGAAAAGGTGAACAGAAACAGAAACCCTAATTCACAGAGTCCGAGAACTAGGGTTTAGTTTGTTTAATTGGAGAAGTTAAAACAAAAACCTTAATTCAACAATGGTTTTATAAGGTTTAAAGATGGAATTGAGTATGGAAACTACGGTTTAGTGAATTTGAAAAGGTGAACGGAACCAAAAACCCTAACTCACAGAGATTGAGAGAAATATGGTTTGGTGGGTTTGAAGTTCATAAGAGAAACAGAAACCCTAATTCTAAAAGATTGTAAGAACTAGGGTTTGGTGGGTTTGAAGTGAATAAGAGAAACAGAAATCCTAATTCTAGGAGGTTGAGAGAATTATGGTTCATTTAGTTTAAATTGGAGGAGAGAAATAGAAACCGTAATTCACAATGAGTTTTAGCGCACAACCAAGGCTGGCCCAAGGGCTTTGTGAGATTCAGTTATTAGGATGAAGGTAGTGTTTAAAACAGAGTCTATGGGGAGCCCAGTTATGATGGATTCAACTTGACGACCTATAGTAGAAAGAGAAATGGATGGAGAAATAAGCCCACAATCAGGGTTAGATTTTTTGGCTTTGGGTGCCATGATTGAGGAGGAAATAGAGTTAAAGGTAAAGAGGTAGCATTTTTGCAACTGAATATATGGTGAATGGAGGTGAAGATATAACTCAGAGGCATATATATAAGGATGAAAAACTACTTGGAGACGTTTAAAAGGAGAGAATTAATGGGTTTAAGTTCCAAAGTAGCTGGAAGCTATAACTGTCACCGTGTAATGATGCTTTTGGGACTAGCTAAGCGCAAATGACATCATTAAAGATCCTATCCAATAGAATCAGTACATGTGGATGGAAGGGATTAGTTTTGGTTTGATTTGAATTCTAAAGGATGGAAGTACTGAGAGAGTTCAAAATTCAACTTCCCAAAGCCTTGTTTGGACATATCCACAAGCCCATGAAAACTTGGGGAGAAAATATTAATACCAAAATTTCCTTGCCAAGTGGCAGTGGGTAATCAGGCCATGTGGCAAATAGTAAGAAAGAGCATGGAATGGTTTAGAAATAGATTGAGAAAGAGAAAACATATACGAGTAATTATTGGATGAATTTTAGGGATTTGGTTTATATATAAAGTGAGTTTTAAAATGAACTGTTAAGCTGGACATCATGAAAGCCAGGTGCATGGCAGAATGTTTTTGAAACGTGGATGTAGTAGTTGCAAAGGAAATGGAAGAAATGAGGTTACCAGAGACACGGGGAAGACGATCAAACCAAGGTTCATGATGGGAAGTTACTAATTTAAAGAGTAATTAGGACTTAGTTCTTGAAGCCAAATCATGTTGATATAAATAGAACACTTAACATCATTTAGAAACTCTCCAGCAGCACACAAACAATTCATTACATTGTAATTTCTTCAATTGTAATCTAATCTTTATCTTCATGTCATTTCATTACCTTGTAATCTACTTTTAAAGTTAATGTCATTTCAATTCCACTTCCTTTTATGCAATATGAATTCTAGCCAATTTCCTTCGTTGCATTTCAAATTTAGGAAGTGATTTTTTAAGTGCTCTCGTTTGTGGATAATTACTAACAATACTGCCGTCGACTAACGAATCGTTTTCAAATAAAGGCGCTCCACTATCTTTACCTTTATCCCATGTATGGTTAATGTTTCCAACGAATCTGCTTTCAACCCACGAGGTAATGGTCCCTTCACTAACTCATTTATCTCTTCTACAACAAAGCATTCATCAGTTTCTTGTTTTCTATAGTGAGATGGCTCATTCAGATGTAGGGGAAATGGTATTTTAGGTTCATATGTTATCTCAATTAGCTCTTGTGATGGGAGAATAGGTTACTCATACCCTTATTGTGAAGTTTCTTCTGAATCCTCTTATTCCTTCTCCTCAACCATAATTATTTTCTCCGCTTGCTTATCAATTTTGTTTTTCCTCCTAAAAGTCATGTCGGCCAGAATTATTTCATGATTAGGTCAACTAGTAGATACTAAGTCGTTTATGTGTTGGCCTTTTGCATTAGCTACCATTTGTTTATTGGTTTCTAAAATGCTAAAGTTATCTACTACTAGTTCCTCGAGGATTGATGACCTTGGAGGTGGATTAAGATTAGGATATATGAATTGAGGTGGACTCGGGGATTGAGAACAAAATTGAAAATTTGTCTGATCTTCAAAAGTTCGCGGATTTATATTTAAGTTTTAGTTTTGATTTTTATTTCCAACACCGAGAAGGTGGTATGAGGAATTAGAATGATCTCTCAAATCCGGGTTGTATGTATTAGAAAATGAATGATTAATCGGATTAGTAAGGGTAGTATTTAATTCCTCTGGTATTACCTCATTGCTTTGGTACATCCCTGGGTAGTTGTCGGCAAAATTGGAAGAATAAGAATATATGGGACAAACTTTTTTAAGTGAAAATTGAGAAAGACTAGCGGATTTGTTAAGCTTTTGGCTCAACTCTACGTACAATTCCTCCGACCTTTTAGGAGGATTAAGAATTATCCTAGGAACTTTAGTTATTGATGCATTTTGATAAGAGTTCTCACTCAGATCTTCAAACAACTTCCAAAGTTCATCTATTGGTTTAAGATAAAATGTTCCTCTGCACGCCAAATCTACCAATTGTCTTCGCGACTCATTAAACCGATCATTAAAACTAGGGTTAATTTCAAGAAAACACCCATATACTAACCAGTTTAATCAACTAACCTCCAATGTGTCCACTTTACCACCTATAGTATTCAATTTCATCATTATGCCCCCTTACCTCACATTTTGAGTCAAAATGCCTCAACTACCCTCAATAGTAGAAGGGGGTTCAATGAAATCAACCATTTAAAAAAATTATTTTTCTAAAATCAATTATGTTTTTCGCAAAAAAAATAAATTCAAAAACATTTATGTATATTTTTCGCAAAAAAATTATTTTTCGAAGAGAGTATATTATTTTCCAAAATATGAATTATTTCGGAAACAATAATATATATTTTTTGCAAAAAAAATATTTTTCAGAAAAAATTCATATTTTGGTACATAATAGTATATATTTTTCGAAAAAAAATTATTTTTTGGAAAAGATCATATTTTGGAACATAATAGTATATATTTTTCACAAAGAAAGTATTTTTCAAAAAAAATCATATTTTGGAACATAATATATATTTTTCACAAAAAGAGTATTTTTCAAAGAAAAAAAATCATATTTTGGAACATAATAAATACTTTTTCGCAAAAAAATATTTTTCAAAAAAAAATCATATTTTTGAACATACTATATACTTTTCGAAAAAAAATATTTTTTGGAAAAAGAATCATATTTTGGAACATAATATATATTTTTCGGAAAAAATCTTATTTTGGAACATAATGAATATTTTTCGGGAAAAAATCATATTTTGGAACATAATATGTATTTTTCACAAAAAAATTATTTTTCGAAAAAGATTCAAAATTTGGAACAAAATATATACTTTTTCGTAAAAAAATTATTTTTCGGAAAAAATTCATATTTTGAAACATAATATATACTTCGACTAGGTTTTGTGTTTCAAAATATGATTTTTTTCCGAAAAATAATTTTTTTGCAAAAAAGTATATATTATTTTTTCCAAAATAATTCATATTTTGAAAAACAATATACTCCCTCCGAAAAATCATTTTTTTTGCGAAAAATATATATAATTTTTTTTGAATTTATAATTTTTGCGAAAAATATAATTGATTTTCGAAAAATAATATTTTTAAATGGTTGATTTCACTAAACCCCCTTATACTATTATGGGTAGTTTAGGCATTTTGACTCAAAATATGCGGTGAGGGGGCATAATGATGAAATTGAATAGTATAGGGGGCAAAGTGGACACAGTGGGGGTTAGTTGATTAAACTGGATAATATAGGGGGGTTTCTTGAAAGTAACCCTAAAAAGTGAATATAGCGTGGACACTTCTTTAGAATTTTTATTATATCGATCCCACATTTCATAGAATTGCTCTCCCACCATTTGTGAAAAAGTGAATATAGCATGGTGTATCTCATAAGTTCAAACTATTCGAAAGAATTGACACAAGAACTTTAGTGAAGTGTTTCCCAACTCGTTCTGACCTCGGGCTTTAAAGTCCTATACCACTTACGTGCCTTATTTTCCAAAGAAAGGAAAAAGTCATAAACGAAGTCCTTCATTTGTTAATCCACTTGTTTTAATGACCGAACACATTTCTAGAAACAATTCGATATCTAATTATGGGTTTTCATTACTATATTCATGAAATTTGGATATCTCATGAATTATTTCCAAGTTGATTTCAAAAGTTGCCGGAAATTTCACTTGAAAGAATATTCTTGTAATGTTACTGGTTGTCTTTTATGGTTAGTCATGTGTTCTTTCTCTATGTTCTCTCCTATTAAATTATTTTTCTCATCTTTCATGGAGTTTAGCTCAACGTTTTCAAGCTCAGAATCCAAAGGAAGAGTAGTTTTTGGTAGTGAACGATGACCAAATATGTACATCAACTAAATATTTAAAAATAAAAATAAAAAACAAATTATAATCATACTACATGGACAAAGTAATAAACACATTCTATTTCTTTTTATACATATATATATATTTATATATTTTATTGTTATTATATTTTTTATATATAGATATATTTTTTAAAAATTCAAATTTGTTTTTAGCAATTACTTATTATATAAATATATTTCATATTGGATAATTATTATTATTATTATAATATATAAATATTAATTTATAAATATTATTATTATTGTTATTATTATTATTATATATATTTTTAGAAAATTCGATAAATCGAACGGACACTCGATCGATCACGAACTCTAGTTTGCGAAATTTGTTTTTTTTTTAAATGAAAATTTATATTAATTTTTTATATTTTTATATTTTTTATGTATATATATATATACATATATGTTTTTCTGGATCAGACCTCACAACTTTAGCAATTGATCAGTATGGCTACCGATCAATCGATCGGATACGAGAATATTTCAAAATGTTTTGACATATCTGCAGTTTTTTTCCTTTCATTTATCGATTGATCATCAACTCCACCGATTGATCGGTGACGAGACTTTCAGAAAAATTCATATCTACAGTATTGTTATTTTTTTTTCTTAAAAAAAATTAAATATTCCAAAAACTATACTTCAGGTAAAAATAAATAAATTAAATCATAAAGATAAAGTAGAAATTGTGCAATAATTCTAAATATACGAAAACTCATAAAAGGCTTAGCAAAGCAATCGTCACTGCTTCTCTGGTTTTCCTTTGCTTATTTTGGTGTACCTCGTAAAAACACACAATCCAACTTTTAATAAGAATTAAAAATAAATTAAAGCATGTAAAAATAATTTAATAATACTAAATCACTAAAACCTAGAATATATGTTTAGTCCCCGGCAACGATGCTAAAAACTTTATCGGTGTAAATCGTGTTATATAAAAGAGATTAAAAAGATTAAATTAAAAAAGTGAAATTATCACAATCTAGTTTTACCGTTCGCAAGTGCACGAATAATATTATAGTATAGAATTGGCTTGAGAAAGGGATATCGAACCCAAAAGACTAAAGTCATATTCTACATTTTAGCAAAATAATAAAATGAAATTGTCTAGAGAAAGTTAGTTTGATAGGATTTTGAGTATTAACTAAGAGATATTAAATTAAAATATAATAAGAATTAAATTATTATTTGTATTTGGGATAAATTCAAAATAAAGAAGTCTAGGGTTCATCAACTCCACCACTAGCCTCATAACAGAAACTTTAATCATTCAATTGTAAGAGGGAGATACATCACATGTGAATCACATTAGTAATGCTACAAGAAGTTGCCTAATCCCCGAAACGATGCAATCGGTCAGATTCACTACAACTCATCTTTGATTAAAGTATGATTAGTGCATGCATCTACTCTAAATTACTCCTACTAAAATAAATTAAAAGCAGGTCTATATCATCTTCTCTTAGCATGAATTGTGTAAATTCAAGGCTTTATCATGCCCATGAAAAACCATTACGTAGAAACCAATATTAAACCTTCAGAGTTCAAGCTTATAGTGATAAAACATGGTGATTAAGATTAATTATTAATTAAATCTAAGGTAAGAAGAGAATCAATAAAGAATCTTGTTTAATTAATTAAATTCGTTATCTCACTAGATAATCATAACATGAGTGTTGTAACACCCCGTGTGATTTTCCTTTTTTTCTGAAATTATTTCTGATTTAATTTCGGTTATGACGTCACTTGTTCATGACGTTCTGTTTATCCTTGGTATTTCGTGTGTTAATTTTTCGCGTTTTATGTTTCGGACTTGGAGGGACTACGTTACGCGAGTTATTATTCTCGACTATGTGGTTTTGTTTCGACGTTAAGCATTAGTGCTTCGACTGGATGGCAAAATATTTTATTGGATTGGGCTTGTTAGGCATTCCGACGTTTTGGTTCCTACCCCGGAGTGTTTATTTCAGACTATGTTATTTATTTGACATCTCGTGGAGTTTCGGTATTTTATTTGGGGACTGTTTGGATGTTTTAGTAAAGTATGGGGGTTATTTTATATTTTTGGATGAAAAGAGGGTCACTTTCACAATATAGAGATACATGTATATAAGGTGTAATATTCATTTATTTTGGCCACATGACATGTCACAGGGGCTTATTGGAAATAAGTTGCATAAAATTTAATTACAATTAAATTATATATATATATATCGGTATATAGGGTACGCAAATATCTTCTTCCTCCTTCACCCTCTCACGACCACATAGCTTCTCCTTCCCTCCATGGCTGCATCTTCATCTTCTTCATTGGTGTTGTTAAGTGGAGGGCGAGAGAGAGAGATGAGACGACCGAGAGAGAGAGCTGAGGGTTGCGCTCAGAGGCGCAACCTGGTGGGTCGGACGTTCGTCGGCTGTAGCATTGGCGGTCGGCAGTAGCTGGAGGTGGCTCGGCGGCGCAGGGGCAGAGGCTCTGGTGGTGGCGCGTTGTAGCAGCGATCGTCAGCTCAGTTTGCGCGATAGTGCAGGTTCGGCCTGAACCTTCGGCCATTTTTTTGGTCAACTTACTGAGCTCAGATAGCTGTGATTTTTGGAGGGTAGCTTCGCCTAGATGTCAGGTACGACGTGTAAAATGTTCGTAATTTTCCGTTGAACGGTTTGTCGGAAAATTGAGTTTATAGGTTATAATTTTTGTTTGGGTTATTTTAGGTTTACAAAAATTGATTAACCTATTGCTAATGGGATTTGTATATATCGTATAGGTCTTCGAGATGGATGTTTTGGTATATTCGAAATATTTTTCGGGTGACTTTGGTCGGCGGGCTTCTTATACGAGCGCCGGTACTGTTCACGGTGGGCCGTTTTGGGCTGTTCTGTAAGCGTACATTCAGGTGTAAAATTTTATTCTCACTTCCGTATCGTTGACGTGGTTTGGGTGTGCAAACCCTTGTGTATTTTAAATATAGATATATTAAATTATGAATTTAAATATCTATAATTGAATTATAATTGAGGCAGGATTTAGGAATTAATTCGGTAAATTAATTAAATTATTTTCCTGCTAAATTAAATAAATACCTATTTAATTGAAATATAATAGGTGACTTAGTTCCCTTTTTAATGTGTTAGGGAATATGTGAACGGGAGGGACGTGAAAACTTAGACGTTTTGCTAGGTTCCCCTTATAATACGTGGATTATTGCTTTAAGGGAATTAAAAGCATGTTTAAATGAATGAACTTGTATACTTCTGAATTGAAGTATAACTTGACGAATTGTAAGCATGATTATGTGATATAATTGTTTGTCGTGGTTTATTGCTTAATTGTTTTAAAAGCATGTGAAAGAGATTATGAGATTCATGTGATAACATGTGGATATTGTTCATAAATATGATGCATTACATATTTATGTTGAGGCATGATTGTCATTTGAACCTGGATGCATATTGAGAACATCGTGTAATGTCAAATCATGGTGTTGGTATATGTGGGTTGTGAAATCATGTGGGGGTGTCTTTGTGTCGAATTGTCGCAACAACTGGCCAGGTATAGGTGACTCCCACCTCCGGACTAGTAATCTGGGAATTGGGGATATAGGGTTGGTTGTTGCCCCATCGTGGTGGTATGCGCAACTCTCGGATCTTTGAAGCATGGGAGTTGCCAGTAGGGCTCTCGTGCGACCGCCTTCCTTGTTGAAAGTGAAAGAGATAAAGATCACTTGGGAAGAATCGGTGTGGTACTCTTTTCTCATAGTATGAGTGAGTGCGTATTCCTTAAATTGTATTGGGCATCGTGTCCATCATGTGTGGGCGGTTTAGTGTCGGATGAGTATATATCCGTTAACCTATTTTGGGCAAAGTGTGTTTCATGAGGTTTATGAGTCACATTGCCTTGTATAACATTATGTGATTTCATTTGACATGTATATATGATATTATTACATGTGGATTGTTGGAGCAGGTTATTATATGCTATTAGTGCCTGTGGATTTTGGAACATGTTAATTATGAATATTGTAATATAAATTCATATTTTATAAAATGTTCAACTGAAAGTGATTAATGTGAAAACATGAATTAATTGCAGTAATTGTTAAAGTATAATGAAATGTATATTTTTATACTTGTGATTATATACTTTTATACCCTTTGGGGATGTTAAGTATATTGATATAGTGACCTCCGTGGTTAGTTGAGGTTAGTGATGGACTGCATTGTTGATTTTGAGTTGATGCCTTAGAGAAGGTGGGGTTAATAGTTTTGTGATTGTGATTGGTTGTGTGACCTCTTTGGAGATTTGAGGTCAGGGATTGATTTTAGTATCAATTGAGATTTGAGGCCTTAGAGAAGGCGGGTGACGAGAGTATGAAATTAGCGGATGTTGTTGTATAGGCCTTTAGGTGCCTTTCTCCTTTTGAGGAATGGGTTATCAATGGTGTTTGAGATTTTGGTTGGGTGAGAAGAGGTTATGGTTGAGGGATTTTATTAAGTACTTGGGGTACTGTAGTGTTGTTCCTCATGCTTAGTTCATTCTCCTAAACATTCCTTATACTTTGTTTTGTATACTAGTATGTGATTGTTGACTTATATGTCACTCCTTGAGTCGTCGGTTATGACGTGGTGCCGAACCTTTTCCTCGTGCTGTCATTTGATTTTGTGGAGTTGGAAACGGATGGTTGTGTTCCATGAGTCCAACATATTGTTCATCCTTCATTGTCCTTTTCGACATTATAGGAATCCTTGGAGTTGTAGTCACTCTTATCTGGTTGTCGGTCGGAAACGGAGTTTTTCAAGTTTTGAAAACAAACTTATTGTATTTAAAAGGAAAAACCCATTTTCGCCTACCCCCATAGCCAGGACAGGTGAATGACGCAGACCGAGGGCAAGACGGTCATTTTCATTGTGTGGAGTTTTAAAGAAAACCTATTATATAGAAATTCTGAGGTTACGAGACTTCTTTCTCAAAAACCTCAACCTGTAGTGTTTTGAAAGGTGGTTTCTTGTTTCACCTTTGTTTTGGATCATTTCTAAGTCTCGGGCATGAGGCTTGGTGTTGTTCAATGCACACATATAGTGTTGCCTTTCACTTCTTCTTGGTTGTTGATGTCACCACCTAGGTGATTTGAGTTGTTACATGTGTTAGGGGCATGGATGCCGAGTGGATTGGTTCCTTTTGCCCGGGTGTTTTCCCTAAGCACTTGTGGTGTTTTAACCTTGACGTTGTTGTCTCGGTTATCTGTTGGTTTAGCATTGGGACTTCTTTTCCCTTGCTTTGGTTCCTTGACTCTTATGTGGTTGTCATGAGAGTAGTGTTCAGGTACGCTTCGAGATTCGACCGTTTAACGTTCCTTATCCATAGGGAGAGTGTTGGTGATTTATTAACCTTGTTGGAGATAGTATTTTGAGATTCGTATGGTGATATGATGAGGTGATTTCATCCTTGAGGTATAGATTTTCTCTAGGAATGGGATGATGTTTCTTATATAAATATATATATATATATTGTATATATATATATATGACGATTGTGTTAGTATGCAAGGACGTGAGTGCTTTTCTTCCTGCGTTCTCGGGGAGTGAGTAATGAGTATTCCTTGATACTAGTGGTGGATTTGATCCCTGTGGATATTAGAGGTGAGTGTGATTTCCTCTGTTTGGATTTTTTGGTTAGTGTCATGAACGTTTGATGATTTGTTAGATTGCATATGAGTGTCGTGTATCTAGAGTATGTTGTGAGAGTAGTGTAGACTACCGGTGTTCGTACTTGGAGTACGAGTCTTAGTCGTACCATATAGACTCATGTTGTGTACTTATATATACGTATATATATATACAGTACCTAAACAGTCAGAGGAAGTGGTAGTTAGAATATCATTTTTTCCACTGAACTTATTTGCTCACAGGATTATTTAATCGCCCCCTGGTATTCCAACGCCAGGTTGCAGGAACAATGTGGCTACGGACAGCATGCGGTGCAACAATAGTTTCCTTTTATTTTCCTTATTACGGGTTTTGGAGTTACGCAGGGCGATGCGGTTACGATTGCAGCGCGACTGGTTTGGGGACGATAGTTATTTGCTGTCAGTTTCTTTTCCCATTTTGTATGGGATTGTCATATATTTCTCTTGTGAGCCAGTCTATTGGCATATCCCTATTGGTATATCTTTTATTTCCTGTATTTATTATTTCAGGAGATTATTGTATCTATTATGCACTGCTATGTGCTTTTCTGTATTCTTATTCTAGCATTTGTGGCTCTGTTGATTATAGAGGGTTGTGTAGGGGTTTTGGTTTGTTTCCACTACCTCGGCCTTAGTAGAATTGATGAATGTGGGGCTTGGAATCCATTGTTATGATAGAACTGTTATTGGCAGGTTATTCTGTTCTGGTTGGGTGTCCGGATGTTCCATTTATAAATGGAACTCTGCCTGATTTTCGTTAGATTCCGCTGTTTTGTTCTATCATTCATTTGGGTATGAAATATACCATTTTTACCATTATTCCATACATTTTCATGGTTAATGATATCTTAGTTGGTCGTTCGTGTTAAGGATCACATCCTAGATTCCTCGGATATCCCTGTTCGGGAGTCTTAGGAATTTAGGAACGTGTCAGTTTGGTATCAGAGGATACTATTGAGTTTCTAGTATTTGTTTCGGCTTGGAGTATATTTTTCATTGTTATTCCATGTATTTTTTGGTTATTGTTGACTCTAGTGGTTGCTTGACTTACGTCACCCTTTGGAAATTCGCTGATTCTCCGGATTGGAGTTCCGGGGATTTTAGGGGCGTGACAACAGGTATCAGAGCATATTTACCCTTTTGTGGGTGTTTGATGACTGAAGTCATTGGTTCTCACTTCTTTTTACTTCCGCATTCACTCCCTTAGCTCTTAGGCTCGAGTTTCGGAGTCCTAGAAAATTTGGGGCGTGACAAGTGTTCTTTAGCTTCCCCTCTTTGAAATGAAACCCTATATACCGATTTATCCGTTCATGGCAGGAGAAGATTTCATCATAGATGTAGAAGTCACCTCCATGATTGGTTTATACCTTCTTCTAGGTCTTGAATGGTAAAGAGAGAAGTTATAGAATGATCAGACAACTGAAAGACAATTTAAAGATGGCCTCCTTTGTATGTGAGACCCCATATTTTTAGAAAAAAGTTGGTGTAATTATGGCATGGAATTTCTAGGGCTCCAAGTTGACTTTGTGTGAGGAGCACTCAATCTTTGGCCTATTATACCAATTGTACCCTTCCCCTATGTTGTAGAGTGGAGAAGGGGTAAAAATATATCATTTGTATCAGCATGTGGGGAGTTTGGGCTGTCATCGGGCGATGGATTGGCTAATTCCACTGATCGATTAGTGGAATTAGCCGATCGATTGCCATTGTTCGCGATCATTCGCCACTACACTACACGTTTGCACTATTTTGACCATAACATTTGCTACGGGAGTCCATTTTCGGCATTCTTTAGATAGTTGGAAAGCTGTCTTTAATGACCCTAAATTACAGTTTGACCCCCTATTTTTTGGATTTATTACAGTTTGAACCCCTCTAGTTCGGATAATTACAATTCCACCCACTCTAGTTTTGTTTTTATATCACTTCCCCCTATTATTTGGATTTATTAAAGTTTAACCCCTCTAGTTTGGATAATTACAATTTGATCCACTTTAGCTTTGTTTTTATATCACTTTCCCTCCTGTTGTTTGGATTTATTACAATTTGACCCCCTTCTACAGTTTATGATGGCATCCCATTAGAATATGGAAATGTCTATGTTACCTCTAACTCAATGAAAATACCTTTTTGACCTCACTTTTTTTTTAAAGGAAGAAGATGCAAATAATAGAAGAAGATGATGATGAAATAAAGCTCCACCTTCACCGGAGGGTAAACTTTTAACCCAAGCGGGTTGACCTAATTGGAAAAAACTTGAGACTTGGTGTCTCAAGAAGCATGAGTTCTCATGATTGATTCCTACTATGTGCAAACAATTCATTAAGGCCACCTTTCAAAAAAAACATTTCGTTAGGGCCACGACCGCGGACATACTCCGAGCCTTACTCGATTCATGTTTGGCGGGAGTGATGGGGTAGCCTTGCACGGGTCCCTTAAATTAGTTGAGGTACGCGGAAGCTTCCTTGGACATCACGATTATAAAAAACAAATTAAAAAAATTCAAGGGCATTGTTGTCCATTAAAAAATATGAGGGCAAAAAGGTGTTTTCGTTGTATTAGGGGTAACATAGTCATTTTACCTCACTTGTTTGTTTGACCCCCTTTTACAGTTTATGATGTCATCCCATTATAGTATAAAAAAATAACTATGTTACCCCTAACTCAATGAAAATATCTTTTTGCCCTCACCTTTTTGTTTTTTTAATGGAGGAAGATGCAAATGGTAGAAAAAGATTATGATGAAACAAAGCTCCACCTTCACCTGAGGGCAAACTTTTAACCCAACTGGGTTGACCTAGTTGGAAAAGACTTGGGACTTGGTGTCTAAAGAAGCATGAGTTCTCATGTTCGATTCTGACTAGGTGCAAACAATTTGTTAGGGTCACCTTTCAAAAATAAAATTTCATTAGGGTCATGACTGTGGATATAGTCCGAGACTTACCTAATTCGTATTTGGGGGGAGGGGGGTCACCTTGCACGGCTCCCTTGAATTAGTCAAGGTGAGTGTAAGCTTTCCTAAACATCACGGTTATAAAAAAAAAAATACCAGGGCAATGTTGTCCATTAAAAAAACATGAGGGCAATAATGTATTTTCATTGATTTGGGTGTAACAGTCATTTTCCATCTTATAATGTGATGACATCATAAACTGTAGAAGAGGTTCAAACTGTAATAAATCCAAACGACAAGGAGGAAAAGTGATATGAAAAACCAATACAGTGTGAGTCAAACTGTTTCGTATTGTTTCGCAACTACTATTTACTCTATTTGGCAAGAACGAAACAAGAGAATGTATGCAAAGGAGATCTGAAATGAAGCCCAAATACAAAAGGACATTGTGGAATCAATTTCACTTAGAGCTTGTCCAATTCAGCGAGTTAAAAGGACAGATAGAAATCTGGATATCTCGGCTGCATGAGGACTACCACATACTATATTTCGTGCATGATGGGAGGCTGTTTTGTTGCTATAGAGGATGGGAAGCTGTTATCAATGAAGATTAGTGATTATATGATCTACAGATTGTTGATGGTTATCAAATGGCATGGGAAATTGTGGACGGTATGTTTTTCAAGTACATTATGGAGGTGGCATCTTCCCAATATCCATAGGATCGGTTGTATCTTGTATGGGCTTTATTGCTGTAGTAATTTGCTTAACAGAGATGTGTATCTTTGTCATTGTATCCTTTGTTCTAGTGAGGATAGGAATGGAAGAACTAGATGTTGGGTTTTATTACTTTGGTGGATTTGGGGTTTCCATATATGTATTCTTACCTGGGGAATGCCCCTTGGAATGTGTATGGTCTTCTAGACCGTGTTTTTTCTTTAATTACTGACTTGCTTATCAAAAAAAAAAAACCTGTAATTGTCCGAACTAGAGGGGTCAAACTATAATAAATCCAAACAACAGGGGGGAAAGTGATACAAAAAACAAAACTAAAGTGGGTAAAATTGTAATTATCCAAACTAAATGGGATCAAACTATAATTTACTGGACTTGCATTTAGGCTTTTGAATCACTCAATTTGAAGTTGTCTTGACCAAGTTATAGTTATTTGAAATTGTTCCTCTATTTCGATCTTTCAAGTTTTTCAGGTATTACTTCCACTTTCTCGTACAATCTCGGACACTTCTCTTTCATTTTTGGTTGCTTTCATGCACTTTGTGGTTTAGATTTGCTTCATTCTTCATTAGTCTCGGCTCTCGAATGATCTTGAGTCAGGATTCCAGTTAATTTATCGAAATTAACTCACTTTTTCTATATCAAGCCGAAACATGCTTAACAAGACAAACCGAATAAAAATACCAAGAAAATGGAATAATTAGACTAATAATGTTCATTTAGAGGCCTTAAATACTAATATTTGGCACCTAACATACATATATATATATTTTTGTGTGTGTGTGTGTGTGTGTGTGTTTATGTGCAGGTGTGTGTTTTATGACTCTATGCCTGAGATTTGTTATGTGCTACATGCCTTGCTTTCTGATGCTTGGTAGGGGATTAGAAGAATTTATTCAAGGGTCTTATATTGGCATGAGTGTCATGTGAGACAACGGACCGACCTAGGGTAGATGCATGCAAACGTGTTAGTTAACACTACTTAGATGGTATGAGGATGTGGTAGTTAGTCTTTTTCTTACTAGGCACTTGTGCTCAACCCCTCCCCCCCCCCCCCCCCCCCCCAAACCAGCAGTTGAACGTTTCAGGTGATTTGGGACGTATAGTTAGTAGTTTTCCTTTTTATTTCCTTTCTTTTATCCCCTTGTATCTTGGGATTCTCATTTGATTCCTTCGGAGATAATCTGTTGGCATATCCCTTCCATGTATCTCTCTATTTCATTGTGTCATTGTATCTCTTTGGCATTGCCATGTGCCTTTATGTATTTTCATTATAATATTATTGATTCATGGGTTTTAGAGGGTTGTATAGAGGCAACAGTGGTTTCATTTACGTTATCTCGACCCTATTAGATTTACAGAATGTTGGGTTGTGCGCCATTGTGTTATTGCATTATTATTGGTAGGGTGTTTTTTATATCATGGTTGTGTCCACCGGAGGTTCCATTTACAAATATAACTTTACCGGATTCTCGTTAGATTCCTCTATTGTGTTTACTATCATTTAGCTGAGTATGGAATCAATTATTTATACCATTGTTTCATGTACTCATTGTTATTATTGATTCTAGTGGCTGCTCGCACTGATATCTTACCTCGTAATTCGCTGATTCTCTGAGTTTGGGTCTCAAGAATTTTGGGGCATGACAACCAATGCTCTAGACACACTAGGGATACCGGATATAGTATCGCCATGATCACTTAAACCATGAGTTATATACACCAGCGAAATAAAAACCGTGTTTGGATTGAAGTCCTCTCACGCCTCTCTCGTTCCCGGATTACTAGTCGGCCAATACCAAGAGACACCGCCTGACCAGTTGTTGTGACGATCTGAAGGCTCACTCTTAAGGGTTATGAATGGACATGAAATCACCACCAATGAAATATCTATACACACGGTGTCTAATAATATGTAATTCATGCCTCAAATTTATGCCAAGTGAACAATACAACGACGTATAGCTCAACCCCAGGTTTTAAGGCATGCTTTGCTTTAATTAAGGCAATAATTATCACCATTTAAACATCAATTACAATACAAGTAAACAAATCACAATTTCCATAATCTACATATAAAGGGAAACTAAAAGCAACAATCTAAGTTTCATGACTCAAGCAAGTATATAAGCATATATATAAAAATATATATGTATACTTTGAGACACACACACACAAAACTGAAAGTGAAGTGGTTAGTCTTTCCCCTACCTCAAGTCTAAATAATCCAATCAAGGAGCAAAATAAGAATTCCAATTTGCGGTCTCCAAAGGATGAAGCCAAAATCCACAAGAGTGATTCCAAGCTCACAAGAAGTAAACCAATTGATGGATATGCTCAATTTCATGCCTTTAGTAAGAAATACCAACAAGAAAAATCAATTTACTAGATTTGGGAGTAAAATCTCAAGAAAAATAAAATTAGGGTTTTGAGAAAGGAAACCCCACAAAGAAGGAGGAGGCTGTAACATCCTAGGTTTTTCCCATTTTTACGGGTTATTTTTTTTGTTTTGTTTTCAGCGTGGATCGTCGAGTCTTTTATTATATTTATTGTTTTTACGTGAGCTTACATACATTAAAAGCATCATGGTTAGTATTTTGGGTCAGTCTACGCGTTAGTTGTCCTTTTCATTTTGGATTTTGTGTGGGCTCAGGATATACATGATGGCCCAATAGTCGGGTTAAGGCCCGAATGTATTTATTTTTATTCTCAACACATTTTGTTGTATTTCAAATCCCCTAAAGTCACCCCTTGGACAGTAGAGCAGGGGAATCTTTGGTTGTTGTTCTCGAGTTCTCGACCATTAGGCTTAAAAACTCGTCCATAGTCGAGAACTCGACAATTGCACGAAATCTTGACATGGGCTGCAGATTTCTTTTATTTTCTTCTTTCCTTCAATTTTAATCCTGGATTAAGGGAGGTTAATTAGTATTATTGATAGATATATTTTAGTGAGTTAGGTAGATCACATCCATCCATTTCCATTCCTTTTCCCATCTTTGCTTATGGTCATTGGATTGATAAGGTTAGGTGATGACTATTTGTACACATATAGATGTAATGTTTGACCCACGTTTCTTGAAATTTCATGACAACGCAACCAAACACACCTCATCCCTCTCCTCTCTCCCTAGGATTCTGCTTCTCTTTTTCTCCCTCTTTTCTTATTTTTCATTTCTTCATTTTCCACCTCTTTTGATGAGAATTTGAAGTGAGCTTGTGTATGAAACTTGTTGATGATGGTCCAAGCTTCCTTTTGAGCTCAAGCTTGGTAGGTATTACCCTCTCTATTGATTTTTTAAATTTTAAAACCCTAATTACCCTATTCTTGAATTTATGTTTTCACCGAGTATTCGGTAGTACAAATGTGAGAAAAATCCCAGAGACATACCCGCGTTCTTGTGCCATTGCGCAACCACCGAGTACTCGGTGGAATTCTCACCGAGTACTCGGTAAGGCCCAATACGACCAGTACACATCAACAACTTCTATATACACCTGTGGGACCCATTTTCGCCTGACTCAGCATGGAATGATCTCTAGGCTATTTATGATGCAATATTGACCATATGTGATGAGATTTTGTACCATCCTTCAAGGAATATCACAATACACATTCCTGACTTAACTGTGAAGCAATCAGATTACCAAATTGTTGGGGTCTCCCTTACAATTATGTGTGTTATATTGGAGTCTTGATACGTTGAATTAAAAGACTGTTGTTGGAGATTTGTGCAAGAATATCTACCACGGAGGGCGTGTCTACATCAACAATGCAGACAACCACCACCACGAACAACTAAATCGGTATCTAGGGTTTTTAATAAAATCCTAGCCAAGTAATGTAGACTCTTTTTTATTTTTATTGTATAAGGGGAAACTGAAGGACACGCATGTGATGATTGTGTAGATGAGTGATTATGTTTGATTTTATATAAGATTCTACGTTTATTCTATGTCTTTTCTTAGCTTGAATGAATGTTTTATCTTACTCAATCATGGTTATTCAATATGGGCTAGAACTCAGATGCTTAATTTATGGTTTTCTACACAATGGTGGTTATTAACATGCAATCTTGATTTAGACAAACCATGCTCAGAAAAGATAACAATATAATTGATTCGTGCACTTGCGATAGGGAAACCTATGTCAACTTTAAGAGCTTATTTGCACACACTATTATTATTATAATTATTTATTATCTTAGCCTAGTAGGCTAAATTAATTAAGGTATAGCCACCGATCAAGTTTTTGGCGTCGTTGCCAGGGACTAAACAATTTTCTAGACTTTTAAATAATTATTATAGTTATATTATTTATTTGCTTTATTTTTATTTTCTTCTTTTTAAAAGTTGAATCGTGTCTTTTAACGAGGTACACCGAAATAAGCAGAATGACAACTATAGGAGCAGGTGGCCACTGTTTTGCTGAACCGTTTGTAAGTTTTAAATGTATTTAGCATTATTACACAATTCTACTTTACTTTTATTGCTTAATTTTTATTTCTTTTTCTTTTTATTTGTATTTATTCATATTAAAATAAAAAAATAAAAAATAAATGTATAACACATACACCAATTCGACCAATATTCCATATTATAATACATATAATCCAGGTTGGTTAGACGATCCCAGTTTTTCATATCACCAACCATACATGTGAAGTAAATATCAAAGCTTAAATCAAGATTCACGATATTTTGATCAACCATTGAGATGTCAATTATATGATCAAGGATTAGGTTTTACATCGTATAATCAAGAATACTACCCTCAACCATCTAGTAAATTCCAATTTAAGGAGTCAAATTAATATTTCCCCCAAGAGCCATCAAGTTTTGAGATATGGTTTTAACGGGCCCAAGGAATATTGAAGCAACCACTCGTAAATGTTAGGAGATTACGCACAAGGTAGAAAATTCATACTTACAATTAGAGAATCAAGAATTTTATTCAAATGATTTAAATCAACCTTAGTATGACGATTTGTTTTAGGATCTAATTCCAAATTTACCTCCCCAGTCAAATAAATTTTAAGATAGTGTTTTGACTGCCCTTAGCACGTTAGAAGCCGAATCACAATTACTCCATTCTCATTCATAATCCCTTTGTAAGTTAGAAACCCTAGTAGGGCAACTAGCTAGTGTTTTAAATAGAAGAGAAGAGGAACGGCCACATCAAGTAGTAGTTGATACAATTGACCAAAGTATAGTTGATCTAGGATCCCTTAATGATGAAGAGGAAAGTAGTCCATTCTATATAACTTATGAGGACGAGGAGGGGGATTATAATCAAATAGAGGAACAATTCGAGCCAAATAATGAAACCTCACAAGAAGAGTCTGTCACGCCCCTAAATTCCTAAGACTCCCGAACTGGGACATCTGAGGAATCCGGGATGTGATCCATAAAATGAGTGACCAACTCAGATCATTAATACCAGTAAAAGGAATGAAATCATGATAATAACAATGATCTCATACAACTGAACGGAAGCTAAAATTAATAATACACAAGGCACATCGAGGTGCCAAAAGAATACATCTATACAGCGATGCACTGATACCGAATACAAGGAAGGGATATGCCAACAGACTGGCTCCCAAGAAGTACAACAACAGTCCCAATACAGGGGACAAGTAAAGGAAACTAAAATGGAACAACTCTACATACGAATGTCCCAAATCCCGTAACAGAATCCATGCCACGAGCCATTCTACACTCCAAGCTATCCGTAGCCGAAACATTACCTGCAGCCTCTGACCGTCCAAGTTGAGTGCGAGCCAACCCGTGTACATGCATCTACCCTAGGTCAGTCAAATGTCCCACATAGTACTCACACCAATACAAGACCTCGGAAACACATCCCTCTAGTCCCCTACCATGCATTAACAATTAGGGCAACTAACATGTAGTGAAACCATAACATAATAACATATAATAACGCACACCAATATATATATATATATGCACGTATATATATATAAAGATACATAAATAATACCAGTCATGTAGTACATACCACCTCATAGATCACTACAACTCGTACCGCTAATCCCACATTGACAATCCCCACAATACGTATGACCAAATCACGGGAACAACATACCCAATCATAACACTCCAAGAAGATATCAATCACACTTCCTCGATCACGAGCATACCGAGCTCCAAAACCTCAAATCAGTATCAACTCATGCTATCAATCACCTCACATATCACTACCAACATCTGTAAACCCAACAAGGGGTAAAACAGTCACTTCAACCTAAGGGAAGTCACAAAGGTTGTCGAACACCGAAAGAAAAGTGAAAGGAATGAAAATAAATGACATATAGTCGTCAAACACCAACACAAGGGTAAAAACTACTTTTTATGCCTAAAATACGTCAACAATTTGACTCGGGATTGAAATAGAAGTAGAAAGAATCAAACGGCACCTTAATCGAACCATTTAAACACCCGTGTTCGTTCAAGGATAAAATGGTCATTTCAGGGTAAAATAGTAATTTCAAAGTATATAGACAAGGTTTGGACCTAAAATAAGTCATAGGAACAAACGGAACCAAATTTGAAGGTGCGAGAAGGAAACTGCGACATTTTGAAAATCGGTCGTCACAACGTACGAAAGTTCAAAACATACCGTCACATTCAAAGGATCATTACGGCCTCAAAAATTACTCAAATGAAGTTATTCAAAATCCTAACAGCAATATATTTAAGTCATATTTCTAAATAGCTAAATAACACCTCCATCCAACACTAGTAGCTCAAGATATGAGTAAAATAGTAAAACTGGGTTAGAACGGGGACAAACCACCCAGTCGACTGGCTGAGTGACACAGTCGACTGTCTGAGTGACCCAGTCGACTGGTTCAATGACCCAATAGACTGGGTGAGGTAGAAACTTCAAAATATTTGCAAAAAAAATCCTCTATTTCACCCAGTCGATTGGCCCCTTTAGGGCAGTCGACTGCCTTGACTAGAAAACCTCAAAAATGACTTCCAAACACCTGCAAAGCCTTAGGAATCATGAGACAAAGTCCTCAACTCATTTAGGAACTTTAGAAATGAGAAAATATCATTTAATCTCAGTTTAGTTTTATCAAAATTATTTTCTTGAAAATCCGTAAAACTAACCGTCTTGCTCCCCGATCTCTGTTTTGTACACCACCAACTTTCAAAAGTTAAAATCTTTTATTTCATGACTTTAAAACCATTTCAAAACTCAAAGTTTTCGGCGGCTTCACGGGAGTAGGCGAAAATGGGTTTTTCACTTAAAGACTAAATAAACTCAAATGAAAGTTTTATGAAAAATCCGTTTTTGGGAAACAAACCGAAATACAAACGGAAAAACCAAAGCGAATTTGCAGACGCTCAAATGGAATAAGAGAATCAAGAAGCGGAAGTAAGTGGCAACTCAAAGGAAAAGGTAAGTGGCTCTATACCGCGACACTAACCCTAATTCCACCACACTGAACTCCACATCCAACTCATAACCCTATAACGACTTAACCGAGAATGACCACAACTCCGATGACACTCCATTCCTTAAGATCCCTAAAGGGAATCTAGTGGCCATTGCCACGGACAAACTAGTTTCAATCAAGACCTCGTCCGATTACTTTTAAACCTCAATTACACATTCAAAACCACATCACTTAGGTCTCTAACAATATCATATGATCATCAATACACAATTAACTCGGTTTACTCATAACCTCGTCTATTGTAACCAAAACATCAAAATCACCATTGATGCCACGTTGCTACACCAACGCTAAGTTAGACCACAAAGTCATCACCCGCCTTCTCAAGGCTTCGACTCATCTCAACTCAATAGCCACAACCGACTTTACTTATCACAAGAAAGTTCTTTACCCAACTCATATCACCCCCCTAAGGTATATAAGCACATATCAATAAGTATATGCATTTATCTCACATTATACTTTAAACAAGGCATGCAAATCATATTTTCACATCCTTCCATTTCACTTGAGCATTTTAATAACATATGAATTAAATGTCAAAATTCACATTAAACATGCTCCCCAACTACATTGAATAATATCATGATTCACATATAGAGATAATCACATAATAGGAACTCAAATGCAATGTGACTCACACACCTCATGTTACACATAGCGCCCGATACGGCTAACGAATACATACTCTAACCATTCACGCTTAGAAAGAGTACCGCACCGATTCTCCCCAAGTGATTTTTCTTTTTTTTCACTTTCAACAAGGAAGTCGGTTGCACGAGGCGACCCGAGACTTTCAGAGTAATGCATACCCCCATGATGGGGCAACAATCAATCCTATATCAATAATTTTCGGTTTTTTAGTTCCGTAGGTGAGAAACACCTCCTGGCCAGTTGTTGCGACGATTCAACAGAAGACTACTCACCCATGTTTATACTACCGGGCGTAGCCCAACACCAATTGGATTCTCAATACAAATTGTGAACACCATATGCACTATGTCTAAAAAGACCCATGCACCAACATAAATATGTAGCTCATCATATTTATGAACACATTCTCAAAATGTCAACATGAATGATATTAATCATTCAAAATGCTTTTAAATCTCATTAAAGCAATAATCAACAAGGATGTTTTCTCAAGTATCATTCATGTTCCGAATAATCTAGTTGTCTTTTTATTTCACAAGGATAACATTCTTCATTCATTCAAGATGCTTATATCTCAATTAAAGCATTTAAATCATAAGGATACATTTTCATGCATAATTAATGTTCCAAGTCATCAATTTATCCTTTAATTCACAAGGATAACAATTTCATTCTTTTAAATATGTTTTTAGTTCAGTTCAAACAAGTTTATCACAATTCACATCTCAAACATGACATGAATTCCCAACATACCTCAAAGTTACTAACCAAAGGAGCTAGCCTAGTCTCACTACAAAGGCTACTTCCATATCACCCGCATACTCATATGTATAACTACACTTACACAACTATACCCACATACATATACACATATATAGGCACAGAAGCACACTTGAATATGGGAAATCTAAAGAACAACCACATAACTAGCATGCTTCATAATCCTATTAAATATCATTACAAGTACTCCATACACAAGGGTTAATTCACATAAACATGTTCAAACTCTAATATACAATTCCAAGGATACACTTAGCAATTTCATCTAAGTTTAGGAACCCTAGAATCAAACTCATACCCACACAATCTTAAGATGAGCTAGTTAAGAAGTTTTCCCCTACCTCAAGTGAAGAGCAACACAAACCACTAAGCAAGGTCAATGAAACCCTAGCTCTTTCCCAACACTGAAATCCAAAGAGTAAACCGGTGGAAAGCTTTACCATAGCCTCCTAACCATGAATCATACTCCAACATAAGAGGGGAACAAGAATCATCAAATGGTTTAACAAGAATCCCAAAACTAGGGTTTGAAAGGGAAACACACAAGGAAGGAAGAATACTTACCAATCATTGGCTCAAACCAAAGAGAAGAACACCATGAACATCTTCTATGTTGATGGCCACATCAAAATCCCAACTTAGGGTGATCAAATCAACCCATAAGTGGAGAAGAAGCAAGAGGGAGAAAAGAGAGAGCAAGAGATGAAAATGGAGAAGTCTTACCAAATGTGTGCTAAGCCTAAGAGTTGTATAGATTCTCCACTCACAACTCTCACCATCCAATGGCTAATAAAGCTAGAAAGTGAAGACCTAATCCAAGGGCCACAAAATAGTCTTGCAAGAAAAGACTAAATACACCACACACAAAAGTCATTAACTTGTAAAACAAGGCCTTATCATCCAAGGGTTGAGAATAAGGCAATGGAAATTAATAAACTATCCAAGCGTTGACAAGAATTCTTGCCAAGTGAAAGACCAACAATAATGCCTTCTTTCATTTAAGTGTCATCCAAACATGGCCCTATAATCCAAAGGTTGAGAACAAAGATGAGAGAAGAAGATCAATGGCTATAAGTGAGACACCTCATAAAAGTGGAAATGACTAATTTGTTCTCAATTTAGGGTTAATTACAAGAGTGTCATCATGCCTCTTAATTACCCTTCTACCTCTTGTTATCCTCTTTATTTGTCACTATACCACTCATATCAAACACTTAGCCAAATCTCTACACTTTTCTCTAAGTGCTCTAAATACGAAAATACTCATTTACCCTTCGGTCAATTCTTTCCCAAAATCGTTTTCAATAATTTTCATTACTCACAAAATAAAAATATAACAAGCAATTCACATAAGTGCTACACCGAAACATCTACAATGAACTAGGGTAACACGTTCGGGAATGCAATCAGATTGCCGAAGCTCCAACGAGAAACGTTGCAAGAAACTCACGTAGTTGTCAACGAACAATACATCACGAAGTTGGAAGTAAAAGTCCACAAAGTTATCCCGCTAAGTCCGAAACTCAAACGCAAAAAATTTACACGTACTCAGATTACACAAGACGTCATGAATAAGTGACGTCATGATACGTTAACACTTGGAAAAGAATTCTAGAAAAGAGAAATGAAACGCGGGACGTTACAGAGTCGGCACAAGTAGAGGTTAGAAATGATGAATTACCTGATGTAAAGGAAGACTGCAAAAATATCGATTAGGATAAACAAATACAATCTAGGATTGATGACATCAGAGTAATAGAAAGAGCATTGTAAGAAGAATCATTGCAAAAACCAATATAGTCGCTACCAATCACCTCATATATAACAGCCAGATCTGCACAAATAGATTTATCAACATCAAAATCCGAGGAACCTAAAGAGCCAATTGAGACATCATATGAATTGAGAGAATCATTTTCCCCATGTCTAGAGCAATGAGTTCACAATAATAAAATGGATGAATATTGTGTAATTGAAGGGATTGACAAGGTTATGGAGGACACATTACCTCATGCGTTGATGAAAGAATCGTTAGACACAAGGATTAAATATGAGATGAATATAGAGCTTGTTAAAGGAGGTAAGTTATATGACGATTATTATTTATTTGATGTTATGCTCATTACTGAATATCCACAATGGACACCGATTAACGACTTACGTCCAAAATTTAGACCAAACTTTGGTGGATGCATAACAGAGAGAAAAGGTGTTGGAAAGTAAAATTAGACGCGATCTTGCCAAAGACGGTAAAGATTGGCGCCGGTAATCCGAAATAGTATAATTAAGTAGATTTTATATTCTTTTTGCATGTGTTATGAGTTCTTTATTTTGAAGAATGTTTTTGGGACTACTTTAGTAAGTTTTGAGGTGTTAGGAATTTATATAGATTTTTCAATTGTTAAATGCTAAATTAGGAATATGAGACATTAGACAGATTCCCTTATGCTTTTATGATTAACCATCAGTTATAAAATTTAATTATAGACTTCAAATAGAATAAGATGCGTCTTAGAACTTGAAGAACGAGTCAAAAGTTTGAATAGAGAAGAGTTGACAATTTTCAACACCTAAGAACTACTGAGTACTCAGTAATGCTCATACCGAGTACTCGATCACTTAAAAATTGAACTGAACCGGGTGGAACTTGGCAGTTCTTATTAGGGCTACTCTCTTCTCTCTCAGATTATTCTAAGCATTCGTTTTATCTCCAATACTCTAACCCTAACCCTAACCCTCGTATACTCTCATCACTCTTAATCCACAAAAATCGCACCTCCAATCAATCTATAAATGCATATATCTTTTAATATATATACATATACATACATATATATACACCTTCGTTTTCCTTTCCAAATCCACTATTTTTGTTTGTTTTGATCCAAACGACTCACATATTCATCATCCTTAACATAATCCGAGCAAAACCCACCTATTATTTCACTTAAATTTGAACCAAAAATCCTTCTTCTTCTCTAATTTGAACCTATACATACATATACATACATATATACACCTTCGTTTCTTCCTAAAATCCTCAATTTTTGATCATTTTGCTCAAATCAAGCTTCATATCGTCACTCTTGCCCTAATCCAACCAAAACCCATCACTTATTTCACTCCAAAACACACTAAAATTCCATCTTTTTCTCCTATTTTCAAAGCTATATATATATGTGCCTATACACACTTTCAAACTCATTCAAAAGAATCCAAATGGCGCCCAAGAAGAGAAGTAGAATTGGCATGATAATTGGGTCTATGGCTGCTCTATAGTGCAACAATTGGGAAATAGGGTCATCTATGCCTCAGGGCTGCCTCGAGATGCAAAAGTTTCTTCTTTGGTCAACGAGGAGGGTTGGAATCTGCCCATTCCGAGATCTTTAGAGCTTATTCAATTGAGAGAGGATATTCAAGCCCTTGATCCCCCAAATATTCACAATGTTGATAAGCTTATTTGGTACCCAACTAGAGGTAAATACTCTATAAGTTCAGCATGGGAGGTTCTCAGAAATGGCAGAAATAAAGTGGATTGGGTTCACACGGTGTGGTTTCCAAATCATATCCCCAAGCACGCTTTTAATCTTTGGGTTGTGATTCAAGATAGATTAATGACACAACAAAGAATGATGGTAATGAATTTGGTGCAACATCAGCAATGCATGCTATGTTCTCTGCCTATTGAATCGAGACAACACATTTTCTTTGAGTGTGATTTTTCAGGTCAAGTGTGGAGCAATATTCAACAAAGGACTAGATTCTTCTTTCCTCTCTTGCCTTGGACAGCCTTCCTTCATTGGTGCAATGTGCATCTTATGGAAAATGATTTGGAGCATATACTTGCCAAGCTTTGTTTCGTAGCTACTATTTACTCTATTTGGCAAGAGCGAAACAAGAGAATGTATGCAAAGGAGATCAAAAATGAAGCCCAAATACAAAAGGAGATTATGGAATCAATTTCACTTAGAGCTTGTGCACTTCAGCGAGTTAAAAGGACAAATAGAAATCTGGATATATTTCGTGCATGATTGGAGGCTGTTTTGTTGCTATAGAGGATGGGAAGTTGTTATCAATGAAGATTATTGAGTATATGCTCTATAGATTGCTGATGGTTATCAAATGGCGTGGGAAATTGAGGACGGTATGTTTTTCAAGTTCATTATGGAGGTGGCATCTTCCCAATATCCATAGGATCAGTTGTATCTTGTATGGGCTTTATTGCTGTAATTTTTTGCTTAACAGAGATGTGTATCTTTGTCATTGTGTCCTTTGTTCTAGTGAGGATAGGAATGGAAGAGCTAGCAGTTGGGATTTATTACTTTGGTGGATTTGGGGTTTCCATATATGTATTCTTACCTGGGGAATGCCCCTTGGAATGTGTATGGTCTTCTAGACCTTGTTTTTCTTTATAATACTGACTTACTTATCAAAAAAAAAAAAAAAGAAGAGAAGTAGAACAATGGAAGGTGGAGAATCATCAGTAGTGAGTGCCGAGATTCTCGCACAAGCGGCCCAACGGGAGGTCGAGGTGTGATAAAGGATGAGGGAGGAAGGGCTAGGGAAGGACTTTCTTCTTTAGCGTACCTTCAACTATGCCAACTTCCGACATGGATAAAAGTCCAAAATAAGTGTTAAGTGGTTGGAGAAGCAGAGATTGAGGGCGTTCTTGACACCGGTGTCTCCCGTGTATTACCCGGAGATGGTTTGTGAGTTCTATCGCAACCTAGTCCATGATGTGGCGACCGAATTGTCAACGAGGGTGAGGAATCGTACTTTCATGATCATTAATGCCCTCATTGCAATGGTGTGGGGCATTCCGGATGAGTGTCTAAAGGATTTACAGGCTGAGTTTTCATCTCCTCCAGAGTCGTTCCCCGATGTTCAGACTATGCTTTTGGAAGTGATATATTGCTTCCATGCCTACCACTGGGTCTTGATTCCGTGCATTATAGTTCATATTATGTGGACCGTGTGGCAGGACCTCTCCGACATGGCAGCATTGAAGGTGAAGAAGTGGTTATTTCCATTTCATTATCTAATAACCGACCTTCTACAGTATCTCAATATTCAGCCAGCTGAGGGGGAGGAGGAGCGTGTCGTTGACTCGTCGATGGCGTATAACATCTTTAGCCATTCTTACGTCAAGATGAGTCGAGGTCTTGAGGAGGCGGTCACTAGAGACGCTGAGGAGGAGGATGATTCTGAGGACGAGGAGGGTGCACCAGATGGAGGTGATGATGATGACGAGGCTACTAATGAGGAGATGACTCAGGCACTTAGGCAGAGGGAGATTGTGACTCTGCCTAGGGAGTAGTACGAAGATATGGCTTATGGGTTTTTGGTGATCATGGAGCAATTTGGAGCCGCATCTATTTCTCATCCACCACCACCGTCCGAGGAATTTGGAGCCGCATTGATATTTTATGCTTTTTAGTTTATTTCTTTTATTTTTGTACTCCAAACCCTCAAAACATTAGAAAATAATGAAAATGGATATTTTGGTATTGATCGAACAAATTATTTTGATCCATTTTTCGATTACGCGGATAGAATGATATAAGTTTGGGGGGGGGGGGTACAATTTTTCAAAATTATTCTAAACATATTTTAACGTACATATTTATATTTGACTAATATTTACTTATGTATACTTTTGCGATGAAGATTTCCTTTATTTTCATTTAAAACCAAAATAAATATTTTCTAAAAATACCTAAATATTTATGTAAACTAACTCTTATAAATATTCTATGTATAATTTTCTTATAATAATAATAATAAAAATAAGTTTTTGAAACATTTTGGTACAGGAACTACGGAGTACTTGGTAGAATTCCCACCGAGTACTCGGTGAATCCTCGAAAAATTATATTTTTCTAATTTGTGAAAATTAATATAAATAACTATGTATTTTTTATTTTTCCTTTGAAAATAGGACTTTAACTGTAATATAATAGTGTAGTATATAGTTTTAGTAGCTTCTAATAAAGAAAAGAGAATTTTATGAAACTTTCTGTAAATATGAAATCCTTTTCAAGTATAGAAAATATTGCATTAAATCTTTTTTTTTTTTTTTTTTTTTTTTTGAAAGGTAAGTCAATTTTATAGAAATATTAAAAAATGGCTAGAAGCCTACAAAATACTTGGGGCATACCCCAAGGGTGGAACCCCCAAACCCACCAAAGAGTTAAGCTTAACTCTAAACACAGGGGAAAATACAAGAAGATCACCATAACCCTGACAACAATAAAACAAGTCTGATAATACATAAGACTATAGCAACCAATGCTTAACATATCTCTAGAACACCTCATTACAAATAAAATATACATAATCTTCATCAGATTACAAAAGTTAATTCCTATCATAGTGAGGGTCTTCATAGCCATCCGACCCCCGTGAACTTTACCCCCCAACTTATAAATCTGCACAGTGTAAGCAAAGAGATTAAAAGATAATGCACCATTTAAACAATTTATCAAAATACACCTCCCACGAAGTCTGAACCAAATCCTGATCCATACCCCCAACAACCCCGAGACATGTTATCTACTACTCATCTAGACAGAAGCCCTGAACATAAATTCCAGGATAACTGAGCAAAAAATATTCCCCTCACCCATTGCTAGAAACTCTATCTCCATTTTCAATATCCAACAAGTGAAACAATCTAAATTTGACAGAAGAATTTATCTCCTTAACAAGCTGATCCTCCTTTTTAAACTCTCCAGCAAACAGCCTGAGATTCCTTTCCCTCCATAAAATGTAGACATTAGCAGCCAATGATAGTTTGGTAACACATGCATTGCACCAATTTACCATATCCACCCACTTCTTCCCAACATGCCTCAAACCATTCTCAGTAGCAACCGAAGACCAAACTTGAGATGAGAAACTGCATTCGAAAAATAGATGCTCCTTGCTTTCACACGGTAAGTCACAGAAAACACATTTTTGTTATTGAAGTATCCCATAAAGGACCAATTTATCCTGTGTCTGCATCCTATTATGAATTAAAGTCCATAAAATGAAAGCATGTCTTGGAATATTATTAGGGAACCACACAGTCTTATACCATTGAACTTGATTATCCCTGTTCCTTAACAAATTCCAAGCTGAACTAATAGAATACTTACCCCTGGTAGGTTTCCAAATCAAAGTATCAACATCATGACAATCTGGAGGGGGAAGGGTAGCAATATCATCTCTTAACTCCATTAATTTATGAGAGTTTGCAAAAGGAGGAACCCATTGTCCATTTCTGATTATAGCATTGACTTTACAATTATTTCTTAACCCAGAGTCATACCTGATCCTATCCCCATGTTTTTCTACAATAGAATTGGGATACAACCAATCATCATGCCAAAGAAGAATATTATCGCCATTCCCAACCTTGTACTCAATGTGTTGTCTAAATGTATCTCTTAGACCCATTATCTTCTTCCATAACCAAGATCTTTTATCCGGGACCTTAAGCAGCCAGAAATTCTGGTCTTTCATGAGCTCAATCCTTGCCCACTTACTCCAGAGGTTAGTGGGAATAGGCTGCAACAGGTTCCATAGCTGCTTACCAATAACTGCCACATTCCAAGCTATCAAATCTTTTAATCCTAAGCCCCCTTCATCTTTCGGCAAACACACTTTAGTCCATGCCAACTTCTCACCACCACTCTTCAACTCAGCCCCTTTTCCATAAGAATTTCCTCATAATCTCATTCAGTTGTTTAAACACATATTTTGGAAGGATATAAGTAGAGCTCCAATAAACTTGAACTGAAAACAACACTGAGGCAATCAATTGTATCCTACCCGCAAAGGAAAGGAATCTGCAATTCCAAGACTGAACCCTTCTAGTAATTTTCAAAACTAACTCTTGACAATCAGCTGCATTAAGCTTTGAAGAAATCAAAGGCACCCCTAAATACTTGACAGGCAATTTACCAATTGAAAAGTTGGACCCAAGGATAATAGTTTCTAAAACTCTACCCTCCACACCCGATGTAAATATGGAGCTCTTGGAAGTATTAGGAATTAAACCTGAAAATTCACTAAACTTCCTCAATACATCCAGCATACACTTCATTGACTTTTCACTACCCTCACAGAAGAGGAATAGGTCATCAACAAACATCAAATGATTAATCTCCAATTTTTTACATTTGGCATGGAACTTAAAAGAGTCATTTTTCCCCAGTTAATTCAACATCCCTGAGAGAACATCCATACACATCACAAAAAGATATGGAGACATAGGGTCCCCTTGCCTAAACCCTCTTCCCCCTTTGAAAAACCCTTCAAGAGCACCATTAATATTTATAGAGAACTTAGGAGAAGAGCAACAAGTAAGAATCCAACCTCTCACTTTATCAGGCAATCCAAAACACTTCAACACCTCACCCAAAAAATCCCAAGAGACAGAGTCATAAGCTTTGGTCAAATCAATTTTCATGGCAACTCTAGCTGGAGACTCATCTTTATGGTAATGGAGTAATATCTCCTGAGCTAGCAGAATATTATCACAAATACTCCTACCCGGAACAAACCCCGATTGATTTGCACTTATACTCCAATCAAGAATGGGTTTCAGCCTATTAGCAATAATTTTTGCTATGCATTTATACAACACATTGCATACTGAAATAGGCCTGAACTCCGTCACTTTTGTAGGATTATCAACTTTGGGAATAAGAGAAATGGAAGTACAGTTTATCTCAGAAAGCAATTGACCTGAAGCAAAGAAATCCATAATGGCATCCACCACCTCATTTCCAATAACATCCCAGGTCGCCTTATAAAACACAGCATTCAAACCATCCGACCCTGGGGCTTTATCATCTTTTATAGCAAGGAAAGTAGCTTTGATTTCTTCTCTGGTCACATCTGTATTCATGTCCATACTTTGCTCTAGAGAAATTGGGTGTTGAATAAACTCATTCAAAACAGGGATCCTGACCTCATCTCTCTTGGCAAAGAGATTCTTGTAAAATCCCACAATCTCTCTACTAACATCACCTTTATCAGTCAGAACAGTGCCATCCTCTCTAGTTATGGAAACTATATTGTTAAGAGCTTTCCTCTGATTTGCAATCTTATGAAAATAGCTGGTGTTTTGATCTCCTAGCCTCAGCCATTGAATCCTAGATAACTGTCTATATAAACATTCCTCGGCATTTGACACTTTATAAAATTGTTTAAGACAGTCCTTTTCTATTATTTGAAATTCGTGATTACCAGGATCCAAATCCACCAAGCATTGAATGTTCAATAACTTTTTCCTAGCTTCGGACACTTGAGTTGGTAAATTATCAAAGTGAGTTTTATTGAGAATTTTCAAAGCATTCTTCACCATTTTCAGTTTCTGACTTACCACAAACATTTTACTCCCAGTAACCTGGCCATTCCACGCATCTCTAACCACCTGAATAAACTTATCATGCTTAGTTAAGAAATTGTTGAACCTAAAAGGCCTTTTATCCCTCTCCAACTCCATAGGAATTTTAACCATAATACAAGCATGATCAGACACACCTGGAGGCAAAAAAGATATTTCAGTGGACTGAAAATAATCAATCCAAGCTGAATTCACTAAACATCTGTCCAGCTTACTAAACACATGACCATTGGACCAAGAAAATTTGATCCCATTATACTTCAAATCCATTAATCCTGCTCTGTCTAGCGCCTGACCACATTCCCTCATTCTTGCATTCCACTTGTCATCCCCACCCCATTTCTCATGTTGATATCTAATAGCATTTAAATCTCCCGCACAAATCCAGGGGTTGTTCTTCAAAGCCATGGAAATATCAAAGAGCTCTTTCCATAAAATCCTTCTCTCCATATAGTCATTACTTCCATAAATAAAGGTAGCAAAGCAATTGCAGATATTATCAACAGTACTCACTTTACAATGAAGATATTGAGCATTGCCCTTCAATAAATCCACATTCATTTTCTTTGGGTCCCAACAAATCCATAATCTCCCCAACTCCGCAAAATCATAATTATGAACTAACCTCCAACCTGGGCAAATCACTTTCAACACTTTATCAACATTGCTCTTTAGAACCTTTGTCTCAATCAAACAAAAAATAGAAATATCTAAAGATTTAATCATTAACTTTATTTCCTTTTGTTTCACTTCCCCATTAAGACCACGAACATTCCAAATATAGCAATTCATATGGAAAACTAATTTTGAGCAGACTGATCTCCCCCTTTATCCTCTCTTTTCAAGACCCTTTTAGTTTTAAATTTCTTGTTAGAAATGGGGCCCAACATACCAACACCTGAAACAACAAGGGAATTGGGTTCTTAATCCCTTTCTCTTTTATACTAATCAGAGGGTTATCTCCAGCTTTATGACCATGCTTCTCTTCCTCTTCCATTCCCCCTGGTTCATGTATAAAACCTTCCTTTTCATTATCGGTATCAATTCCCCAATCCTCCATTATCTCCCCATCATCAAAATCCCCCAAGCATGCGAATTTATTAGGGGAAAGAACATTTGTAGTATCCCTAGGTACCTCTATCTTCAACTCATTTACATTCACCAGAACCTCATGATTTTTTAATTCATTTGACTCAACAATATTCTCAACCTCAACTACATTAATTCCTAAATTCTGAATATCTTTAGGTATACCATTAACTTGCTCCTGATTTATTGCATCAGAATTACTTGTTTCTCCAACTTTCTTCCCCACAACAACCCATTCTTTCTTAATCTCTTTAGTTTTTTGAATAGCATTTTGGACTTTCATTTTAACACAATTTTTGGAAGAATGTCCAAAAATCTCACAGTGTTCACATTTCATGGGAACCCATTGATATTCAACACCAATAGTAACAATTCTCCCATCAGCCAACTTGACCCCTACCTCAGACGGAAATTCAGCTTTAATATCAACCTCAATACACATCCTGGCATAATTTAATCTACCCCTATCATCAGTTTGAGAATCAGTATATAGAGGTCTCCCCAAAATGCTAGCTATATAACCCAACCCATCCGGAGTCCACAATTGTAATGGAATATGATAAAATTTAGCCCATATTGGAACACTTTTTAACCCTTGTTTATAGATAGCAAGATCAGGCCTCCACTTTTGCAACACCATAAGCTGGTTTGCAAAATGCCAAGGTCCGCTTTCTATAATAGAATTACTACTTTCAGCACTATCAAACTTGAACAAAAAGAAACCCCTATCAAGGATCATAACCTCAGTCATCCCATTTTTACCCCAGAGTCTCTTTGCAATGGAATTTACAGTTGGGAATGGTAGTTTCCTATCCATACAATAACCCACTAAGCAATCCCTCCACAAATAACACCCCTTCATTTCGACATCATAAGGTATCTCAACAATTTTATCTTTCACAGCTTGTGGGAGCATTTTAATTGCATTTTGTTCTTTGAAATATTTTTAATAGAGTATCTGCCCATGACAAAGTAGGTTTAACAGTACCTTCCTCACCCCCTATCTTCGGCAAGTTTTCACTCACCCCAGAAAAATTCCCATTCATCGAAGAGACTGAAGGAACAACAACCTTAGTACCCTCAGCACACAGATTAATTTCAGACCTTTCTACATACACTTGGTGTTCATTTGAAACCCCACCGGAAACTACTTCTATCACAGAATCCTTACCTTTTTTAGGAGACCCCTATTGTGAAACATTGTGTAATATTTTATTATCACCCTCAAGAATTCCAGACTTAACCTTATACTGCTCATTCAGTTCATTACTGAGCTTCTCAACCAGTTTATTCAGACGCTCAATCTCAGCAGCATCCCCCATAACCAGACTCATAAAAGAGAAAAAAAAAACAGAAATAGGGCACCAACCCTCACCAAAATCACCAGGGCAGCAACCCTTGCAACAGAATAAATGGGCACCAACCCAAAAATAAAATAAAAAAAATAAAAAATAAAAAATAAAAAAAAACACGAATAGGGCACCAACCCTCACCAAACACCAGGGCAGCAACCCTTGCAACAAAAATAAATGGGCACCAAAAAAAGAGATGAAAAACTTACCCTAACCTACCACAGCACAAATTAAGCTTATCACCTTTGTCGAGACAGCACAACTTCAGCCAACAATAACAACAATTTCAGAAAATCAGGAACAACTTGTACTGCTTCAGGATATCAGCTTCGTAAATTTCAGCTTCGGCAAAACTAGCAGCTTGTATAAAGCTTCGTGAATAGCTCTGCTCCACGACTTAGCTTTGAAGCAGCTTCGGCAAGCAGTTGCAGAAACAACTACAGGTCGCACGGCTACATCTTATTACCTTTTCAATACTTTCCATTCTTACAATTCCTATTCCAGATTTATGTTATAAATTGAATAATTCCTTTCCTGTAATGGACTTGGATCTAAAGCAATAAATACAAGGTCTATTCCCTTCATTTTTTCACACCTTATTCAATATTCTTAGAAAAATATCAAGTTATCATGGCTAATGGAAGTTTGACGAAAGAGGAGATAAAGGAGGCTACCCCAAGGGGTGATCCTCTTGTTGATTACAAAATCAGGTAAGAATGTTTTTTCTATAAGCATATTATGCATGATTCATTGGAAATCATGATGGATCGAGCGTTGAAGGAGCGTAAACGGCAAATATATGAGCTTTTCCTAACATTGTGTGTGATTTATACTACAATATGAGCTATGATGTTAAGGCTGAAGGAGGTTTGATAGCTCGTACTACTATATGCTATAATTCGAGATCTATTAATGTCACTCCTGAGGCTATTGTGAAAGCATGGGGAATTCCCCATGAATTACCTTCCGATCTTGATGGAAAGTTTCATCTTATTCCATATCCGATTCCGTCCTTTGATGATGTGGTTAAAGAGATTTACGATGTGCTTGAAAACCCACCAACTCAATTTTGGATTACGAAGACGGAGTTAGAACCGGAGCTTTGGTATATTGATGGGATTTTGAATAAACAAATGTGTACCAAGCACAAAGATAAATACTTATACCGAGAGATGGTGTAACACCCCATGTTATTTTTCCTTTTTCCTAAAATTATTTTCGGTTATGACGTCACTTGTTCTTGATGCATCGTTTATTCTTGGTATTTCACGTGTAAATTTTTCGCGTTTACGTTTCAGACTTGGCGGGACTACATTACGCGAGTTCTTGTTGTCGACTACGTGGTTTCGTTTCAATATTTAGCGTTTAGTACTTCGACTGGGTGGCGACACGTGTTTGTTGCCCGACATTTAAGGATTCCGATGTTTGGGTTTATACCCCTGTGTAATTATTTCGGGTTCGCGTGATTTCATTTGGGGGATCCTGGTACATTTTTTAGATTAATATGCCTATATAGATTATTGTAAATAATTATATAGAGGTCGAGTTATTTTATATTTTTTTATGAATGGAGGGTCACTTGTACAATTAATATATAGGTATATACACATGTATATCTGTTGGAGAGAGAGACTAGCAGATCGATCAACCATCTCCTTTCCTCTCGTACGATTTTAGCTTCTTCTTCACTGTAACACCACTTCTTCTTCCTCCTTCCTCCGTCGCACAGGCTGTGGGAGGGAGGAGAGCCACGTGTAAATGCGCGACTTATTGGATTTCACCAGCGTAGCGGTGATGGCTAGAGGGTGCAGGGACGACATATCGATGGTGGTGTGATGTCGCAGCGACGATGTGACGGGATGGGTCACGCAAGTTAGGCATGACCTGACGAGGGCTTGCTGTGGAGGCGGCCTGGGGTTTTCGTTGTTGGGCTAGCATTCATCGAGTAAAGGAGCGGTGGCGATGACAGAGCTCTCGGCGGTGCTGGGTGGTGCAGGCGGCGCGTGTGGTGGTCTCACGGTGGTGGCAGTCGCAGTCGTCGTGGGATAGGGCTATTTCAACCAGTTCTTTGAGTGTCGATTTTGGCAGCTTCCTGAGCTTCATTTGGGCCAATTTTCAGAGGGTAGATTCATCTCGATGCTAGGTACAGCATATTAAAATTTTAGAGTGTTTGGTTGAGCGGTTTGTCAGGAAATTGAGTTTATAGGTACGAATTTTCGTTTGGGTTATTTTAGATTTATTCAAATTTAATTACCTATTGCTAATGAGCTTCGTATATATTTATTAGGTCATCGAGACGGACGTTCCGATAAATTTGGAAAAAAAATTGTATGACTTTGGTCAACGGGCTCCATATTCGGGCACCGACATTGTTCACAGTGGATCGTTTTTAGGCTGTTTTATGCGTAAATTAAGGTGGGAAAATTATTCTCACTTCCATATAATTGATGTGGTTTGGGTGTGAAAACCTATTTATTTTAATTTAGATATATATTAAATTATGAATTTAAAATATTTATAATTGGGTTAGAATCGAAACATGACCTAGAAATTAACTTGAGAAATTAATTAAATTATTTTCTTGCGAAATTAAATTAATACCTATTTAAACTGTGAAATTAAATTAATGAAGGTGGTCTAGTAACCCCTTGAGAATTAAAATGGGTTAGAAAAATTTGTAAAAGTTAGATGTGAACTTAGAACGCAATATTAGTTCCCCTTTCGATTGTGTTTATAAAAATTAAAGCATGTTAAAGGGGATGAAATGGATATAATTGTAAATTATTACTTTAATTGAAATAAAAGCATGTAAAGAGAAATAAAATTAATATTCTCATGGTTTATTGCTTTAGTTATGTAAAAACATGTTAGAGAATATTGTGCATAAATATGATGAATTACATATTTATGTTGATGCATGTTTTATTTATTAAGGCCATGTAAGCATATTGAGTACACTGTGTCATGTGAGTACATGGGTGTTGGTTTATGCGGGTTGTGTAACCAAGTGTGAGTTGACTTATTTGGATTGTCGTAATAATTGGCCAGGGGTGCTTCTCGCTCCACTGAACTAATCTTCCAAGAAATTGAGACACTAAGGGAGGACTTGTTCCAATCCTAGGTTCACGACTGTGTTCGTGGTGACAGTCTTCCTTATTAAAAGTGTGAAGTGTCAAAAGCACTTGGGAAGAATCGGTACGATGACTTTACATTTCTTTGTGAGGTTGTATCCTCAGCTGTGAATGGGTAGAGATTTAGGATCCGTTGACCCTTAGTGTAGGGTGTGTGGTCGTGTGTGTACCACAGGTGTTGTTGAGTCACATTACATTTGCGTAGCATTTATTTGATTTTATTTGACTAGTATATTATGTGATATTATTACTTGTGGATTTTGGAGCATGTTGATTATGAATATTGTGAGATAAATTAATATTTTATTAAAATGCTCAACTGAAGTGGATAACGTGAAAGAATATGATTACATGTAGTAATTATTAAAGTATAATGAAATGTATATTCTTATACTTGTGTTTATGTACTTTTATGCCCTTGGGGGGGGGGGGGGGTTAAGTATATTGGTGTAGTGACCTCTGTGGCTAGTTGAAGTTAGTGATGGACAGTAGAGTCGATTTTGAGTTGATGCCTTAGAGAGGGCGGGTGGTAAGATTGTAGACCTAGTTGATTGTGTAGTATCAAGGGTAAGTTGAGGCATTGATAAGGTGGGTGATAGTCTTGTGGCCTTGGTTGATTTCGTAGTACTGACTAAATAGAGGTTTTTTTCATACTTAGAGAAATGTATCATTATCGTACTTTTGAGGTTTTGAGTGTCATTAGGCGAGGTTTTGATTGAACTTGTCTGGTTGAGTGACAATGGTCTCTTGATTTTGTTAGTAATCTAGAGAGTTAGTATCAAATGTGAAATTGAAGTTAGAATAAATTTGAAGAGGTATTGATTAAAACTAGTTAGTTATGTGGTATCGGCCAATAGTTTTCCCTTTTCATGCTATTAAGGGGTCTAAGTGATTTTATTAAGTACTCGAGGTACTGTAGCTTGACAGTATTCTTTCTAGTACTTAGTTCATTCTCCTAAGCATTTCTTTTACTGTACTTTGTATACTAGTACATGTCTTTGACTTATTTGTCACTCTTTGCGTCGTCGGTTACGGCGTGGTGCCGAACCTCTTCCACATGTTGTCATTTGATTTCGTGGGGTTGGAAACGAATAGTTGTGTTCCGTGAACCTAATGTAGTACTCTTCCTTCTTTGTCCTCTTGGACATTATAGGAATATGTGGAGTTGTATTCACTCTTATTTGGTTGTCTTTCGGAAATGGCATTTTACAAGTCTTGAAATAAACTATTTGTATTTAAAAGGAAAAACCCGTTTTTTCCTACCCTCGTAGCCACGAAAAGTTTTAGCATTTTACAAAATGATATTAAGATCTTTTTTAAAAATATTTTTAACTTCTAAAATTCGGTGATGGCGACTGACGGAGACCAGGGCAAGACGCTCATTTTCACTATGTGAATTTTTAAAGGAAACCTATTTTATAGAAATTCTTGAGATTCTGAGATTCCAAGACTTCTTTCTCAAGATCTCGACCTATAGAGTTTTGAAGGGTGTTTTTTTGTTTGACATTTGCTTCCGATCTTTTTTAAGTCTCGGGTTTGAGGCTTGTTGTTGTTCAATGCACACATATAGTGTTGCCTCTCCCTTCTTCTTCGTTCTTGATGTCACCACCTAGGTGATTTGAGTTGTTACACGTGTTAGGCGCATGGATGCCAAATGGATTGGTTTATTTTATTTTGTGTTGTTTTTAACCTTGATATTGTTATCTCGGTTATTCGTTGGTTTAACATTGGGACCTCTTTTCCCTTGCTTGGTTTCTTGACCCTTGTGTGGTTGTACATGAGAGTAGTGTCCATGTATTCTCTGTGTTTTGATTGGTTAGCTTTCCTGATGCATGTGAGAGTGTTTGTAAATTAATGATCATATTGGAGATAGTATTATGAGATTCATATGATGATATGATTGAGGTGATCCAGTCCTTGAGAGGTATATTTCCTCTAGGAATGGGATGATGTTTCTTATAGATATATGTATAGATGATGATTGTGTTAGTACGCAAGAACGTGAGTGTTTTTCCTCTTGTGTTCTTGGGGAGTGGGTTATGAGCCTTCCTTGGTACTAGTTGTGGATTTTGATTCCTATGGATATTAGAGGTGAGTGTGTTTTCCCTCTATTGGATCTTCTGGTTAGCGTTGTGAGCGCTTGATGATTTATCAGATTGGACCTGGGTGTTATGTACCCAGTGTACATTGGTGAAAGTAGTGTACACTACCGGTGTTGGTACTTGGGGTACGAGTCTTAGTTGTACCTTATAGACTCATGTTGTGTAGATATATGTATATATATCCCTAATATATACTTATTTACAGTAGTATATGAGTACGTGCCTTATGTTTTCGTAGCTGGGATTTGTTATGGCTATGTATCTTGTTGGATGGTTTATCATTACCTAAACAGTCAAAGGATATGGTGGTTAGGATATCATTTTTCCCACTGAGCTTATTTGCTCATAGGAGTATTTCATCGTTCCTTGGTATTCCCATGCTAGGTTGCAGGAAATTTTACGGCTCCGAGCAGCATGCGATGCAACGACAGTTTTCTTTTGTTTTCCATATTACAGGTTTTGGAGTTACGCATGGTGATGCGGTTACGGTTGTAGCGCGACTAGTTTGGGGACGATAGTTATCTTCTGTTAGTTTCTTTTCCCATGTTTTGTGGGATTGTCATATATTTCTCTTGGGAGCCAGTCTGTTGGCATATCCCTATTGGTGTATCTCTTACTTCCTGTATTTATTATTTTAGGATGTCATTGTATCTATTCGGCACTGCCATGTGCATTTTTGTATTCTTATTCGAACATTTGTGGCTTTATTGATTATAAGGGGTTGTGTAGGGGTTGGTGGTTTCTTTCCACTACCTCGGCCTTAATGGGATTGATGAATATTGGGCTATGAACCTTTGTTGTTATCGAATTGTTATTGGCAGATTATTCTGTGGAGTTTTGTTTCCGGGATGCTCCATTTACAAACGGAACTCTGCCGGATTTTTGTTAGATTCCGCTACCATGTTCTATAATTCTATTGGGTATGGAATATACCATTTTATCATTATTCCCTATGTTTTAATGGTTAATGTTATCTTAGTTGGTCGCCCATTGTAAGGATCACACCCCGGAGTCCTTGTATGTCCCGGTTCGGGAGTCTTCGGATTTTAGGGGCATGACAGTTTGGTATCAGAGCATTCTGTTGAGTTTCAATCATTCAGTTAAACTTGAAATATATTATTTTCTTTATTATTCCATGTATTTCCTTGTTATTGCTGACTCTAGTGGTCACTTGACTGACATCACCCCTTGGAAATTCACTGATTCTCCGGGTTGGAGTTTCGGGAATTTTAGGGGTGTGACTGATAATGTAACACTCTACTGCTTTAAGAAGGGATTTTGGGTTTCTATCCCAAAATTGATCTATGATAAGATGATGGAGTGTTGGTACGCTCTTGAGCAAAATTCATGTGCTTCAATACATACGGATGTGAAGTTGTTCTTTCCTTTCCTCATCACGGCGTTAATCGAAGATCAATTGGGTGAATTTTTTTATGCGATTGATGAACCAATGCATACGGGTCCTATGAAAATTGATCATGAACAATTCTTTGGAAAATCATCCATTTATGAGCTAAAAAAGTGGTGGGCAAAGGGATTCAACACATTGAACGATGACTTTACTTAATATGGCTAGAAGTAGAATAGAGAAACAATCGTAGGAATAGTGAATGGATGTAGAATTCTCTTTCTAAGTATTTTCTTTTTAATTATTTTTGTTTTATTGTTTTTCCCACCAAATCCATTTAGGATTTGTTTTATTTTTATTATTTTTATTTTTATAGGATTGTAGGCCCCTAAGGCCAAATCATGTGTACTTTTATTAATAAAGTTTCATTCCCTTGAAAAACATGCTTCATGTTTTATATTTCGGTTTATTTATTTATTATCTCTCTATTGGATATGATCTTGGGTATTGCATAGTATTTTATGTTTTAATAGATCGGGTAAAATGCACAAAACCCCTCTCAACTATCAATTGGGTGCAATGTTCCCCCTCAATTCGCAAATGACACATTTACCCCTAAATTAAAATTTGAAACAATATATAAAATTAAAAAAAATATTAATTCCGAATATATATATAATTAGAAACAAATATATAAAATTTGAAAAAAATATTTTAAATTTTTAAAAAATATATAAAATTGAAAGAAATATAAAATTCGAAAACATATATAAATTTTGAAAAACATATATAAAATTCGAAAAAAATATATATATTTTGAAAAATAAAAATTGAAAAAATATATATATTGGTAGAATGTCATATATTTTCTAATGAAGTGAATCAAACTACTTACCACCAACATCAATTAGTGGTCTTCTTTTATATATATTTTTCCAAAATATACATATTTGTTTCAAAATTTATATTTTTTTGAATTTTATATATTGTTTTCGGAGTATATATATATATTTTGAATCTTATATATTGTTTCAAAATTTCATATATTGTTTTCGAATTTTCTATATTCTTTTTGAATTTTATATATTTGTTTCGAAATTTAAATTTTTATCTAACTTTAATATATTGTTTTTGAATTTTATATATATTTGTTTCGAATTTTAAATATTTTTCAAAATTTAATATATTGTATTTTGAATTTTATATATTTTTTGAATTTTATATATATTAATTAACCCTTAAAATAATTTAATTTATTTTTGTAAGGGTAAAATTGTAATTTTGCAATGGGGATGGGGTAAATTGCACCCAATTGGGATAATTTAGGGGTTTTTTTGCCCTTTTTGTAGTTGATGGGGGGTTTTGTGCTCATGGAGCAATACTTGAGAGGGGTTTTATGCACTTTACCGTAATAGATAATCCAAACTAAATTTGGGGGAGATACGGGTACTACTACGCAAATAACGGAATTGCATTTCAAGGGTGGTAACAAATTTCTTCCTTTATTTATTTATTTTCTTAGACCATGAGGACATGGTCTGATTTAAGATTTTTTTTTTTGGGGGGGGGGGGGGGGGTAGGAATTAGTTATTAGATACTTTAAGGGAATGAGAAAAATAAAAATTTTGAAAATTTTGAAATTGTTTTATTAAGTTTCTCATTCGAAATATGTGATTGAGTCAAGAATGAGTTGATTTGTGTACATGTTATGACTAGAAACGTATTATGTATGCAACTACCCCACTCATGAGTATGTAATAGTTTGATTGAATTGAATTTTTAAGACGTGGTCCACATGAGTGAATAGATTTGTGAAATTGAAACTGAGAAAGATAGTTTTGACCTATAAGCACATACACTCATTTTTTATGGGACAATTAGTTGACCTTTTACTATATAGTTGAAAAAATAGTTTTGTTTTAATGATAAGGGGAGAAGGGGAGAAGGGGAGTATTAAAGAATAAAAGAAAAACATATATATAAGTAGTATGGAGAAAAGAAAAAACAGTTCTTCGATCCATAAAAAGGGAAGAAAACTGATGAACATAAATCCTATGGAAGAAGCTCGGGCCCAGTTGGTTGGGACTAAAAATTCTCGCTGGAAAGTTAGGAGACTTAAAAAGACAAAAAGGGATAAAATTTTATTTTTTATTGAAGTTGTGTCATGGAAAAACTTGATCAATGAAGTAGAATAAGGGATATTCATCTACAAAAGAGAAAGTTCACAAAACCACGAAAAGTTATGTGGATCGGTTGTAGAAACTAGCAAGTTTATTTCACCAGTGTGGGGACCATTCTTTTAAATTTAATTCATGATAAATATTGTGTATGAGTAAGTGGGGATAATTTTTATGCATTCTACTCTGACGACATTATAGCATTGCATGATTTAATGATTATTTGATTTCATGAGCATACAAGAATGAAGAATGAAAGAATTTGTGGATAGTATAGTTAACCCTCACGAGACTTCTCTCGTCCACTCGTTATTGCTGAGGGGTTTAAAAGGCTTATTGCACGTGCTAAGTGCAATCGTACACCTTCACGAAAGAAAAGGTTAAATAGTTTAGTTAGTTAGTTAATTATTTTTTTGTATTAATAACACAATCATCACAAATTTTGAAAATTTTCTATTGAGCTGATTGCAAAGGGACTAGTAATGTTGATGTTTGTTTGGGGGTTTGATAGGAGCCAAATATCATACATTTAAGGCTCCTAATTATACATTTTTATATCTATATATCATTATATTTGTGCTTTTATACGATTTTCGTATTTTGAGACGTTTCAGGCCATGTCATGTAAAACGAGTTAAATTCTGTGAATTAACTGAATTTGTGATTCAAGATCGTTTGAGAGCCATAATCATAGATAAAAAGACCAATAAAGGACAAAAAATAAGTCAAGAATGGAAAAGAAGTGAAGAGAAATGAGCCGAAAAGAGAAATAGAGGAAAGAAAATGAGACACGAAAATATTAGGTGAAGAACTACAGAGTACTCGATAGTGCCTTCACCTAGTCCTCAGTAGTACAAAAGTGAGAAAAATCCCAGAGACATACGTGCGTTCTTGCGCCACTGCATGGCCATTTCGCAGTCATCGAATACTCGGATGAATTCTTACCTAGTACTCGGTAAGACCAAATATGGCCAGTACAAATCAGCAACTTGTATATGCACCTATAAGACCCGTTTTGGCCAGACTCAGTATGGAATGAACTCTAAGCTATTTTGAATGCAATATTGACCATATGTGATGAGATTTTGTACCATTTTTCATGGATTATCATGATACACATTCCTGACTTAACCGTGAAGCAATTAGATTAAAAGAGAGGGGTCTACCTTACAATTATGTGTGTTATTTTGGAGTCTTGATATGTTGAATTAAAAAACTGTTGTTGGAGATTTGTGCAAGAATATGAACCATGGAGGGCATGTCTACATCAATAATGTAGACAACCACCACCATGAATAACTAAATTGGTATCAAGAATTATTAAGAAAACCCTATCCAAGTAATGTAGACTCTTTCTTATTTTTATTGTATAAGGGGAAAGTGAAGGACACGTATGTGATGATTGTGTAGATGAGTGAGTACGTTTGATTTTATATAAGATTATATGATTATTCTATGTCTTGTCTTAGCTTGAATGAATGTTTTATCGTACTCAATCATGGTTATGACGTCACTTGTTCATGACATTCTGGTTATCCTTGGTATTTCGTGTATAAATTTTTCGCGTTTACATTTAAAGTCGACTGGACGAATCTACGGTTTCTCTTTAATGACTTCATAGAATTCTTGTTGCCGATTACGTGGTGTCATTTCGACGTTTAGCGTTTATTGCTTTGACTAGGTGGCGACACGTTTTATTGATCGGGCTCATTAGGTGTTCTGCTGTTTGGTTTTATACCCCGGTGTAATTATTTAAGTTATTTAGTGTCTCATAGATTTTCGGGTTTGCGTGATTTCATTCAAAGGATCCTAATACATTTTTGAGATTAATTATGCCTATACAGATTATTGCAAATAATCATATAAAGGTAGAGTTATTTTGTAATTATGGATATTAAGAGGGTCAGTTTTGCAATTAAGATATATATGTATATATACACATGTATATTTGCAAAGAGAGGAAACATTAACTTGCGATTTCGTTCTTCATTCTCCTTCTCTTTTGACGATTGTTCTTCTCCATTATCCATGACACAACTTCTTCTTCTCCATCATGAACCAAGTGTGGCTTGGTCTTCTTCACCTTCACTAGTTCGCGCAAGGAGGGAGAGAGGGAGAAAGAGAGAGAGAGATTGGTTGGAGGGAAGGGGGTTCGCATGACTTGTGGCGAGTTGTCGAATGAGGTAGAATGCAGGCGGCGACATCGAGCAGGGGGCAATGCGGCGCAGTGGTGATCGACACACGGTCGTAGGCGCAGCAGGGTGTGGTAGCGCGGAGTCGACTTCGGCCAGAGTTTGTGTCGTCGATTTGGTTACCTTCCCGATATCGGTTTGGGCTGAAATTTTGAGGAAAGCTTCGTATCGATGCTAGGTAAGACATACTAAAAATTTATATTTTTTTGTTGAACGGTTTGTCCGAAAATTCGGTTTATAGGTTAGAATTTTCGTTTGGGTTATTTTAGATTTTCCTAAATTGATTAACCTATTTCTAATGGGCTTCGTATATATCGTATAGGTCGTCGAGGCGGACGTTTCGGTATATTCGAAATAGTTTTCGGACGACTTTGGTCGGCAGGCTCCATATTCGAGCGCCGACACTGTTCAAGGTGGGCCGTTTCGGGGTTGTTTTACACGTAAATTAAGGTGAGAAATTTTATTCTCACTTCCGTATCATGGACGTTGTTTAGGTGTGCAAACTCGTATTTATTTTAATTTAGATATATAAAAAGGTGAATTTAAAATATCTAAAATTGGGTTAGAATCGAAACAACACATAGAAATTAATTTAAGAAATTAATTAAATTATTTTTTTGCGGGATTAAATTAATACCTATTTGAAGTGAATGAGAATATGTGGCCATGTAACCCCTTGAGATTTAAAATGGGTTAGAAAGAAATTTATAAAAGTTGGACGTGACTTAGGAGGCGATATTTGTTCCCCTTATAATATGTGGATTAATGTTTTAAGTGAATTAAAAAACATGTTTAAAGGAATGAAATTGTTTCCTTGTGATTTAAATGTTTTAACTGAAATAAAAGAATGTAAAGAGAAATAAAATTAAGATTCCCGTGGTTTATTGCTTTACTGATGTTAAAGTATGTTAGAGAATATTGTTCATAAATATGATGTTGAGACATGGTTTTTATTGAGGCCCTGTATGCATATTGAGTACACCGTGTCATGTGAGTACATGAGTATTGGTCTATGCGGGTTGTGTAACCATGTGTGAGTTGACTTGTGTCAGATCTTTGCAAACAACTGGCCAGGGGGTGCTTATCGCTTCCTGCATAATTAATCTGCTGAAAAACTGAGAAATGAGGGAGGACTTGGTCGAAACTCTTTTTTCACTGACCGTGTTTCGTGTGTCGATATTCCTTGTTTAATATGTGTCTATCTCTCAAGTGAATGATTGTTGCGGCCTCTACCATACTTCATGAGCCTGTATCCTCAGAGTAAATGGTAAAATGTGTATCCATTAACCCTTAGAGATAGGGTGTATGGTCGTGTGTGTACCACGAGAGATGTTGCATTCATCTGATTCTATTTGACATGTAGATTATGATATTATTACCTGTAGATTTTGGAGCATGTTGATTATGAATATTGCGAAATAAATTCATATTTTTATAAAATGCTCAACTGAAAGTGAATAATCTGAAAAACATGAATTAAATGCAGTAATTGAAAAAGTATAATGAGTTATATCTTTATACTTGTGATTATGTATTTTTTTTCCCTTGGTGGGTTACGTATATTGGTGTAGTGACCTCTTTGGATAACTGAGGATAGTGATGGATTATAGAGTCGATTTTATGTTGAGGCCTTAGAGAAAGCGGCTAATAGTTTTGTGATCGCGGTTAGTTCTGTGACCTCTTTAGAGATTTGAGGTCAGAGATTGATTCTAATATCAATTATGATTTGAGGCCTTAGAGAATGCGGGTGATGAGATTGTGAACTTAGTGGATGTTGTTATATAGGCCTTTAGGTGCCTTTCACCTTTTGACGAAAGGGTTATAAACCGTATTTTGAGATTTTGATTGGGTTAGAAGAGGTTATGATTGAACTTATCTGGTAGTGTGGTAATAGTCTCTTGATTCCGTTAGAAATCTAGGGAATTGTATCAAATGTGAATTTGAGGTTAGAATGAATTGGAAGAGATATTGATTAAAGTTAGTGAGTTTCGTGGCATCGACCACTAGTCTTTCATTTTATGATCTTAAGTGGGTTTAGGTGATTTTATTATGTACTCAGGGTACTGTAGTGTTGTAGCGTTGTTTCTCGTGCTTAGTTCATTCTCCTAAGCATTCCTTGTAATGTGTTTTGTATACTAGTATGTGATGGTTAACTTGTATGTCACTCCTTGAGCCGTCGGTTACGGCGTGGTGCTGAACCTTTTTCATATGTTGTCATTTGATTTCGTGGGGTTGTAAACGTGTAGTTGTGTTCCGTGAATCCAATGTAGTACTCTTTGTTAGTCAATAATTAACCCTAAAGGGGGGGGGGGTGAATAGGGTGTTCAAAAATATTTCTAACTCTTTTCGAAATTGGAACACGTTATAACCAAAAAACAATTTCTCAATGGACAAGTGGATGATTCAATTACAATTCTCTAACAATTAATTTCAAGACAAATTATAGCATACAAGATATTCAAGTGATTATAGCATGCAAGTTAATCAAGTAAAGAGAAAGAGATAGAGAGATTAACACCATGATTTTTTCGAGGTTCGGTAACTCCTACTCCTCGGCTCAAGAACCCCTTCTTGAGACTTTTCCCGATCCTTTCACTACGGCCCATCCTTCACAGGTGGAATAAAAAACCTTTACAACACAAGCCTCTCGAGCTTATCTCTCAATCAAGAGAACAACCCTCTCTTGAACAATCGGTGGACTTCACTTGTCCGAGATTACAGATTCGTATGTAATCAATAAAATCACTCAAGAACAAAAACACTCAAAACCCAAAGTTTTTTATGGAGGATAAATCAATATAAGCTCAAGTGTTTTTGGTGATTTTACAATAGCTCTAGAAATGTATTCTCAAAGGATATGATCAATAAATAATATTTGGAGAATAAGAAGAGATACTAGAGGTTTTGATTTTCAAAGAAGCTTGAAGAAAATCAACTTTTCAAAGCTTCGTTTCAATGGTTTTTGTAGAAAAAGATTCTGCAGAATTTTGAGAGCTTTTCTTTCACTTCTTTCTCTTTTGTTTTTCAGTCTCTTGGTCTTCAATGAACACATATCATTCTATAAATATCAATACATTAGGGTTTTGGAGAATGAGTATTGTATTTGAAAGACAAGAGCCGTTTGAACACCATTGAGTACAACCCACAAAACATGGAAAATGTTTCCTGAAAAATCTGTAGGTTTTGAGAAGCTTTTTGTCGACTACTTTGATGTTATAGTCGACTACAATGCTTCATCTAGTCGACTAGATTGAGGTCTAGTCGACTACAACATGTAGTCTAGTCGACTCAAAGGTTCCTTTAGTCGACTACTTTGAAATGGTTGAAAACGTGTAGCTTCTAATTGTTTCAGTCGACTACTAGGAAATAGACAGGATCATTCTAATCGACTACAACATGAAAAATATTTAATAAAAATATTTTTCTTTCCGTTTAAGTTCGGTAAAGCGTTTATCATTCCATTTGAGATTGGTTCATTTGATACTTGAGCTTATACGATAAAATCAATGCATAAAATTACCTTGTTACAATGATCGCTCCCCGACCTATCTACCCCGAGTCTTGAGTATTCGACTTTCGCCTTTGCCGTTGAATTAAATGATTTTTCATTTTGTGCTTCAATTTCTTTCACAGCTTTTTGCTTTAAATCAAGCTTTCTTTCCGAGCTTGCTTTTCGAGTTGTTTTCTTTCCGAGTTTGGTTTCAGTCGTTCACCTGTCTTTTGCTGAAAATATAAACTTGATAATTCATTAGTATCAAACACTCTTCAATGGTTTGTTATCATCAATTTTGGAATTGTTTGCCGAAAGTAAATTTCAAAGCCAACAATCTCCCCCTTGATGATGACAAAACATTTTGTGTTTGCTTGGTAATTGGCGAAACATCAAGTGATGCTCCCCCTCAACATGTGCATAATATTTTGTTCGAATGCTCCCCCTTGGTAAATGAAATTTTCAATATAATGGGCATTTGGATACAATAAATAAATAGATGCACATTTGAGATAATAAAAGAAACAACATTTCATAGATGGATCGATATAATACAAGTTGTTTAAGCTAATGAAAACACGGAAATAACAAACAAGTCACAAGGAAATAACAAACAAGTCACAAATAAAAACATAACAAGCCACACAAAACAGAAATTGCTATTGTCGGATAATGAAATACATGATAGTACGATAGCATAATTTCTCACCCTTTTTGTCAGCGTCGAGGGGTGCGGGAGCGAGGGTGCGAGAGCCCAAGAGTAAGATCATCAAGTGACCCGACAAGACCATTTATACGGCTAGACATTTCCTCATCAATACAAACAAGGCACTCGTCGATCAATCGAATTGCTTCCGTATTCAGGTTCACGGTCGTATCAAGGCGCTGAAGCACTTGTTCCTGTTGCCTAAGTAACTCCGTATTGCCCTGAACAGCCCCAAGAATTTGTTTGAGAAGAGCAGCCTGAGAAGCCGATGCACTGTCCAACTGAGGAGCCAAGGAAGAGGCTTCCTGGTGCGGTGTAGAACCGCTAGGAGCCGGGCGCGAACGAGGAGCAGGTGCACTTTCAGAAATGAAATTTCCTTCCGCATCAGAAGAAATGTGCATATGTTTGATATGAGTGGCGTCAAGAAAAATAGGGTGATGCTCAGACACTTCATTCGGAAATGAAAAACCTTTCTACTGCAGTAAATATGTAATGTGTGCGGGAAAGAAAAGCGGGCCGGATGGCTTGCGCTGACAGGTAAGTATGACGGAACGAAAAATATACGCTAAATGAACTCGGGTTCCTGTCATGACGCAGTAAACTAAAAAAGCCTCCATGCGAGATACACTACTACGACTACCAGTTTTAGGCAAAATATAGTAAGTAATGACATTATGGATTAATCTAGCCTCGGGTAGTAGCATAGAAGAGATAATACTGGCGTCTTGTGAGATGTCCTTGTCGACGCATATAGTTCGAACTGCTTCATACAGTCGAACCTAATAGCCCTATACCAATCCTTAGAGAAATGGCGGATTCCATCAGTCAGAAGCAAGAAAATACGCTTGATATCGCCGTCATCAACAGATACCTCATTACCACACAAATTGAAAAGAAGATGAGGGAGTAGTTTCTCTTTGTAAATTGTCAAGAGAAGCATAAAAAACTTTGACAATTCGCGGAAGTACCGGAATGTCGAGATAGATGAAAAAATACCAACCAATTGCTCGGAATAACTCGAAAGTTCGAGCCCTAATTTCAGTGCATAAAACTTGTGTGACAATACGGCAATGAGTAGGAGCGCGATGATCAAAAATAGTGATGAATTTATTTCTATCATCATCATCAAGAAGAAGTACCTCAAGAAGAAGAGGTTCATTCAACTCCTCTTCGTCAACAGCCGTAAGAATGCTAGGATTGGTGGAGCTTTGACCTCCATCAATGTGAGAACGTTTCCGAAAAAGACCTCGAGTCTTCGGTGGCATTGTGGATGATAATGCCCAAATATGTAAAGAAGATGGTGTATATATAGATATATGATGGTGTATATATAGATATATGATAGTGTATATGAATGTGAGAAAGATGATGAAAATAAAGAAATTAAATGAAGGAAATGAGTGAATGATGGTAGAAATGCAAAATAAATGAAAGATTTATGAAGATTTGAAGGTGGAAATGGTAGTATGAGAGGTATTGAGAGGAGAGGGTTTGAAAGTGGGTGAAGGTTGAAGGAGGCGGATGGAGAAGATGAGATGAGGGTTAGGTTTTATAGGATTTGAGTCGACTAGGGCTAGGGTTGAGTCGGTTAAATAGAGGGTTTGAGTCGACTAGGAGGGGACTCGGCAAGATTTGAGTCGACTAGAAGAGGAAAGTAGTCGACTAAAAGGCAATTGAGTCGACTACAATGGAAAAGTAGTCGACTAGAATATGGAAGAGTGCCAATAATGAAGCTACTGACCAAAGTAGTCGACTAGAATGATTTATACAGCACAAGATGAGTCGAGTAAAGCAAGGAAAAATAAAAATGATAAAAATAGAAAACAATTCAAGAAATAAATACACAAAAATAAAAAATATGAAAAATAAAGATTATGACAGAAATTAGGATAAAACATCAAAGTCCATGGCCATTCCGATTTCTCAACGAATTTTATAAAATGATTCGTCCGCAAGTGGTTTTGTAAAAATATCCGCCAATTGATTTTTAGTATCGATAAAAACCAATTCAACGTCACCCTTAGCAACATGATCACGTAAAAAATGATGTCTAATCTCTATATGCTTGGTGCGTGAGTGATGAATAAGATTCTTTGAAATACAAATCGCACTCGTATTATCGCATTTAATAGGCACGTGAGAGAAAGTAAGTCCGAAATCAAGTAGTTGTTGCATAATATAAAGAGTTTGAGCGCAACTACTACTGGCTGCCACATATTCGGCTTCGGCCGTAGATAATGCAACGGAATTTTTCTTTTTACTTAACCAAGATACTAGTGAGTGTCCTAGAAAGTGACAAGTGCCGCTTGTGCTTTTTCGATCAATTCTACATCCCGCAAAATGGGCATCCGAATAACTAATAAGATCAATTGACGTTCCACGGGGATACCAAAGCCCTAAGTTTATTGTACCACTTAGATAGCAAAAAATGCATTTGACCGCAAGCAAATGAGATTCCTTAGGACATGATTGAAACTGGGCACATAAGCATACACTAAACATTATATCCGGTCTACTGGCGGTTAAATAAAGCAAACTACCGATCATGCCTCTATAATTAGTAATATCAACACATTTTCCATTTTCATCTTTATCAATCTTAATAGAGGAACTCATAGGAGTTATGGCATGTTTGGTAGCCTCCATACCAAATCGCTTTAGCAAATCTTTAGTGTACTTGGATTGGCTAATGAATAAGTCATCCGAGCTTTGCTTGATTTGAAACCCTAAGAAGAAATTCAACTTACCCATCATGCTCATTTCAAATTCATTTTGCATGCTTGTAGCAAAATCCCTACATAAAGAATTATTTGTTGATCCGAATATAATGTCGTCAACATAAGTTTGGACAATCAACAAATTATTCTTAATGGTTTTTGTAAAAAGTGTGTTGTTATCTCTTCCTCTTGTAAAACCATTTTTAGTCAAAAATCCACTAAGTCTCCCATACCAAGCTCGAGGAGCTTGCTTTAAACCATATAGAGCTTTAGCTAATTTGAAAACATGATTTGGAAAAAGATTATTTTCAAAACCGAGTGGTTGCTTCACAAAAACTTCTTCTTCTATGACCCCATTTAAAAAAGCACTTTTGACATCCATTTGATAAAGAGTGAAATCTCTATATGATGCAAATGCAAGAAGCATTCTAATTTCTTCTAATCTAGCTACCGATGCAAAGGTCTTATCGTAGTCGATGCCCTCCTCTTAATTATATCCTTGAGCTACCAATCCTGCTTTATTTCGAATAATTATTCCAGTTTCATCCTTTTTGTTTCGAAAAACACATTTTGTGCCAATTATAGTTTGATTTTCCGGTCTAGGAACTAAACGCCAAACTTGATTGCGTTCAAATTGATTTAGTTCATCTTGCATTGCTACGATCCAAGAATCATCACATTGAGCGTCGTGGAAGTTATTGGGTTCGATTTGAGATACAAAAGCTATGTGGTTGCAAAAATTTTTAAGTTGAGCTCTAGTACTAACCCCTTTTGATGGATTACCTATGACTTGATCAAGAGGATGATTGTGAACAATCCTCCATGCTTTAGGCATTGAGTTGGTCAAGTCATCATTGGATTGATGCTCAACTTCCATCATTTCCTTTTGGCAACTTGATGAATTGGAGATATTGAGAGTATTTAAATTATCCTCAATCCCAACAACCTCATCGTCTTCTAGATGATGGTGATGAGGGTGATTCATCAAAGACAACATGAATAGATTCAACCATAGTCAAAGTCCGTTTATTAAAAACACGAAAGGCTTTACTCCTTATAGAATATCTTAGAAAAATTGCTTCATCCGATTTGGAGTCGAATTTTCAAAGGTTATCCTTATCATTTAACACAAAACATTTGCACCCGAAAACTTTGAAATACCCAATATTGGGCTTTTGACCATTCCACAACTCATAAGGCGTCTTCCCCAACTTCATCCGAATAATAACACGATTAATTATATGGCAAGCGGTGTTTACCGCTTCCGCCCAAAGGCTTCGGGGAAGGTTGTGCTCATTTAACATGGTTCTAGCCATCTCTTGTAGAGATCGATTCTTTCTTTCAACTACACCATTTTGTTGAGGGGTTCTAGGGGCTGAGAGATCATGAGAAACACAAAGGTCATCACATAATTTCTCTAAGTTTTGATTATCAAATTTCCTACTTCTATCACTTCTAATTTTCTTGATTTTCAAATCTTTTTCATTTTGAATGACTCTACAAAATATTTCAAGAATGGAGTGATTTAATTTTTATGAGCAAGAAAGTGAACCCAAGTATATCTAGAGTAGTCATCAACTATAACAAGTACATAGAGTTTCCCGGCTAAGCTAGCCGTTCTCTCCGGACCAAAAAGATCCATGTGAAGTAACTGTAAAGGTCTAGAAGTGGTAATGTATTTCTTTCTCTTGAAAGAAGACTTTACTTGCTTGCCTACTTGACATGCGCTACATATTCTATCTTTTGAGAAATTAGTCTTTGGGAGGCCTTTGACTAAATCATTTTTGGATAAACGATGAATGAGGTCCAGACTAGCATGTTCTAGACGTCTATGCCATAACCAACTATTTTCGCTAGATGTGACAAAACATTTAACATCTTGATCATGTAATTCACATATCAACAAAGTATACAAGTTCCCATTTCTTTTGGCATTGAACATTTGTTTCCCATCTTTCTTGATTATGCATGCATTTGTCATAAATATAACATCATAGCCCTTGTCACACAATTGACTAATGCTAAATAAATTATGCCTTTAGAGTTTAGAGTTATCTTCAAAAGTTATGTTTCCTCCTTCATATGGTTTTAGTGAAATAAACTGTGATTTATCTCCCGTCATATGCCTTGACCATCCGCTATCAAGAAACCATTTTTATTTTGATGCGGACTTCAAGCACACCTACAAAACAAGTTCAAGTAACTTTTATTGGTACCCAATCCGTTTTGGGTCCATTTTGGTTAGAAAGAGACGCAATAGTTCCTTTTGGAACCCAAATTTGTTTTGTTACAACATTTTCTTTTCTATGTGAGCATGCAATAGTCCCTTTCGGAACCCAAACCATTTTTGACATAATTTTCTTCTTTCTATGAAAGCATGCATTTGTTTTGTGTCCCTTTCTATTGCAATAGTAACAAGTAAAGTTGATACCTTGATTTGGAAGCCTACCAGGGGTAAGTATTCTATTAGATCAGCTTGGAATATGTTAAGGAACAGGGATAATCAAGTTCAATGGTACAAGACTGTGTGGTTCCCAAATAATATTCCAAGACATGCTTTCATATTATGGACTTTAATTCATAATAGGATGCAAACACAAGATAAATTGGTCCTTTATGGGATGATTCAGCAACAAAAATGTGTCATCTGTGACTTACCGTGTGAAAGCAGGGAGCATATATTTTTTGAATGCAGTATCTCTTCTCAAGTTTGGTCTTCGGTCGCAATTGATAATGGTTTAAGACAAGTTGGGAAGAAGTGGGTAGATATGGTAAATTGGTGCAATGTCCACTGTACAAATAATACTTTAAAGGCATGTGTTACCAAACTATCATTGGCTGCTAGTGTTTACATCTTATGGAGGGAAAGGAATCTCAGGCTGTTTGCTGGAGAGTTTAAAAAGGAGGATCAACTTGTTAAGGAGATAAATTCTTCTGTCGAATTTAGATTGTTTCACTTGCTGGATATTCAAAATGGAGAGAGAGATTCTAGCAATGGGTGAGGGGAGTATTTTGTGCTCAGTTGTCATGGAATTTATGTTCAGGATTTCTGTCTAGATGAGTGGTAGAGAGCATGTTTCAGTGTTGTTCGGGGTATGGTTCAGGATTTGGATCCAAATGCTGGGGAGGCGGGTTATGCTAAAATTTTTAAATGTTGCATTATCTTTTGATCCCTTTGCTTACATTGTGCATATTTATAAGTTGGTGGCTGAGTTTCACAGGGTTCGGATGGCTATGGAGTCCCTCACGGATGGCTACTACAGTTCCTGGGCGTTCAATGCTTCAGTGCACTTTCAAATTTGCAGTTTTGTGACAGCCAGCAATGCAGTTTATTAGTGCAGATTTTTCAGTGCTGAAATACAGATTTTTCAGAGCAGATTTCAATATTTCAGTACTGAAATGCAATTTTTTCAGTGCTGAAATGCAGTATTTTCAGTCATTCAGTGCTGAAATGCAGTTTTTTCAGTGCAGATTTTAGAATTTCAATGTTGAAATGGTCATTTTTCAGTGTTATCAGGGCTTTTTTATAGTGCAGTTTTTTATGGCAGACTCTTTTCAGTGCTCTTGGCTATTGGACAAGGATGCTCTTCAAATTATGGACACGGTTTTAATGATGGAAAATGATGGATCAAATGTTCTGCTATTTGTTGCATTTATCTTGATTATGTTCATATGTGGGGATTTCAAGGCTCATATTAAGGTTGTCCACATTCTGATGAAGATTGCTACACTAATGCTTTGGAGGAGAATGGTTTTTGATAAACCAATTGTTTCATGTAATTTTATGTTTTATTGGTTAGTAATAGAGATAGTATGGTTTTTGGGTTTTTTTATCCCTTTTAACAATTTAAATCTAAAGGTTTGGTGGGTTTGGGGATACCACCCTTGGGAATGCCCAAGTTTTTTGTAGGCGTTTGCCGTTTCTGTTTTTATAATATTGACTTACTTTTCAAAAAAAAAAAAAAAATAGTAGTAAGTAATATGTTTATAATCATTTGATGACGTATGAGATGATTTTCTAACAAATGTAGAGCTAAGTGATTTTCTCTTTTTCAATATAAGAACATCTTTGTCAAACGCATCATACCCTATACCACATTTATCAAATGATACTTTTTGCCTTCCTAACATGATACTAAGGTTCTCTTTTCCTTTTGTAAATTTAGCTAAAACATTTATTTGATCATCAATAGTATTTTTCAACCTAATATTTTCCTTTTCTAGCTCAATGCTTTTGTCATTGCAAGAAACTTCTAAGCTTGAACTAGTGAGACTACATGAAGATTTAGCTTTCTTAAGAAGGATATATTTTCTAGCTAATTTTTCGAATTCATCATGTAATTCTTCAAATACATCTTGCAATTCATTGTAATCAAGAAAAAGTTCATCATATGATAATTTATCTAAATCATTTAAATTTAAATGTACCTCTTCATCATTTGCCATGAGGAAAATGTTTGCCGTTTCCTCGCTACTTTTCTCCTCATCCGAGTCGCATGAGTCATAGTCCTCCCATGTGACATTCATTGCCATCTTGCTAGGTCTTTTGTCGTTTTCCTTTTTGAGCTTGAAGCAATCGCTTTTGTGGTGTCCCGGCTTTCCGCAATTGAAACACGTTGGGGGTTCTCTTTTGCTGAGCTCGCTTCTTGGTTCGATTCTCTTCACGAATCTTCCACCATTTGCTTTCTTTCTTTGAAGATGTCTCTTAAATTTTTGGGTGAACAAGGCAGTGTCCTCATCCTCTTCTTCTTCACTCGGCTCATTGTTATCATTTTTGGTGAAGGCTTGCAAAGCTATCCCCTTTCTTGGCTTGATGTCGTCTTCACGAGCTTTTAATGTCAATTCCCAAGTGAGTAGAGAGCTGAAAATTTCATCGAGACTCATGGTGTTGAGGTCATGAGTTTCTTTGATAGCCGTTACTTTTGCATCCCATTTTGCCGGGAGACTTCTAAGCACTTTTCGTGATGCATCGGATCTAGGAACAATTCTACCATGATGCTTTAGTCCATTCAAAATATTTGTAAAATGAGACATCATAGAATTCACATTTTCATTATCTTTCATAGCAAATAATTCATATTCATGCATGAGTATGTCAATTTTAGATTCTCGTACTTGAGATGTACCTTCATAGGTTACCTCAAGTTTATCCCACATTTCATTTGCCGTTGAACGAGTAGATACACGATTAAATTCATTTGGACTTAAAGCGCAATTTAAATTTACTTTTGCTTTATCATTGTACGACATGAGTTTACGGTCATCATTATCCCATTCATTGGGTAATTTGGGAACGGTTTTCCATCAACAATTTTGGTCAATACAAATGGTCCTTCAAGAACTACTTGCCAAATTTGGTAATCGATAGCTTGAAGAAAATCTATCATTCTAGTTTTCCAATAGCTATAATTTGATCCATCAAACCATGGGGGCCTATTATTCGATTGTCCTTCAACATGAGTGACTAAATTTGATGACATGATCGTTCTCTAAGACGGTTAAGTCTAAATTAAATAGAGATTAGGCTCTGATACCAATTGTTAGTCACTAATTAACCCTAGAGGGGGGGGGGGGTCGAGGGGGTAAATAGGGTGTTCAAAAATATTTCTAACTCTTTTCCAAATTGGAACACGCTATAAACAAAAAACAATTTCTCAATGGACAATTGAATGATTCAATTACAATTCTCTAACAATTAATTTCAAGACAAATTATAGCATACAAGATATTCAAGTGATTAGAGCATGCAAGTTAATCAGGTAAAGAGAAAGAGATAGAGAGATTAACATCGTGATTTTTTTGAGGTTCGGTAACTCCTACTCCTCGGCTCAAGAACCCCTTCTTGAGACTTTTCCCGATCCTTTCACTATGGCCCTTCCTTCACAGGTGGAATGGCAAACCTTTAAAACACAAGCCTCTCGAGTTTGTCTCTCAATCAAGAGAACAACCCTCTCTTGAACAATCGGTGGACTTCACTTGTCCGAGATTACAAATTCGTATGTAATCAATAAAATCACTCAAGAACAAAAACACTCAAAACCCAAAGTTTTTTATGGAGGATAAATCAATATAAGCTCAAGTGTTTTTGGTGATTTTACAATAGCTCTAGAAATGTATTCTCAAAGGATATGATTAATAAATAATATTTCGAGAATAAGAAGAGATACTAGAGGTTTTGATTTTCAAAGAAGCTTGAAGAAAATCAACTTTTCAAAGCATGGTTTCAATTGTTTTTGTAGAGAAAATTTCTGCAGAATTTTGAGAGCTTTTATTTCACTTCTTTCTCTTTTGTTTTTCAATCTCTTCGTCTTCAATGAAACCATATCATTCTATAAATATCAATACATTAGGGTTTTGGAGAATGAGTATTGTATTTGAAAGACAAGAGCCGTTTGAACACCATTGAGTACAACCCACAAAACCTGGAAAATGTTTCCTGAAAAATCTTTCCTGAGAAGCGTTTAGTCGACTACTTTGATGTTCTAGTCGACTACAATGTTTCATCTAGTCGACTAGATTGAGGTCTAGTCGACTACAACATGTAGTCTAGTCGACTCAAAGGTTCCTTTAGTCGACTACTTTGAAATGGTTGAAAACCTGTAGCTTCTGATTGTTTCAGTCGACTACTAGGAAATACACAGGGTCATTCTAGTCGACTACAACATGAAAAACATTTAATAAAAATATTTTTCTTTCCGTTTAAGTTCGGTAAAGCGTTTGAGATTGGTTCATAAAAATATTTAATAAAACCATTTGAGATTGGTTCATTTTATACTTGAGTTTATACGATAAAATCAACGCATAAAATTACCTTGTTACAATGATCGCTCCCAGACCTATCTACCCCGAGTCTTGAGTCTTCGACTTTTGCCTTTGCCGTTGAATTAAATGATTTTTCATTTTGTGCTTCAATTTCTTTCACAGCTTTTCGCTTTAAATCAAGCTTTCTTTCCGAGCTTGCTTTTCGAGTTGTTTTCTTTTCGCGTTTGATTTCAGTCGTTCACCTATCTTTTGCTGAAAATATAAACTTGATAATTCATTAGTATCAAACACTCTACAATGGTTTGTTATCATCAATTTTGGAATTGTTTGCCGAAAGTAAATTTCAAAGCCAACACTCTTCCTTTTTTATCCTCTTGGACATTATAGGAATCCGTGGAGTTGTATTCACTCTTATTTGGTTGTCTTTCGAAAACGGCATTTTTCAAGTCTTGAAAGAAACTCTTTGTATTTAAAAGGAAAAACCCGTTTTCATCTACCCTCGTAGCCATAAAAAGTTTTAGCACTTTAAAAAATAATCTTAGGATCTTTAAAAAGATTTTTAACTTCTAAAAGTCGGTGATGGCGACTGACGGAGACCGGGGGCAAAACGGTCATTTTCACTGTATGAATTTTTAAAGAAAACCTATTTTATAGAAATTCTCAAGATTCTGACATTCGGAGACTTATATCTCAGGATCTCGACCTGTAGAGTTTTGAAAGGTGCTTTCTTGTTCACCTTTGTTTCCGATCATTTTTTAAGTCTCGAGTTTGAGGCTTGTTGTTGTTTGTGCACACATATAGTATTGTCTTTCCCTTCTTCTTGGTTATTTGATGTCACCACCTAGGTGATTAGAATTTTACATATGTTAGGGGCATGGATGCCGAATGGATTGGTTCGAGTTTTAAAACATTTTCTTAAAAACTATTGAATCCCTAGGATTCATCTTTTTTATAACTTTCACTCTCGACCATTCGCTTTTCGTTTTCTTGTTCGGGTGTTTTCCCTAAACACTTGTGTTGTTCTTAACCTTGACATTGTTGTCTCGGTTATCTGTTGGTTCAACATTGGGAACTCTTTTCCTTTGCTTTGTTTTGGTGACACTTAGGTGGTCGTTCATGAGAGTAGTGTTCGTGTGCTCTCTGTGATTTGATCGGGTGGTTTCCCTTACCTATAGTGAGAGCATTAGTTATTTGATTAACCATATTGATGATAGTATTATGAGGTCGATGTGATGATGTGATTTATGGTATTGTGAAGAGATATGATTGAGGTGATCTAGTCCTTGAGAGGTAGATTTCCTTTAGGAATGAGATGATGTTTCATATATATGTATATTTATATAAATGACGATTATGCTAGTACGCAAGGACGTGAGTGCTTTTCCTCTTGTGTTCTCGAGGAGTGGGATTTTAGCCTTCTTTGGAACTAGTTATGGATTTCATTCCTGTAGATATTAGAGGTGAGTGTGATTCCCTCTATTTGGATTTTCTAGTTAGCGTTGTGAGCGCTTGATGATTTGTTAGATTGGACCTGAGTATCATGTACCTAGTGTACGTTATGAGAGTAGTGTAGACACCCGGTGTTGGTACTTGGAGTTGTGTACTTATACATATATGTATATATATATATATTCCCGATAAATATACTTAATTACAGTAGTATATGAGTATGTGCCTTGTGTTTGGGTAGCTGGGTTATGTTGTGGGCTAGGTATCTTACTACATGGTTTAGCATTACCTAAACAGTCAGAGGATGTGGTAGTTAGGATATGCGTTTTTCCCACTGAGCTTATTTTCTCATAAGGGTATTTCATTGGCCCCTGGTATTCCCACGCCAGGTTGCAGGAAATGTTCCGGCTACGGGCAGCATACGGTGCAATGACAGTTTTCTTTTTTTTCCTTGTTATAGGTTTTTGAGTTTCGCTGGGTGATACGGTTACGGTTGCAGCACAACTGGTTTGGGGACGCTAGTTATCTTCTGTTAGTTTCTTTACCCATGTTTTGTGGGATTGTCATATATTTCTCTTGGGAGCTAGTCTATTGGCATATCCCTATTGGTGTATCTTTTATTTCCTGTATTTATTATTTCATGGTGTCATTGTATCTATTCAGCACTACCATATGCATTTTTCATATTTTTATTCGAGCATTTGTGGCTCTGTTGATTATAGAGGGTTGTGTAGGGGTTGGGATGTGAGCCATTGTTATTATCAAACTATTATTCGCAGGTTATTCTATTGTGGTTGTGTGTCCGGATGTTCCATTTACAAACGGAACTTTGCCGGATTTTCGTTAGATTCCGCTATTGTATTTTTCACCATTCATTATTCCATATGTTTTAATGATTAATGATATCTTAGTTGGTCGCTTATTGTATGGATCATACCCTGGAATCCTTGGATGTCCCGGTTCGGGAGTTTTAGGAATTTAGGGTCGTGACAGTATGGTATCAAAGCATTATGTTGAGTTTCTATCATTGAGTTAGGCAGTGAATATATTATTGTTTTTGTGATTCCATGTTTTCCTTGTTATTGTTGACTCTAGTGGTCATTTGACTAATGTCAACCCTTGGAAATTCGCTGATTCTCCGGGTTGGGATTTCTGGAATTTTAGGGGCGTGACATATTTGCACACACTATTATTATTATCATTATTTATTATCCCAGCCTAGTAGGCTAAATTAATTAAGGTTTTGCCACTGTAATGGTTGAAATATTTGGCCCAATTATAGGTGGGCCACTGGACTGATGGGCCGACGACGAATGAGCCGAGGACTGATGGGCCGACGACGGATGGGCCAAAGACCGATGGGCCGGAAGACAAACAGGCTGAAAACAAGTGGGCCAAAAATAACAATGGGCCCATGGAAACTTCTAGAAGCTAAAGTGTGGTCCACAAGACAAGAAGTAACCCAATTATAGTATATAGAGTCCAAAAAAGGTTAGGGTTTATCAAATCCCTTGATTTAAGGGATTGATAAACCTGGGTACATGGGCTTGACCCATTGGTCACAATTTCTATAAATAGAGGACTTTGATTAGTGAAAAGGGACTTCCAACAAAATTTCTATTGTGTAATTTTTCTGCACTTACACAATTGGCGCCGTCTGTGGGAAAACCTATTATTGAAATCCTTTTTCAATAAAGTTTCTCACCCTCTGCAAAAAAGCTAAGATTCGTACCAACAATGGCAATCACACGTTCACAACATACCGATTTACCTCCAAACGGAGGCCAGCAACCAGAAGATCCGATCAGACGAGCCCTGGAGGAGAGGACTGCCGAGTTAGAAAGGCAGAACGCTGAATTGGCAGCAAAATTGGCTCAACTACAGAATCCACAGGAGATCCATGACGACGAGCAGTCCGGACAGCACGAACGGTCTGTAGGCCGCCAGACACACATGGATGACCTACACGCTAGAGCCCATAACGATCGTGAGGAGCAGGCAGAGTCATCCCTACAGGTTCTTGGGGCGCATAATCCGGAGGAGGTCCTGACCATGAAAAAACTGGAGGAAATCATGTCCAGATTCCAGCGGGATGTGCTTAGGGATCTGAAGGTACAGACCCCAATCGATCTGGCATCTGAGGCATCCATAGACGCCGTTTAGACACCATTCACCACCTCGATCACCAGTGTGCCTTATCCGGAGAGGTTCAGATTACCGAAGTTCACCTTATTCGATGGTACAAAAGATCCAACAGAGCACATCTACCACGTTTATACCAAGATGAATGTGTACAATGAAAACGAGGCCTTACTCTGCAAAGTTTTCCCCACCAGCCTGACCGAAGCAGCCCTCCTGTGGTTCAGAAAGCAACCGCCCCGATCGATCGGTAGCTGGCTCAGACTCTGCGAGTTATTTATTGCCCAATACTTTGGCAATAAAAGGCAGAAGAAAACTATCTCCAGTCTGTTCACCATGATCCAAGAGAAAGGCGAATCCCTGAAAAGTTTTGTCTCACGGTTCAATGTGGAGATGTCTTCAATTGACAATTGCGATCAGCATTCAGCCGTCGAAGCCTTCAGAATGGCCCTAATCCCTGGAACGAAGTTTCATCAGTCCCTGGTCAAGAGGCCGCCAGCCGATATTGGAGAGCTCAACTCTAGGGCACAAGGGCACCTCCGAATAGAAGAGGAATTGGCCATACGACAAAGAAGGACTGCCTTTACAACAGTAGAGGCCAGAGCGTCTGAACATTCCAGGGTAAAGGATCGGGCGTCCGACCGGAAGAGACCGAATGCACCTCCTGCTCCTTCCCCAGCCCCAGAAAAACGACCAAGGTTTGAGGAGAAGGTCACCCCCCTGAAAGTGACCTTGGCAAAACTGTACCAGGAAACAAAGGGCAAAGGAATGTACCGGTCGCCACCTCCCATCAGGCAGCCAATGGACCAAAGGGATATGTCGAGGCACTGCGCCTTCCATGGCGAGTACGGGCATCACGCTAATGAGTGCAGGAGCCTCAGAAGACAGGTGGAAGCCATGATTGCAAAGGGAGAATTAACAGAGTATGTTGCCAAGGAAGGAGCCCGATCAGATCAAGCGACGCATGCCCCTACCAAGGGAGCGATGGGACAACCCGTACGAGTCATTCACATGGTCCATGGAGGGCCCAATCGGTCGGAAGCGGAAGAAGCTCGTAGATCACAGATGCGGCAAGCTCAGAAGTTACGAAGGGTTGGAGAAGTCACCAAGTTTCGAAGCCCGAAAGAGGATTCCCGAATTATTTTCACCTCTGCGGATATGCAGGATATTCAGACACCTCATGACGACCCCCTAGTTATCTCCCTCATGGTCTCCAACTGCCTGATCAAGAGGGTACTGGTCGATCCAGGAAGCAGTGCCAACATTATCACCAAATGGGCCTTTGAGAAATTGGAAATCAATCCCCAGGAGATAGTCCCATCCAGAAGCCCGATAGCAGGATTCGATGGAAAGAGAGTAGAACCAGTAGGGGAAATCCAGCTACCAGTAACGGCAGCAAGGCGCACACTCCGAGAGACTTTCGTGGTGGTGGATGTCAAGCCTTCCTATAATCTCCTCATGGGAAGGGGATGGATCCATCGTATGCACGGAGTCCCTTCTACCATGCATCAGGTCATGCGGTGCATTGATCCGAACGGAATTGACGTAGTCGATATCAGGGGCGATCAGGTAGCGGCAAAGGAGTGTTACGCCGTCACTATGAAAAGCTTAAAAACGAGAACGGAACCGGAACAAAAGTCACAGTCCAAGACAATACTTGATCCCAAATAGCAATTACAGGAGGGCGGTTCGGGATCACCAGTAGCAGTTGAACCACTACTGGAAGTTCAAATTTGTCACGATCGCCCTGAGAGGTTTACCTGTATTGGTTCAGGCCTCAATCCACAGGAAAAAGAGGAAATAGAATCCCTTCTCCGATCCAATGCTGACATATTTGCGTGGAGCCATATGGACATGACCGGTATTGATCCATCAGTTGCCCTGCATTCTCTAAATGTGGATCCCAGTGCAAGGCCCGTTAGACAGAAACAAAGACGAATGGGTGCCCATCGAAACCAGATCATAGCCGAAGAAGTTGATCGACTGCTGCAAGCAGGATTCATAAAAGAGGTCCAATATCCTTCCTGGTTGGCAAATGTGGTGGTGGTCCAAAAGAAGAACGGCAAGTGGAGGGTATGTATCGACTTCACTGATTTGAACAAAGCGTGCCCAAAAGACTGTTTCCCTTTACCAAAGATCGACCAGATGGTGGATGCCACCGCAGGATTCGAACGCTTGAGCTTTCTGGATGCATACTCTGTCTATAACCAGATCCGAATGGCTCCGGAGGACCAGGAAAAGACTGCCTTCATCACTGAGTCAGGTACATTTTGTTATACAGTTATGCCTTTCGGACTAAAGAATGCAGGTGCTACCTATCAGAGGTTGGTCAGAAGGGTGTTCCAAGGGATGATGGGATCCACCATCGAAGCCTACATCGATGACACGGTGGTAAAAAGCAAGGAGAAAGGAGACCATCTAGCCGATCTGCAGCAGGTATTCAGCACCCTCCGGAAGCATAATATGAAGCTCAATCCGGCCAAATGTTCTTTCGGAGTATCCTCAGGCCAGTTTTTGGGGCACATAGTTGACCGGACGGGAATACAGGCTAGCCCTGCACAAGTCAAAGCTCTCATAGAGACTGCTGAGCCTAAGTCCCAGAAAGAAATCCAGGTACTAACCGGAAGAATAGCGGCCCTCAGTCGTTTCATCTCTCGGCTAACCGATCGGTGTAGGTCGTTCTTTCAAGCAATAAGAGCGGCACGAGGAGAAGTCTGGGGGCCCAAGCAAGCGGAGGCACTGCACAAACTCAAAAGTTACATGACGAAGCCCCCGATCCTGGCAACCCCTGAAGCCGATGAGCCGTTGCACCTATATCTGGCCGTTTCAGTAACATCTACCAGCGCCGCTCTGGTCAAGGAGGGCAAAGGGTACCAGACACCGGTTTTCTACACCAGCAAATCCCTTGCTGAGGCAGAGACCCGTTATTCAAAGCAGGAGAAACTGGTACTATCACTGATCAATGCTAAGCGGCGTCTCCGTCATTATTTCGAAGCGCACCCGATCATAGTTCCAACTATAACACCGATAAGATCCATAATGGCGAAGCCTGAGTTATCTGGGAGAATCTCAAAATGGGCAATTGAACTAGGGATTTTTGACATAACCTACGTCCCCCGAACGGCCATCAAAGGACAGGCAGTAGCTGACTTCCTGTTAGAAACAGAAACTAATGACTCCACAGAGGAAGGTGAGCTTGGACTATGGGTCATATTCGTAGACGGATCGTCCAACGTCAACGGAGCAGGGATCGGGATAGTACTTGTAACACCGGATGATAGTAAAATCCAACAATCCGTTAGATTGGAATTTCCAGCCTCTAACAACGAAGCAGAATATGAGGCCCTCCTTGCAGGAATTCGGTTGGCCCGAAGCCTTCAAGTCCAAAAGGCAGTAGTACGAAGTGATTCCCAGCTAGTCGTACGACAGTTAAATGGGGAGTACGAAACCCGAGAGCCGAAAATGGAAGCATACAAGACTCTGGTTCTAAAGGAGGCTGAAGAGTTCCAGCAAATAAACTTTGAACAGATTCCCAGAGGAGATAACTCTGTAGCAGATCATCTGGCTAACCAAGCCTCCGCAGCAGGAGAAACTATGACTCGCACTGTACCGATAGATTTTGTCGTCCGATCTAGCTTGGAACCCCCCGAAGAAGTAATGGTTATCCCGTGGGAACCAAGTTGGATGGATCCGGTAGTAGATTATCTGAGATTTGGCACATTGCCTGAGTCAAAATCAGAAGCCCGGAAGATTAGAATGAAAGCAGCCAGATATGCCCTGTACAACGGCCAACTATATCGGAAGTCTTTTTCCGGACCATATTTGAGATGTCTCACCCCATCAGAGGCATCGGTAGTCATGGAGGAGATTCATGCTGGAGCTTGTGGCAATTACTCTGGAGGAAGGTCCCTAGCTCATAAAGTCCTCACCCAGGGGTACTTCTGGCCCTACCTGGCAAGAGATGCTGAAATTTATGTCAGACATTGCAAAAAATGCCAGTTTCATGGAGATGCCATTCATCCACCGCCCGAGTTCTTAAACCCAACTATTGTCCCTCACCCTTTTGCCCGATGGGGGATGGACATAGTGGGGCCCCTTCCTCAGGCAATACGATGTACAACGCATGTTCTCCTGGCTACCGATTATTTTACCAAATGGGTGGAAGCGGAAGCATATCCCACCATAACAGGCAGCCATGTCATAAAATTCATCTGGAGCCACATCATCTGTAGGTTCGGCCTACCCCGAACCATAATGATGGATAATGGCACCAACCTGGACAACAGAAGGGTTCAAGCATTCTTAGCAAAGCATGGGATCAATCAGAACACTTCTTCCGTCGGCTACCCGCAAGGAAATGGGCAAGCCGAAAGGACGAATAGAACAATTTTTGACACATTGAGGAAAAAACTTGAAGACGCAAAAGGAGCATGGCTAGAGAAATTGCCTGAGGTATTGTGGTCCTATCGGACCACTCCAAGACAGCCAACCGGGGAAACCCCTTTCGCTATGGCTTATGGGGCTGAAGCAGTTATCCCGACCGAGCTAAGGGTACCTACTCTAAGGAGTCAAGCATGGGAAGAAGGACCGAACAATCAGCATTTAGCCCATGATCTGGATCTCCTAGAGGAAAGAAGGGAAGCTGCTGGGATAAGACTAGCTGCCTATCAGCAGCAAGTAAGAGCACGATTCAATCAGAAAGTCAAAAGGAGATAATTCCAAGTAGGCGACATGGTGCTCAGAAGGAAGATTGGGATTATAGGAAAATTACGGGAGACATGGGAAGGACCTTACACAGTGGTTGAGGTTATCGGTCGCGGGGCCTATCGGGTTCGGAAGAACGAAACAGGCCGCCTCGAATCCAACTCCCAAAATGCTTATCGGTTAAAGAGGTATTATCCTTAGATAGTTATTTTTCTTATTGATAAATAAGAATGTGTCTTACTTTGACACCATTGTTACGAAGCATCTGTGCCCGATATAGGCACCTCTGCTTCATGATTTTCGAATTCATCTCAATAAAGATAGAGTTTACTTTTATACAAGGTTTCATGATAAAATCGAGCCTCAGGGGCCGAATGCCCGAAGGCTTTATGTTCATTGAAATTTTCCTAAGTGTTTGAGTTCAAACCTGATTTGAACTAACCAGAGGATAAAATCAAGCCTTAGGGGCCAAATGCCGGAAGGCTTTATGTTCACTGAAAATTTCCTAAGTGTTTGAGTTCAAACCTGATTTGAACTAACCAGAGGATAAAATTAAGCCTCATGGGCCAAATGCCCGAAGGCTTCACAATTTACTAAAATTTTCCTAAGTGTTTGAGTTCAAAACTGATTTGAACTAACCAGAGGATAAAATCAAGCCTTAGGGGCCAAATGCCCGAAGGCTTTATGTTCATTGAAATTTTACTAAGTGTTTGAGTTCAAACCTGATTTGAACTAACCAGAGGATAAAATTAAGCCTCAGGGGCCAAATGCCCAAAGGCTTCACAATTTGCTATAAATTTCCTAAGTGTTTGTGTCCGAACCTGATTCGAACAAACCAGAGGACGAAATCAAGCCTCAGGGGCCAAATGCCTGAAGGCTTCACAATTTGCTATAAATTTCCGAAGTGTTTGTGTCCGAACCTGATTCGAACAAACCAGAGGACGAAATCAAGCCTCAGGGGCCAAATGCCCGAAGGCTTCACAATTTGCTAAAATTTCCTAAGTGTTTGAGTTCAAACCTGATTTGGACAAACCAGAGGATAAAATCAAGCCTCAGGGGCCAAATGCCCGAAAGGCTTCACGATTTGCTAAAATTTCCCATGTATTTGAATTCAGATCTGATTTGAACTAATCAGCGGATAGAATCGAGTCTCTGGGGCTCATTGCCCGAAGGCTTTGTGACTCCCTGAAATTTCCTACATGTGTGAAGTTAAAATAAATAATAAATAGCCTCAGGGGCCATATGTCCGAAGGCTCGATTTGAGACAAGTACGAAACGATAAAAACCCACACAAAGGACGAATAATTACTGGAAAAAAGGGATAAAAGTTCTTGTTCATTAAAAATAAAGGAAGTTACAAGAAATTAGCCCATTGGGGGAAACAAGAACATATAAAGTCCTAGCTACTGTTCGGGAGGATGGTATTCTTTCCCCTTCAGGATGGCAGCAAAACGCTCCTCGTTCTCAGAGGCAGGAGGGTTTTCATAAGGAAAGGGTATTCCCATATGGGCATCGAATGCCTCTGCGGTCTTGAATTCCCTAGATTCCAAAGGGATATGCTCCATTTCATGCCTACATCTCCAGGCCCTGACCGCTCGGAGGTTACAGATGACACTGTATCTTTTGAACATGTCAAGCCCTCCCAGACGGCACACCTCAACCTTTTCCCGCTCCAGGGAAAGAAGCCTTTCTGATTCTGCCAAGAGTTTATCAGATTCAGCTTTTTCAGCTGCCATCTGCCTAGCAACCTCTTTCGCTTTTTCCAGCTCGGCAGCCAGAACCAGCTTTTCGGCAATCAGGGTTTGTTTTTCCGCCTCACCGGTTTCCAGAAGAGTCTTCTGCTCAGAAACGGTCTGGCGAAGACCATCCGCCTCCCTGACCAAAGAAACCCGGTGGATCTCATTCTGTTTTATTTGAGCCTTCATACCGGCCATTTCTCTGACATCAGTCTCAAGGAGGCTGTTGTAGGCCTGAACGCCGTAGAGAAGCTGCGCAACAAAGATTGGATTATTATACAAGTAACGGTCAACAAACGAAATAGAAAACACAAACTGATGATTGAAGTCTTTTACCTCCATAACCATTATCGAAGTCTTCTTAGCCAGATCAGTCCTGGTGATTTTTGATTGAGCCGCCCTATCAGCTGGTGTCCAGATACCTTTGGCCATAGCCCGAAGAGCTTCCGGATGGTTAAAGGTGATTTGATCAGCACAAACCGGAGTTCCATCTGGCAGCAGAAACTTAGGCTCCCAAGGGATCAGAGCTTGGGATGATTCAGGGGCAGTAGGAGCCTTGCTTGAAGAAACATTCTCGGCTTGTGCCCTTGTCCTTTTAGTACCCACTCCACCAGTTGTACTGGATCGGGTCCTCACAGTCGGAGCATTGACAGGAGGCGGAGGAGGAACCGATGGGTTCTGCGCTAGTGGTGTTGGCGGACTCCGAACAGGAGGAGGCACCGAAGTCGAAGGCGGTGCTGTTGACAACGGCACAGCATCAACAGGCATAATCCCTTCGGGAACTTGAGGGATTCTGGCGGACATAGGTTTATCAGGCAGGTCCATCCTGTCAACACCAGCGCCCAAGTTAGAGATCGATTCAAGATTGTCCATGGTCAGCAGGTCAGTAGCCGATCGGGTCTTGCCCCAGACATGGGTTTTCAAGAGACCTATCCGCTATTTTATAAAGGTAAGGGGAAGATCCTTGTCCTCGTAACCTAGAAATTTGAAGGTATAGTTCCCCCGGTGAAGGTCACAAAGGTCACAGAGGCAAGAAGCCTTATGAAGGGGGCGGTAGACAGGCAGGCGAATGGGACCGAATTTATTGGGGATCGGGAAAATACGAGAAAAAGGGTATGACCAATTGCCACTCACTACTACCATTCGTTCCTTCCATCCCTTGTCCGATTTTTCAGTATCGGTACAGATGTTGCGGCCGTGAAAGGGGAAAAGGTTGTATCTACCTCTACTCGCTCTGGCATTTTGGAAAAAATAGCAAAGGAGGAGGTCGGCCAGCCCTAAGATCAGATCCATATCCCTATTGTACAACAGTAGCATGGACATGATCCTAATGCTGTTCGGGTTCAGTTGAAGAGGGTGCAACCCAAGCATGAAAAATACATAGTGAAAAAAGGGATGAAGAGGAAACATTAGAACCCTAAGATGAGAGGCCGACAACAGAATGCTACCGGGGGCTAGGCCCTGGCTCTGGGTAAAGTCTAGGTAACCAGGATAGGGGGACACATCAACGTCCTGGGGAACATGGGTCTCAGCCCGAAGGTGTTTGACGTCAACTTCAGGTCGGGTCCTCTTAAGTGGGGCCACTACGAAAGGTTCAGAAGGTTTGGATTTCGCAGGACCGGTCGCTGAGGAACCCGGAAGGTTAGTACTTTCGAGAGTGGTCTTTCCGGTTCCTTTAGAAACAGGCTGGGGAATGTCACTGCTTGTAGAATCGGTACCTGAGGCAGAAGGTAAAACTACTTCCTCTACCGACCGGGTATCATCACTATCGGACATAACGTTAAGAAATGTAAAAGAGACAGAAGGGGGTAAAGGTGATAAATTAAAGAAAGAAGAAAGACCGATCGACTTACTTAATTGACGAAGGAAGAGTTACGAAAGCTCTGAGTATCAGCAAGTTTCTATGGTACCTGAGATGAGCGACGGAATGAACGGTGGCAATGACAAAGAAACGAATCCCAGTAATGAAGAACTAAAGAAGGCAGAGACAAGAATATAGAGTTACAAAGTATGGAAATGTGATGAGAAGTGAAGAATAGGGGGGTTTTTTATAGGAGAGAAGGAAGCCAAAAAGGCTGCAGGAAGTCCGAAAGGCACGCCAAAGCCGTCATGGTGCGAGATTTAAGGGAGAAATGGCCTCATGTTTTGGGCACACCATTAAAGAGGCAATGATGACATGCCAACTCATTACCTTCATTTCCCATAAAAGCTATAATTATATATATACATAGGTATTTACATTTATTAGGTCATGGGCTTTAAAAAGAATGTCAAGCCCATAACCTCAGGGGCCTGTGTAATGGTTGAAATATTTGGCCCAATTATAGGTGGGCCACTAGACTGATGGGCCGACGACGAATGAGCCGAGGACTGATGGGCCGACGACGGATGGGCCAAAGACCGATGGGCCGGAAGACAAACAGGCTGAAAACAAGTGGGCCGAAAATAACAATGGGCCCATGGAAAATTCTAGAAGCTAAAGTGTGGTCCACAAGACAAGAAGTAACCCAATTATAGTATATAGAGTCCAAAAAAGGTTAGGGTTTATCAAATCCCTTGATTTAAGGGATTGATAAACCTGGGTACATGGGCTTGACCCATTGGTCACAATTTGTATAAATAGAGGACTTTGATTAATGAAAAGGGACTTCCAACAAAATTTCTATTGTGTAATTTTTCTGCACTTACAGCCACCGATCATTCCTCTAACCTAGTGGCCTTAGCAGACGTTAGGCCAATCATCCCAAGCTAGACGACTTTAGGTCACCAGGTGATAAAACACCCCTCAAGCTTAATAATCCAGACCAACTAAGCTCGATTCACAAAGATTTTCAACTACTTCACTTTTATCTTTTTACTCATATTTTCTTTTTTTTTCAAAGCATTCAAAATATTTTCGACTCAATACTGAAAGATCAACTAATTTAACAATAAGGGTCATGTGCATGTGCTTATAAGTCAAAATTGTCATTCTCGATTTCAATTTCACTAATTCATTCACCTACGTAAAACCACATCATCTCACTAACTTAATCTAATCATTACTCTTATGAGCGGGAATATCGCATCATATACTACTTATATATCATAAATGCAAACTTAATCAACTTGTAATGCAAAAGACTCATGCGTGAAAACAAAAAAAAAATCAAAATATCTTTCAATTTTTCAAATTTTTTTTTCAATCATTCCCTATAACCAACTATACCTCCCCCCCAAACTTAAATTAAACTATGCCCTCATAGTTCACAATCATACTCATGAGAAAAAATATAGTTACCCTTGAAGCCTGATTCCATACTTTCAACAGTATCGCACTTGTTCTTCCAAACCCAAACTTGATTCGAGCCACCTGTATAAATATTCAATAATGCGCACATACCCAATATCATAGCAAGGGAGGAGGAAATACATAATTTCTTTCCGGAAATCATTACTTAATACAGCACATGGAATGATTCTTTTATTTAATGAAATAAACAATGATTTGGCCTTAAGGGCCTATAATCCTATGGAATTGAAAAACAACGATTTTGCCTTAAGGGCCTACAATCCTAAGGAATTAAAAATTGCAACTACTCTACTAAATAAAATAATAATAAAAAAAAAACAAATTCCTAGCCGTACAAATCCTATTCCAACTACGACTCCTACCCATTCCTTGCTCCTACAGATCCTCATTCACTTAACTTTAGCCACGTCCAAAAGAAGCCTTGATAGTTGACTCCATTTCAAGCCTTTCAAAGTCCGCTTCTTAGTAGTGACACGTGAATGACATACACTCTTCATCCATCTCTTTCAACCGATAACCCAATTGTTCCTCAAGGATCCTTAATATCAACATTGGATATTGAAGGTATAAATTTATCATATCTCGGCCTTTCACCTCTCCACTCATTAGCTTTCCACCAATATCATGTTTCCCATTATCAACTCTAGCACCAGTATCCAATAACCCTTAAGTATGCAATATAAAAGTTTGATCATCATGTACCCTCTCCAACTCGTCCTATGATTTTGGCACACTTGTGATGTAAGCACACAATCCAAATATAATAAGTTCGGGTTTAAATGATACCTATCCACACTTGTATCCATATGTTTTGGGATATGCACATATCTCAATGATCATATCCACCGCCGTGAGTGGCCAAGCCTTCGGGACTGTTTTAAACTTCTTGCATAGGTGATTCAGACACCTAAGTGGTATCTTCCAAATTGTCGAAACTACTTCTTCATCAACCACTATAGGGTCACTCCATTCATCTATCTTCACCTTCACTACCTTTTACCCCTCCGGCCCTTCCATAAAAATGTCGAACCAAGTTTGAATAGACTCTTAATCTCACCGGACTCTCCAAATTCTTCAATCCTCTTTCGTGTAGGATTATTACCCCCAGTGCTATCAATGGACTTTTCATCTTTTTATAAATAAACATGAGTTCATATTGAACCTTACACTCCATAAATGTAGGAGGCGTTCTGCGCATTCGTGGTGCAATTGGAGCTTGCATATTTGGGCTTTCCTCCTCCAAGTACCGGTTCTTTCTTCTAGTATCCACTATCCCTGAAACGGTATCATCTTCTAAGATGTCCTTTGGATCAGATTTCATCTCATACTCACTTTCTCTCTCATGCACACTTTCACCCGAAAAAGGAGAAGAAGAAGAAAAAACCATCTCTCTATACTTTTGTGTTGAATCATGAGAATTATGGAGTCTTAAGGGTTGTATTCATAGATGAACAATTCATATTTGAAAAGGTAAAGGAATTGGACTTATTGCTGGAGTTTTAGAGTGGAATCAAAATTAATCCAACTTTGACATGTAATTGGATTCCATCTTTTACTCGGACTAGGTTTTTTCTCTAAATTCCTATCTAAATCCTAAAATTTCCTACAAACTAATCCTAATTAAATCCTAAAATAGTACAGATACAAAATCATCTGAGATACCCTTTTTTGGACAAATTTTCAAAATGTTTTGGACTTGCTACGAAGGCCCCTACGATTGAGCGTAGGGCCGAACGTAGCTTGGCTACGCTCAAGGTCTTTGGAAAAAAATAAATCCAAGCGTAGGCCACTAATGGTCTTTCCAAAAAAAATAAATTTTGGGTTGTTTTCTTCTACACGTTCTTCATATCCATGCTCCAGTACCACCCTCCAGTACGCACACACACATGTCCTCATTGTGTGACTCTGAAGCTCAATCAAACCCCAAAATTCACATCACATTCAACGCATGTATCATCATAGTCTCAGAAATGTAACACATAAGCAATACTATCACATGAATACAATACAAAAAATTGTAATTTTATATAATCAATAATCAAAACAACACTTAGAGATCGATTGTTTAAGCGGTGACATATATCGAGGTACAAAAATCCGCTGAACAATTCCTCTCTAGTGACAATAAACTACAAAAAGAGCAAAAACTATACTACAACTAAACTAATCATCCTCGTCAGATGGTTGTGGTGGTGGTAAGGTTAGTCCCGCGTCAATCACCATCTCACGTAAAATGCTTAGAGTCTCTCTCTGGCCATACCGGACTCGAGCAATCTCATCGCTTCTCATGCGCAACTCTTGTCTTAGTACTTCCTGTCCGGCCGTATACTCATTCCTAAACTGGTGAGTCTCCTCTCAGGCTTGTCGAGTCTCATCTCTAACCTGGTGAGTCTCCTATTTGCTCAACCGTAGCTCATCCCTGAGCGTCGCCTGTCACGCCCCAAATTTCCTAGCACTCTAAAACCCGAGTCTCAAAGCAAAGGGAGTGAATGCGAAAGTAATAAAAATGAAATAAAATAAATTGAAGTCTTTAAATACCCGTACAAGGGTAAAATATACATACAACATCTCAAAGATGCCAAAAAGATCACACGGGATAAAACAAAAGGTGAACCAAAACACTTGGCACCTTGAACGAATCATTCCAACCCCCTATGTTTATCAAAGTGTAAAATGGACAACTTAGGGGTAAAAAAGTAATTTCCAACTACAACTACAAATTTTGGACCTAGCACAAGTCACAAGAACAAACGAAACCTAATTCGGAGGTTTCAAGTGAGAGAAACGAATTTTCGAAAATTGATCGGAACATGGCTAACCAAAACAGAACGTTGAAGTACCGCACTTTCATCAATGGTAAAATGGTCATTTAAAGTGGAAATAAATTATTTGAACTTTTATCCCAAAAATTTGGATATAGGGCAAGCCATAGAAACAAACGGGACCTAAATCGAAGGTGCGAGGTGAGATAAATGAATTTTCGAAAATGGTCGAAACATGGCTGAATATCCGAGAGTCGCAGATAGCTCTCTGGCAGTCGGCTTCCCTAAGTTGAAGCTTAAAAAAAATAAGCAGCAAAGCCAAGTTTCCGGCAGTCGGCTGCCAACTCTCTAGCAGTCAACTGCTTCAATACGAAACATAAAAAATGACCCAAAAAGTGATTGAATCCTCAACTAAAATGTTGTCCCCTACCTATATTTGATTGATACACATTTAATCCATGATTCAAGTCATTCTAACACAACATGAACTTTGAAAAAAAATACTCATTTAATGTTCATAAAGTTATCCGTCTTTACCCCGGTCTTCGTTTTAAATACCGCCGGTTTCTAAAAATCAAAATTTTTGTAAAATGAGTTTAAAATCATTTCTAAAACACGAAAATTTACCAGGCTAAGGGTGTGGGCGAAAATGGGTTTTTTCATTCAAAACGAAAGGGTTTGCTTGAAAACCTAGAAAAATGCCGTTTTCGGCCGGACACCTAATAACCGCTGTCACGCCCCGAGTTTCCAAAGACTCTTGAACTAGAACATCCAAGAATCCAGGTCGTGATCCAGAAAATGAATGACCAATTAAGGTCCTAAACAACCATAAAATGAATGGAATATTATTAATGACAATAATTTTCATACAAAACCAAGCGGAAGCTAAACCAAATAATACACAAGGCACATTAAGGTGCCAAAGGAATACATCTATACAACGATGCACTGATACCGAATACAAGGAAGGGATTTGCCAACAGACTGACTCCCAAGAGATACAACAACAGTCCCAATACAGGGGACAAACAAAGGAAAACCAAATGGAACAACTCTATATACGAAAGTCCCAAATCCTGCAACAGTATCCGCTCCACGAGCCATCATGTAACTCGGAAATAAAAGAAAGTGTCGTTGCACCCCAAGCAATCCGTAGCTGAAACCTTTCCTGCAAACTGGCGTTTGGGATGCCAGGTAAAAGAACGTCGGCGTGAGCTCACTGAAGTCCCATAGGAGAAACGAATCATAACTATCACATCCTTAGACCATCCAAGTCGAGTGTCAACCAACCCATGTGCATGCATCTATCCTAGGTCAGTCAAATATCCCATATGGTACTCACGCCAATAGAAGAGGCCGGAAACACATCCCCCTAGTCCCCTACCATGCATAAAGAATTAGGGCAAATAGCACATAATGAAGTTATAACGCAACCATATATAATAACGCACACCTATACATATATAGATACACGTATATTTATACATAGAGATATACAACTAATACAAGTCACGTAGTACAGACCATCTCATAGATCCCTATGACTAGTACCCGCCAGTCCCACACTGACAATCAACTCAACACTTAAACACCAATCATGGGAGCAATACTTCTTTTCATAACACTCCATGAAGGATAACACTCACACTTCCTAGGCCACAAGCATACCGAACTCCAAAACCTCAAATCATTATCAACTCATACAATCAATCACCTCACATGTCACTACTGACATCCGTAAACCCAACACAGGGGTAAAATAGTCACTTCAACCTAAGGGTAGTCACGAAGGTTGCCAAAACCAAAGGAAAGTGGAAGGAATGAAAACAATTGACCTATAGTGATCAAACACCCACACAAGGGTAAAAACATCCTTTCATGTCTAAAATACGTCAACAAGATCAGTTGGGATCAAAATAGAAGTGGAACAAATCCAACAGCATCTTAAATGGACCGTTTGAACGTCCGTGTTCACTTAAGGGTAAAATAGTCATTTCAGGGGTAGAATAGTAATTTACAAGTATAAAGACAAGGTTTGGACCTAAAATAAGTTATAGGAACAAACGGAACCAAGTTTGAAAGTGCGAGAAGGAAACTATGACATTTTTCAAAATCGGCCGTCGTGATGTGCCGAAGTTCAAAACATACCGTCACTTTCAAATGACCATTACACCCTCACAAATGACTTTAATGAAGTGATTCAAAAGCCTAACATCAAGAGATTTAGGTCAAAGTTCTAAAACGATAAAGAACACCTCAATCCGACACTTGTAGCTCCAGATATGACAAAAAGAGTGAAACAACGTCGAAACAGGACTACACTGGGACACCCTGGGAAAATCAGTCAACTGACAAGGACCATCAGTTGACTGATGGGGGCCATCAACCATCAGTCGACTGACCATTAGCCACAAGTTGACTGACCATACTAGAAAATTTGAGGCTATTTGCCAATCAACTGACGAAATTCCGTCACTCGACTCACGGACCAAAAAATACTCCAAATGGTCGGAAACCATTTTAAACACTTATGAAACATGGGACAAAGGCCTCAACTCATTTAGGAACTTTATAAATGATAAAAATATCATTTAATCTTGGTTTAGTTTAATCGAAAACACTTTCTTGAAAATCCATAAAACTAACCGTCTTGCCCCCGGTCTCTGTTTTGGATACCGTCGGCTTTCAAAGGCCAAAATCTTTTATTTCATGACTTCAAAACCATTTCAAAACTCAATGTTTTTGTCGGCATCACTTGGGTAGGCGAAAATAGGTTTTTCAATTAAAATACCCAATGGACTCAAATACAAGTCTTATGAAAAATACGTTTCCGGGAAAACAAACCGAACAAGAAAGGAAAGATCAAAACAAATTTAGAGACGCTCAAAGAAATGAAGAACCGAGGAAAAAGTCAACTTGAATGGAAGGCAAGTGACCATATGCAAAGACACTAACTCTAACCCAACCATACCTAGTTCGACATCCAAATCTCTAAACTCCACAACTTCTATGACATTCCTATTCTTAAAATCGCTAAAGGAAACCTAGTGGTCGTTGCCATGGAACCAACTAGTTTCAAATCAATAACCTTTTCCGATTCTCTCAAACCTCAATTTCATATTCGTAACAACATCACTTAGGTTTCTAACAAAATCAATTTGCTATCAATACACCATCAACTCGGTTTATTCCTAACCTCATCTATCACAAACAAAACATCAATATCACGATTTACGCCATGTTGCTACACCAACGCTAACTATACCTCAAAACCATCACCCACCTTCTTAAGGCTCCAATTCATAATCACGCTAATCAACATTATGACTCATCATCGACTTTCTCTTATCATAAGAAAGCCATCAAAACTAACTTATATCACCACTCTGAGGCATATAATCATACAACAACAAGTATAAGCATTAATTTCACATTATACTTTAAACAAGGCATGCAAATCATATTTTCACATCCTTCAATTTCACTTGAGCATTTTAACAACATATGAATTGTATACATCAAAATTCACATTAAACATGCTCCTCAACCACATAGAGTAAAATCATGATACACATGTCAACATAAATCACATATTAGCAATCTCAAATGCAATGTGACTCACACACCTCATGATACACCCCTTGCCCAACATTGGTTAACGAATATGCACTATGTCCACTTACTTTTGAGGATACAAGCTCATCACGTAATATAGAGTACCATACCGATCCTTCCCAAGTGCTTTTGACACTTCACACTTTCAACAAGGAAGGCGGTTGAACGAGAGACTAGTTCGCGACTCTATGCGCCATGACCACCAAAGTCAAGAATACGAGCCTCTCTTACGACTTTTAAACCATTTCACTTTTCAGCTTTTTAGTTCCGTAAGGGTGAACCCCTCCTAGCCATTTGTTGCGATGATTCGACACAAGACTTACCACACATGATTACACAACCCGCATATACTAACACCATGATTTGACACTACACGATGTACTCAATATGCATCTAGGTTCTCAACAACAATCATGTCCCATTACAATATATATGCTTTTCTCTTTTGCAAAATATTGTACTGAATAAAACCATCATGCTTACAATTCCACATGTATAAGCAATAATCAATAAGGATGCTTTCTCATGCACCATTCATAACACAAATCATCAACTTGTCCTTTTATTTCACAAGGATAGCATTTTCATTCTTTTAAACATGCTCTTAGTTGAATTCAAGCAAGTTTATCACAAATCACATCTCAACCTAATATTAATTCCCATCTTAAGAAATATCATTCACAAAAGGGAAACAAGATAGCCACTCCAAGTTGAGATGCCTAGTTACACCAATCATAAAGTATAACCTCAAAGATGCTACCTAAACGAGCTAGCCTAATCTCATTCCAAGGCTACCTTCCTAACACCCATATACACATATGTATAACCACACGTACATATATACACCACAATACCCACATATATAGGCATACAAGCACACTTTAGTCATGGAAATCTCAAGAACAACCACCGACTAGCATGCTTCATAACCCTATTCAATATCATTACAAGTACTCCATACACAAGGTTTAATTAACATAAACATGTTCAAACCCTAATTTCACAATTCAAGGATAGACTTAGCAATTTAATTTAAGGTTATGAATCCTATAATCAAATTCACCCTACCTCCAACACAATCACAAGATGGCTAGTTAAGAAGTTTTCCCCTACCTCTTGAAGAGCAAAGCACAACAACTACCAAGCAAGGCTAATGAAACCCTAGCTCCTCCCCAACAGAAATCGAATGAGCAAACTGGTGGAAAGCTTCACCATAGCCTCCTAACAAGGAATCAAACTCCAACACAAGAGTAGAATAAGAACTATGAAGTGGTTCAACAAGAAACCTTAAACTAGAGTTTGAATGGAAAACCCACAAGGAAGGAAGAACACTTACCAATCCTTGGCTCAAACCAAAGAACACCATGAACATCTTCCATGTTGATGGCCACATCAAACTCCCAACTTAGGGTGATCAAATCAATCCCTAAGTGAAGAAGAAGCAAGAGGGAGAAAAGAGAGAGCAAGAGATGACAATGGAGAAGTCTTGTCAAATGTGTGCTAACCCTAAGAGTTGTTTCCACTCACAAATCTCACCATCCAATGACCAATAATAAAGCTAGCAAGTGAAGACCTAATCTAAGGGCTAGGAATAAGTCTTGCCATCAGAAGACTTATTACATCAATCACAAAACCCATTAATTTGCCAAACAAGGCCTTATCATCCAAGGGCTTAGAATAAATATGGGAATGAATTAACCATCCGTTGATAAGAAGTCTTACCAAATGAAAGACCAACAATAATTAATTATTGCATTTAAGTGCCAACCAAATAAGGCCTTATGATCCAAGGGTTAAGAACAAAGATGGGAAAATGAGATCTAGGGCTAGGAATGAGACAACACCTAAAAGTGGGAAATGACCAAATTATTCTCAACTTAGGGTTAATTACAAAAGGGTCATCAAGCCTATTAATTACCCTTCTACACATTGCCATCCTCTCTAATTACCACTATGCCATCTATACCCCAACACTTAGCCAAATCTCTACACTTTTCACTAAGTGCTCTAAATAGGAAAAGACTCATTTACCCTTCGATCATTTCTTTCCCGAAATCGTTCCCAATAGTTTTCATTAATTACAAAATGAAAATATAACAAGAAATTCACATATGTGCTACCCCAGAATGTCTACAATAAACTAGGTTTCATAGAATAGCTCCCAACTATCAACACACCACCTGAACAACAAGATTTACTATGGTATCACAAGAAAATAAAACATTATACATAAGTTGCTCCAGCCACAAGAATAAACTCAAACCCTAATGATTTCTATATTAGGGTTTCATGGAGAAGGGAAAGCTTAAGAGTGGAAGATAGAAAACTTACCACTAGCTCTTCACAAGATGCAATTCAATAACTACCCACTAGAACTCACTTGATAGATGGAAGCCAAATCAACCTTCTATAAATATGAATAAAAGGAAGAGTAAAATCAATATTAACACAAATAACTCATGAACTTGAAAGCTAGGGTTCTTGTGAACAAAACCCTTGAGTGGAAGATAAACTTACCCAAAATAACTCAAAAACACAACCCTAAACCACACCAAGCAAGGATAGAATGAGATAGCAAGAGATTATGTTGAGAATATGAAATGTCTTGCAAAGGAGACAAATACACAAGTGTAGAGATTCTCCACTAACCTTTCTCAAATCCAATGGTTTAGAATAAAGCTAGGAAAATAAGTAAATGATCCAAGGGTGGAGAGGAAGTCTTGCCAATGGAAGACCAAGAATAATGGATTATTGCATTTGAGTGCTAACTAAACAGGGCCCTATGATCCAAGGGTTGAGAACAAAGATGGGAGAAGTAGATCAAGGGCTAGAAATGAGACACCACTCCAAAAGTGTAAAATGACCAATATTTTTCCAACTTAGGGTTATTCACAAGAGTGCCACCGAGACTCTTAAATACCCTTTTACCCCTTGTCATCCTCTCTAATTACCAACATCCCACTCATGCCCGAACACTTAGCCAAAATCTCTACACTTCCCACTAAGTGCTCAAAATGTGAAATTACTCATTTATCCTTCGGCCATTTCGTTCCCGAAATCGTTTTCAATAATTTTCATTATTCTCAAAATGAAAATACAACATGCAACTTATAATTTTTTTATATTACATACAACATGTAAGTCATGCTAAAACACATAAACACATTAAGCACAGAAGCACATAAGCACTTAACTGTTTAAATAAAAATTTTAATTAACATGTAAAAATACATGACGTTACATCGCCTGCCCTGCAAGTAACTCGTCATACTGAGCCCGAGTAAGCGTGACTAGCACATCGGTAGAAGCCAGAGGCATATTTATATATACAACCCATACCCCTATCCCAAAGGTTGCATGCATCATCATGCACGGCTTCTGGTCTAACAGGTACATCATGAGGCGCAGCTGCAGCAGGAACTACCATCGGGCTCCTCTGAAGAACTAACTCTCTAGCGAGTCTCGACCAAAGGTTCCGCCACAATCCCAGTGTATAAACGTCGGGCTCATACTTGTCCACATCAACCTCCTCATCTATCTCGACACTACCATCTGTCATTAGTCATATAACTAAAGTCTGGAATCTCATTTGAAATCCACTCAAACCGACCTTGGTCGCGCTCCGTGTATTGGCATCATGTTGGTATAAGCCTCTCTATAAAATCTTGGGAATGAAGATCCAGTGGCTAAACTCAAAGGCATATAGTAATATTAAGAACAACTACCCTCTCTGAGTCCCGTGCCCCTGTGGGTGTATCTGTGAATGCAAAATGTTATCCAGGACCCACATCTTCGGATGATAATCCGAATTATTCGTACAGTTGTTCCTATCGTCGGCATAACTACCAGCACACTGTAATCGGACTATCTTCGTAAAGTCCGAAAACGGCTCTGGCAGAGGTGGATAATCAGCCACCAACTCTAGTGTACACTCATCAGGAATCCCCCACTCCTCTGCAATACTCTATGGTGTAATATCAACACTGCACTCCTTTAACCTTAGTCACCATCCGGAGCTCTCCCCTATAATAACACATAGGGAGGAGAAAAAATCGGTAACAGTCGTCTCGCGCGAAGACATCGAGTAGTCTATGCCAGCATAGCTTCCCTTTCAAATGCCTTTACAGAGTACATCTTCTCGATGTTGAACCCTTTGTGTAAAGCATGGTCCAACAAATCCTCCACTATATTTGTGGGTCTACTGGCATAAGAGGCTCCAACGTCTCCTGCTCCTGGCCATCAGTCGCTTGCAGCTCTGGCTGTGGCTGCGGTACTGTAGCCGTATCTATAGAGTCATCGTGGGTCACCTTAGAAGATGATGAAGATGAGGAGGACAACATAAGCAATCATCTATGTGGCCTAGCGGTGGCTGAGTTGCTAGTGTCGGGTCAGCAGATCTCTGTCTCACTCGTGACGTACTTGTCAACTTGTCCCTAGCTCTCGTCTTCATTCCTACATTTCATTTTTTCAAGAAATATAAGAAAATCATTCCAGACACCGAATAAAACTCAAAACCATGTCTAAATAAACCTAATACGATGTTTAAACAAATCCTCAAATCAAAAACACTCGAAAGATTCAAATTTTCAACCTGTTTCTCAAGCCGATAATCACAACTTTAAAAACAGATTAAAACATGTTTTCGATGGGATTCATTCTTCAATACTAGTTTATAATGATTAAAATATTAATTAAAAACATAAATATGGAGGAAAATCTCATCGAATCAACCGATTTGACAATTTCTCCAAAATTTGGTTTTCGCTACTCTTCGAGTTCTTCACGTGAATCCGGACGATCAAGGAATGGATCTGACAGAATAGTGCAATGAAACGGACTGTATACACCGTTGGAAAGGATTTGGAGTGATTTGAGAGAATTTGGTTAAGACTAGAGTGAGCGGGAAATGTTTTTAGCCCCCGTATTTAAAACAGGGTCACGTAGGTTGTAGTCAGAAATTCAAGCCTACGCTTGAGAGTAGGTAGAGCTACGCTTAATCATAGCTCCCTTGCTCAGTTTAAAATTTTAGCTTCATTTCTTATACCATCTCGTGCCTCGTTCATCGCATTTACTCCCCACATATTCCCTACATTTCACTGGACATTTCTATTTAACTACAATGATACTACGACTCGATCTTACTTTTATTTAACTACAATATAAACTACAAACCTAGGTTCAAAAACTACTTTTCATCCCCTAGTACCAATATTTTACATCGTTGGCACAACGTTGCCATTTCTCAATATCCGGGATCATGCTCGTGTGTTGGATCGGTCAAATTGACCAATTCCACAACACCCGCAGTCACAAGTACGCGTGTAGTATATAGTATAGTTGGGTAAAGAGTGTATCGAACCACAGAGATCAAAGTCGTATTTCAAATAATTATAAAGTAGCAAATTGAATTATATTTAATAAAAGTTGTTTGATTGGTTTGTCTGATTAAACTACTAAACATAAAATAAATAAAAAGATAATTATTTTTGGTTTCACTCAAGATAAACAAGTCTAGGGTTTTGTTCCAACTCCACCACTAACCTTGTAATGTATTCCTTTAATTATTTTATTGCAAGAGGGAGATACATCTTATATAAATCAGATTAGTAACGCTACAAGCTGTTGCCTAATCCCAAAAAGAATACAATTGGTCCGTTTTCACTACAGTCCATCTGCGATTAGCATGACTATTGTATGCATCTATACTACAAGTATTCCTAAAACATGAAATTAAAAATACACTAATAATCATCTTCATTAGCATGGACTGTGTGAACCTAAGACTTTATCATGCCCAATAAGTAGCATTATGTAGAAACTGTTATTAAAGCACGGAGATTCTTGCTTCTAATGATAAAACAAAGTTGTTCAAGATAAATCATTAATTCAATCTCAGCTTAAGAAGGTAATTAATAAATAAATTTTATTTAGGTTATTTGTTTGGTCCCTCACTACATAATCATCATATAAGTGTTCTTCAGCAATCCTTCTTTGTAATAAAAATAAATAAAAGTCTACAATTCTCAGCTAGGGTTTTGCTGGAAAGAGGAGGCTCCAAGAATAAAACCCTAGATACTGACTAGCCGCTCATGGAAAGAGGAGGCTCAATCGTTGATGTTGCCGCCATCTTCATGATTGGATGGTTGGTTCTTGAGTTCTTGAGGAAGAGAGTCTCTCTCAAAGGGAGAGATTTTTTATGAACGATATAAGAGATATTTTGAAGATATCAAAGATTCCGCAAAAGATATCTTCTCTTCATGAATTCCACCCATATTTATAGACAAAAGTTGGTGCAAATATGGCATGTTCTTTGCTTGCACTCCAAGAGAACTTGGGGACTAAGTAATGGTGATAAATGGATGATTCTACCCCTTGATATTCTTGCACACAGTGTCAGAATTCTGTAATATGTATTCGCACAGATTCCAAGGCGGTGATGGCCGATTGAACGCAGGTTCCACCGATTGATCGGTGGTTCCTGAATTTTAAGATTTATTTATTCAGCAAAGTTGTTCTTTAGCCACTTGTACTTTGGTTCACTGACTTGTACCTTGGGTGCATTTATCTTCTAAGTATTGCTCCAGATCAGGCATAATTTCTAAAAACCCAAAATTAACTCATATTTGCGTTAAGGCCCTGAAACATGCTTAAACACGTAACTCAGATAAAAATACCAAATTAATAGAATAAAGAGACTAACATGGGGTATATTAATGCCCAGACTAGAAAATATTCTGGTCTCATCAAACCCCCAAACTTAAGTATTGCTAGTCCCTTAGCAATAAAGAATGAAAATAACTTATGAAGAATAACTAAATCTAGATTAATTAAAAATAATCCCTTTATTTCGTGAGGGATACCGATTACATTTAGCACGTGTAATAAGCCATTTAAAGCCCTAGGAAAAATCCTAGTGGATGAGTGAATTCTCGTGAGGGTTAAATAGGCTACCCATAACTTCTTTATAATATTCATTTGCACATATTCATGAATTTTTCTTGTTCGTTAACTAGGAGATGATATAATCCAAAAAATAAATGCAAACAAAAAATTATACTCATACAAAATAACAATTATCTCAGATTAGCATCAAGAATGGCCTCCACTAGTGGTTAAACTTAGCTAATCTTTACTTCTAGAGCCAATAATCTTTCGTGTTTTTGTGAACTTTCTCTATAGCACATCTACTACCATTTATAGCATATATCTCTCTATATTTTTTCTTTTTGTTGGAGAGGGTTTTCCTCTCTCTTTTTGATTTTTCCACTCATTATATATATTTTTTATATACCTTTCTTTTCTTGGAAAAGGCTTTATTCTCCTATTTTTTTCTCCACTCATTTTTTTCTTTTTCTAATACGCCATTCTCCACTCTTTAGTATATGTGTGTATTGTTTAATAGGGAGAATGTTTACGTAATTTTTTTCTTTTCTTTTTTTTCACTATATATATATTTTTTCAGAGATAATACTTTATATGCTCATAAATGAAACTATAGAGATCATGTGCATGTGCTTATAGGCCAAGATTGTCTTTTCTAGTTTCAATTTGACCAGTTCAGTCACCTATGGACAACCACATCTTTTCACCTTTCTAATTTAATCATTATTTAGATCAGCAAAAAATATCATATACATCTACTTTCTAGACTATTCTCATTTTCCTAACTAATTCACAAGTTTAATCAAGAATATGCTTAAATAAAGATAGATAAAGATATAGTATTTGAAATAATATAGTAAATATTTATTTTACATATAATTATATATATATCTATAATTTTTTATTTATTTTGTGGATATTAGGAGTTACTTATATATGTATTATATATATATATATATATATGTAGCTATATATATTGTATATTTATATATATATATATATATGTATTTTTTTTCTTCTTTTGTTTTTAAAGTCAGCCGATTGCCCACTGCTCTGCACGTTTTGAACAACCGGAGTTAGTTATATATGTATTATATATATATGAAGCTATATATATATTGTATATTTATATATATATATATATTTATATATATATATTAAAGTCAGCCGATCGATCACACCATATGTCGATCGTTCGCCCACTACTCTATACATTTTTAACAATAGCAAACCTGTAGGTAATGAAGAATATTCTATATATTTTTTTTCTTAAAAACTAAAACATTTTCATCCCCTTATATTTATGTCTATACTATCCCATTCCCCCAAACTTGAATCAAACCATGTCCTCATGGTTCTAATAAACATTAAAACATAGGGATAGAACAATATTACCTTTTGTGCGAGTAAGATTTCAGGATGTTGTCGAAACCTCCCCCGAACTTGGTTTGTTACATAATCGACATTCTAATCAAGACTAAAACCAAGATTGTAACACCCCGTGTTATTTTCCTTTTCCCTGAAATTATTTTCGATTTAATTTCGGTTATGACGTCACTTGTTCTAGACATCCTTGTTATCCTTGGTATTTCGCTTGTAAATTTTTCGCGTTTGGTTTTAAAGTCAATTGGACGACATTATGTTTCGACGATTGTGTTTAGTACTTTGACTGGGTGGCGACACGTTTTATTGGTTTGCGCTTGTTAGGTGTTCCGACGTTTGAGTTCCTACCCCAGTGTAATTATTTTGGACTATTTTAGTTATTTGGCATCTCGTGGACTTACGGGGTCGCGCGATATTATTTGGAGGCTCCCGGTATTTATTGGAATTTATTGTATATATATATATATATATTTAATTGTAATTATATATATATTGTTTTGGGGTTAGTTTGTAATTTCGGATGAAAAGATGGTCACTTTCACAATATAGAGATATATGTATATAAGTTGTCACACTTATTTAATTTGGTCACATCATAAATATACGTATTGGCGAAGCTAATATATGCATATATATATATATATATATATGAATATACAAATTCCTAATTGAATTAAAAAGCTAATATATATATATGAATATACATAAATATTTATATGTATATGTACGTATTGGCGAAGCTTCTTTTGGATGACACAACTCTTCTTCTCCAGCATGAACATCAACTTCTCCTACACCTCCATCATCACCATCTGTCGTCGGCAAGGAGGGGAGGGAGAGAGAGAGAGTCGGACGAAGGGAGAAGTTAGGAGTCGTGTACTGGAGCGGCGGTGCCAGCTACGGCGAGGGGCGGCAACAGCGTTGTGAGCTCGTGGCGGTGACGGACTGGAGAGGTGGTCGCAGGCAGTGCAAGGAGGTTGGGCGCAGTTCGCACAAATAGGGGCGTTTTTGGCCAGTTTCGGCCAAAACCTTCGGTCAACTTCCCGACCTCGATTTGAGCTGATTTTTGGAGGGTAGCTTCGCCTAGATGTCAGGTACGAGCTGTAAAACTTTCATAATTTTACGTTGAACGATTTATCAAAAAATTCGATTTGAAGTTTTAAATTTTCGTTTGGGTTATTTTAGATTTACCCAAATTAATTAACCTATTGCTAATGGGCTTCGTATATATCGTATAGGTTGTCAAGATGGGAATTTCGGTATATTCGAAATATTTTTCAGGTGACTTTGGTCGGCGGGCTCCATATTCGGGCACCGATACTGTTCACGGTGGGCCGTTTCAGGCTGTTCTGTAAGCGCATCTTCGGGTAGGAAATTTTATTCTCACTCTGTATCGTTGACGTAGTTTGGGTGTGCAAACCCGTAACTATTTTGATATAGATATATTAAATTGTGAAATTAGAATATCTATAATTTGCTTAGAATCGAAATATAATTTAGGGATTAATTTAAGAAATTTATTAAATTATTCCCTACGAAATTAAATAAATTCCTATTTGAATTGAAAGATAATAGGTGACTTAGAAATCCCCTAGAGAATTAAAATTGGTTAGTAGAATTTTGTAAAAGACGTGGACTTAGAACGCATTACTAGTTCCCTTTTTGACTATGTTAGGAGATATGTGAACGTGAGGGTCGTGAACTTAGACGTTATGCTAGGTTCCCCTTACGATATGTGGATTAATTGCTTTAATTGTTTTAAAAAGCATGTTAAAAAGGGAATGAACTTGTATACTTGTGAATTAAAGTATAAGTTGATGAATTGCAAGCATGATTATGTGATATAATTGGTTGTTGTGATTTACTACTTTATTGATTTAAAAGCATGTGAAAGATATTATGGGATTCATGTGGTAGCATGTGGATATGGTCATAAATATGATGCATTATATATTTATGTTGAGGCATGATTGTCATTGAGGCCCTGGATGCATATTGAGTTGATATATGTGGGGTGTTTAATCATGTATGGATGTCTTTGTGTCGAACCGTCGCAACAACTGGCCAGGTATAGGTGTCTCCCACCTCCGGACTAGTAATCTGGGAATTGGGGATATAGGGTTGGTTATTGCCCCATTGTGGTGGTATGCGCCACTCTCGGATCCTGAGTATATTGCAGGAAAAGGTGTCTCCCACCTACGGAATTGGGGATATAGGGTTAGTTGTTGCCCCATCGTGGTGGTATGCGCCACTCTCGGATCTTTGAAGCATGGTAGTTGCCAGTGGGGCTCTCGTGCGACCGCCTTCCTTGTTGAAGTGAGAAAAAATCACTTGGGAAGAATCGGTGTGGTACTCTTTACTCATGGTATGAGTGAGTGCGTGTTTGTTAACCTGTTTTGGGCAAAAGTGTTTCATGGGGTTTCTGCCATGAGGTTTATGAGTCACATTGCCTTGTATAGCATTATGTGATTTTATTTGACATGTATATATCATATTATTACATGTGATGTTGGAGTAGGTTATTATGTGCTATTATTGCTTGTTGGATTTTGGAGCATGTTATGTATGAATATTGCGAATTAAATTCATATCTTTATAAAATGCTCAGCTGATAATGATTAACGTGAAAGAGAATGATTAGTTGTTGTAATTAATAAAGTATAAAGAAATGTATATTTTTATACTTGTGATTATATATATACTGTTGTACCCTTGGGAGAGGTTAAGTATATTGGCATAGTGACCTTTGTGGTTAGTTGCGGTCAGTGATGGACTGTAGAGATGATTTTTGAGTTGATGCCTTAGAGAACGCGGGGTTAACAGTTTTATGATTGTGATTAGTTGTGTGACCTCTTTGGAGATTTGAGGTTAGGGATTGATTCTAGTATCAATTGAGGTTATAATGAATTGGAAGAGGTAAGTGAGTGTTGACTTATATGTCATTTCTTGAGTCGTCAGTTACGGCACGGTGCCGAACCTCTTCCTCGTGGTGCCATTTGATCTTATCTTCTTGACAAATGTGGGAGGAGGCAATTTTGAAATCAGCTCAACTTTCGCCTTGTCTACCTCAATCCCCCTCTTTGATATTATATGGCCAAGTACTATACCTTCTTTTACCATGAAATAGCTCTTCTCCCAACTTAAAATTAAGTTTGTCTCCTTACATCTCTTAAGCACGAGTGTTAGTTGTTTCAAATAGTCCTCAAAGGTTACCCCAAAGACATAGAAACCATCCACGAACACCTCTAATATTTCTCCACCATGTTAGAGAATATTGACATCATACACCTTTGGAATATAGTTGGCACATTACACAAACCAAAAGGCATTCTTCTGTGCACAAATGTACCAAACTGGCATGTAAAAATTGTTTTCTCTTGATCGGCAGGATCAATCGCCACTTGGTTGTAACCGGGATATCCATCCAAAAAACAATAATAGCTCTGTCTGACCAACCTCTATAGGATTTGATCAATAAATGGCAATGGAAAATGATCTTTCCTAGTGTGTGGGTTGAGATTTCAGTAATCAATGCAAACACGCCACCCTGTGGTGGTGCGCTATGGAATCAACTCACCTTTAAAGTTAGGTACAACTGTGATACCTAATTTTTTTGGTACCACATGTGTATAGCTCACCCATGTACTATCTGATATAAGGTAAATGATACCCGTATCTAGCAACTTGACTACCTCCTTGATTACCACTTCTTTCATGTTTGGGTTCAATCTCCGTTGTATTTCCCTTGATGGTTTCGTAGACTCCTCAAAATGTATGCGATGCATGCAAATTGAGGGATCTATACATTTAAGATCAGTAACGCTTCATCCTATTACCTCTTTGTTCTCACTTAAGACCTCAACTAGACTCAATTCCAGCTCATTTGTCAACTTTGATGATATAATTACAAGAAGAGTCTTATCTGGTCCTAAAAAAACATATTTCAGTACTTAAGGAAATTCCTTCAGTTCCAAGGTAGAAGGAGTTATCAAAGATGGAATTGGTGGTGTACTCGAGAGCGTGGGAAGTGGCTCAATCGACACTTTCGATGGTGGGGCGTATAACGCAGCTTCAATCGTAACAACATCCTCATTGTTCAGCCTTATCAACTCATCCTAGTCGTCTGGTTCAGTCTCCTACCTTACTCCAGTCATTAACAACTCTAACTCGTCCTTCTCCAAGATTCAATGTGCAAACTCCTCTATTATCTCATTAATATTGTCAATATGAAAACATTCTACTAACTCCGGGAGTTGATGATTGGCATCAAAATCATTCATTTGCACTACTGAGGTATTCATAGCCCCTGTTATGCAATTGATACACACATTGGCAGTGGCCAAAAATGGTATTCCTAATATCATAGGGATATGTTTTTTTGAATTATGGACAGGCTCCATATCAAGAGTTATAAAATCCATTGGGAAGTAGAACTTGTCAACCTGAACGATGACATCTTCCAGAATCCCTTTCGCTTGCTTGATTAATATGTCTACAAGTTGAAGCACTACTGAGGTAAATTTGAGCTCTCCCAACCTTAGCTACTGATAGACTGAAGAGCTCTACCAATCTCCTCGTCACCAATGACACAAGGAATAGTGGGAGCACCAGGATCTTTCCTCTTAGGCAGTGTGTTATTTAATAGCAAAGAACTCACTTGTTCAGTCAACATAATTTTTGTCGGGACCTTCGATCTACTTTTTCTTTTCTGAGTACAGAGCTCCTTCAGAAACTTAACATAAGGTTGTATTTGGGCGATGATGTCTAAGAGAGGAAAATTGATCTTGACCTGCTGAAATGTTTCCAGCATGTCTTTCTCCTTATGTTTGCCATACCTAGTCGACTCTTGAAGATGTTAAGGAAAAGGTGTTACCTCATCATAGTTTGACCTATTCGGCTCTTCTGGTAATGTCTGATCGATGTCTTGCTCCTCGTGGGGTTGATCTTTTTAAACTTCCTCGGTAGTCTTTCACTTGTTTGTCCTTTCTTCATACTACTGCTCGAACCTATTCTCCACCTCCTTTCCACTTCTTAAGGTCAAATTGCTTGAGAAATTAGGCTGAAAGTTTCGAGTATTATATGATTGTTGAGAATTGAATGATTGTTTGTTTTGAGTGAAATTTGGTTGAGGATTTTCCACATTTTGTGAATGATATGATAAATGTGGATGATTGCACCAACTTGAATTGTATGACTTAGAGCAAGGATTATTGTTCGAGTTGGTCCATACTGTATTCACATCAGCGACAACTATTTCTTTGCCCTGATACTCATTTTGGGAAAGGTCAGGTCCTATTAGTAAGACTTCTCTAGGGGCTGACTGACTCAGATTAATGAATTTATCGAGCTTTTGTCGTAATGCGACTACTTGTTCTTTAACATCGTTGTCTTTTCCTACATTGTAGACACTGTCAAATTTCCTACTGACTCTATCCCTGACACACATCTCAGACTCATGTTGGAGCGAGTTATCGCTCACATTATCAAATAGACCAAAGACTTCGTCTACTGACTTCAATGTAAACTGACCTCCCACTGCTACATCTATCAAATATTTGTGAGTCTCACATAGTTCAAGATAGAAATAACACACTATATCCTGCGGATAGGAGCCAAATATCATACATTTAAGGCTCCTAATTATACATTGTTATGTCTATGAATATCACTATACTGCTGTTTTTATACAGTTTTCGTGTTTTAAGACAGTTCAGGTGATGGCATGTAAAACGAGTTTAATTCGGTGAATTAACTGGATTTGTAACTCAAGATTGTCCGAGAGCCGAAATCATGGATAAAAGATATATAAAGGACCAAAAAAAAGAAGAGATCAACTTAGAGTGAGGAGTTTTTGGTTGAGAGATAGTTTTGATATTTTTTAGTAGAGATATTGAATAAGAAGAGATCGATAAAAGAACAACTATGGAGGGCTTGTCTACAACAACAATGTAGAAAACCGCTACCATGAACAACAAAACCAGTATCTAGGATTTTTAACAAAACCCTAGCCAAGTAATGTAGACTCTTTCTTATTTTCAATTATAGAAGGGGAAAGTGAATGACACGTATGAGATTATTGTGTACATGAGTGATTACGTTTGAGTTTATATAAGGTTCTATATTTATTCTATGTTTTGTCTTAGCTTGAATGAATGTTTTATCTTACACAATCATGGTTATTCAATATGGGCTAGAACTCGGATGCTTAACTCATGATTTTCTACACAATAGTGGTTAGTAACATGTAATCTTGATTTAGACGGACCATGCTTGAAAGGGATAACTAGTGACGTGCTTTTAATTTATGTTAGTTAGAGTAGTTTAGAGTATATGCATGTACTAGTTATGCTTGATTAGAGATGACTTGTGCCAATGATGGATGAATTGTTGTTTTTCTGGGATTATGGTTTTGACAATGTTTGCGACCCTATATCTGATTCACATATGATGGACTGCCCTTTACAATTGAATGAATCAAAGGATATGTTATATGGTTTCTGGGGAGTTAGAAATACCGTAGATCTTTATCTCTACTGTCCACAACCAAAACCAAGTATCTATCATATTTATATGTTCATTAGTTATAGAAAACAAAATAAACAAACTATACTTCATAATTTAGTTAGAATAATTATAAAAAAGTTGAAGAATCATTAGTCTCTGTGGATTCGATATACCCTATCTCATTGGTACTATACTATAAATTGATTCGTACAATTGCGATAGGTGAAACTAGGTCAACTTGAAAGGGCTTCTTTGCACACACTATTATCATTATCATTATCTATTACCCAAGCTAGTAGGTTAAACTAATCAAGGTTTGGCCGACCGATCACTTGCTCAAAAAATTTGTGATAGGGACACTTCCGTAAAATCTCATTGAATCTATCCCATGCATCATGAAATTGTTCACCGGGCAACTCTCTAAAATGGGTAATTGCGTGTTGCGCCTCATGAGTTTTACTTATCGAAAAGTATTTTTCTAAAAATTTAGCTTTTAGGTTTTCTCAATTGATTTTTATGTCCCTATCCAAGTTAATATACCAATTTTTAGCTTTTTCTCTTAAGGAAAATGAAAATAATCGTGCACGCATCGCATGAGTGCCTAGATTCTCGATTTTTGTACTTGAAGCCATCACTATGAATTCGTTAACATGCTGATATGGATCCTCATTCCTGAGTCCATAAAATTTTTGCAACATATTTATAATACTAGATTTAATCTCATACTGTTTGACCCCTCATATTTTGGAAATTCGGTATACAATTCAAGAACAAAAGGTGCATAGTACCCTTTCAAGGACGTAGCTGGGGCTTATCGCGCAACTGCATTGCAGTTAGCCATCCTCTCGAACTCCAACTTCCTTCGAAGCTCTTCTAGTCTCTTAGCTCTATGATTCTTACGAAAAGTTCTTTCGATCTTTGGATCAAAATGTGCTAAATTAGTGTCGGGATCGAAAGGGGATTGATAATCGCTCATGGACATGGCAAAAAATTCTTTATGAAAATAAAACAAACTACTTATAAACTATTCTAATTATTAATAGAAAATAAAGCTAGACTATGCGTAAAATTAAGCTATATTAAAACTCACAAGTGGTCTAACGACGCAATCTTCACTGCTCTGCTAATTTCCTTTTTTACTTTTCAGTGTACCTGTCAATCACACAAAAATTCTAACTTTAAAGATACTACAATAATTCAATTATACTAAATTACTAAAATTAAGAATATTGCCAAGTCCCCGACAACAGCGTCAAAAACATGATGCGCGTCAATAGGGGCTAAAAGTAATGGTTAAGAACGAACCCTTATGACGACAAGGTTTTACCTATCGCAAATGCACAAATCTTATTGTAGTACAAATCCACTTGAGAAGAGTATATTGATCCTACAGAGACTTAGATTATTCACTCTAGTAATCTAAAAGTATTGAATTAGAGTTGAAAAAGGTTTTTATTGATTAGAGATCTATAACTAATGAACTAATTAAAAGTGGTATGTAAATTCTGATTGTGATTCAATGTAGAGAAAAACAAAGGTTTTCACTAACCGCATAATATAGCTATCTACTTTATCAATTGAAAGAGGGTGGTCCATCACCGTGAATCATACCGTACCGTAAATATTCGAATATGTCCCAAAAAGGATACTGTTGACCCAAGGTTTTTCACCATGGGTAAACATGACATTTTAATGATAACAAACCATTGAATGTGGTGAATTTAATGTCCACTTGAGTTATGTTTAATAGCTTTAAAAAATTGAAGATCAAAGAAATGGGTAAAGTAGGCTTGGGTGAGTGCTAGAGTTAATGTAAAGTTATTTTTGAAATAACTTACTCGAAAGCTCAACTCTTGACCAACTAGTATATTGGATCATGCATATCATTGACATCATTCATGACTCCTTACATCATTAGCATTAGACTATCAACATCATTCATGATACATTTATATATAGTCTTTGCTAAAGTTGAGTTAGTTCAAGCGTCTATAAGCTATGGAAGAACTTAACAAATAGGTTGTCCTAGAACCATAAACAAAATTAATATCCCTTGAAATGGATTCTAGATGCATATTAAAGCTTTCAACAAAATTGTTAAATCATGAAAAACTTTTGTCTAATATTGAGAATTTGTCTAAATTGGAAAATCATTTTATGATCTCAATATTGACTTTAGGCATGTAAATGACCTTATTAAGTCTCTAATACATCCTAGGAGTGTGTCTAAGATATTTTGGAAAAATCCCAAAAGATTTCATGAAACATTGTCAAATGGGTTAGAAGTTTTAAATGAAGCGTCACATTCAAATGATCATATCACATTCACAAATGATCTAAATGGAGTGATTCAAAATCCTAAAATCAATACCTTCAAGTATTATTTCCAAAAAACTAAAGAACTCCTCCATCCGAGTTACGAAACTCCAGTTATGACCAAACGAGTGAACTGCGTCGGAACTGGGCTAAATAGCCCAGTCGGCAGGGTAAACCACCCAGTTGACTGCCTGTTGATCCAGTCGACTAGCTAAGTCAGAGAGCTAAAAATAAATTTCGGAATGAATTTTTGAAGACCCAGCCGACTGCCCCAAAATACCTTGTAACACCCTGCGTTTTCCTTTCTATTTTTTGGAATTCTTTTCCAAGTGTTATCTTTTGATGACGTCACTTATTCATGACGTCTTCTGTATTCTCGGTACGTGTAAATTTTTCGCATTTAAATTTCGGACTTAGAGGGACCACTTCGTGAACTTTCATTTCCGGCTTCAGGATTTATTGTTCGTTGACGACTACGTGGGTTCATGCAACATTTTCTCATTGGAGCTTTGACAATCGTGTTGCGTTCCCGAAAGTGTTACCCTAGTTTTGTGTAGACGTTCGGTGTACCACTTAAGTGAATTTCTTGTTATATTTTCGTGTTGTAATTAATGAGAATAGTTAGAAACAATTTTGGGAAAGAAATGACCGAGGGGTAAATGAGTATTTTCATATTTGGAGCACTTAGTGAAAAGTGTAGGGATAAGTGTTGGGGTATGAATGGCGTGTTGTTAATTAGAGAGGATGACAAGTGGTATAAGGGTAATTAAGAGGCTTTATGACACTCTTGTAATTAACCCTAAGTTGACAATAATTTGGTCATTTCCCCATTTCAAGTGGTGTCTCATTCCTAGCCCTTGATCTCAGTATCCCATCTTTGTTTGGTTGACACTTAAATGCAATAATCCATTATTGTTGGTCTTTCACTTGACAAGACTTCATGTCAACCCTTGGATGGTTAATTCATTCCCATCTTTATTCTAAGCCCTTGGATGATAAGGCCTTATTTGTAAAATTAATGGATTTTTTGTGTGGAGTAATAAGTCTTCCAATGGTAAGACTTATTCCTAGCCCTTGGATTCATTTCCTTTTTCCCCATCTTTGTTTTGGGCCATTGGATGGTTAGAGGGGTGAGTGGGAAATCTCTACACTTGTGTGAGTATAGTTGTAATTGATTTGGAAGACTTTCATCATTTCTCCTCCATTTTCTCTCATCCTTTCTCTCTTGGTTCTTCTCCACTTATGGGTGGAATTCATCACCCTAAGTTGGGAGTTTGGTGTGGCCATCAACATAGAAGATGTTCATGGTGTCCTTCTCTTTGGTTTGAGCCAAGAAGTGGTAAGTGTTCTTCCATCCTTGTATGTTTCAATTTCAAATCCTAGTTTAGGGTTTCTTGTTAGACAATTTGATGAATCTTGTTTCCCTCTTGTATTGGAGTTGGATTTATGATTGGGAGGCCATGGTGAAGCTTTCCACTGGTTTGCTCCTTGGATTTCTGTTGGGGGAGAGCTAGGGTTCTTGGCCTAACTTAGTGGTTTTGCTTGCTCTTCAAGAGATAGGGGAAAACTTCCTAACTAGTCATCTTATGATTGTGTGAGTATGAACTTGATTCTAGGATTCCTAAACCTAGATATATTTTTTCCTAAGTGTATACTTGAAAAATATGAATTTGGGGTTTTATGTATTAATGTGCTATAATCCATATTATGTTGTACTTGAGATAGATATGATGTATGCTAGATGGGCTATGAGTTTTGGAGATGGAAGTATGTTTGTATTACTATATGTATATATATGGTATTGATGTATATATGTATAAGAGTAAGTATACATATAGGGTTTTGAGTACAGGTAGTGTAGCCTTGATAACATATATAGGTTAGCTACTTTGTTGATGGAGTTGGAATGTGGAACTTAGAGCGTTATTCTAGTTTTCCCCATTCTTGCGAATTTGGAGATTTCTATATTAAACATTAAACTTATGTATGAAAATGAGTTAATGTGTTGATTAAATTGCTTGAATCAGAATAAAAGCATGTTAAATGGAAGGTAAAGTTATCTTCGTGTATTAAAGTATAATTTGATGATTTGGGATCATGAGTGATACATGAAAAAGTACCTTTGTTGATAGTTGTTTTAAACGAAATTTAAAAGCATGTTGAATGGTGAAAAACATTCTTGTGGACATTTTGGGAATGTTTTCATAAATATGATGTGATACATATTTATGTGATGCATGGGTCATTGAGGACATAGTGCATGGGTTCACCTTTTGTATTTAGAACTCAATTGGTGTTGGGTTACGCCTGGTTGTGTAACCATGGGTGAGTAGTTTTGTGTCGAATCGTCGCAACAACTGACCAGGAAAATGTGACTCCCACCTACGGACTAATAAGCTAGAAAATGGGTATATAGGGTTGGTTGCTTCCCTATCATGGTGGAAAGTGCCACTCTCGGATCTTTAGGGCATGGGAGTTGCAAGCAGGGCTCTCGTGCAACTGCATTCCTTGCTGAAAGTGAGAAGTGTCAAAATCACTTGGGAAGAATCGGTGCAATCCTCGTTTTCTCATTATGAATAGGTAGGGTACGTATTCGTTAACCTGTATTGGGGCAAAATGTGTAATATGAGGGGTGTTAAGTCATATTGCACTTGAACTATCATATATGCATAATTATGATATTGATACTGAAGCTTGCTATAATTGTGAATATTTATGATGCGATCATGTTGAATGTGAATTTTGATGTATACAATTCATATGTTGTTAAAATGCTCAAGTGAAATAAAAGGATGTGAAAATATGTTTTGCATGCCTTGTTTAAAGTATAATGTGAGATAAATGATTGTACTTGTTATGTGCTTATATACCTTAGGGGGGTGATATAAGTTGGTTTAAGGACTTTCTTCTGATAAGTAAAGTTGGTTGTGGCTATTGAGATGAATGTGGGTTGAAGCCTAGAGAAAGCGGTTGATAGTCGTGTGGTATAGTTAACGTTGGTGTAGCAACGTGGCATAAATCGTGATACTGATGTTTCAGTTGTGATAGATGAGGTTATGAATAAATCGAGTCAATTGTGTATTGATGGTCAATGGATTTTGTTAGAAACCTAGGTGATGTGGTTTCGAATGTGAAATTGAGGTTTCAAATAATCGGAAGGGTTTTTTTATTTGAAACTAGTTGGTTCTGTGGCAACGGCGACTAGGTTCCCTTTAGCGATCTTAAGGAATGGAATGTCATCGGAGTTGTGGTCATTCTCGGTTAAGTCGTTATAGGGTTTGTGAGTTCGAATGTGGAACGAAGTGTGGTTGGGTTAGAGTTAGTAAATTGTGTATAGTCACTTGCCCTTTCTTTCGAGTCGCTTTTGAACTTCGGTTCTTCATTCATTTGTTCTATTTGAGCGTCTACAAATACGCTTTGGTTTTTCCGTTGGTTTCGGTTTGTTTTCCCCAAAACGGATTTTTCATAAGACTTGTATTTGAGTCAATTCGGTCTTTAAGTGAAAAACTCATTTTTGCCTACTCTTGTGATGCCGACAAAAATATTGAATTTTGAAATGGTTTTAAAGTCATGAAATAAAAAAATTTGGCCTTTGGAGGTTGGTGGTGTCCAAACCGAAGACCGGGGGCAACACGGTTAGTTCAATTGATTTTCAAGGAAATTTAGTTGATAAAACTAAACCGAGATAAATGATATTTTTATCATTTCAAAAGTTCCCTAATAGTTTTGAGGCTATCCTTAGTGTTTCGTACGGTGTTTAAAGTGGTTTCGGGTCAATTTTTCAACTTTTAGGATCCATGTAGTTGACTAAGCTTTCAAATCTTCATTTCCAGAATATTTTGGCAATATTCATCCTTATGTGGTCGACTATAGGCATGGTGTAACACCCCGCTCTAACACTTGGTATGATATTGTCTGCTTTGGGCCCATCCCGCACGGTTTTGCTCTTGGACTCCTCCCAAAAGGCCTCATACCAATTGGAGACAACACTGCACATATAAGTACATCCCCAGACCTCTACCCGGGCGATGCGTGACATCACAAACACCCCCCCTTGAGACCCAGCATCCTCGCTGGCGACCCACGGGTGATGTGCATGCTCCCACACTTAATTCCGGCCGGGCTCTCGCTCTGATACCAATTGCAACATTCCTCTCCAACACTTGGTATAATATTCTCCGCTTTGGGCCCAGCCCGCACGGTTTTGCTCTTGGGCTCCTCCCAAAAGGCCTCATACCAATTGGAGACAACACTGCACATATAAGCACATCCCCAGACATCTACCCGGGCGATGTGGGACATCACACCTGGTGTAGTCGACTAAAGCCTTTAGTGTAGTCGACTAAAGCCTCCTATGTAGTCGACTCTCTGAAATTCAACATGTTTCGACTAGTTTTCGGAATTTCATTTCTCCCACCTCGTAACTTGGATTGAGGTCCTGTTTGTTCCAATGGATTTTTCTAGGTACAAAATTTGTAGATAAAATTTAAAATAATTTATTCACACTTGAAATGACTGTTTTACCCTTGGTGAAAGATACTTCAGTTTTCCGTTTATATCGGCGTTGTCCGATACCGTTTTCAAAAATGCATATCTCTCGCCTCATGGCTTCAATTGAGGTCCTGTTTGTTTCTAGGGCTTGAAATATGTTGATATATTTGATATAAAATTTAAAATCATTTAGTTTCATTTGAAATGACTATTTTACCCTTGGTGAAAGAGGGGTACTTCAACTTGCTGTTTGGGTCGGAGTTATTCGATGCCATTTTAAAAAATTCATCTCTCTCGTGTCATGGCCTTGAATTTGGTTCCGTTTGTTTCTATGTTTCAAACTATGTCCAAATAGGTGGGGAAACCTTTGAAAGTACATTTTTCCCTTGAAATGACCATTTTACCCTTGGGCGAATATGTGACCTTTGAGTGGTCGGTGTGATGGATTATTCAATCCATTTCACTTCCTTTTGTTGTTTGGAAACCTTTGTGACTTCCTTTAGGATGATGTGATTGATTTAACCCTTTGTTGGGTTTACGGATGTCGATAGTGACATATGAGGTGATTGACAGTATGAGTTGATACTGATTTGAGGTTTTGGAGCTCGGCATGCTTGTGGCCTAGGAAGTGTGAGTGTTATCCTTCTTCGAGTGTTATGAATAGGAGTGTTTCTCCCATGTTTTGGTGATAGATGTTATGTTGATTTTCAGTGTGGGACTGGCGGGTACGAGTCATAGTGATCTATGTAGTGGTCTATACTACGTGACTTGTATTAGTTGTATATCTCTATGTATATATATACGTGCATATATATATATATATGTATAGGTGTGCATTATTATATGTGGTTGCATTATGACTTCATTATGCCAACAGACTGGCTCTTAAGAGAAATATACGACAATCCCACAAACATGGGTAAAGAAACTAATAGAAGATAACAATCATCCCCAAACCAGTCGCGCTACAATCGTAACCGCATCACCCTGCACAACTCCAAACCTGTAACAAGGAAAACAAAAGAGAGCTATCGTTGCACCACATGCTATCTGTAGCCGCAACATTTCCTACAACTTGGCGTGGGAATACCAGGGGGCGATGAAATACCTCTATGAGCAAATAAGCTCAGTGGGAAGAATGATATTCTAACTACCACATTCTCTGATAGTTTAGGTAATGCTAAACCATCCAGTGAGATACATAACCCACAATATAACCCAGTCACGAAAAACTCAAGGCACGTACTCATATGCTACCATAAATAAGTATACATATCGGGAATATATATATACATATATATAAGTACACAACGTGAGTCTACAAGGTACGACTAAGACTCGTACTCCAAGTACCAACACCGATAGTCAACACTACTCTCATAATGTACACTAGGTACACGACACTAAGGTCCAATCTAACAAATCATCAAGTGCTCACAACGCTAACCAGAAAATCCAAACAGAGGGAAAACACACTCACCTCTAATATCCACAGGGATCAAAATCCACCACTAGTACCAAGGAATACTCATAACTCACTCCCCGAGAACACAAGAGGAAAAACACTCATGTCCTTGCGTACTAACACAATCGTCATCAATAGATATATATATATACAATATATACATATAACAAACCTCATCTCATTCCTATAGAAAATCTACCTATCAAGGACTAGATCACCTCAATCACATCTCTTCATCAATACTATAAATTACATCATCACATCAACCTTATAATACTATCATCAATAGGATTTAATCAAATCACTAACAGTCTCACTATGGATAAGGAACGTTAAACGATTGAATCTCGGAGAGTACCTGAACACTACTCTCATGACAACCAATCCACTCGGCATTCATGCCCCTAACACATGTAACAGCTCAAATCACCTAGGTGGTGACATCAACAATCAAGAAGAAGTGAAAGGCAACACTATATGTATGCACTGAACAACACCAAGCCTCATACCCGAGACATAGAAATGATCGGAAGCAAAGGTGAAACAAGAAACCACATTTCAAAACACTACAGGTCGAGATTTTTGAGAAAGAAGTCTCGTAACCACAGATTCTCGAGAAAAGTAATAAAATAGTTTTCCTATAAGAAACCATATAGTAAAAATGACTGTCTTGCCCCCGCTCTCCGTCGTTCGCCTGTCCTGGCTATGGGGGTAAGCGAAAACGGGTTTTTCCTTTTAAATACAATGAGTTTGTTTTCAAAGATTGAAAAACTCCGTTTCTGACAGACAACTAGATAAGAGTAACTACAACTCCAAGGATTCCTATAATGTCCCGAGAGGAGAATGAAGGAAGGACAATACGTTGGACTCATAAAATACAACCATCCTTTTCCAAATCCATAAAATCAAATGATAACACGAGGAAAAGGTTCGACACCATGCCGTAACCGATGGCTCAAGGAGTGACATATGAGTCAAAGACATGTACTAGTATACAGAGTACAATAAAAGAAATGCTTAGGAGAATGAACTAAGCACTAGAAACAAAGACTGTCAAGCTACAGTACCTCTAGTACTTAATGAAATCACTTAGACCACTTAATATCATTAAAAGGGAAAACTAATGGCCGATACCACAGATTTAACTAGTTCAATCAACACCTCTTCCAATTCATTATAACCTCAATTTCACATTTGATACTAACTCTCTAGATTACTAACAGAATCAAGAGACCATTGCCACTCAACTAGACAGATTCAATCACAACCTCATCTAACTGCACTCAAAACCTCAAAAGTACGATAAATGATATATTCCTCTAAGTGGGAAAGAAACATTAAGGATTAGTAATATGCAACCAACCAAAACCACAAAACTATCCCCTGCCTTCTCAAGGCCTCAACTCACCGTTGATACTACACAATCAACTCAACATTGACTCTATAGTCGAATACTAACCTCAATTAACCACAGAGGTCACTATGCCAATATACTTAATCTCCCCCAAGGGTACAAAAGTATATAATCACAAGTATAAAAATATACATTTCATTATACTTGAACAATTACCACATTTAATTCATGTTTTCACATTGATCACTATCAGTTGAACATTTTATAAAGATATGAATTTATTTGCAATAATCATACTTAACATGCTCCAAATTCCACAGACAATAATAACACATAATAACCTGCTCCAACAATCCACATGTAATAATGTCACATATACATGTCAAGTGAAATCACATAAATGTTATGCAAATGCAATGTGACTCACACACCTCATGGCACAAACCTCATGAAACACACTTTTCCCAACACAAGTAAACGAATACGCAGTCTACCCATTTACAATGAGAAAAGAGTACCGCACCAATTCTTCCCAAGTGATTCTGACACTACAATTTCAACAAGGAAGACGGTTTGCACGAGACGACCCGTGACATAATATCCGAATAACGGATGCACGAGACGACCCGCGACTTCGAGAATGAGATGACTCACCCTATACCCCATTCTGGGCTCATTATTTTCGTAGGTTGGGAACACCCCCTGGCCAGTTGTTGCGACGATTCGACAAAAAGACACGCCCACATGATTCACAACCCACATTTACCAACACCATGATTTGACACTACACGATGTTTTCAATGTGCATCCAGGTTCCAATGACAATCATGCCTCAACATAAATATGTAATGCATTATATTTATAAAAATATCCACATGCTACCACATGAATCTCATAATCTCTTTCACATGATTTTAAAACAATAAATCATGACAAGCAATTATATCACATAATCATGCTTGTAATTGGTCAACTTATACTACAATTCACAAGTATACAAGTTCATAACGTCTAAGTTTTCACGTCCCTCACGTTCACATATCCCCTAACACAGTAAAATGACAACTAGTATAGCGTTTTAAGTTCACGTTTAGCTTTTACAAAATTCTGATAACCCATTTAATTCTCAAGGGTTTACTAAGCCACCTATTTTCATTCAATTCAAAATAGGAATTTATTTAATATTTGGACGAAAATAATTTAATTAATATCTCAAATTAATTTCTAAGTCCTGCCTCGACTATAACTCAATTATAAATATTTAAATTCATAATTTAATATATTTATATTAAATTAAATACGGGTTTGCACACCCAAACCATGTCAACAATACAGAAGTGAGAATAAAATTTCTCACCTTAATTTATGCGTAAAAAATAGCCCGAAACGGCCTACCGTGAACAGTACCGGTGCCCGAATTTGGAGCCCATCGAGCAAAGTCGTCCGAAAATTATTTTGAATATACCAAAATGTCCGCCTCGACAACCTATAAATGAAGCCCATTAGCAATAGGTTAATCAATTTGGGTAAATCTAAAATAACCCAAACGAAAATTCTAACCTATAAACGCAATTTCCGGACAAACCATTCAACGGAAAATTATGAAACTTTAGTATGATGAACACTAAGTAGAGACGAAGCTACTCACCAAAAATAGTTGTCATCGGACCAACAGAAGTCGTTGAACTGGCAGCCCGAAGCTCTGGCCGAACCGGCCTACTACGCCTCTATCGCGCATCGCTACAGCGCGAACCACAGCTGCACCACCTACAACCGCTGCCGCTCGCGATGCCGCCACCAACAGCCTGGTCGTTGTCATTGTCTCAGGGAACGACCCCCACCTTGCCACTCCTTTCTCGTGTGCGGCTCCCTTTCCCTTACGCAGCTTTTCTCTCTCTCTCTCTATTTTCAACAACGAAAAGGGTGAAGAAGATGGTGTGGTTGCCGCATGAGGAAGAAGGACCTAGAATCGTGGTCGCAGAGGGAGGAGAAGAGCGAAAGTCTGCTTTCTCCTTCAACAAATATACATGCGTATACATATATATAACCTAATTGCATAAATGACCATTTTATCATCCAAAACTACAAAATAACCCCAAAACAATATATAAATAATTATAATTACATATATATATATATATACAATATATCCCAATAAATACCGGGAACACCAAAACGTAATCTCGCAAACCCGAAATAATAACTTGACGCCCAATAAACAATCCCAATTAAATATACCGGGGTAGGAACCCAAACGTCGGAACCATATACGTCGAATAAACTAATGTCTCATCGCTCCATCGAAGCTCCAAACACTAAACGTCGAAAAGAGACCGCGTAATCGATAACAAGGATTCGCGTAACGTAGTCCCTTCAAGTCCGAAACGTAAAACGTGAAAAATTTACACGCGAAATATCAAGGATAACCAGGATGTCATGAACAAGTGACATCATAACCACAAATAAATCGGAAATAATTTCACGAAAAATGAAAATAACACGGGGTATTACACGAAATCATGAATAAAAGACCTATAAAAGACCAAAAACAAGTCAATAATACAAAAGGACTGAAGATGAATGAAGCTAAGAAGATAAACGGAATGAAGAAGATGAAGTGCAAAATTTAATGAAAGACTGCGCACTTACGCGGAGGGAGGAAAATTTGCCCGAGAGTTTTAGTGCACTTGCGCTCGTTTTCACGAGACCTGGAGTCTACCGAGTACTCGTTAGAGGCTTCATCAAGTACTCGGTAAACTCTGATGCGGCTAATAAATTTAACAATCTGTATACACATCTGTGAGACCCGTTTCGATCCAAATCAACATGGAATGATCTCTAGGCTATTTTAGATGCAATATTGACCATATATGAAGAGATTATATATCATTCCTGACTTAACCGTGAAACAATCAGATTACCAAATAAAGACGCCTCTTTTTCTATAAAAGAGAGGGGTTTCCCCTACAACAGAGGAGGATTATTGGAGCTTTGTCTTGGTGTTATATTGGAGTTTGGACCAAAATATCAATCATACATCAATAATGTAGATAGCCACTACCATGAATAACTAAACCAATATCTAGGGTTGTTAACGAAACCCTAGCCAAGTAATATAGACTATTTCTTATTTTTATTGTCTAAGGTGAAACTGAAGGACACGTATGTGATGATTGTGTAGATGATTGATTACGTTTGATTTGATATAAGATTCTATGTTTATTCTATGTCTTGTCTTAGCTTAAATGAATGTTTTATCTTGCACAGTCATGGTTATTCTATATGGGCTAGAACTCGGATGCTTAACTCATGATTTTCTACACAATAGTGGTTATTAACATGTATTCTTGATTTAGACAGGCTATGCTTTAAAGGGATAATTAGTCACGTTATTTTAATTTATGTTAGTAGGAGTAGTTTAGAATAGATGCATGTACTAGTTATGCTTGATTAGAGATGGCATGTGTCAATGACGGATGAATTGTTCCTTTTTGGGATTAGGGTTTGCCAATATTTGTGACCCTATATCTGATTCACATATGATGGACTGCCCTTTACAATTAAATGAGTTAGAGAATATATTAAATGGTTAGCGGTGGAGTTAGAAATACCCTAGATCTTTAACTCCATTGTTCACAATCAAAACCAATTATTTCTTATATTTATTTTATGTTTATTAGTTATAGAGAACAAAACAAACAAACTATCCTTAATAATTTGTTTAGAAGTAATTATAATAGAGTTGAAGAATCATTAGTCTCTGTGGATTCGATATACCGTATATCATTGAAACTATATTATAATTGATTTGTGCACTTGTGATATGGAAAACTATGTCAACTTTAAATATTTATCTGCACACACTATTATTATCATCATTATTTATCATCCCTTCCTAGTAGGTCGAACCAATTGAGGTCTGACCACCGATCATCATACTATTTTGATCTATGTGTCAAATAGAACCACATAAATATAACATGAATGCAATGTGACTCAACACCACCCGTGGTACACACCTAACCACACACCCTACTCTAAGGGTTAACGAGATCAGTCTCTAACGCTTCACTTTTTCTCATGAATAAAGGTAGATTTATCGTACCTATTCTTGCAAAGTGATTTTTCTATCTTTTCACTTTTAACAAGGAAGATTGTCAAACACGACGCGGTAGTGAAATAGGATTTGGAACAAGTCCTCCCCTACCATCTCTATTTCTTGGAATATTACTTCCGTGGAGCGAGAAGCCCCCATTGCCAGTTGTTACAATGATCCAAAACAAGTCTAGTCATACATAATTACACAAACTGACGTAGATCAACACCAATTGAATTCTCAATACAAAAGGTGAACACCATATGCACTATGCGTTAAAAGACCCATACACCAACACAAATATGTATCACATCATATCTATGAAAACATTCAATTATCCGACTCTAGTCAAACTCACACATGATTACACAACCCGGATAAACCAACATCCATGTACTCGACACTACAAAGTGTACTCAACATACATGCAGGGTCTCAATAAAAATCATGCATCAACATAAATATGTAATACATCATATTTATGAAAATATTCTCCAACATGCTTTTAAATCACTAAAGCAATAATTCATGAGAATATTAATTTTATTTCTTTTAACATGATTTTAATTCAATTAAAGAAATAATTCACAATTACATCAATTTCATCCCCTTTAACATGATTTAAATTTCATTAAAACAATTATCAACAAAGATAAGGGAACTATAATAACGTTCTAAGTTCATGGATTTTCATATCACATAAATCACCAAAATCAGATATACGGTCCCACTAATCATATAACATGAAACCGTAAACAAACCTATATATATACTTTTTCCTCGTATATATATATTTATAAACTTACAAGTATTTTAATTAATCCTAAACAGGATTTCTATTTCATTTATACAATTAACATGCTCAAACAAAATATCACATACAAATCTAAAGTCATCTATACTAATAATGAATTTTCCCCTACCTCTCGACGTGTGTTTAGGAACTAACCGTCGCGCCCACGACCGAGCTGGATATACCAACACGTCACCCAAGATGCACGTGCTTAATTCTGACCAAAAATAATTTTAATCAAAATGGGACCCATAGTGAATATTTTCGGCACCCGAATATGGGGTTCGCCGGCTAATGTCGTCCGAATAAAATTTTGAATATACCAAAACGTCGGTCTCGACGACCTATACCATATATATGAAGCCCATTAGCAATATAGGTTAATAAATATGGGCAAATCTAAAATAACTCAAAAAACATTCGAACCTATAAATCGAATTTCCAGACAAACCACGCAATGAAAAAATCTAAAATTTTTACACGTTGTACCTAACAATGAGATCGAGCTACCCTCCGAAATTTAGCTTAAACGGAGCTCGGGAAGTAGCCGGAACTGCTGGCTGAAGTTCTGGCCCTGTTCGCGCGTTATTACTACGCTGCTGTGCGGACCACTGCGCATCGACCACCACCATGTGACCTAGTGCCACCTAGCCTAGCCGCTGCCGATCGTTGCTCCTTGCGCCACCACCTCTGCAACTTCTGGCGAGACCCATACCAGGTTGAAACTCATTTCTTTCTCGTGTGCGACAACTCATCGACCCTCTCCATTACCCTCTCTCAGATTGGAAATGATTGATGAAAATTGGAGAAAAAGTTGCCGATGCTGGAGAGGTGTAGGAGCACAAGTCAACGTTGTTCTCCTTCTCGGCAGATACACATGTGTGTATACATATATATCATATATTTATGAATTAAATTTTGGACAACATAATTCAATAGGTCCAAGTGACCATGATCTAACCAAAACAAACATTTAAATAAATGTTACAATAGTTTCCTAAATTACAATACAAGCCCACCACTAATCAATTACCATTCTAAACAATTCGTAAACAAAGTCATTTGAACTCAAAAATCCACGGGACGCCAATTAACTAAAATAGGCCAAAATAAATACTGTAACACCCCGTGTTATTTTCCTTTTTTCCTAAAATTATATTGAATTTAATTTCGGTAATGACGTCACTTGTTCGTGACGTATTATTTATTCTTGGTATTTGATACCTGTAAATGTTTCGCGTTTAGTTTAAAGTCGACTGGATGACTTTACGGTTTTTCTTTGACGACTACGCGAATTCTTATTCTCGACTACACGGTATCGTTTCGATTATTTCGATTACGGTGTTAGTACTTTTACGGATCCGGGGTGAAGCGTATTAAATTACCTTCTCGGTGTTCCGATTGTCGGGTTCCTATCCCGATATATTTTTAATTGGACGTCCCGTTATTAATTCGGGCTTACGAAATTATGTTTGGGCGTTCCGGAAATTGTGGGGACTTATTATATATATATATATATATATATAATTGAAGTGGGGTTATTTCGCAATTTCGGATACTTGGAGGGTCAGTTTCGCAATTAGGTCATATATATATATATGTATATATAGAACCGTATCTGCTGAACCAGTCTTCTCCTTCACGACTACACGCTTCCTTCTTCTCTACGCGATACACAGGTCTGCATCGCTCTTCTCTCATCCTCACACGGCGAGACCATGCCCTCCACCTCCATCTTCAGTCGCCAGTCATGGCAAGAGAGAGAGAGGAACGACGAGAGAGGAACGACAGGACTGGTTGCCGCAGCAGTAGCTGCGGCTGGAGCAGGGCTGGGACAGGCGGCGCCGGCCAGGAGCAGCGGCGGCATGGTGGTGACGCGCAGGGGTGGCGCCTGTGGTGGCGCAAGGAGTTGGCCAGTGCAGGGGCGCGTGAGTAGTGACGAATCCGGCTAGGCTTCGGCCATTTTTTCGGCGACCTTCTGGTTATCGGTTTGAGCCGATTTTCGGTGAGTAGCTCCGTATATACATGGTATTCGATATATATTAATTTCGTGATTTTAGGATAAATGGTTTGCCCGGAAATCGCATTTATAGGTTATAGATTTCGTTTGGGGTATTTTAGATTTAACCCAATTAATTAACCGATTATTAATGGGCTTCATATATATCGTATAGGTTGTCGAGACGGACATTTCGATATATTCGAAATAGTTTTTGGACGATTTTGGTCGGCGGACTTCATATTCGGGCGCCGGTACTGTGTTGTTTCGGGCTGTTCGGTAACGTATAATTAGGTGGGAAATTATATTTCTCACTCTGCATTATTGAAGTAGTTTAGGGGTGCAAAACCCTTATTTTATTTATTATAGATATATTAAATTGCTAGTTTAAATATCTATAAATTATTTAGGATCAGAATGGGACTTAGGAATTAATTTAAGAAAATTTATTAAATTATTCCTATGTGATTAAATAATATTCTTATTTAAAGAATAGACGGCTTAGAAACCCTTACGAATTTAAATGGGTTAGTAGAGATTCGTAAAGCTTAGACGACATCCTAGGTTCCTTTTGGTATACGTGAAATAATTGTTTAAATTATTTTAAAAAGACATGTTACTTGAAATTGAAATATTTTCTAAGGAATTAAAGAAAATATATTTTGAAAACATGAAATGTATATGAAACCGTTTTCATATGATTTAATTGCTTTATTGTATTTTAAATCATGAAAAGAGATTTTGAGATTTATATTACCATGTGGGTATTTTTATAAATATGATGTATTACATATTTATGATTGAGATATGATTTGATTGTACACCATGTCGTGTGAGCACATGGATGTTGGTGCATGTAGTGCACGGTTTCACCATTGACAGAGAGAGTTCATTTGGTGTGGTCTATTCCTTTGTGCGTGGGGCACGAGTAGACGTTTGTGTCAGATCATCACAACAACTGGCCAGGAGGTATCATGCCTACGGAACTAAAAAGCCGGCAAATGTGAGTTAGGAGTCCAGGTAGAGGCTCATGTTCTTGACTCAAGGGTAGTCATGGCGTACGGAGTTGCATGTTGGGCTCTCGTACAACCGTCTTCCCTGTTGAAGTGATAGAGAGAAAATCACTTGGGAAAGGTCGGTGTGGTAACTCTACACTATGATGAGTGGACAGAGTTTGTATCCGTTACCCTTGGGAAGGGTGTGTTGTGTGTGAGTATCACGGGGAGTGTTGAGTCACATTACACTGGCTATTATTTATGTGATCTCGTTTAACATGTATATGTGTTATATTACATGTGTTGTTGGGGCATGCTATTTATGAATATTGTAAATTAAATTTATATTTTATAAATGCTCAGTTGAAAGTAATTAATGTGGAAGAAAATGATAATATGCCATTATAAATAAGTATAAATGAAACGAATATATTTATACTTGTTGTTGTATACCTTAGTACCCTTGGGGGAGGTTATGCGTGTTGGCATAGTGATTCATGTGGCTAGCGGAGGCTAGTGGTGGACCGTAGGCTTGATTTGAGTTGAGGCCTTAGAGATTGTGGTTAGTAGCCTTAGAGATTGTGGTTAGCAGCCTTGTGATTGTGGTTAGTAGCCCTGTGATTGTGGTTAGTAGTTTGGTGATCGTGGTTAGTTGTGTGAACTCTTTTGAAGATTTGAGGTTAGGGATGATTTTTGTGTCAATTGATAATTGAGGCCTTAGAGAAGGCGAGTGATGAGTTGTGTGAGATTTGATTGATGAGAAGAGGTTATGATTAGAGATTCATTAAGTACTCGAGGTACTGTAGTCTGACAGTCTTGATTCTTATGCTTAGTCCCTTCCCTTAAGCATTCCTAGTACTGTGTTTTGTACACTAGTACGTGGTCGTTGACTTGTATGTCATTCCTTGAGTTGTCGGTTACGGTGTGGTGCCGAACCTCTTCCTCGTGGTGTCATTTGATTTGGTGGAGTTGGAACGGATGGTTGTCTTCCGTGAGTCCAACGGGTTGCTCTTCCTTTATTGTCCTCTCGGACATTACAGGAATTCATAGAGTTGTGTTTCTCTTATTTGACTGTCATTTCGAAAACGGTGTTTTCTAAACTCTTTGTATTTAAAAAGGAAAAACTCGTTTTCGCCTACCCCCGTAGAAATGAAAAGTTTTAACACTTTGTAAAATGATCTTAGGTTCTTCTTTAAAAAGATTTTCAACTTCTAAAAGCCAGTGATGGCAACTGACGGAGACCGGGGGCAAGACGGTCATTTTTACTATGTGGTTCTTAAAAGTAAAACCATTTTATTATTTTCTTGGGATTCTGAGATTTCGAGACTTCTTTCTCAATATCTCATCTTGTAGAGTTTTGAAAGGTGTTCCATTGTTTCACCTTTGTTTCCTATCATGCTTAAGTCTCGGATTGAGGCTTGTTGTTGTTCAGTGCACACATATAGTGTTGCCTTTCCCTTTTCTGGGTTGTTGGTATCACCACCTAGGTGATATGAGTTTTTCTTACGTTAGGGGCATGGATACCAAAAGGATTGGTTCGAGTTTGAAAACATTTTTCTTAAAAAAACTATTGAATCTCTGGGATTCATCTTTTTATTACTTCCACTCTCGGCCATTCGTTTTCGGTTTCCTTGTTCCCTTTTGGTGTTCTTTCCTTGTTCACTTGTGGTGTTTTAACCTTGACATTGTGTCTCGGTTATCTGTTGGTGTAGCATTGGGACTTCTTTTCCCTTGCTTGGGTTCTTGACTCTTACGTGGTTTTTCATATCCTTAGTGAGAGCGTTGGTGATTAATTGACATTATTGGAGATAGCAATTGAGGTTTGTTATATATATATATATATTGGTGATAGTATTTTGAGGTTAATGTGATGATGTGACTTATGGTATCGAGGAATAGATGTGATTGAGGTGATCTAGTTCCTGAGAGGTAGATTCCTCTAGGAGTGGGATAAGATTTGTTATATATATATATTGTATATATATATATATATATATATTGATGATGGTTGTGTTAGTACGCAAGGACGTGGGTGTTTTCCTTCCTGTGTTATCGGGGTGTAGGATTTGAGCCTTCCTTGGTACTATTGGTGGATTTTGTTTCCTTGTGGATATTAGAGGTGAGTGTGATCTCCTCGGTTGGATCTTCTGAATTGTGTTGTGAGTAATTGGCGATTTGTTAGACTGGATCTTAGTATCGTGTACTTAGTGTACGTTGATGAGAGTAGTGTAGACTACTGGTGTTGGGTACTTGGAGTACGAGTTTTAGAGACTCATGTTGTGTATTTATATATATATACGTGTAGATATATATATATATATATATCTTCCCTATATACTTATGTATACTCGTTTACGATAGTATATGAGCGTGTGACTTGGGTTTGCGTGGATGGGACTAGTTGGGCTATATTTATATCTTATTAGACGGTTTAGCTTTACCTAAACTATCAGAGGATGTGGTAGTTAGGATATCTTTTCCCACTGAGCTTATTTGCTCACGGAGGGAATTTCATTTGCCCACCTGGTATTCCACGCCAGGTTGCAGGAATTATACGACTATGGGCAGGATGCAGTGCAACGGCAGCTTCTTTTGTTTCCTTGTTACAGGTTTTGGAGTTGCGTTGGGTGATGCGGTTACGGTTGCAGCGCGACTGGGTTTGGGGACGGTAGTATTCTTCTTTCAGCTTCTTTACCCATTGTTATGGGATTATCATGTATTTCTTTTGGGAGCCAGTCTGTTGGCATATCCCTGTTGATGTATCTTTTACTTCCTGTATTTATTCTTTCAGGAGATTATTGTATTTATTCTGCACAGCTAGGTGCTTTACTGTATTTTTATTCGAGCATTTGGGGCTCTGTTAATGTTAGAGGGTTTGGAGGGGTTTTGGTTTCTTTCCACTACCTCGGCCCTATTAGGATTGATGAATGCGGGGCTTGGAAGCCATTGTGATTATTGAATTGTTTTGGGCAGGTTATTGTGTTGTGTTTGGTTGTCCGGATGTTCCATTTACAAACGGAACTCTGCCGGATTTTCGTTAGATTCCGCTGCTTAGTTTTATTAGTCATTTGGGTATTAAATATACCATATCTATCATTAACCCATATGTTTTCACGGTTAATGATGTCTTAGTTGATCATTCATGTTAAGGATCACATTCTGATTCCTTGGATGTCCCTGTTCGGGAGTCTTAGGGATTTAGGAGCGTGTCTGTTGGTATCTAAGGATACTCTTGTATTTTTAGTATTCGTGTTGGCATGGAGTATATTTTTATTGTTATTCCATGTACTTCTTTGTTATTGTTGACTCTAGTAGTCGCTTGGTTTGCGTCACCCTTTAGGAGCGTGACAGCATGGTATCTGGGCATTCATTGCAACCCTTTATGGGTGTTTGATGACTGAATGTCTCTTGGTTTTCGTTTCTTTTTACTTCCGCAATCACTCCCTTAACTCTTAGGCTCGGGTTTCGGAGTCCTAGGAATTTGGGGCGTGACAACTTGGTATCAGAGCGTGTTCTTTCTCTATGGGACGACGGGAAATGGTCGGCGGTATGTTCGACGTGTGGGGTCTATCTACGATTACGATATGCGTTCGACGTTTGGGGTTTATCTACGATTACGTTCTGCGTGTTCTCTGTGTACTCTAGATTTCACTCTCTTAGGGACGATGGTTGATGGTCGATGGTACGTTCGACGTTTGACGCTTTTCTACGATTTCGATCTGCGTCCTTTGTGTGCTTCAGTATTCTTGTGTTTTTCACTTGTGTTGTGTTGAGGGCGTGTCTTGCTAGATGCATCCCGTTGTGATTTTATTCCAACGGAGTGAGACGATTCCTCAGTCACATGTATTCTTCGTACCTGTATCATGGGTTGGTTACCGAGGAATGTGAGTTTATCATGCGGCCTAGCTAACCGGATGTGACTTGCAGACTAAGGTACTCCCTGATTTCGAGGACGAAATCTCCTAAGGCGGGAAGGTTGTAACACCCCGTGTTATTTTCCTTTTTTCCTAAAATTATATTTAATTTAATTTCGATAATGACGTCACTTGTTCGTGACGTATTATTTATTCTTGGTATTTGATACCTGTAAATTTTTCGCGTTTAGTTTAAAGTCGACTGGATGACTTTACGGTTTTTCTTTGACGACTACGCGAATTCTTATTCTCGACTACACGGTATCGTTTCGATTATTTCGATTACGGTGTTAGTACTTTTACGGATCCGGGGTGAAGAGTATTAAATTACCTTCTCGGTGTTCCGATTGTCGGGTTCCTATCCCGATATATTTTTAATTGGACGTCCCGTTATTAATTCGGGCTTACGAAATTATGTTTGGGCGTTCCGGAAATTGTGGGGACTTATTATATATATATATATATATATAATTGAAGTGGGGTTATTTCACAATTTCGGATACTTGGAGGGTCAGTTTCGCAAATAGGTTATATATATATATATGTATATATAGAACCGTATCTGCTGAACCAGTCTTCTCCTTCACGACTACACGCTTCCTTCTTCTCTACGCGATACACAGGTCTGCATCGCTCTTCTCTCATCCTCACACGACGAGACCATGCCCTCCACCTCCATCTTCAGTCGCCAGTCATGGCAAGAGAGAGAGAGGAACGGCGAGATAGGGACGGCAGGACTGGTTGCCGCAGCAGTAGCTGCGGCTGGAGCAGGGCTGGGACAGGCGGCGCCGGCCAGGAGCAGCGGCGGCATGGTGGTGACGCGCAGGGATGGCGCCTGTGGTGGCACAAGGAGTCGGCCAGTGCAGGGGCGCGTGAGCAGTGACGAATCCGGCTAGGCTTCGGCCATTTTTTCGGCGACCTTCCGGTTATCGTTTTGAGCCGATTTTCGGTGAGTAGCTCCGTATATACACGGTATTCGATATATATTAATTTCGTGATTTTAGGATAAATGGTTTGCCCGAAAATCGCATTTATAGGTTATAGATTTCGTTTGGGGTATTTTAGATTTAACCCAATTAATTAACTGATTATTAATGGGCTTCATATATATCGTATAGGTTGTCGAGACGGACATTTCGATATATTCGAAATAGTTTTTAGACGATTTTGGTCGGCGGGCTTCATATTCGGGCGCCGGTACTGTGTTGTTTCGGGCTGTTCGGTAACGTATAATTAGGTGGGAAATTATATTTCTCACTCTGCATTATTGAAGTAGTTTAGGGGTGCAAAACCCTTATTTAATTTATTATAGATATATTAAATTGCTAGTTTAAATATCTATAAATTGTTTAGGATCAGAATGGGACTTAGGAATTAATTTAAGAAAATTTATTAAATTATTCCTATGTGATTAAATAATATTCTTATTTAAATAATAGACGGCTTAGAAACCCTTACGAATTTAAATGGGTTAGTAGAGATTCGTAAAGCTTAGACGACATGCTAGGTTCCTTTTGGTATACGTGAAATAATTGTTTAAATTATTTTAAAAAGACATGTTACTTGAAATTGAAATATTTTCTAAGGAATTAAAGAAAATATATTTTGAAAACATGAAATGTATATGAAACCGTTTTCATATGATTTAATTGCTTTATTGTATTTTAAATCATGAAAAGAGATTTTGAGATTTATATTACCATGTGGGTATTTTTATAAATATGATGTATTACATATTTATGATTGAGATATGATTTGATTGTACACCATGTCGTGTGAGCACATGGATGTTGGTGCATGTAGTGCACGGTTTCACCATTGACAGAGAGAGTTCATTTGGTGTGGTCTATTCCTTTGTGCGTGGGGCACGAGTAGACGTTTGTGTCAGATCATCATAACAACTGGCCAGGAGGTATCATGCCTACGGAACTAAAAAGCCGGCAAATGTGAGTTAGGAGTCCAGGTAGAGGCTCATGTTCTTGACTCAAGGGTAGTCATGGCGTACGGAGTTGCATGTTGGGCTCTCGTACAACCGTCTTCCCTGTTGAAGTGATAGAGAGAAAATCACTTGGGAAAGGTCGGTGTGGTAACTCTACACTATGATGAGTGGACAGAGTTTGTATCCGTTACCCTTGGGAAGGGTGTGTTGTGTGTGAGTATCACGGGGAGTGTTGAGTCACATTACACTGGCTATTATTTATGTGATCTCGTTTAACATGTATATGTGTTATATTACATGTGTTGTTGGGGCATGCTATTTATGAATATTGTAAATTAAATTTATATTTTATAAATGCTCAGTTGAAAGTAATTAATGTGGAAGAAAATGATAATATGCCATTATAAATAAGTATAAATGAAACGAATATATTTATACTTGTTGTTGTATACCTTAGTACCCTTGGGGGAGGTTATGCGTGTTGGCATAGTGATTCATGTGGCTAGCGGAGGCTAGTGGTGGACCGTAGGCTTGATTTGAGTTGAGGCCTTAGAGATTGTGGTTAGTAGCCTTAGAGATTGTGGTTAGCAGCCTTGTGATTGTGGTTAGTAGCCCTGTGATTGTGGTTAGTAGTTTGGTGATCGTGGTTAGTTGTGTGAACTCTTTTGAAGATTTGAGGTTAGGGATGATTTTTGTGTCAATTGATAATTGAGGCCTTAGAGAAGGCGAGTGATGAGTTGTGTGAGATTTGATTGATGGGAAGAGGTTATGATTAGAGATTCATTAAGTACTCGAGGTACTGTAGTCTGACAGTCTTGATTCTTATGCTTAGTCCCTTCCCTTAAGCATTCCTAGTACTGTGTTTTGTACACTAGTACGTGGTCGTTGACTTGTATGTCATTCCTTGAGTTGTCGGTTACGGTGTGGTGCCGAACCTCTTCCTCGTGGTGTCATTTGATTTGGTGGAGTTGGAACGGATGGTTGTCTTCCGTGAGTCCAACGCGTTGCTCTTCCTTTATTGTCCTCTCGGACATTACAGGAATTCATAGAGTTGTGTTTCTCTTATTTGACTGTCATTTCGAAAACGGTGTTTTCTAAACTCTTTGTATTTAAAAAGGAAAAACTCGTTTTCGCCTACCCCCGTAGAAATGAAAAGTTTTAACACTTTGTAAAATGATCTTAGGTTCTTCTTTAAAAAGATTTTCAACTTCTAAAAGCCAGTGATGGCAACTGACGGAGACCGGGGGCAAGACGGTCATTTTTACTATGTGGTTCTTAAAAGTAAAACCATTTTATTATTTTCTTGGGATTCTGAGATTTCGAGACTTCTTTCTCAATATCTCATCTTGTAGAGTTTTGAAAGGTGTTCCATTGTTTCACCTTTGTTTCCTATCATGCTTAAGTCTCGGATTGAGGCTTGTTGTTGTTCAGTGCACACATATAGTGTTGCCTTTCCCTTTTCTGGGTTGTTGGTATCACCACCTAGGTGATATGAGTTTTTCTTACGTTAGGGGCATGGATACCAAAAGGATTGGTTCGAGTTTGAAAACATTTTTCTTAAAAAAACTATTGAATCTCTGGGATTCATCTTTTTATTACTTCCACTCTCGGCCATTCGTTTTCGGTTTCCTTGTTCCCTTTTGGTGTTCTTTCCTTGTTCACTTGTGGTGTTTTAACCTTGACATTGTGTCTCGGTTATCTGTTGGTGTAGCATTGGGACTTCTTTTCCCTTGCTTGGGTTCTTGACTCTTACGTGGTTTTTCATATCCTTAGTGAGAGCGTTGGTGATTAATTGACATTATTGGAGATAGCAATTGAGGTTTGTTATATATATATATATATTGGTGATAGTATTTTGAGGTTAATGTGATGATGTGACTTATGGTATCGAGGAATAGATGTGATTGAGGTGATCTAGTTCCTGAGAGGTAGATTCCTCTAGGAGTGGGATAAGATTTGTTATATATATATATTGTATATATATATATATATATATATTGATGATGGTTGTGTTAGTACGCAAGGACGTGGGTGTTTTCCTTCCTGTGTTATCGGGGTGTAGGATTTGAGCCTTCCTTGGTACTATTGGTGGATTTTGTTTCCTTGTGGATATTAGAGGTGAGTGTGATCTCCTCGGTTGGATCTTCTGAATTGTGTTGTGAGTAATTGGCGATTTGTTAGACTGGATCTTAGTATCGTGTACTTAGTGTACGTTGATGAGAGTAGTGTAGACTACTGGTGTTGGGTACTTGGAGTACGAGTTTTAGAGACTCATGTTGTGTATTTATATATATATACGTGTAGATATATATATATATATATATCTTCCCTATATACTTATGTATACTCGTTTACGATAGTATATGAGCGTGTGACTTGGGTTTGCGTGGATGGGACTAGTTGGGCTATATTTATATCTTATTAGACGGTTTAGCTTTACCTAAACTATCAGAGGATGTGGTAGTTAGGATATCTTTTCCCACTGAGCTTATTTGCTCACGGAGGGAATTTCATTTGCCCACCTGGTATTCCACGCCAGGTTGCAGGAATTATACGACTATGGGCAGGATGCAGTGCAACGGCAGCTTCTTTTGTTTCCTTGTTACAGGTTTTGGAGTTGCGTTGGGTGATGCGGTTACGGTTGCAGCGCGACTGGGTTTGGGGACGGTAGTATTCTTCTTTCAGCTTCTTTACCCATTGTTATGGGATTATCATGTATTTCTTTTGGGAGCCAGTCTGTTGGCATATCCCTGTTGATGTATCTTTTACTTCCTGTATTTATTCTTTCAGGAGATTATTGTATTTATTCTGCACAGCTAGGTGCTTTACTGTATTTTTATTCGAGCATTTGGGGCTCTGTTAATGTTAGAGGGTTTGGAGGGGTTTTGGTTTCTTTCCACTACCTCGGCCCTATTAGGATTGATGAATGCGGGGCTTGGAAGCCATTGTGATTATTGAATTGTTTTGGGCAGGTTATTGTGTTGTGTTTGGTTGTCCGGATGTTCCATTTACAAACGGAACTCTGCCGGATTTTCGTTAGATTCCGCTGCTTAGTTTTATTAGTCATTTGGGTATTAAATATACCATATCTATCATTAACCCATATGTTTTCACGGTTAATGATGTCTTAGTTGATCATTCATGTTAAGGATCACATTCTGATTCCTTGGATGTCCCTGTTCGGGAGTCTTAGGGATTTAGGAGCGTGTCTGTTGGTATCTAAGGATACTCTTGTATTTTTAGTATTCGTGTTGGCATGGAGTATATTTTTATTGTTATTCCATGTACTTCTTTGTTATTGTTGACTCTAGTAGTCGCTTGGTTTGCGTCACCCTTTAGGAGCGTGACAGCATGGTATCTGGGCATTCATTGCAACCCTTTATGGGTGTTTGATGACTGAATGTCTCTTGGTTTTCGTTTCTTTTTACTTCCGCAATCACTCCCTTAACTCTTAGGCTCGGGTTTCGGAGTCCTAGGAATTTGGGGCGTGACAACTTGGTATCAGAGCGTGTTCTTTCTCTATGGGACGACGGGAAATGGTCGGCGGTATGTTCGACGTGTGGGGTCTATCTACGATTACGATATGCGTTCGACGTTTGGGGTTTATCTACGATTACGTTCTGCGTGTTCTCTGTGTACTCTAGATTTCACTCTCTTAGGGACGATGGTTGATGGTCGATGGTACGTTCGACGTTTGACGCTTTTCTACGATTTCGATCTGCGTCCTTTGTGTGCTTCAGTATTCTTGTGTTTTTCACTTGTGTTGTGTTGAGGGCGTGTCTTGCTAGATGCATCCCGTTGTGATTTTATTCCAACGGAGTGAGACGATTCCTCAGTCACATGTATTCTTCGTACCTGTATCATGGGTTGGTTACCGAGGAATGTGAGTTTATCATGCGGCCTAGCTAACCGGATGTGACTTGCAGACTAAGGTACTCCCTGATTTCGAGGACGAAATCTCCTAAGGCGGGAAGGTTGTAACACCCCGTGTTATTTTCCTTTTTTCCTAAAATTATATTTAATTTAATTTCGATAATGACGTCACTTGTTCGTGACGTATTATTTATTCTTGGTATTTGATACCTGTAAATTTTTCGCGTTTAGTTTAAAGTCGACTGGATGACTTTACGGTTTTTCTTTGACGACTACGCGAATTCTTATTCTCGACTACACGGTATCGTTTCGATTATTTCGATTACGGTGTTAGTACTTTTACGGATCCGGGGTGAAGAGTATTAAATTACCTTCTCGGTGTTCCGATTGTCGGGTTCCTATCCCGATATATTTTTAATTGGACGTCCCGTTATTAATTCGGGCTTACGAAATTATGTTTGGGCGTTCCGGAAATTGTGGGGACTTATTATATATATATATATATATATAATTGAAGTGGGGTTATTTCACAATTTCGGATACTTGGAGGGTCAGTTTCGCAAATAGGTTATATATATATATATGTATATATAGAACCGTATCTGCTGAACCAGTCTTCTCCTTCACGACTACACGCTTCCTTCTTCTCTACGCGATACACAGGTCTGCATCGCTCTTCTCTCATCCTCACACGACGAGACCATGCCCTCCACCTCCATCTTCAGTCGCCAGTCATGGCAAGAGAGAGAGAGGAACGGCGAGATAGGGACGGCAGGACTGGTTGCCGCAGCAGTAGCTGCGGCTGGAGCAGGGCTGGGACAGGCGGCGCCGGCCAGGAGCAGCGGCGGCATGGTGGTGACGCGCAGGGATGGCGCCTGTGGTGGCACAAGGAGTCGGCCAGTGCAGGGGCGCGTGAGCAGTGACGAATCCGGCTAGGCTTCGGCCATTTTTTCGGCGACCTTCCGGTTATCGTTTTGAGCCGATTTTCGGTGAGTAGCTCCGTATATACACGGTATTCGATATATATTAATTTCGTGATTTTAGGATAAATGGTTTGCCCGAAAATCGCATTTATAGGTTATAGATTTCGTTTGGGGTATTTTAGATTTAACCCAATTAATTAACTGATTATTAATGGGCTTCATATATATCGTATAGGTTGTCGAGACGGACATTTCGATATATTCGAAATAGTTTTTAGACGATTTTGGTCGGCGGGCTTCATATTCGGGCGCCGGTACTGTGTTGTTTCGGGCTGTTCGGTAACGTATAATTAGGTGGGAAATTATATTTCTCACTCTGCATTATTGAAGTAGTTTAGGGGTGCAAAACCCTTATTTAATTTATTATAGATATATTAAATTGCTAGTTTAAATATCTATAAATTGTTTAGGATCAGAATGGGACTTAGGAATTAATTTAAGAAAATTTATTAAATTATTCCTATGTGATTAAATAATATTCTTATTTAAATAATAGACGGCTTAGAAACCCTTACGAATTTAAATGGGTTAGTAGAGATTCGTAAAGCTTAGACGACATGCTAGGTTCCTTTTGGTATACGTGAAATAATTGTTTAAATTATTTTAAAAAGACATGTTACTTGAAATTGAAATATTTTCTAAGGAATTAAAGAAAATATATTTTGAAAACATGAAATGTATATGAAACCGTTTTCATATGATTTAATTGCTTTATTGTATTTTAAATCATGAAAAGAGATTTTGAGATTTATATTACCATGTGGGTATTTTTATAAATATGATGTATTACATATTTATGATTGAGATATGATTTGATTGTACACCATGTCGTGTGAGCACATGGATGTTGGTGCATGTAGTGCACGGTTTCACCATTGACAGAGAGAGTTCATTTGGTGTGGTCTATTCCTTTGTGCGTGGGGCACGAGTAGACGTTTGTGTCAGATCATCATAACAACTGGCCAGGAGGTATCATGCCTACGGAACTAAAAAGCCGGCAAATGTGAGTTAGGAGTCCAGGTAGAGGCTCATGTTCTTGACTCAAGGGTAGTCATGGCGTACGGAGTTGCATGTTGGGCTCTCGTACAACCGTCTTCCCTGTTGAAGTGATAGAGAGAAAATCACTTGGGAAAGGTCGGTGTGGTAACTCTACACTATGATGAGTGGACAGAGTTTGTATCCGTTACCCTTGGGAAGGGTGTGTTGTGTGTGAGTATCACGGGGAGTGTTGAGTCACATTACACTGGCTATTATTTATGTGATCTCGTTTAACATGTATATGTGTTATATTACATGTGTTGTTGGGGCATGCTATTTATGAATATTGTAAATTAAATTTATATTTTATAAATGCTCAGTTGAAAGTAATTAATGTGGAAGAAAATGATAATATGCCATTATAAATAAGTATAAATGAAACGAATATATTTATACTTGTTGTTGTATACCTTAGTACCCTTGGGGGAGGTTATGCGTGTTGGCATAGTGATTCATGTGGCTAGCGGAGGCTAGTGGTGGACCGTAGGCTTGATTTGAGTTGAGGCCTTAGAGATTGTGGTTAGTAGCCTTAGAGATTGTGGTTAGCAGCCTTGTGATTGTGGTTAGTAGCCCTGTGATTGTGGTTAGTAGTTTGGTGATCGTGGTTAGTTGTGTGAACTCTTTTGAAGATTTGAGGTTAGGGATGATTTTTGTGTCAATTGATAATTGAGGCCTTAGAGAAGGCGAGTGATGAGTTGTGTGAGATTTGATTGATGAGAAGAGGTTATGATTAGAGATTCATTAAGTACTCGAGGTACTGTAGTCTGACAGTCTTGATTCTTATGCTTAGTCCCTTCCCTTAAGCATTCCTAGTACTGTGTTTTGTACACTAGTACGTTGTCGTTGACTTGTATGTCATTCCTTGAGTTGTCGGTTACGGTGTGGTGCCGAACCTCTTCCTCGTGGTGTCATTTGATTTGGTGGAGTTGGAACGGATGGTTGTCTTCCGTGAGTCCAACGCGTTGCTCTTCCTTTATTGTCCTCTCGGACATTACAGGAATTCATAGAGTTGTGTTTCTCTTATTTGACTGTCATTTCGAAAACGGTGTTTTCTAAACTCTTTGTATTTAAAAAGGAAAAACTCGTTTTCGCCTACCCCCGTAGAAATGAAAAGTTTTAACACTTTGTAAAATGATCTTAGGATCTTCTTTAAAATGATTTTCAACTTCTAAAAGCCAGTGATGGCAACTGACGGAGACCGGGGGTAAGACGGTTATTTTTACTATGTGGTTCTTAAAAGTAAAACCATTTTATTATTTTCTTGGGATTCTGAGATTTCGAGACTTCTTTCTCAATATCTCATCTTGTAGAGTTTTGAAAGGTGTTCCATTGTTTCACCTTTGTTTCCTATCATGCTTAAGTCTCGGATTGAGGCTTGTTGTTGTTCAATGCACACATATAGTGTTGCCTTTCCCTTTTCTGGGTTGTTGGTATCACCACCTAGGTGATATGAGTTTTTCTTACGTTAGGGGCATGGATACCAAAAGGATTGGTTCGAGTTTGAAAACCTTTTTCTTAAAAAAACTATTGAATCTCTGGGATTCATCTTTTTATTACTTCCACTCTCGGCCATTCGTTTTTGGTTTCCTTGTTCCCTTTTGGTGTTCTTTCCTTGTTCACTTATGGTGTTTTAACCTTGACATTGTGTCTCGGTTATCTATTGGTGTAGCATTGGGACTTCTTTTCCCTTGCTTGGGTTCTTGACTCTTACGTGGTTTTTCATATCCTTAGTGAGAGCGTTGGTGATTAATTGACATTGTTGGAGATAGCAATTGAGGTTTGTTATATATATATATATGTATATATATATATATATATTGGTGATAGTATTATGAGGTTAATGTGATGATGTGACTTATGGTATCGAGGAATAGATGTGATTGAGGTGATCTAGTTCCTGAGAGGTAGATTCCTCTAGGAGTGGGATAAGATTTGTTATATATATATATTGTATATATATATATATATATATATTGATGATGGTTGTGTTAGTACGCAAGGACGTGGGTGTTTTCCTTCCTGTGTTATCGGGGTGTAGGATTTGAGCCTTCCTTGGTACTATTGGTGGATTTTGTTTCCTTGTGGATATTAGAGGTGAGTGTGATCTCCTCGGTTGGATCTTCTGAATTGTGTTGTGAGTAATTGGCGATTTGTTAGACTGGATCTTAGTATCGTGTACTTAGTGTACGTTGATGAGAGTAGTGTAGACTACTGGTGTTGGGTACTTGGAGTACGAGTTTTAGAGACTCATGTTGTGTATTTATATATATATACGTGTAGATATATATATATATATATATCTTCCCTATATACTTATGTATACTCGTTTACGATAGTATATGAGCGTGTGACTTGGGTTTGCGTGGATGGGACTAGTTGGGCTATATTTATATCTTATTAGACGGTTTAGCTTTACCTAAACTATCAGAGGATGTGGTAGTTAGGATATCTTTTCCCACTGAGCTTATTTGCTCACGGAGGGAATTTCATTTGCCCCCCTGGTATTCCACGCCAGGTTGCAGGAATTATACGGCTATGGGCAGGATGCAGTGCAACGACAGCTTCTTTTGTTTCCTTGTTACAGGTTTTGGAGTTGCGTTGGGTGATGCGGTTACGGTTCCAGCGCGACTGGGTTTGGGGACGGTAGTATTCTTCTTTCAGCTTCTTTACCCATTGTTATGGGATTATCATGTATTTCTTTTGGGAGCCAGTCTGTTGGCATATCCCTGTTGATGTATCTTTTACTTCCTGTATTTATTCTTTCAGGAGATTATTGTATTTATTCTGCACAGCTAGGTGCTTTACTGTATTTTTATTCGAGCATTTGTGGCTCTGTTAATGTTAGAGGGTTTGGAGGGGTTTTGGTTTCTTTCCACTACCTCGGCCCTATTAGGATTGATGAATGCGGGGCTTGGAAGCCATTGTGATTATTGAATTGCTTTGGGCAGGTTATTGTGTTGTGTTTGGTTGTCCGGATGTTCCATTTACAAACGGAACTCTGCCGGATTTTCGTTAGATTCCGCTGCTTAGTTTTATTAGTCATTTGGGTATTAAATATACCATATCTATCATTAACCCATATGTTTTCACGGTTAATGATGTCTTAGTTGGTCATTCATGTTAAGGATCACATTCTGATTCCTTGGATGTCCCTGTTCGGGAGTTTTAGGGATTTAGGAGCATGTCTGTTGGTATCTAAGGATACTCTTGTATTTTTAGTATTCGTGTTGGCATGGAGTATATTTTTATTGTTATTCCATGTACTTCTTTGTTATTGTTGACTCTAGTAGTCGCTTGGTTTGAGTCACCCTTTAGGAGCGTGACAGCATGGTATCTGGGCATTCATTGCAACCCTTTATGGGTGTTTGATGACTGAATGTCTCTTGGTTTTCGTTTCTTTTTACTTCCGCAATCACTCCCTTAACTCTTAGGCTCGGGTTTCGGAGTCCTAGGAATTTGGGGCGTGACAAATACACAGGGTTATGAATCCAAACATCAGAAGCCTTAAACGTCGGGCAAACAAACGTGTCGCCACCCAGTCGAAGTACCAAACGCAATCGTTGAAACTAAACTGCATAGTCGACAATAGAAAGTCGACGAAGTCGACAAGTCAAAATCGTAATGTTGTTTAGTTCAATTGAAACAAAAACGTGAAAAATTTGTACGCGAAATACCAAGTATAAACAAGACGTCATGAACAAGCGACATCACAATAAAAAATAAATCGGAACAAATTTCAGGAAAAAAGAAAAATAACACGGGGTGTTACAAGTTACATTGATTTTGCTCAAAGATGCTAAGAATTTTTCATCAGAAGATAATAACTCCGGACGGGTGGTTGCTTTGATTCTTTTCAAAGTTGCTAAGAATTCATCTTCAAAAGACAATGGCTCCGGACACGAATATGCATTTGACTTCTGCATTTGACTCTTCAAATTGGAATTGATTAGATGTTTGAGGATAGTAATTTTGACTATATGATCAATAACCTAATTCGTGATCAAAATATCGTGGATTCTCATTAAAGCTTTGGTATGAATTTCCTATACCTGATTGTTTGTATTGGAAATTGGGATGATTTCTCCAATCCGGGTTGTATGAATTATAATATGGAACACTCGCCGAATTGTATGAATTATTATGATCAGTCATGTCTCCTATTGGTAGATTCTCTCCACTCGAATTATTATCTAATTGTTTCTAACAGTCATAAAATCATGGTTTTGAGGTCCTAAACGATGTGTTATACATTGAGTCTTGTTTATTGGCCATTTTCCACTCAAACATCTCTCCTCTTTTAGTAAAATCGGACTTTCTGACAGTTTACACAAAAATTGCAGAAATGTTTTCTTCTTCTATTTATTTGGCACATTCGCTCAATTTTAGGGTCAAATGTTTCAAAGGGACTATTAATGGAACGATGTCCAAGCATAATTAATAAATAATAAATTTAAATAAAACAATAACTTGCAATAAATGAATAATGCAACAATAATATATATTCAAATAAATATATAAATATTATTTATTTATTTTTATTTCACTCAACATTTTTATTTATTTATTTATTATATATATTATATATATATGTTATGAAAATCTATATAGTTTTATTTTTAGGAAAAGATTAGATTTTTATTTTTCTATATTATGATAATAAGATATATAGGTATGTAAATTTGTAAATATTGTTTCCATTTATAAAAGATTATATTTTTATTTTTTTATGATACTGTTGTGATGTGATTGAACCGTATTTTTTCTGTCTCTATTTGATATTTTACGAACAGAAGTAGTCCGATCGATCACAAAGTCAATCGAATGATTGGGATGATTACCGATCGATTAGAGAATTTTGTTGTAACACCCCGAGTTATTTTACCTTTTTCCTGAAATTCTTTTCGGTTTAATTTCGGTTTTCGACGTCACTTGTTCATGATGTTCTAGTTATTCTTGGTATTTCGGTATGTGTAAATTTTTCGCGTTTTACATTTTGGACTTGGTAGAATGACGTTTACGCGAGTTCTTATTGTCGACTACGTGTTTCATCTTAACGTTAACGTTAGTGCTTCAACTGGGTGACGACACGTTCTGTCGTACGACGTTAAGGTTCCAATTCGATTATTTCGGTTACGGTATTAGTACTTTTATAGATCCGTCATGACGCGCATTATTTTATTTTCTCGAAGTTCCGGTTGTTGGGTTTTATAACTCGGTGTATTTATTTGGTCTTCTATTATTGTCTATTAGGCGTTCCGTTATTATTTTGGGTTCGCGTGATTTTATTTCGAGGTTCCTAGTATATTCTAGGGATTTATTGTACACGTATATATTATAAATTGGAGATTTATATATGTGTGGATATTTATTGGGTATATATATATATTTAGTTTTATTTAACTGTATATATATATATAAAAATATTTATATATATGCGTAGTATGTATTGGACGAGAGAGAGAGACGAAGTCAGCTTACTTCTTCCTCCTCCTCACGCGGCAACCACCCCATTCTTTTCCTCCTTCGATCTACATCAACAGGCTTTTTCTCCACCAATTTCATCATTGTTTATGGGAGCAGGCCGAGAGGGAGAGGGGAGTTACGCAGAAACGAGTTGCACGATTTGAGATTTTCGTGAAGGGGTGACGCGACTTAGTGGAGGTCGTCGGAAAGGGAAGGAGATGGCGGCGGCGTGACAGCAGGTGGTCGCGCATAGGTGAAGTCGTGGCTGGGCAACCACGAAGTGGTGGCGCAGCTTGCGCTAGGAGGGCAATTTTGGCCAGAACTTTGGCTAATTTCTTGGTCATCTTCCCAAGCTCGGATTGCTGCGATTTTCAAAGGGTAGCTTCATCTCTATGTCAGGTACGACGTCTAAAAGTTTCGTATTTTTTTGTTAGAATCGAAGCAGGACTTAGAAATTAATTTGAGTAATTAATTAAATTATTTTCCTGCAAAATTAAATTAATACCTATTTGAATTGAAAGAGAATAGGTGGCCTAGTAAACCCTTGAGAATTAAAATGGATAAGAAAAATTTATAAAAGTCGGACGTGAACTTAGAACGCGATATTAGTTCCCCTTTTGGCTGTGTTTATTAAAATTAGAACATGTTAGGGGATATGAGAAAGTGAGGGACGTGAAAAATTAGATGTTATGCTAATTTCCTCTTATGATATGTGGATTATTGTTTTAAGTGAATTAAAAAACATGTTTAAAGGAATGAACTTGTTTCCTTGTGATTTAAATACTTTAATTGAAATAAAAGCATGTTAAAAGAAATAAATTAATATTCTTGTGGTTTATTTCTTTAGTGATGTAACAACATGTTAGAGAATATTTTTCATAAATATGATGCATTACATATTGTTAGTCACTAATTGACCCTAGAGGGGCGGGCGGGGGGGGGGGGGGGGGGGGGGGTGAATAGGGTATTCAAAAATTATTTCTAACTCTTTTCGAAAGTAGAACAAGTTATAACAATAATATAATTACTTCAATGGTCAAGTGAATGATTCAATTTAATTGGTCTAATAAATTGTCACAAGACTAATTATAGCATACAAAATTTTGAGGTAAATATAACATGCAAAATAATGAAGTAAAGAGGAAGAGATAGTGAGATTGACACCATAATTTTTACGAGGTTCGGTAACTCCTAGTCGTTAGCTCAAGAACCCCTTCTTGAGACTTTTCCCGATTCTTTCACTATGACCTTTCTTTCACAGGTGGAATGGAAAATCTTTACAACACAAGCCTCATGAGCTTGCCTCACAATCAAGAGAACAATCCTCTCTTGAAAAATCATTGGACTTCACTTGTCCGAGATCACAAAATTCGTATGTAATAAATTTGAATCACTCAAGAACAAAAACACTCAAAAACCGAAAGGTTTTTATGGAAGATAAATCAATATAAGCACAAGTGTTTTTGGTGATTTCTCGATAGCTCTAGATATGTATTCTCAAAGGATATATCAATGAATAATGTTTGGAGAATAAGAAGAAATACTAGAGTTTGAAACTTCTAAGATTTTTGCCGAAAATCATATTTTTGCATGCTTCCTTTCAATGACTTTTTAAAAAAATCTATGTATGAAAAATGAAGGCTTCATCTTTCTCTCAAGTTCAATCTCTTGGATACATACTAGACATCTCATTCTATATATATGAATGCTTGAGGGTACCGGTGTTAGTACTTGGAGTACAAGTCTTAGTCATACTTTATAGACTCACGTTGTGTACTTATATATATGTATATATATATATATATCCCCGATATATACTTATTTACGGTAGTATATGAGTACATTCCTTATGTTTTTGTAGCTGGGATTTGTTGTGGCTATGTATCTTGCTGGATGGTTTAGTATTATTGATATCTCAGTTGGTCGCTCATTGTAAGGATCACACCCTGGATTGCTTGGATGTCCCAGTTCGGGAGTCTTAGGAATTTAGGGGCGTGTCAGTTTGGTATCAGAGGATACTATTGAGTTTCTATCATTCGAGTAGGCATGGAGTATATTTTTTCATCATTATTTCATGCATTTCCTTGTTATTGTTGATTCGAGTAGTCGCTTGACTGACGTCACCCCTAGGAAATTTGCTGATTCTCCGGGTTGGAGTTTCAAGAATTTTAGGGGCGTGACATTTGCGAACGATGGTTGAACTTACCGAACGATCGCTGGGGAAGTTGATCGATCGGGCAGTGGGATTGGTGAGTTTTCTGGAAATCTGTAGTTTCGGCAGTAGCTTTTCTATAAAAAGAAAAATGCAAAAAATTAAAAAGAAAAACTAAAATTGATACAATAATTCAATGAACTTTAATATAACAATTTGAATTATCCGTTTGATCCTCGGCAACGGTGCCAAAAACTTGTGATCGGTTCCAATTGTGTGAAAATAAAAGTGTTTAAAATAAGGAATTAGCACGATCGAGTTTTAACCTCTCAGTCGCAAGTACGCGAGTAGTATATAGTATAGTTGGGTAGAGAGGGTATCGAACCACATAGATCAAAATCGTATTTCAAATAATTATAAAGATGCAAATTAAATTATATTTTATAAAATTTGTTTTATATGTTTGTTTGATTAAACTACTAAACATAATATAAATAAAAAGATAATTGTTTTTGGTTTCACTGAAGATAAAACAAGTCTAGGATTTTGTTCCAACCCCACCACTAACTTTGTAATGTATTCCTTTAATTATTCTATTGCAAGAGGACGATACAGCTTATATGAATCAAATTAGTAACGCTACAAGCAGTTGCCTAATCCCAAAAAGAATGTAATCGGTCCGTTTTCACTACAGTCCATCTGCGATTTGCATGACTATTATATGCATCTATACTACAACTACTCATAAAACATGAAATTAAAAACACACTAATAATCAACTTCTCTAAGCATGGATTGTGTGAACCTAATACTTTATAAAGAACCTAAGCCACACTAAAAAGAATGCAATCGGTTTGTTTTCACTACAGTTGCTCTTAATGATAAAACGCAGTTGTTCAAGATAAATCAGTAATTCAATCTCAGCTTAAGAAGAGAATTAATAAATAAATATTATTTAGATAATTTGTTTGGTCTCTCACTACATAATCATTATATAAGTGTTCTTCAGCTTCCCCTATTTCTAAAAAAAATAAATAAAAGCCTACATTACTCGGTTAGGGTTTTGATGGAAACCCTAGATACCGACTAACCGCTCAATGAAAGAGGAGACTCCATTGTTGATGTTGTCACCATCTTCATGATTGGATAGTTGGTTCTTGATTTATTGAGGAAGATAGCCTCTCTCAAAGAAAGAGACTTTTTATGAACGATATAAGAGATATTTTGAAGATATCAAAGATTCCCCGAAAGATATATTCTCTTCATGAATTCCACCCGTATCTATAGATAAAAGTGTGTGCAGATATGACATGTTCTTTGTATGCACTCCAAGAAAACTTGCGGACTAAGTAATGGCGATGAATGGACAATTCCTCCCCTTGATATTCTTGCACACAAAGTTAGAATTCTGCAATATGCATTCGCACATATCCCAAAGCAGTGATTGTCGATTGATCGCAGGGTCCACCGATTCCTAAATTTTACTATTTATTTATTCTGCAAATTTGTGCTTTAGCTACTTCTACTTTGCTTCATTGACTTGTACCTTTAGTGCATTTATCTTCTAAGTGTTGCTCCGGATTATGCATAATTGCTAAGAAATCGAAATTAACTCATATTTGCATTAAGGCCCTAAAACATACTTAAACAAGCAACTCGGATAAAAATACTAAATTAATAGAATAAAGAGACTAACAAAGGGTATATTAAAGCCCAGAATATCAAATATTATATTCTGGTCTTATCACCCATCTTGACTGAAGCTTACAAGGAAACAACTTTAATCTCAAATTAAATAGCCACACATTCTAACTGATCTCAAAGGACTTCTTTTCAAATATGTCTATCGTGAAACACCTTAGTCCGATTGAGAAATCGGTTATCAAAGTGCTTCCTCCATCACAGATTATCACACGTGGTATATTAAATCTTGATAAAATTTCGACTGCAAAAACTCCACCACTGCCTTATGGTCAGCGTGTGAAGTAGCTACATCTTTTATCCATTTTGATATGTAGTCAATCCCTACGAGTATGTGCTCTTTATCGCCCGCTTTTGGAAATGGTCCCATGAAGTTTATCCCCATACATCAAAATTTGGGTTAATGGCATCTTATCACGTCGAGAAATTGATCCCAACTTCTGACATCGCATACACACTTTACAATATTAAAATGTATCTCTGAATATGGTAGGCCAGTAGAACCCACTCTGCAGCATCTTATGTCCTGTCTTCTTAGCTCCAAAATGACCTCCACATTCTAACGTGTGGCAAAATTCAAAGATACTCTGCACTTCACTTTCGGGAATACACTCTCTAATAATCTGATTAGGGTAGTATTTGTATAGTCGCAGATGATCCCAAATATAAAATTTAACTTGACTGAAGAATCGGTTTAGATCACTCTTAGACCATCCTTTTGGAATCTGACCCGTGGCTTTATAATTGACAATATCAGCATACCACGGTATCTGTTCCACAACAGCCACACTGAACAGATATTTATCTGGGAATGAATCCTTAAGAGGAACAGTTTCCATTTGTAGGTTCTACAATTATCCTCGATAAATGGTTTGCAACCACAATCTCCGAACCATTTTTGTCTTTTATTTCCAAATCAAATTCTTCTAATAATAAAACCCATCGAATAAGCCTGGGTTTGGAGTCTTTCATTGTCAACCATTGTCTTAATGTTGTATGATCCAAATATACTACCACCTTGGTTCCTAATAAATATGATCTGAATTTGTTCAAGGCAAACACCACTTCTAGCAATTCCTTTTCTATTGTTGTGTAGTTCATCTACGCATCATTCAGAGTCTTACTGGCATAATATACCACATATGGAAACTTCTCCTTTCTCTATCCCAATACCGCTCCTATGGCATAATCCGAAGCATCACACATCAACTCAAAAGGAAGAGACTAATCTGGTGGTATCATAATTGGGGTTGTAGAGAATTGTGTAAGAAGCTCCTCAAAAGCATGAAGACACTCTTCATCAAAGGCAAAGGTCGCATCTTTAGCTAATAAGTTGCATAGTGGCCGGGCGATCTTACTAAAATCTTTAATAAATCATCTATTAAACCTGGCATGGCCCAAAAATGATCTTATCTTCTTGACAAATGTGGGAGGAGGCAATTTTGAAATAAGCTCAACTTTCACCTTGTCTACATCAATCCCCCTCGTTGATATTATATGGCCAAGTACTATACCTTCTTGAACCATGAAATGACTCTTCTCCCAACTTAAAATTAAGTTTGTCTCCTTACATCTCTTAAGCATGAGTGTCAGTTGTTTCAAATAGTCCTCAAAGGTTACCCTAAAGACATAGAAACCATCCACGAAAACCTCTAAGATTTCTCCACCATGTTAGAGAATATTGACACCATACACCTTTGGAATGTAGTTGGCACATTACACAAACCAAAAGGCATTCTTCTGTGCACAAATGTACCAAACGAGCATGTAAAAATTGTTTTCTCTTGATCGGTAGGATCAATCGCCACTTGGTTGTAACCGGGATATCCATCCAAAAAACAATAATAGCTCTATCTGACCAACCTCTATAGGATTTTATCAATAAATGGCAATGTTAAATGATCTTTCCTAGTGTATGGGTTGAGATTTCAGTAATCAATACAAACACGCCACCCTGTCGTGGTGCGCTATGGAATCAACTCACCTTTAAAGTTAGGTACAACTGTGATACCTAATTTTTTGGTACCACATGTGTATAGCTCACCCATGTACTATTTGATATGGGGTAAATGATACCCGCGTCTAGTAACTTCACTACCTCCTTCATCACCACCTCTTTCATGTTTGGTTTCAATCTCCGTTGCATTTCGCTTGATGCTTTCGTAGTCTCCTCAAAATGTATGCAATGCATGCAAATTGAGAGATCTATGCATTTAAGATCAACAACGGTTCATCCTATTACCTCTTTGTTCTCACTTAAGACCTCAACTAGACTTAATTCTAGCTTTTTTGTCAACTTTGATGATATAATTACAAGAAGAGTCTTATCTGGTCCTAAAAAAACATATTTCAGTATTTCAGGAAATTCCTTCAGTTCCTAGGTTGAAGGAGTTATCAAAGATGGAATTGGTGGTGTACTCGAGAGCGTGGGAAGTGGCTCAATCGACACTTTCCATGGTGGGGCATATAACGCAACTTCAATCGTAACAACATCCTCATTGTTCAGCCTTATCAACTCATCCCAGTCGTCTAGTTCAGTCTCCAACCTTACTCCAGTCATTAACAACTCTAACTCGTCCTTCTCCAAGATTCAAGGTGCAAACTCCTCTACTATCTCATCAATCTTGTCAATATGAAAACATTCTACTAACTACGGGAGTTGATGATTGGCATCAAAAATATTCATTTGCACTACTGAGGTATTCATAACGACTGTTATGCAATTGATACACGCATTGGCAGTGGCCAAAAACGGTATTCCTAACATCATAGGGATGTGTTTTTTTGAATTATGGACAAGTTCTGTTTCGAGAATTATAAAATCCATTGGGAAGTATAACTTGTCAACCTGAACGATGACATCTTCTAGAATCCCTTTCGCTTGCTTGATTAATATGTTTGCAAGTTGAAGCACTACTGAGGTAGATCTGAGCTCTCCCAACCTTAGCTGCTGATAGACTGAAGAGTCTACCAATCTCCTCGTCAGCAATGACACAAGGAATAATGTGAGCACCAGGATATTTCCTCTTAGGCAGTGTGTTATTTAATAAGAATGAACTCACTTGTTCAGTCAACAAAAATTTTGTCGGGACCTTCGATCTACTTTTTCTTTTATGAGTACAGAGGTCCTTCATAAACTTAACTTAAGTTGGTATTTTGGTGATAATGTCTAAGAGAGGAAAATTGATCTTGACCTGCTGAAATGTTTCCAGCATGTCTTTCTCCTTATGTTTGCCATACCTAGTCGACTCTTGAAGATGTTAAGGAAAAGGTGTTACCTCATCATAGTTTGACCTATTCGGCTCTTCTAGTAATGTCTGATCGATGTCTTCCTCGTCTTGGGGTTGATCTCTTTAAACTTCCTCGATAGTCTTTCGCTTGTTCGTCCTTTCTTCATGCTACTGCTCCAACCTATTCTCCACCTCCTTTCCACTCCTTAAGGTCAAATTGCTTGAGAATTAGGCTAAAAGTTTCGAGTATTGTATGATTGTTGAGAATTGAATGAATTGTTTGTTTTGAGTGAAATTTGGTTGAGGATTTTCCACATTTTGTGAATGATATGATAAATGTGGATGATTGCGCCAACTTGAGTTGTATGACTTAGAGCAAGGATTATTGTTCGAGTTGGATCATACTATATTCACATCAGCGATAACTATTTCATTGCCCTGATACTCACTTTGGGAAAGGTCAAGTCCTATTACTAAGACTTCTCTAGGGGTTGACTGACTCAGATTAATGAATTTATCGAGCTTTTCACCTAATGCGGCTACTTGTTCTTTAACATCGTCGTCTTTTCCTACACTGTAGAGACTGTCAAATTTCCTACTGACTTTATCCCTAGCACGCATCTCAGACTCGTGTTGGAGTGAGTTATCGCTCACATTATCAAATAGACCCAAGACTTTGTCTACTGACTTCAATGTAAACTGACCTCCCACTACTGCATCTATCAAATATTTGTGAGTCTCACCTAGTTCAAGATAGAAATGACGCACTATATCTTGCGGATAGGAGTCAAATATTATACATTTAAGGCTCCTAAATTATACATTGTTATGTCTATGAATATCACTATACTGCTGCTTTTATACAGTTTTCGTGTTTTAAGACAGTTCAGGTGATGGCATGTAAAACGAGTTTAATTCGGTGAATTAACTGGATTTGTAACTCAAGATTGTCTGAGAGCCGAAATCATGGATAAAAGATATATAAAGGACCAAAAACAAGTCAAGAATGCAAAAGGAATGAAGCCAAGAAGAGAAACGGAACAAAAAAGGATGAAATATAGAATTCAAGGTGAAGAACTACCAAGTACTCGGTAGACCCTTCACCGAGTACTCGGTTGAGTGAGTGCGAAAGTCCGCGAACTTGCGTGGAGGAAGGAAAAATCACCCAAGAGCTTTTGCAAACTTACGCGCTTTTGCGCGCAACCCTGAAGCTTCCGAGTACTCAGTGAGACCAAAATCGACCAGCAAAGTCTGTAACTTATATATGCACCAGTGGGACCCATTTTGGCCAGAATCAGCAATGAATGATCTCTAGCCTATTTTTGGATGCAATATTGACTATATTTTATGAGATTATATACCATTCTTCTTGATATATCACGATACACATTCATGACTTAATGGTGAAACAATCAGATTACCAAACAAAGACGCCTCTTTTTCTATAAAAAAAAAGGAGCCTCCCTTAGAGTGAGGAGTTTTTGGTTGAGAGATAGTTTTGATATTTTTGAGCAGAGATATTGAATAAGAATAGATCGATAAAAGAACAACCATGGAGGGCTTGTCTACAACAACAATGCAGAAAACCACTACCATGAACAATAAAACCAGTATCTAGGGTTTTTAACAAAACCCTAGCCAAATAATGTAGACTTTTTCTTATTTTCAATTATAGAAGGGGAAAGTGAATGACACGTATGTGATGATTGTGTAGATGACTGATTATGTTTGATTTTATATAAGGTTCTATGTTTATTCTATGTTTTGTCTTAGCTTGAATGAATGTTTTATCTTACACAATCATGGTTATTTAATATGGGCTAGAACTCGAATGCTTAACTCATGATTTTCTACACAATAGTGGTTATTAACATGTACTAGTTATGCTTGATTAGAGATGGCTTGTGCCAATGATTAATGAATTTTTCTTTTTTTGGGATTAGGGTTTTGCCAATGTTTGCCACCCTATATCTGATTCACATATGATGGACCGCCCTTTACAATTGAATTAATTAAAGGATATGTTATATGGTCTGTGGGGGAGTTAGAAATACCCTAGATTTTTTCTCCACTGTTCACAACCAAAACCAAGTATCTATCATATTTATATGTTCATTAGTTATAGAAAACCAAATAAACAAACTATACTTAATAATTTAGTTAGAATAATTATAAAAAAGTTGAAGAATCATTAGTCTCTAGGGATTCGATATACCCTATCTCATTAGGACTATACTATAAATTGATTCGTGCAATTGCGCTAGGTAAAACTAGGTCAACTTGAAAGGACTTATTTGCACACACTATTATCATTATCATTATTATTATCTATTACCCAAGCTAGTAGGTTAAACTAATCAAGGTTTGGTCGACCGATCACTTGCTCAAAAAATTTGTTATAGGGACTGTTAGTCACTAATTAACCCTAGAGGGGGGGGGGGGGGGGGGTGAATAGGGTGTTCAAAAATAATTCTAATTCTTTTCGAAATTTGAACACACTCTAAACAAAAATCAATTTCTCAAAAATCAAGTGGATGATTCAATTTAAACTTCTCTAACTATTAATTTCAAGACAAGATAACATACAAGATATTTAAGCAATTATAGCATGCAAATAAATCAAGTAAAGAGAAAGAGAGAGAGATTGACACCGTGATTTTTTTGAGGTTCGGTAACTCCTACTCCTCGGCTCAAGAACCCCTTCTTGAGACTTTTCCCGATCCTTTCACTATGGCCCTTCCTTCACAGGTGGAATGGCAAACCTTTACAACACAAGCCTCTCGAGCTTGTCTCTCAATCAAGATAACAACCCTCTCTTGAACAATCGGTGGACTTCACTTGTCCGAGATTACAAATTCGTATGTAATCAATAAAATCACTCAAGAACAAAAACACTCAAAACCCAAAGGTTTTTATGAAGATAAATCAATATAAGCTCAAGTGTTTTTGGTGATTTTACAATAGCTCTAGAAATGTATTCTCAAAGGATATGATCAATGAATGATATTTGGAGAATAAGAAGAGATACTAGAGGTTTTGATTTTCAAAGAAACTTGGAGAAAATCAGATTTTCAAAGCTTGGTTTCAATGGCTTTTGTAGAGAAAATTTATGCAGAATTTTTGATAGTTTTCTTTCTCTTTGTATTTCAATCTCTTAATGTTCAATATACACATCTCATTCTATATATAGCATTGCATTAGGGTTTTGAAGAATGATTATAGTATTTGAAAGACAAGAGCCGTTTGAACACGATTAAACACAATCCACAAAACATGGGAAATATTTTCTGAAGAATCGGCAGGTTTTGAGGATCAACTAGTCGACAACTTTTTATTTTAGTCGACTACATTGCTTCATCTAGTCGACTAGAATGATTCATTGAGTCAACTAGAATGAGTTCTAGTGGACTACTTCTTGTAGTCTAGTCGACTCAAAGTTCTTTCAGTCGACTCCTTTGATGTGGATGAAAAACCAATAGCTACTGATTGATTTAGTCGACTACTAGAAAATACACAGGGTGATTCTAGTCGATTATAACTTGAAAAACATTTAATAAAAATATTTTTCTTTCCGTTTAAGTTCGGTAAAGCGTTTTTCATTCCATTTGAGTTCGGTTCATTTTATACTTGAGCTTATATGATAAAATTGACACATAAAATTACCTTGTTACAATGATCGCTCCCCGACCTATCTACCCCGAGTCTTGAGTCTTTGACTTTCGCCTTTGCCGTTGAATTAATTGATTTTCCATTTGCGCTTCAATTTCTTTCACAGCTTTTCGCTTTAAATCAAGCTTTCTTTCCGAGCTTGCTTTTCGAGTCGTTTCTTTTCCGAGTTTGATTTCTGAGTCGTTCACCTGTGTTTTGCTGAAAATATAAACTCGATAATTCATTAGTATCAAACACTCTTCAATGGTTTGTTATCATCAGTTTTGGAATTGTTTGCCGAGAGTAAATTTCAAAGCCAACAGGGACACTTCCGTAAAATCTCATTGAATCTATCCCATGCATCATGAAATTGTTCACCGGGCAACTCTCTAAAATGGGTAATTGCGTGTTACGCCTCATGAGTTTTACTTATCGAAAAGTATTTTTCTAAAAATTCAGCTTTTAAGTTTTCTCAATTGATTTTTATGTCCCTATCCAAGTTAATATACCATTTTTTATCTTTTTCTCTTAAGGAAAATGGAAATAATCGTGCACGCAGCGCATTAGTGCCTAGATTCTCGATTTTTGCAGTTGAAGCCATCACTATGAATTCGTCAACATGTTGATATGGATCCTCATTCCTGTGTCCATAAAAGTTTTGCAACATATTTATAATACTAGATTTAATCTCATACTGTTTGACCCCTCATATTCTGGAAATTCGGTATACAATTCATGAACAAAAGGTGCATAGTACCCTTTCAAGGACGTAACTGGGGCTCATCGCGCAACTACATTACAGTTAGCCATCCTCTCGAACTCCAACTTCCTTCGAAGCTCTTCTAGTCTCTTAGCTCTACGATTCCTACGAAAAGTTCTTTCGATCTCAGGATCAAAATGTGCTAAATAAGTGTCGGGATCGAAAGGGGATTGATAATCGCTCATGGACATGGCAAAAAATTCTTTATGAAAATAAAACAAACTATTCTAATTTTTAATAGAAAATAAATCTAGACTATGCATAAAATTAAGCTATACTAAAAATCACAAGTGGTCTAACGACGCAATCTTCACTACTCCGCTAATTCCCTTTTTACTTTTCAGTGTACCTGTCAATTACACAAAAATTCTAACTTTAAAGATACTACAATAATTCAATTATACTAAATTACTAAAATTAAGAATATTGCCAAGTCCCCGACAACAGTGCCAAAAACAGGATGCACGTCAATAGGGGCTAAAAGTAATGGTTAAGAACAACCCTTATGACGATAAGGTTTTACCTATCGCAAGTGCATAAATCGTATTGTAGTACAAATCCACTTGAGAAGAGAATATTGATCCTACAGAGACTTAGAGTATTCACTCTAGCAATCTAAAAGTATTGAATTATAGTTGAAAAAGGTTTTTATTTATTAGAGATCTATAACTAATGAACTAATTAAAAGTGGTATGTAAATTCTGATTGTGATTCAATGTAGAGAAAAACCAAGGTTTTCACTAACTGCATAATATAGCTATCTACTTTCTCAATTAAAAGAGGGCGATACATCACCGTGAATCATACCGTACCGTAAATAGTCGAACATGTCCCAAAAATGATACTGTTGACCCAAGGTTTTTCACCATGGGTAAACATGACATTTTGATGATAACAAACCATTGAATGTGGTGAATTTAATGTCTACTTGAGTTGTGCTTAATAAGTTGTTGATTCAAGATAAACTCAAGAGAGCTAGTGGATCCATGAGAAGATCAAACAAAGGTGCTTAGAGCTTAAAAGACATTGAAGACAAGGATGGAGACATCAACCCAAAAGCTTTAAAAAATTGAAGATCAAAGAAATGGGTAAAGTAGGCTTGGGTGAGTGCTAGAGTTAATGTAAAGTTATTTTTGAAATAACTTACTCGAAAGCTCAACTCTTGACCAACTAGTAAATAGGATCATGCATATCATTGACATCATTCATGACTCCTTACATCATTAGCATTAGACTATCAACATCATTGATGATACATTTATATATAGTCTTTGCTAAAGTTGAGTTAGTTCAAGCGTCTATAAGCTATGGAAGAAGTTAACAAATAGGTTGTCCTAGAACCATAAACAAAATTAATATCACTTGAAATGGATTCTAAATGCATATTAAAGCTTTCAACAAAATTGTTGAATCATGAAAAGCTTTTGTCTAATATTGAGAATTTGTCTAAATTGGAAAATCATTTTATGATCTCAATATTGAATTTAGGCATGTCAATGACCTTATTAAGTCTTTAATACATCCTAGGAGTGTGTCTAAGATATTTTTGAAAAATCCCAAAAGATTTCATGAAGAATTGTCAAGTGGGTTAGAAGATTGAAATGAAACGTCACATTCAAATGATCATATCACATTCACAAATGAGCTAAATGGAGTGATTCAAAATCCTAAAATCAATATCTTAGAGTATTATTTCCAAAAAACTAAAGAACTCCTCCATCCGAGTTACGAAACTCCAGTTATGACCAAATGAGTGAACTCCGTCGGAACTGGGCTAAATAGCCCAGTCGGCTGGGTAAACCACCCAGTTGACTGCCTGTTGACCCAGTCGACTTGCTGAGTCAGAGAGCTAAAAATAAATTTCGGAATGAATTTTTGAAGACCCAGCCGACTGCCCCAAAATACCTTGTAACGCCTCACGTTTTCCTTTCTCTTTTTTTGGAATTCTTTTCCAAGTGTTTTCCAAGTGTTATGTTTTGATGTCGTCACTTATTCATGATGTCTTGTGTATTCTCGGTACGTGTAAATTTTTTGCATTTAAATTTCGGACTTAGAGGGACGACTTCGTGAACTTTCATTTCCGACTTCAGGATTTATTGTTCGTTGACAACTACGTGGGTTCATGCAACGTTTTCTCATTGGAGCTTTGACAATCGTCGTTCCCGAAAGTGTTACCCTAGTTTAGTGTAGACGTTCGGTGTAGCACTTAAGTGAATTTCTTGTTATATTTTCGTGTTGTAAGTAATGAGAATAGTTAGAAACAATTTTGGGAAAGAAATGACCGAGAGGGGTAAATGAGTATTTTCATATTTGGAGCACTTAGTGAAAAGTGTAGAGATTTGGCTAAGTGTTGGGGTATGAATGGCGTGTTGTTAATTAGAGAGGATGACAAGGGGTATAAGGGTAATTAAGAGGCTTTATGACACTCTTGTAATTAACCCTAAGCTGACAATAATTTGGTCATTTCCTCATTTCAAGTGGTGTCTCATTCCTAGCCCTTGATCTCAGTCTCCCATCTTTGTTCTAGACCCTTGGATCATAAGGCCTTGTTTGGTTGACACTTAAATGCAATAATCTATTATTGTTGGTCTTTCACTTGACAAGACTTCATGTCAACCCTTGGATGGTTAATTCATTCCCATCTTTATTCTAAGCCCTTGGATGATAAGGCCTTATTTGGAAAATTAATGGATTTTTTGTGTGGAGTAATAAGTCTTCCAATGGCAAGACTTATTCCTAACCCTTGGATTCATTTCCTTTCTCCCCATCTTTGTTTTGGTCCTTTGGATGGTGAGAGGGGTGAGTGGGAAATCTCTACACTTGTGTGGGTATAGTTCTATTTCATTTGGAAGACTTTCATCCTTTCTCCTCCATTTTCTCTCATCCTTTCTCTCTTGGTTCTTCTCCACTTATGGGTGGAATTCATCACCCGAAGTTGGGAGTTTGGTGTGGCCGTCAACATAGAAGATGGTCATGGTGTCCTTCTCTTTGGTTTGAGCCAAGAAGTGGTAAGTGTTCTTCCATCCTTGTGTGTTTCAATTTCAAATCCTAGTTTAGGGTTTCTTGTTAGACAATTTGATGAATCTTGTTTCCCTCTTGTATGGGAGTTGGATTTATGATTGGAAGGCCATGGTGAAGCTTTCCACTGGTTTGCTCCTTGGATTTCGGTTGGGGGAGAGCTAGGGTTCTTGGCCTAACTTAGTGTTTTTGCTTACTCTTCAAGAGATGGGGGAAAACTTCCTAATTAGTCATCTTATAATTGTGTGAGTATGAACTTGATTCTAGGATTCCTAAACCTAGATACATTTTTTGCTAAGTGTATACTTGAAAAATATGAATTTGAGGTTTTATGCATTAATGTGCTATAATCCATATTATGTTGTACTTGAGATATATATGATGTATGCTAGATGGGCTATGAGTTTTGGAGATGGAAGTATGCTTGTATTACTATATGTATATATATGGTATTGATGTATATATGTATAAGAGTAAGTATACATATAGGGTTTTGAGTATAGGCAGTGTAGCCTTGATAAAATATATAGGCTAGCTACTTTGTTGATGGAGTTGTAATGTGGAACTTAAGCGTTATTCTAGTTTTCCCCATTTTTGTGAATTTGGAGATTTCTATATTAAACATTAAACTTATGTATGAAAATGAGTTAATGTGTTGATTAAATTGCTTTAATTAGAATAAAAGCATGTTAAATGGAAGGTAAAGGTATCTTCGTGTATTAAAGTATAATTTGATGATTTTGGATCATGAGTGGTACATGAAAAAGTACCTTTGTTGGTAGTTGCTTTAAATGAAATTTAAAAACATGTCGAATGGTGAAAAACATTCTTGTGTACATTTTGGGAATGTTATCATAAATATGATGTGATACATATTTATGTGATGCATGGGTAATTTAGGACATAGTGCATGGGTTCACCTTTTGTATTGAGAACTCAATTGGTGTTGGGTTATGCCTTGTTGTGTAACCATGGGTGAGTAGTTTTGTGTCGAATCGTCGCAACAACTGGCCAGGAAAAGGTGATTCCCACCTACGGACTAATAAGCTAGAAAATGAGGATATAGGGTTAGTTGTTTCCTAATCATGGTGGAAAATGCCACTCTCGGATCTTTAGGGCATGGGAGTTGCAAGCAGGGCTCTCGTGCAACCGTCTTCCTTGCTAAAAGTGATAAGTGTCAAAATCACTTGGGAAGAATCGGTGCAGTACTCGTTTTCTCATTATAAATAGGTAGGATACGTATTCCTTAACCTGCATTGGGGCAAAGTGTGTAATATGAGGGGTGTTAAGTCATATTGCACTTGAACTATCATATATGCATAATTATGATATTGATACTGAAGCATGCTATAATTGTGAATATTTATGATACGATCATGTTGAATGTGAATTTTGATGTATACAATTCGTATGTTGTTAAAATGCTCAAGTGAAATGAAAGGATGTGAAAATATGTTTTGCATGCCTTGTTTAAAGTATAATGTTATATAAATGATTGTACTTGTTATGTGCTTCTATACCCTAGGGGGGGTGATATAAGTTGGTTTAAGGACTTTCTTCTGATAAATAAAGTTGGTTGTGGCTATTGAGTTGAATGTGGGTTGAAGCCTTGAGAAGGCGGTTGATAGTCGTGTGGTATAGTTAATGTTGGTGTAGCTACGTGGCATAAATCGTGATACTAATGTTTCAGTTGTGATAGATGAGGTTATGAATAAACCGAGTCAATTGTGTATTGATGGTCAATGGATTTTGTTAGAAACCTAGGTGATGTGGTTTCGAATGTGAAATTGAGGTTTCAAATAATCGGAAGGGGTTTTTCATTTGAAAGTAGTTGGTTCTGTGGCAACGGCCACTAGGTTCCCTTTAGCGATCTTAAGGAATGGAATATCATCGGAGTTGTGGTCATTCTCCGTTAAGTTGTTATAGGGTTTGTGAGTTTGAATGTGGAACGAAGTGTGGGTGGGTTAGAGTTAGTAAATTGTGTATAGTCACTTTCCCTTTCCTTCGAGTCGCTTTTGAACTTCGGTTCTTCATTCATTTGTTCCATTTGAGCGTCTACAAATACGCTTTGGTTTTGGTTTGTTTTCCCGAAAACAGTTTTTTCATAAGACTTGTATTTGAGTTCATTCGGTCTTTAAGTGAAAAACTCTTTTTCGCCTACTCCTGTGATGCCGACAAAAACATTGAATTTTGAAATGGTTTTAAAGTCTTGAAATAAAAATTTTTGCCCTTTGGAGGTCGGTGGTGTCCAAAACGGAGACCGGGGGCAAGACGGTTAGTTCAACGGATTTTCAAGGAAATGTAGATGATAAAACTAAACCGAGATAAATGATATTTTTATCATTTCAAAAGTTCCCTAATAGTTTTGAGGCTATCCTTAGTGTTTCGTACGGGTTTAAAGTGGTTTCAGGTCAGTTTTTCAACTTTTAGGATCCATGTCTTCGACTAAGTCCTTCATGTAGTCGACTAAGCTTTCAAATCTTCATTTTCGGAATATTTTAGCAATATTCATCCTTATGTAGTCAACTATAGGCCTGGTGTAGTCGACTGAAGCCTTTAGTGTAGTCGACTACAGCCTCCTATGTAGTCGACTCTCGGAAATTTAACATGTTTCGACTAGTTTCGGAACTTTATTTCTCTCACCTCGTAACTTGGATTGAGGTCCTGTTTGTTCATATGGAGTTTTATAGGTACAAAATTTGTAGATAAAATTTAAAATTATTTATTTACACTTGAAATGACTGTTTTACCCTTGGTGAAAGATACTTCAACTTTCCGTTTCTATCGACGTTGTCCGATACCGTTTTCAAAAATGCATATCTCTTGCCTCATGGCTTTAATTGAAGTCTTGTATGTTTCTAGGGCTTGAACTATGTCGATATATTTGATATAAAATATAAAATCATTTATTTTCATTTAAAATGACTATTTTACCCTTGGTGAAAGAGGGGTACTTCAACTTGCTATTTGGGTCGGAGTTATCCGATGCCATTTTCAAAAATTCATCTCTCTCGTGTCATGGCTTTGAATTTGGTTCTGTTTGTTTCTATGGTTCAAACTATGTCCAAATAGGTGGGGAAACCTTTGAAAGTACATTTTTTCCCTTGAAATGACCATTTTACCCTTGGGCGAATATGTGACCTTTGAGTGGTCGGTGTGATGGATTATTCAATCCATTTCACTTGCTTTTGTTGTTTGGCAACCTTTGTGACTTCCTTTAGGATGATGTGATTGATTTAACCCTGTGTTGGGTTTACGGATGTCGATAGTGACATATGAGGTGATTGACAATATGAGTTGATACTGATTTGAGGTTTTGGAGCTCGACATGTTTGTGGCCTAGGAAGTGTGAGTGTTATCCTTCTTCGAGTGTTATGAATAGGAGTGTTTCTACCATGTTATGTTGATTGTCAGTGTGGGACTGGCGGGTACGAGTCCTAGTGATCTATGTAGTGGTCTATACTACGTGACTTGTATTAATTGTATATCTCTATGTATATATATACGTGAATATATATATATATATATGTATAGATGTGCATTATTATTTGTGGTTTCATTATTACTTCATTATGTGCTAGTTTCCCTATTTGTTGATGCATAGTACGGGACTAGTGGAATATGTTTTCGGGGTCTCGTATTGCCGTGATTGCCATGTGGGACATTTGACTGACCTAGGGTATATGCATGTATACAGGTTGGTATGCACTCGACTTGAACGGTTACGATTTCTTTCTCCTACGGGGCTTAATAAGCTAACCCCGACAATGGTATGCTTGGTGGTTTATACCACCAGTTTGTAGGAAATGTTTCAGCTATGGACAACTTGGAGTGCAGAATGGCTTGTGGCACTGATACTGTTGCGGGATTTGGGACGTTAATATGTAGAGTTGGTCCTTTTGTTTCATTTTCCTGTTCCATGTATTGGGACCGTAGATGTTGTATCTCTTGGGAGGTAGTTTGTTGGCCTATCCCTTTCTTGTATTTGGTATTGTTGCATCATTGTAGAGATGTATTCTTTCGACACCTAGACGTGCCTTATGTATCATTTGGTTTAACTTCCGCTTTGTTGTGTATGGAATTATTATTGTTAATAAGATTTCATTCGGTTTATGGTTGTTTACGATATTAATTAGTCGCTCATTTTATGGATCACGACCCGGATTCCTCGGATGTTCCGGTTTGGGAAATTTGGGGCGTGACACACCCATTCGACTGCCACATCTAGAATTTGAATTCTAATGGCTAGTTTTGGATACAAAGTTTTCTAAAACTTCCTAAAATACTCCCAAACGGCTATATTGTGTTCTTATGCTATATATATGCCATATATGAGCCCAAAATGGGTAAGAGAAAAGGGAGAGAAAAGTATGGATGAAAATCTACCAATTTGGGCATAAATGGTTGAAATTTATGTTGAGTAGAACTCTCTTCTATAGGAATCACCAATTATGCTTCATTCACATCATATTCTTGTGATTCATTCTTCAACACATTGAGTTTCAACTTTTCAATTAAGTTTTTTAATCTATAACTCTAAGTATGTGAGGAAATGAGCCTTGAATTTCTATATATATCTATTGAGAGATATTGTTGTACCACTCAAATGTAAAATTCTTATTCTTTGTGAGTAAAAATCCAAGAGGTTATCTTGCCATCCGAATGGCTTGTTGAAACTTTGTAAAGGTTTCTCTCAACCTTAAAAAGAAAGGATTTGGTTGGCTCTCCACCAGCAAGAGTTAGCAAGGTTGGCTCTTCACCCGGAAGAAAGAGCATGTAAGCGTTTGCTATTCACCCGGAAGAATGAGGCATGTAAGGGTTTGGTTATCCCCAGAAAGAGAAACACAATAGTGGAATCATTGGGAGGTTTTCTCAAGGCATGGACGTAGACCAAAGATTTGGTTGAACCATGTCAAAATCTCGGTGTCTACGGTGTGCATTTTCTCTAACCCTTATCTCTTTACTTTAAAAGCAATTGTCATTTTCAATCTTGTGCTTTATATATCAATGGTATGAAATTGCTTGTGTTTGTGTACTAATGAAGAGGTTAGGAAAATGAATAGTTGAAGTGAATTGATAGAACATATCTTCATCACACCATAGCATAAAATGCTTTCTTGATCCATATAAAATCTTGGTGTCTTGACTTGCATTTTCTCTATCCCTTAATCTTTTTACCTTATAAGCAATTCTGATTTACAATCTTGAACTTCATATTGATGTCATGTTATGAAATTGCTTATGTTTGTGTATTAATGAAGAGGTTAGGAAAATGCATAGTTGAAGAAAATTGAATTGTGAGTTTGGTTAAATATGTTGTAGATTATAAATTATCAACTTCCTTATTTATCTATAATCTAAGTGCATACCAACTGATTGCTAGAATTTATCTTCAACACACCTTAGCATAAAATGATTATATGCACCCCAAGTGTTTTACTAAATGCTTATTCAATATAAGTTTCTATTTTAGAGTTTATGTGTGAACTCAATGTTTGATTATTTTTCATAAACTCTACAAGACACTCTTCATGGAAAATTGTATTTTGCATTATGTCTCTATAAATGAAGAAAGTGCTATTACATGTTTAATTGAATTGCATACTTGGGTGCATGGATTAATTCCCATTCTACTTGAATCGAACATGTATTTAATTGATTAAATCAATATTGAATGATTACAAGTATGAAATGTGAATGTCACTTAAAAAGATTATCTAAATCACTAAGTGTTTGGCAAGAGCTGAATGAAGTGTAATTTTGATAAAATAAATTCAAACCAAAAAAGTATTAAAGTTTGTCATTGACCCTATTCACCCCCCCTGTAGGTGTCAATATGTGGCCAACAATTGGTATCAGAGCCTCGACTCTATTATTGCCTTAACCGGCTTAGAGTTGATCTATGACAAACTTTGAATGATTTTCCCTTACGTAAGGTTATTTGACCTTTTTATTCTCCTATGATGTTTTCATGTTAGTTATATGCAATTAAAGGCTAAAGGAGAATGTACTTAAAAGGGATGAGTGATTTTAGATGATCTCTAGTGTCCAATAACCATTGAATATGTACATGTCATAAAAGAAAATTTTTGATGATGTTATGCAATGTTTGAGACATCTATATGAAATGTTGTACTTTATACATAATATTGACTTAATACTTATATCATTGGTATATAGCTTATTTCATGAATGTATTCATTTATTGATGAATAATCTTTGTTCATGCACCACATTCCTTTGAATATCTTGAAATTGCATGAGAAGAGTGACACCTTGGATTAGAGAGAAATTATTTTGAATAGGTGACTCTTATGAAAAACAACCTTTCTTTAAGATTTCAAATGTTCTAACAATTTTGAAATGAAAGGAAATAAATCTTCCCATGTGCTAAAACTTTAGCTTAGTTTAGTTTTTGTCAATCAAGGGAAGTTAGCTTAATTTTCTTGTCAATTCTTGAAGTTTAACATGAATGATGCATATGGTTGTTTGTTGTGACCCATGTTTGATCCATATATTAAATAGAGCTTCACTCCTATTTGCATTTTCATATTGGTTCATTTATTTGCTAAATACCCATGAGCATATCTTACTATTTGAATTGACAAATGCACTTCATGATAATGTTCTTGAATGATAAATTCAATTGAAGAATAGTGTTGTAGAAGATCATTCATTTTGTGCTAATGTGCTTATAATGAATTATGTCCATGATTGTGCTAACACAAATGGACCCTGTAGCGAAATGGGTAGCAAAGAAAGCTACTTGAGTGTGTTTTAGGTATGGATTGTTTCCTTACTCAAGAACTATTGGTTCCTCAATAGTAGAAGTTTTAAGTCAATAGGGGAGATGAAATAAAGGTCTCTCACTAGATGAGTGGATCATCTACAAGCAACTCCAAGGAAAATGGGTAGAGCTAGCACCATGGTCCACATTCTCTAACCTCCATTACTAATGTGCTTTCTTGGATGAGATTAAACATGACATACATATGCTTATTAAATTTATTTGAATCTTTATTCATATGTCATGGAATAAATTTGATGATTGGTAATGAGGGTGATTGGCTACTTGGAGCATGAAATTGAATATGCTTTTGATGATTTCTTTATAGTAGCTTTCTTTGAAATGAGACTTGGATATATGATGTCATAATATCAGTCTTTCGTCCTTTCAAGTACATTTGAGGCAATATTTTTCAAAGACTAGTTTTATGAATGAAAGTCTTTATCATGCATAAAATTTAAAGAATATAGTCATGACCACCTCTAGACTCACAAGGCTACTTCACTTGATTTTAGTTGATTTATTGAGTATATATTTTTCCATGTGATTCTATAATTTTTGTGTTTATCTAAAGCTTCTCGGTATCACATATTGCATATTATTTTCAGGTATTTGAACTTGAAGAGAAATTAGTACGGACTTGAGATAAATGACTAATCAAATAAGTCCACAACTAGTAAACCTCAAGAGAGCAAAATTTATTTTAATGATCAATATAATGCAAATGAGGATAAGGAATATATGATGAACTTCAATGTGGTTAAATGATTCACCTTCCTCTAATATATTAATTCTAGGTGATCATTCTAGAGGTATTTGCATAAAAAGTTTCCATAAATGGTATTCATAAATTGAAACTTTGGTTGAAGCTATTTATTACATGCTTGGATCTTTATTATGAAAAGGAACTATATGTCCTTTAAAAGAAGCATGTTGAAAAATTTGAAATATTGTAATTATATATAATTATCTTGAATGTGTATTGAAAAACATGAATCACGAGTCTTATGTGCACATTTCATGAAAGACATACATTTTTTATTTTTGTATTATTATTATTTTCTCAATGATATATAATATTTTTAATCTTCTATATCTTATACTTTAATATCATTATCATACATGCATACTCTTGTATTTTTATAATGCATAATAATATTGCAATCTAAGTCTAATAGTGGTGACCCAAGGTTTTGACCATTATTATCCCAAGATCTTAACGAAGAAGGATATAGATTATTCTTCGCACATGTGAATGGAATTGAAGTACTAAGAATGCCACATGCCTCTTTGCATGACATGTTTTTATCTAATGCATTCTTATATGATTTTACAATAATAATAATAAAAAATTCATCTAGAGAATCACAATGCTTTGAAATGTCTAAGTTTTAGACAATGGGTTTTAAGACTATCATAAGTCGTGATTAACTTGAAATATGCTCCGAGAGGATGTTTTAAATGGCTTTAAGTAATTTTATTATGGATGAAGGTTATTTTAGAACCTATATTGATAAACATTATTCTTGTTGTTTGTCATTTATAACTTATCAAATTTGGTTACTGCACTTATATGGGAATATCATGTTTACCAATATTTGATGTGTTGTGCAATGAAGTTTATCACAAACATGCAAATTATTTCAAAATGAGTATGATAGATGAACTTATTTCCTTCTTGGATAAAGGCCATTTAAGTGTCATGAAAATAATTTCAATTCTTTTTGACACTTTGATTTTGGGAATATATGGCTTTCTTGGTTAACTATTCTTCAACTTATAGTAACACAAATGAAATTGTATAACATGTGTTAATTTTTGTATATTTATATATACATTCATTATCCTGTTCATCTCTTATTATTTTAGATAAGTATTTTTACAATACATATAAGAGATATATTTTATGCACTTGAGTAGAATGCATACAATGTCATCACATTACATTACAATGACATGTATTTATGAGAGATATTGAGCTCATTTTCATGATTGTAAATCTCTTCATCAATATTCTCACCAAATTTCTCCAAGAGAACTTATTTTGTAAAATTCATAGAGAAATGGAATTTTCTTTGAATATTAATGTCTTAGCATATGTCTTGTGTATCCTTCACTTGCTTATTTTTGGATATTCATCTCTTACTCTTGATTATGATTTTTACGTTATTCACATTTGTTATTGCATATGTGTTTATCGTATTTCATGTAGTTGAGATGGAGGTGATGTCTCATTCTTAAATGCTCATATGTGATGTTAAGTGAATCTTCATACGTGACTATTTGATTTTAAATGATCTAGTGATTGAGTGTTCCTTGTTTGCATATAGTATGTTGAATACTTATGATTTGAGCTTTCATTCAAACACACACACTTGAACATTAAGTCACTCTCCGTTTGAGTCATTCACTTGATACATGGACTTCATATATGAAAATCTATTTTGATCATGTATCATATTTGCCTATGAAAAGCAAGCAAATGATTTAGTCATCATTGATTACACATGCTAGCATGTCCTTGTTGCCATCTTGAATACAAAGCTATGATTGAAATTTTGTATCATCTTAAGCATATTCATGATATGTATGGACAATATGAGATTGTGTTACTTCAAATGATATATTCTATGATCACAATTCACATATGCAACATGATCCTCTCATTGTACTTTATTGTATTTATTCTTTTTGATGATGTTAAAGGGGGAGAAAGATTAGTTGATCTGCAATGTTGTATGCACATTCTTAGGAGGAACTTTTCTCTTTTAAATTATCACATGCTAGATGTTTAGATGTTAACATCATTTAGAGCATGGTGATAGGGGAAGAAATCCCAAAGTTTATGCATATGCGTTATTGTAATATTCATTGATTGCATATTGATAGGGGGAGCATTATAAAATGCCCTCAATTATGTATTGGCAAACATCAACATTTGTCATCATAAAAAAGGAGGAGATTGTTGACCCAAGGTTTTTCACCATGGGTAAACATGACATTTTGATGATAACAAACCATTGAATGTGATGAATTTAATGTGTACTTGAGTTGTGCTTAATAGGTTGTTGATTCAAGATAAACTCAACAGAGCTAGTGGATCCATGAGAAGATTAAGCAAAGGTGCTTAGAGCTCAAAATACATTGAAGACAAGGATGGAGACATCAACCCAAAAGCTTAAAGAAATTGAAGATCAAAGAAATGGGTAAAGTAGGCTTGGGTGAGTGCTAGATTTAATGTAAATTTATTTTTTAAATAACTTACATGAAAGCTCAACTCTTGACCAACTAGTATATAGGATCATGCATATCATTGACATCATTCATGAGTCCTTACATCATTAGCATTGGACTATAAACATCATTGACGATACATTTATATATAGTCTTTGCTAAAGTTAAGTTAGTTCAAGCTTCCATAAGCTATGGAAGAACTTAACAAATAGGTTGTCCTAGAATCATAAACAAAATTCATATCACTTAAAATGGATTCTCGATGCATATTAAAGCTTTGAATAATATTGTTAAATCATGAAAAACGTTTGTCTAATATTGAGAATTTGTCGAAATTGGAAAATCATTTTATGATCTCAATATTGACTTTAGGCAAGTCAATGACCTTAATAAGTCTCAAACACATCCTAGGAGTATTTCTAAGATATTTTGAAATAATCCCAAAAGATTTCATGAAAAATCGTCAAGTGGGTTAGAAGTTCGAAATGAAGCATCATATTCAAACGATTATATCGCACTCAAAAAAGGGTTAAATGGAGCGATTCAAAAGCCTTAATTCAATATATTGAAGTCTTATTTCCAAAAAGCTAAATAACTCCTCCATCCGAGTTACGAAACTCTAGTTATGACCAAAAGAGTGAACTACGTTGGAACTGGACTGAACAACCAAATCGACTGGGTAAACCACAAGTCGACTGCCTGTTGACCCAGTCAACTAGGCCAAGAAGGCCAGTTGACTGGATGAGTCAGAGAGCTAAAACTAAATTTTGGAATGAATTTTTGAAGACCTAGCTGACTGCCCCAAAACACCCAGTTGACTGCCTCGTCCGGGATTTGAATTATAACGACTAGTTTCGGATCCAAAGTTTTCCAAAACTTCCTAAAACACCCCCAAACGGTTATATTGTGTTCCTATGCTATATATATGTCATATATGAGCCAAAAATAGGTAAGAGAAGAGGGAGAGAAAACTATGGATGAAAATCTATCAATTTTGGCATAAATAGTTGAAATTTCTATTGGGTAGAAATCTCTTCTATAGGAATCACCAATTGTGCATCCTTCACATCATCTTCTTGTGATTCATTCTTCCACACATTGAGTTTGAGCTTTTCAATAAAAAATTTCATCCATAACTCTAAGTATGTGAGGAAGTGAGCCATGAATTTCTATATCTATCTATTGAGAGATACTGTTGTACCACTCAAATGTAAAATTCTTATTCTTTGTGAGTGAAAGTCCAAAAGGTTATCTTGTCATGGGAATGACTTGTTGAAGCTTTGTAAATGTTTCTCTCAAACTTAAAAAGAGACGATTTGGTTGGCTCTCCACCCGCAAGACTGAGCAATGTGGACTCTTCACCCGGATAAGGAGCATGTAAGGGTTTCCTATTCACCCGGACGAATGAGGCATGTAAGGGTTTTCTTATTCCCGGATAGAGAAGCACGATATTCGAATCCTTGGGAGGTTTTCTCAAGGTATAGATATGGAGAAAAGATTTGGTTGAACCATATAAAAATCTCGGTGTCTATGGTATGCATTTTCTCTAACCCTTATCTCTTTACTTTAAAAGCAATTGTCATTTTCAATCTTGAGCTTTATATATCAATGCTATGAAATTGTTTGTGTTTGTGTACTAATGAAGAGGCGAGGAAAATGAATAGTTGAAGTGAATTGATATAACTTATCTCCATCACACCATAGCATAAAATGCTTGGTTGAACCATATAAAATCTTGTTCTCTTGACTTGCATTTTCTCTTTCCGTTAATCTCTTTACCTTATAAGCAATTGTGATTTAAAATCTCGAACATCATATTCATGTCATGCTATGAAATTGCTTATGTTTGTGTATTAATGAAGAGGTTAGGAAAATGCATAGTTGAAGGAAATTGAATTTTGATTTTGGTTAAATATGTTGTAGATTATAAATTATCAACTTCCTTATTTATCTATAATCTAATTGCATACCAAGTGATTGCTAGAATTTATCTTCAACATACCTTAGCATAAAATTATTATATGCATCCCAAGTGTTTCACTAAATGCTTATTCAATATAAGTTTATATTTTAGAGTTTATGTGTGAACTCAATGTTTGATCATTTTTCATAAACTCTACAAGACGTTCTTCATGGAAAATTGTATTTTGTATTATGTCTCTATAATTGAAGAAAGTGCTATTACATGTTTAATTGAATTGCATACTTGGGTGCATGGATTAATTCCCATTCTACTTGAATCGAACATGTATTTAATTGTGTAAATCACTTTTGATTGATTGCAAGTATGAAATATGAATGTCACTTAAAAATATTATCTAAACCACTAAGTGTTTGATAAGAGCTTAATGATGTGTAATTTTGATAAAATAAAGTCAAACCGAAAAAGTATCAAAGTTTGTTATTGACCCTAATCACCCCTCCTGTAATACCCATAATTTAGTTAATAGGATCATTTCTCTTGTGCGGGTTCAGTGGAGCCATCACAATGAGGCAGAGTCCACTTGGGAAAGAGAGGATGAAATTCGTGCAAAGTATCCAGAGATATTTAGTTTAGGTATGTGGTGAATTCCGGGGACGGAATTCCTTTACTAGGGGGGAGAATGCAATACCCCGTAATTTAGTTAAGGTATTTGAATATATTTAATTTAATTAATTAATTATAAGTTAATTAGTTGGGTTTATTAGCTAATGGTAGTTGGGTTTATTAACTAATGGGCTATAGTATATTTTTGGGCCCATCAGAATTATTAAATATATATGTGTGATTTGGTTATTAAATCAGGCAAGTAGAATGTTCTTCTCTTCCCTTTTGGACTCATAATTCTAATCATATACATATATATATTATGTATCTGACTGTTTATATTTATACATGAGTTATATTCGGATTTTCGGAATTATATATATACCAGTAAGGATTTTACTTATATATATATATATTTATATGTGTGTTTGTGTTGAGGATAAAATGAGTCAGAATCTAGACATATGAATTTGTACACAATCACTGTACACATCACCACTAAGGGGTTATGGAATGAATCAGATCATGTAGGAATTGGATCACGGATCCTTTATTAGTGGGAAACTTTGGAATTTGTTTATTAGTGGGGGCCGCCACCAATTGAAAACCCAATGAATTACATGTAGTTCAATGGTTAAAGAGTCACTGTAATTGTATATTTATATAATGGTTAATAATGGTTAGCAAGAACCCATTTAATGTCCTTGAGAACCGCTTTAATGTCCGTGTGAAGCAGGCGACAACACGTTGGGGTCGGTGCGCTTATAAAGAAATTCGATTTTATTTTATTACTATTTAATTTTGCGCTTGTATAAACATGTAGATTTGTATATATATTTGATGTTTGTTTTCTTTTCATGTACTTTATGTATTTGTATGGTTCTTGTAAATAACGTTCAATTTTTCTGCTTATATACATGTTTTTTTACTGGATTGGTATAAATTAATATATGTATATATATATTTGGATATATGTACATGTTGGTCACCCAATATTATTTCTATAGCGAATATTTTAGTTCTAGGTATGTTTCAAATAAGAGGTTTCTGCCGTTAAGATTTTTAGAGTATTCTTAGAATCGAGAGACTCGGCATGATATAAGTTTACATGTCTAAACGTTATTATAGCAGAATTAATATATTCTTTAAATTTGTGACATGAATATTAATATATATATTTATATTATTACTTCTTTGTAATTTTGGAATGGAAGGAACCACGATGAGCTGACTAATATGTTAGTCTCATCTGTACCATGGTATGATTGACTTGTCACGACATGAATAAGTTGTCGGGTACGTGGTTATGGTAAGGCATGGTTAAGTTGCCTATTGACATGGGATGTAATTTTGGTTGCACTTTATTTGTTTTGTTTTATGCCTTGTGGTTGCACTTTGTTTGTTTATATGTTATTTATTTGTTTATTTTTATTTATTTAGTTTATTTTATTTCGAGGATATTTATTTAGGAGTGGTATTTAAAGTTGTAGAAATTATAGTATTACCTTTATTTTTGGTTGGGTAGATGATGGGATTATTGGTACTCTGTTTGGGATCATGTAGAGTCTACTTTGCTCGTGGGTCTGACCCACCATTGTTAACATTTCAAGTCCTCGGTAGTTCCAGTCACAGGGTTGAGGGTTCATCTCGTTTCTTCTTGAGTTATTCATCTTTTCACTTTGTTTCAATGTAGGGACTCTATATTATTATTTTCTTCCGGATTTATATTTTCGTTTATCGTTTTAGGGGTCCATAGATATGGGATTCCCGAGTTGTACCCTTTGAGGATTTGGATTTATGAATTTGTTTATTCATGAGAATTAAACTTTTGAGACTCTGTTATTCCTTAAATATGTCTTTTGCTTATGTGCTTGTTTATAATTGAGTGTTGATGCACCTTAGTTTTCAGTATAGGCCTGACCAACTTATGCATGAAAATTAGGGGGTATCACACCCCCTCTAGGTGTCAATATGTGGCAAATGGATACCATCCAACGGATTCGCTATAACTCATCTCTGGAAAGAGTGTGACTAGTACATGCCATCTACTTTACTCTAATCTACTCCTATATCATGAAATTAAATTAAAGCATGTCTATTTCACCTCGCCGAGGCATGGCCTATGTAAATCTAGGGTTTCAGGTGTTAAACACCATTATGTAGAAAATCAAGGTATGTTGGAGAACACCAGATACACATGATTGGTTGTGATAATGCATTAATTCAATCTAAGACAAGAATAGAAAAATATAAAACCCCTTATCATAAATTACTACGGTCTCAGATCTACATAATAATAACATGTGTGGTCTTTAGTTTCCCCTCGTTACAATTGAAACAAATAAATAACTACTAGATACCGGTTTTGTTGTTCATGGTGGTAGGAGAATGTATCGTTGATGTAGAAATGCCCTCTATGATCTTATGCTCTAGATCTCTAGGTATTGAATGACTCCTCTTCTTCAAAAGATGTGAATTTTTAGAGATAGTGCTCTGGAAATTATGTAATTAAAAGCTTTTTAGGTATGTTCTAGACCTTGGTATTTATAGAAGTGATTGAGAAGAGTCATACTTGTATTGAACTTGTCCTTCTTGGAGTAGGATTTCTCTTTGATGTGTCTCTCCGCAATTCTGAGCCAATCTCGTCAATCTAATGTAAAGTACACCTTATAAACGTGCTTAGAGGTGTTAAAGTTGAAGATAGGTCAAAGGATGTCGAATCGGATCAGGATTCAAATTCTTCAAAATCCCAGCTCTCCTAACCATGGCCCCTACGCTTGAGCGTAGCTCCAAGCAGTCCAATGTATGAGTAGATCAAGTATAGTAAAATTGATGGAAACCACTCTTTCTAATTATTGCTCCGTTAGAATCCCCTCAACTCCGTTGGTATGTTTTTGGAAGTTTCGGCTCCAAACAATATCATATTTGGCCTCCTGGAGATATTTTTTGCTTGAAAACTCATCTTTTGCTCTCTTCTTGGATAGACACAAGCACACCTGTGGTTAATTGACAAAAGTTAGCTCGTTTTCTTCATTAAGCTCCTCAAACACACTTAGACATGCAAACCGAATAAAAATACAAAATAATGGAATGATAAAACATAACAATAACGAGTTAGGGGCCTAGAATGGACAACATTCGGCACTTATCATGTAACGTCTGGTATTTTTTCGTACTAATTAAAATTTTTAGGTGCTAATTAAATTTTTAATTAATAATTAAATGCATACGTGATTATGTGTTTAATGTAATTTTTGTGCTAAATGTGTTTATTTGCTTAGCATGACTTACATGTTTTATGTAATAATAAAAGTTGTGATTTGCATGTTGTATTTTTATTTCGAGAATAATGAAAATTATTGAAAATGATTTCGGGAACGAAATGACCGAAGGATAAATGAGTAATTTCACATTTTGAGCATTTAGTGGAAAGTGTAGAGATTTTGGCTAAGTGTTAGGGCATGAGTGGCGTGTTGGTAATTAGAGATGATGACAAGAGGTAAAAGAGTATTTTAGAGTCTTGATGACACTCATGTGAATAACCCTAAGTTGGGAAAATATTGGTCATTTTAAACTTTTGGACTGGTGTCTCGTTTCTAGCCCTTGATCTTCTTCTCCCATCTTTGTTCTCAACTCTTAGATCATAGGGCCTTTTTTGGTTGGCACTCAAATGCAATAATCCATTATTCATGGTCTTTCACTTGCAAGACCACTTGGTGGCCTTTGGATTAAACCTTCAATTTGCTAGCTTTAACCTCAACCATTGGATGGTGAGAGGGTGAGTGGAGGATCTCTACAAATATTAAATTCTTCCATTGCAATACTTTGATATTTTCTCTACAACTCATATATTTCTACACTTCTCCTTCCCTCTTTCACTGCACCATTTCCTCCTTGATTTCATCTCCTTCTACTTGGAGTTTTAGGAAGTGTTCAACATGGGAGTTGCTTGGGTTCTTCTCCTCTTCCATTTACACTAGGTATTGGGGTAAGTCTCTCACTCTCTTGAGTTTTACAACTTGAACCCTATAATGTATTTTTTGAGAATTTATGTGTTCAACTTTTGATATTTTGTTCCCTTCTCTCTTAAATCTTGTCAAGGGCCATAAGTTGAACCTTTTCACCAATTGTTTCGGTTATTGAAAGCTTGGAGCTCATCATGTGATTCTTGGATCCTATTATAGAAGAGTTGTGATAAGTTCAAGAAACCCTTCTCTTGAATTGTGTCTTTAAAAAAACTTTAAGTTGCTATCATTAGGGTTGGTTTTGTTTTGTGGTTGGAGCCACTTTGATAATTTCGTTTTATGGAAACACCATTGTATTATTGATATTCATTTAATGGTGTATTGTAAGCTTGGAAGCTCTTCCCTTGAACACTTGAGTTGATAGCTTACTTGGACCTCTCTTGGACACTATTGAGCTGGCTTGCTTGGAATTGAGGTAGGGGAAAAATGAATTGTGTTCATCTTTGTATGAGGGTATGTGTGTCTAGGTGTATATATGTCGTATATATATATATATATACTAGTTGAGTATTGGAAACTTAATTGATGAATTAGGCTTTGAAAGCATGATTTTTTTATATAAATTCTTGTGGTGATTTGTTTCTTATAAATGTGAAAATTTAAGCATTGTGATAATTAGAGTACAATATATTGCATAAAGAAATAAACATGTATTGTGATGGCATATGGTTGCGATTGTGAACCTTGATGCATTTTGAGTGTACCATGTTGTGTCAAAACAAGGGTATTGGTTTCTACAGTTTGCGTAGATTACGTAGGAGTTGTCTTGTATTTGGATCATCGTAACAATTGGCCAAGGTGTGTTTCTTGCTCCTACGGAACGAATCTTCCAAGAAATGCAGACGATAGGGGGAGGAGGGCTTGTCCAAATCCTATGTGCACGACCGCGTCATGTTTGACATCTTCCTTTATTAAAACTACTTTATTTTGATCCGTCTAGCGTGTTAGTCAAGGTGTTATTGTCTATATACATCCCTTGGAGCGCTATGCGCGGGGATTATATTCTTTTAGTACACTTCGGTGCTGGATTGTGCAAATGTGTATTTTGAACAAATTGTAACTTATTTCACCTTAGAGCACTATAATGTCAATATTGAATCCTTTAATTTGGGGTTGTGAATCTGATATAGATTATTTGCCATGAAATGTGATTATTAGGTGTTTGGCCGAAAACAAGGTTTTCTAGGTTTTCAAACCAACCATTTCCAATTGGAATGGAAAAACCCGTTTTCGCCTTCCCCCATGACCCCGGTAAAATTCCTTGTTTTAGAAATGATTTTAAACTCATTTTAAGAAGATTTTGATCTTTACAAACCGGTGGTCGTTAGTACGGAGACCGGGGGCAAGACAGTTATTTTTATTGATTGTGTTTTAATAAAACTAAACCTAGTTTAGTTTATATTTCCCATTCTTAAAGTTACTAAATTAGTTGAGAACTTAGTTGCATGATTTCTATGGGTTTCAAGATGTTTAGAAGTCATTTTTGAGATTTTCTAGTCGAGGCAGTCGACTAGGCCCTTTTGGGTTGTCGATTGGGTGAAACAAAAGATTTTTTTGCAAAACTTTTGAAGTCTATGCCTCACCCAATCAAATGGAACATTGAGCCAATCCACTGGGTTAGTCATCCAGTCGGCTGGGTCACTAGCCAGTCCACTAGGTGGTTTAGCCCCGTTCTGACCCTATTTTACTATTTCGCTCATATCTCGAGCTACGGGTGTTGGATAGAGGTGTTCTTTAGCTTATTAGAAAGAGGATTTAAATATCTTGATGTTAGGATTTTGAATAACTTCATTAAAGTCATTTGTGAGGGCACAATGGTCATTTGAATGTGACGGTATGTTTTGAACCTTTACACATCGCGAGGGCCAATTTTCAAAATGTCGTAGTTTCCACCTCACACCTTCAAATTTGGTTCCGTTTGTTCCTACAGCTTCTTTTAGGTCCAAAATTTTTGTTTATACTTTGAAATTATTATTTTACCCCTAACATGACCCTTTTACCCTCGGGTCAACATGGGGTGTTTGAATGGCCATTTAAGGTGCCATTTAAGTCATTTCACTTCTATTTTGATCCTGAGTGATCTTGTTGACGTCTTTTAGGGGTTTAATAATGTTTTTACCATTGTGTGGGTGTTTGATGACTATAGTTCATTTGTTCTCGTTTCTTTTTACTTCCATTTTCACTCCCTTAGCTCTTAGTCTCGGATTTTGGAATCCTAGGAAATTTGGGGCATGACAAATTGGTATCAGAGCATGTTCTTTCTCTATTAGATGATGGGTGAGGGCCGTTATCAATTTTTGATTCGTGGTCATTAGATTTTGATTTGTCATCTAGTAGTGACAGTTGATTTATCGGGCCACATGTGCATATGTCGGCATGAAGGTATTACGTTATTAGGGTACCTTTGGGTTGGTCGTGCATTAATCCTTCCTTATTATTTCCGGGAGTTGGATTAGCTTATTGATAGTTCGGGATTTTCTTATCCTTTTATTTAATACGCCTTATTTTTTTTTTCCCTTGCTTATCTTTGGGACTAGCTTCTCTTCTCTTGATGATGCCTGGTTTGTCTATGTGCTACTAAGAAGTAGTGTGTACTTGCCACAAGTAAGTTGTGGTTATGAGGTCGCGATTGCTCGATGGTCGTTATCATTTGGCTTTACTCCCTTTAGCATAACGAGCTTCCACTTCATTTTGGACATGGATTGGTATCAACCTTCCTTGTATGAATTGATTGTTGTCAAATTTCATTTGTTAAACGAGTGTGACATACGTTTAGCTTGAGTATGTCATACTAGTGTGTTGGATGTTCGAAAGTAAGGTTTCATCCTTATGGGTTTAAACTTCTTCCTAGTGTTTGTCTTTCAGAGTCATGTCACCTGAAATGAATCATATGCGAGGCGGGAGGCCATTGAACACAACTCCAGTTGACCAGGCGCAGACCACGCATCAGGTGACAACAGTCCTTAGACAAGCGACTAGAGCTCTCTTGGCGGTTGAGGATGCACTGGTTTCTCAAGAGGCGCATAACTCAGGAGTGCACGTCGGGACACCGCCAGAGCAGGGTTCTAGGAAGTGTTTGAGGAGGAGTGCTCGTATTACTGTTGTTCAGCAACACTTACAGTCGGTTCCACTTCTTCCTTTGTCTTCGAGTCTTCCTCGCTAATGCTTTTTCCGTGGACAGCTTGGGCACAGCCTGTCGGCATGTCCTCATCGTCTGCCCACTCTCAACAGACCTTCGAGAGTGTGTTTCCATTATGGTCGGTTAGGTCACCATTCCAAGGGCTGATCATTGGTTAGGGTGCCGCCTTTGGCACAGTCGACTCTTCCTACACCGACTATTTATTTTCCTTCTGGAGCTACCTGGAGGGCGGTGGTGTGTTATATATGCCCTCAACCAGGACACAAGAGGCCAGAGTGTCCGTCCCATCTCCAGATGGTTAGCGGTAGTACTAGACAGAAATGAGGTTGCTTTCAGTGCGGACTGCAGGGCCACATCGCCAAGTATTGCCATTTAGTTGAGGCTCCTATAGCTTCTTCTTAACAGTCACCCTTTCAGGAAGTGAATCTGTAGGGTCGTGCCTCATCTGGGTCGCCCGACTCCGGTCCTGTTGTCTGATTGCTGTTACATGCCTCACCTTCATATGAGGTAATATCTTTTACTCTTCCTTTATGGTGGGATTATGTTTAGTACAAATAGTTCTTTTTCCCAGGTTTTCTTGTATCGTATGTTACTTGTTACCATACTAAGGTTATGTCCACTTTGAGTGAGTGGTGCATCATGAGGGGTAACTACTTCATTGTTGATTTGGTGGTTTATAACCTAAGTCTCGTTTCCTTTTTTCTTGAGTCGTTAAAGGGCTAGATGGTTAGATGTCTTGTATAGGCATCATGAGGTGGATTTTCCCTATAGGAGTTGCTGTAAATAGATGTTATCTCTTATGGTATTCAATGTGTGTTAACGAGTATCATTCTAGTATTCGAGGTTGTTTTACTTGGGGTTGTGATGTATCCATAACCTTCAATTGTTGTCGATGGACTGGAGGTCTAAGAGTATTGATTCATTTACTGTGGATTGTAAGTTCTGTAACACTAAGAGATGTGTTTTATGAGCCTTGAAGTGATAATCCGTGATGAGAGAGTTGTGAATCATTGTGTATCACTTGGAGATTGAAAGTATGATTTTGCATCTCATTTAGTTTTTAACTTGTGGACTTTTGTATAAGTCTTGATTATTTATTGAAAGTAGGAATGGTGTTTGAGGAAACAATTGCTAGTTATTAAGTGATGGTTAAAATTTTGAGGTTGGTGTACGTTTAGGCTCACTATTTTGTGATGATTTTGATTGGGGATCTTGATATTGATTTTTGGTGGTGTTGTAGCTAATAACTGCCATGTAAACTTTTAATTCCGGGAATATGATTTGATGATTCACTTGAGGCATGATTATTCGCTAGTATATGAGAGTGTTGATTATCGAAACATGATTTGAGGAATAGTTATGAGTGTGATTATTTGTCTTGAAGAGATTGCGGACTTGATAAACAGTTATTGGTGTTGTAGGGTTTATGTTACGATTGGAACATGAGTTTAGGCCTTCGTTGACCTAGAAAGCATGGAAATCAGAGATGTTTAGATTTTCGTGGATTGAGGTAAGAAGTAGTGTGATCTTAGCGTAATGAATGTTAGTTACTACATGATTGCAGTTTTTATGAGAAAGGAATTGTGACTTGTAACCTTGAAGTTCATTAGTGGCTGATCACTAGAGTTCATGAGTTGGATGAGTGTAAGTTCCTCTGTCAACCCTTGATGTGTCGGGTGTTGAGTGACCGTGTGGGTATTGCAGTAATGAGTTACTGTGGTAGATTGCCTTGGTCTTTCATGTCATTGACCCTGTCGGTGTCTTCACGTGAGTAGTGATTTTGTCGCGTTTCTTCTTGTCCTTCATCGCGTACTTGGAGTACGGTTATTCTTGCTTCGCGGTTGTGTAGTTGGGTTACTTCTATGGTTTTCGGTAACGTACCTCGTTACGTGAGTTGAGGTTTATGGTACTTAGTGTATGGTTACGTTATTTAACTATGCTTATGGTACGAGAAAAGTAAAGGTTATTTCCATTGAGGCTAAGGACTTCGTCGATGTACGTTTTAGCTACCCTGTTACTATATTAAGGATTTCTTAGGGACATGGGACTTGTTTTACATTTTTAGGTGCGGTTTATGATAAACCTAATTGGACCATTTTATTTTAGAGTTGGGGACTTGGCTTTGAAATAGTCAGGTTCCACTGAGCAATGAAATTTATGGACATTAGGGAGTGAGTTATAGGGTATGATATGTTATGTTCTGTGGTAGCATCAAAGTGGTATGGACACTTCTAAGAATTGAATGTAACGTATGAACTTGTGAATTGAATTGATGAATGATTAATGTTCAACCATTAATTAAAAGATTAGATAGAGATGTCTTCTTGGGAGACTTTTATATCTAATAGATTGGTGATTTAAGTGATCAAGGTTTAATCATAGATTATTCACGAGACTGTGGATTGTAATCGAGGTTTAATTGTGATTAGACTTTGGAGATTCAAACTGTAACTTTAACATGTCATATAGTGAGTAGTAATTGAATCAATTGAGAATTGGAGGTTTAAAAGAATTGATTCAGAATTGATTCAGGAAGGCAATGATATAATGATTGTAGAATTGAAATGTAAAGGAATTGTTTGAGGTCATTATATGTATATTATTGACTATGATCGTGATTATGGATCTAGTGCTTTCATGGTTTAAATAGTGAGTAGAGTAATATGGTTATAGGGCAAAGGATAACCATTATTACTCGAGAATTAGGTGATTTGATTTATGACCTTAGCATATGTTTTCCTAAGTGGTGGATATTTTTGGTGCTCTTGAGGTTGAAGATTTGATCTTCATTACTGAGGTTAATATAGCGCACGAACTTGAGGTATGATCATTATGGTCATAGGAGCCGTGATAGTGATTATTAGACTTTTAGTCCTACCTTGAGTTTTGGACTTGGGGTTAGTCCCTTTGTGTTTCTGGATGATTATGGTGTAGTAGCCTACCGAGTGGGTTATCATAGGAGCTCAACGGGGTTCGCAGTCCTTGTTCCATGTGTTATCTTTCTCATGTGCAAGCCAGATCCATATAATGTCTTGAATTGGACGGGTGTCGTTGTTGCTAACGAAGTGTCCTACGGGGACCAAATTATGAGGGCATTAGTTGCTCGAGGGCGGGTTTTGTGAGGTAAAAAATTTTCGTTAGTAGAGGTCAAGGAAGTGATTTGTTAACGTGAGCGTGAAGTTCGGGAAAAATACCGGGACTTGTATCTTTCTTTAGCTGCGTTTTATTTCGAGGATGAAATCTCCTAAAGAGTGCAAGTTATAACGTCCGGTATTTTATTGTACTAATTAAAAATTTTAATTAATGATTAAATGCATACGTGATTATGTGTTTAATGTGATTTTTGAGCTAAATGTATTTATTTGCTTAGCATGACTTACATGATTTATGTGATAATAAAAGTTGTGATTTGCATATTGTATATTTATTTTGAGAATAATGAAAATTATTGAAAATGATTTCGGGAATGAAAAGTGTTAGTCACTAATTAACCCTAGAGGGGGGGTGAATAGGGTGTTCTAACCCTTTTCAAAAATGGAACACACTATAACCAAAAATCAATTTCTCAATAAGCAAGTGGATGATTCAATTTAAACTTCTTGAACAATTAGTTTCAAGACCAATTAGCATACAAGATATTCAAGTAATTATAGCATGCAAATTAATCAAGTAAAAAGAAAGAGATAGAGAGATTGACACCGTGATTTTTTCAAGGTTCGGTAACTCCTACTCCTCAGCTCAAGAACCCCTTCTTGAGACTTTTCCCGATCATTTCACTATGGCCCTTCCTTCATAGGTGGAATGGCAAACCTTTACAACACAAGCCTCTCGAGCTTGTCTCTCAATCAAGAGAACAACCCTCTCTTGAACAATCGGTGGACATCACTTGTCCGAGATTACAAATTCGTATGTAATCAATAAAATCACTCAAGAACAAAAACACTCAAAACCCAAAGGTTTTTATGGAAGATAAATCAATATAAGCTCAAGTGTTTTTGGTGATTTTACAATAGCTCTAGAAATGTATTCTCATCAAAGGATATGATCAATGAATTATATTTGGAGAATAAGAAGAGATACTAAAGGTTTTGATTTTCAAAGAAACTTGGAGAAATATAGATTTTCAAAGCTTGGTTTCAATGTCTTTTTGTACAGAAAAGTTTTGCAGAATTTTTGAGAGCTTTCCTTTCTCTTTGTATTTCAATCTCTTAGCATTTAATATACACATCTCATTCTATATATAGCACTGCATTAGGGTTAAGAGAATGAGTATTGAATTATTTGAGTCAAGAGCCGTTTGAACACCATTAAGCACAATCCACAAAACATGGAAAATGTTTTCTGAAAAATTGCAGGATTTTGAGGAGCTTCTAGTCGACTACTTCTTTGTTGTAGTCGAATACAATGCTTCATCTAGTCGACTAGATTGAGGTTTAGTCGACTACTTCATGTAGTCTAGTCGATTCAAAGGTCCCTTTAGTCGACTACATTGAAATGGTTGAAAACATGTAGCTTTTGATTGTTTCAATCAACTACTAGAAAATAACCAGGGTCATTATAGTCAACTATAGCTTGAAAAATATTTAATAAAAATATTTTTATTTCCGTTTAAGTTCGGTAAAACATTTTTCATTCCATTTGAGTTCGGTTCATTTTATACTTGAGCTTATACGATAAAATCGACGCATAAAATTACCTTGTTACAGTGATCGCTCCCTGACCTATCTACCCCAAGTCTTGAGTCTTCAACTTTCGCCTTTGCCGTTGAATTATTTGATTTTCCATTTTTGCGCTTCAATTTCTTTCACGGCTTTTCGCTGTAAATCAAACTTTCTTTCCGAGCCGGCTTTCTGAGTCGTATCCTTTCCGAGTTTGTTTTCCGAGTCGTTCACCTGTCTTTTGCTGAAAACAAAAACTCAGTAATTTATTAGTATCAAACACTCTTTAATGGTTTGTTATCATCAATTTTGGAATTGTTTGCCGAAAGTAAATTTCAAAGCCAACAATCTCCCCCTTGATGATGCTAAAACATTTTATGTTTGCTTGGCATTTGGCGAAACATCAAGTGATGCTCCCCCTCAACATGTGCATAATATTTTGTTCAAATACTCCCCCTTAGTAAATGAAATTTGCAGTTTAATGGGCATTTTGATACAATATATAAATAGGCGCACATTTGAGATAACAAAAATAAACAGCATTTCATAAATAGTTCGATTTAATACAAGCCATTTATACTAATGAAAACATGGAAATAACATACAAGTCGCAAATAACCCCAACAAGCCACACAAAAACAGAAATTGTTAATGTCGGATAATGAAATACATGACAATACGATAGAATAATTTCTCCCCCTTTTTGTCAGCATCGAGGGGCGCGTGAGCGAGGGTTCGTGAATCAAGAGTAAGGTCATCAAGTGACCCAGCCAGATTTGTAATACGGGTAGACATTTCCTCATCATGAAGAGCAAGGCGCTCATTGATCAATCGAATGATTTCTGTATTCTGGTTCACGGTCATATCAAGGCGTTGAATCACTTGTTCCTGCTGCCTAAGTAGCTCCGTATTGCTCTGAACAACCCCAAGAATTTGGCTGAGAAGAGCAGCCTGAGAAGCCGAAGCACTGTCCAATGGAGGAACCGAGGAAGAGGCTTCCTGGCGCAGTGCAGAAACGTTAGGAGCTGGGCGCGAACGAGGAGCTGGTGCACTTTCAGAAATGAAATTTCCTTCCGCATCCGAAGAAATATGCATATGCTTGACATGAGTGGTGTCAAGAAAAATAAGGTGATGCTCGGACACCTCATTCGAAAATGAAAAACCTGTCCGCTACAGTAGAAATATAATGTGCGCGGGAAAGAAAAGCGGGCCGGATGGCTTGCGCTGACATGTAAGGATGACGGAATGGAAAATATAAGCTAAATCAACACGGGTTCCTATCATGACGCTGTAAACTAAAAATGCTTCCATACGAGATACACTATTACGACTACCAGTTTTAGGCAAAATAGAATAAGTAATGACATTATTAATTAATCTTGCCTAGGGTAGTAGCATAGAGGAGAGAATACCGGCGTTCTGTGAAATTTCCTTGTCAACAAAAATAGTCCGAAGTGCTTCAATACAGTCGAACCCATCAGCCTTAAACCAATCCTTGGAGAAATGGCGGATACCATCATTCGGAAGTGAGAAAATGCGCTGGATATCGATGTCATCAACAGTCACATCTTCACCACACAAATATTTTTATTTCCGTTTAAGTTCGGTAAAACATTTTTCATTCCATTTGAGTTCGATTCATTTTATACTTGAGCTTATACGATAAAATCGACGCATAAAATTATCTAGTTACAATGATCGCTCCCCGACCTATCTACCCCAAATCTTGAGTCTTCAACTTTCGCCTTTGCTGATGAATTATTTGATTTTCCTTTTTTGCGCTTCAATTTCTTTCACGGCTTTTCGCTTTAAATCAAGCTTTCTTTCTGAGACGGCTTTCTGAGTCGTTTCCTTTCCGAGTTTGTTTTTCGAGTCGTTCACCTGTCTTTTGCTGAAAACATAAACTCAATAATTTATTAGTATCAAACACTCTTCAATGGTTTGTTATCATCAATTTTGGAATTATTTACCGAAAGTAAATTTCAAAGCCAACAAAATGGCCGAAGGATAAATGAGTAATTTTACATTTTAAGCATTTAGTGGAAAGTGTAGAGATTTTGGCTAAGTGTTTAGGCATGAGTGGTGTGTTGGTAATTAGAGAGGATGACAAGGGGTAAAAGGGTATTTAAGAGTCTTGATGGCACTCTTGTGAATAACCCTAAGTTGGGAGAATATTGGTTATTTTAAACTTTTGGAGTGGTGTCTGCTTTCTAGCCCTTGATCTTCTTCTTCCATCTTTGTTCTCAACCCTTATATCATAGGGCCTTGTTTGGTTGGCACGCAAATGTAATAATCCATTATTCATGGTCTTTCACTTGTAAGACCACTTGGTGGCCTTTGGATTAAACCTTCAATTTGCTAGCTTTAACCTCAACCATTGGATGGTGAGAGGGTGAATGGCGGATCTTTACAAATATCAAAGTCTTTCATTGCAAGAATATGATATTTTCTCCACAACTCATTCATCTCTACACTTCACCTTCCCCATTCCACTTCACCATTTCTTCCTTGATTTCATCTCCTTCTACTTGGAGTTTTAGGAAGTGTTCAACATGGGAGTTGCTTGGGTTGTTCTCCTCTTTCATTGACACTAGGTATTGGAGTAATTCTCTCATTCTCTTCAGTTTTACAACTTGAACCCTATAATGTATTTATGAGAATTTATGTGTTCAACTTTTGATATTTGGTTCCCTTCTCTCTTAAATCTTGTTAAGGACCACAAGTTGAACATTTTCACAAACTATTTCATTTATTGAAAGCTTGGAGTTCATCTTGTGATTCTTGGCTCCTATTGTGGAAGAGTAGTGGTAAGTTCAAGAATCCCTTCTCTTGAATTGTGTCTTTCATAAAACCCTAAGTTGTTATCATTAGGTTGGTTTTGTTTTATGGTTGGAGGCACTTTGATAATTTCGGTTTATGGAAACACCATTGTAATATTGATATTCATTGAATGGTGTATTGTAAGCTTGGAAGCTCTTCCCTTGAACACTTGAGTTGATAGCTTACTTGGACCTCTCTTAGACATTATTGAGCTAGCTTGCTTGGAATTGAGGGAGGGGAAAAACAAATTGTGTTCGTCTTTGTGTAAGGGTGTGTGCTTCTAGGTGTATATATGTTGTATATATATATACTAGTTGAGTATTGGCAACTTAATTGATGAATTAGGCCTGGAAAGCATGATTTTGGGATATAAATGCTAGTGGTGATTTATTTCTTATAAATGTGAAAATATAAGCATTGTGATAATTAGAGTACAATTTATTGCATAAAGAAATAAGCATGTATTGTGATGGCATATGGATGATGCATTTTGAGTGTACCATGTAGTGTCAAAACATGAGTATTGGTTTCTACAGTTTACGTAAATTACGTAGGAGTTGTCTTGTGTTTGGATCGTCGTAACAGCTGGCCAGGGGGAGGTTTTTGCTCATACGGAACTATTCTTTCGAGAAATGCAAACAATAGGGGGAGGACTTGTCCAAATCCTATGTGCACGACCGCGTCGTGTTTAACGTCTTCCTTGTTAAAAGTGTAAGTGTCAAAAACACTTGGGAAGAACAGTACGATAAATCTACCTTCCCTTACAAGAATAAGGTGAAGTGTTAGAGAATGATCCCGTTGACCCTTTGAGTAATGATCCCATGGGTGTGTCGGTCGTGTTGCATCTTAACTATTATACATATGTGATTGTGGTTTTGATGATTGAAGCATGCTATAATTTTAAATAATTATGTTGTGAGCATGTTGGGGAACTTATTTGTTGGGTTTGATGGGGTTCCGGATTGGCATAAGAGCCATGTGGAACAAGAGACCAACCTAGGGTTAGTGCCATGAACCTTGGTTGGGTTGAACCACTCGGAATACAAAGATTGAGACAATGGCGCTTCCTCTACTAAGCTAGTAAGCTCAACCCACGCCTTATAAAATTTGCAGCTAATGATTCCGTTGGGAAAGTTTCGTAGTCTCTCCGTGGATGTGTGGCATTATGTTTGCCTTTTGTGCATGGGTGGCGGACCATACTCACATTTTGTTGGGCATTAGGTTGACAAACATGTATCAATATGTTCATTTTGTCCATGTACATAAAACGTGTAAAACTACTTTATTTTTATCCGGCTATCATGTTAGTCGAGGTGTTATTGTCTATGGACATCCCTTGGAGCGCTATGCGCGGGCATTATATTCTTTTAGTGCACTTCGGTGCCGGATTGTGCAAATGTGTATTTTGAACAAACTATAACTTGTTTCTCCTTAAAGCGCTATAATGTCAATATTGAATCCTTTCATTTGGAGTTGTGAATGTGAAATAGATTATTTGCCATGAAATGTGATTATTAGGTGTTTGGCTGAAAACGGTATTTTTCTAGGTTTTCAAACCAATCATTTCCGATTTGAATGGAAAATCCCGTTTTTGCCTACCCCTGTGGCCCCGGTAAAATTCCTTATTTTAGAATTGATTTTAAACTCATTCTAAAAAGATTTTGATCTTTACAAACTGGTGGTCGTTAGAACGGAGACCGGGGGCAAGACGGTTATTTTTACGGAATGTGTTTTGATAAAAATAAACTGAATTTAGTTTGTATTTATCATTGTTGAAGTTACTAAACGAGTTGAGAACTTAGTTCCATGATTTCTAAGGGTCCGTTTGGCAAACGCGAAAATAGTTTTTTTTTTTTACTTTTCACCCATTTCAAAAATAAAAACAAGTTAAGCAAACGCGTTTTCACTTTTTTTTCCCAAAAAACCTATTTTCTGTGAACAGTGGATAAAAGTGGTGAAAATACCAAATACAACTTTAAGTTGTTTTTTGAGTTTTTTCACTGTTTAGGGTACCACCTCGACCACCACCCCCATCGCCACCGCCACCAACCACCACCACCCCCTGCCACCGGTTGCCACCACCGGCCCCCACCACCTCCGGTCGCCGCCGGGCCCCATCGTCGCCGCCTCCGCCCCCCCGCCAATCACCCACCACCACCGCCCCCCGCCGCCGCCGGTCACCGCTGCCCACCAATACCATTTTATTTTTCAATATAATTTTTGATCCAAACCGTTTTTTGTTTTAAGTTTTTTGTTGAAAAAAACAAAGACAAATACAAAAACTATTTCTGTATTTGAAAACAAAAAATAAATACAAAAAACAGGCTTTCCAAACGCACCCTAAGGGTTTCAAGATGTTTAGAAGTCATTTTTGAGGATTTCTGGTCGAGACATTCGACTAGGCCCTTTTAGGGAGTCAATTGGGTGAAACAAAGGATTTTTCCGCAAAAATTTTGAATTCTCTGTCTCACCCAGTTGACTGGGTCATTAAGTTAGTGGAGTGGGTAACTCAGCAGGTCGGCTGGGTCACGAGCCAGTCGACTGGGTGGTTGAACCTCGTTCTGACCCTATTTTACTATTTCACTCATATCTCGAGTTACGGGTGTCAGATGAAGCTGGTCTTTAGCTTTTTTAAAAGAGGACTTCAAGCTATTGATGTTAGGCTTTTGAATCACTTCATTAGAGTCATTTTTGAGTGCGTAATGGTCATTGAATGTGAGGGTATGTTTTGAACCTTTACACGTCGTGACGACCGATTTTCAAAATATCGTAGTTTCCACCTCACACCTTCAAATTTGGTTCCATTTGTTTCTAAAGCTTTTTTTAGGTCAACACTTTGTGTTTATACTTTGAAATTACTATTTACCCCTGAAATGATCGTTTTACCCTCAGGTGAACATGGGGTGTTTGAATGTCCATTTAAGGTGCCATTTAAGTCATTTCACTTATGTTTTGATCCTGAGTGATCTTGTTGACATCTTTAAGGCATGAAATTATGTTTTTACCCCTATGTGGGTGTTTGATGACTATAGGTCATTTGTTCTCATTTCTTTTTACTTCTGCATTCACTCCCTTAGCTCTTAGGCTCAGGTTTTGGACTCCTAGGAAATTTGGGGAGTGACATATTATGCGCCATGGTGCCGGTACGCTTATTATGGGTATTTATCTTATTTTGAGTTAAATGACGCCAAATAATATCAGGTTGGATATTTTAGATTAAAGTACGCTTAAAGTGTGTACATAAGTTTATGTGACATGTTTTAGGTTGCTATTGAATAAATCACCAAGTTTCTGAATAATTCACAACTTAATATTTTTGGTTTTAGATAAAAAAAATCACATTTTTTGCTCAACCCGGGCCCCGGTAACTATTTTTGAAATCCAAAAGTGTTAAACTCATTTTTCTTATATTTACGAAATTTCGAAACTAGAGGTGTCGAAAACGGAGTCCGCTGGCAAAATGATGCGTTTTTTGAATTTTAAAACTATAAATTTTTGGTAATGCACGCAATAGGCCTTGCCTACTATTGTCGAGGTCTCGCCGAGGTCTTCCAAGAATTCGGTAGTCGAGATCTCCGCATTCTTTCGAGATCTTGGCTAGTGTTGGGATTTTTGTTTTGAAATTTTCTTCTATCTTTTCGCCTTCTACCGTATGTTCTTCTCAGTCCTTCCCACTATATGTTGCCCATATATTAATGGTTCTGTGATTAAAATTGGGGTATTGGATATTATTTATCCTCTCGGTCGTTTCTTGATTTTTAAATTGTTATTTCACTCCTTTGAACCTTCAAAACTACTTTTATGAATTTCTTAGATTTCTTGAGGTGTTTGATGATGAAATTTTCAAACCGGATTGTTGATTTCTTCAACCCTATTTAGTTGTCATTAAATGATTCTGATAAGTGTCGAACGTTGTCCACTCTAGGTCCCTAACTCGTTATTGTTACGTCTTATCATTCCATAACTTACTGTTTTTATGCGATTTACATGTCTAAGTGTGTTTCAAGAGCGTAATGAAGAAATGAGGTAACTTTGGTGAATTAGCCAAGGATGTGCTTGTGTCTACCCGAAAAGACAGAAAAAAAGAGTTTTCAAGCAAAATGTGTCTCCCGGAGGGCAAAAACGTTATCTTTTAAAGCCGAAACTTCGGGAAACATAATAACGGAGTGAAGGGGGGGTTCAAATGGAAGAATAATTGGAAAATGTGATTTTCATGATTTTTCCTATGCATATCTACGCAGACAGCGAGCAAAAAGTGGTTGGAGTCATCATTTCTATGCATGAGTTATGCACATGGCTGGGGAGCTACACACAAGACCTACGCTCAAGCGTAGGTAACCCTACGCATATGCGTAGGGCCATGCATAGGAGACAATTCAGTTTTTGAGTTCAACTTCTTTCGACTTATTTTTGACTCCAACACCTATAAGCATGTGTATAATATATATTTACATCAGATTAAAGTGTTTTGGTTCAAAATTAAGGAGAAACAAATTAAAGAGGAATCCTACTCCAAGCAAGACAAGTCTAATACAAGCAGAACACTTCTCAACTTCTTTTATAAATACCAAGGTTTGGACCATATCTAGGGAGCTTCTAAATACATAGTTTTCAGAGCACTATCTCTGAAGATTTACCTCTTGTGAAGAAGGGATCCATTCAAGACCTAGAGATCCGGAACGACCGATCATGAAGGGCATTTCTACATCAACGATACAGACACCCACCACTATGAGTAACTAAACCGGTTTCTAGAATTTTCTAGCAAAATTCTATCCAAGTAATGTATTTTATTTATTTGTTTCAATGGTAACGAGGGGAAACTGAAGTCCACACCCATGATCATTGTGTAGATAAGAGACCGTAGTTCTCTAATAAAAGGGTTTTATATTTATTCTACTCTTGTTTAGAATGAATGAATGAGTTATCTCAACCAATCATGTTTATCTGGTGTTTTCTAGCATATCATGATTTTCTACACAATGGTGTTTAACACCCAAAATCCTAGATTTATAGTGGTCGTGCCTCGACAAGGTGATAAAGACATGTTTTAGTTTAATTTCATGATGTAGGAGTAGATTAGAGTAAAGTAGTTTGCATGCACTAATCACACTCTGTCTGAAGATGAGTTGTAGTGAATCTGGTTTACGGTACCTCTTTGGGGAATATATTAGACTATTTAAAGTAGATTCTTGTTGGACTTGAAATTCTATTTCGAACAATAATTCTTATTTTGATACTAGCAAAACATTCAATGCGTGTTTGATACTAATATAACTTTGAGCTAAGTGTTTCAACAAGAACAGGAGAATGATTCGGAAAGAATACCAACACAAAAAGCGATAAGCGACAAAGAAACTCAAGCGCAAAAATGAAAAAGGAAAAAATTGTCAATGAAAGGCGAAAGCTGAAGACTCAAGACTCAGGGTAGATAGGTCAGAGTGAGAATATTGTAACAAGGTATTCTATGCATTGATTGCTCCTATAAGCTCAAGTGATTAAAGAACCGAACTTAAAACGGGAGAAAAATTAACTTAGAATCAAAATCTTTGAGTCACCCAGTCAATTGGCCAAGCAATGGCAACCGACTGGCTATGATCCAATTGACTGGCCAAGGGCCCAACTGACTGGATGAAGCAGAGAGTTATTAACTTATTTGATTACGTGAGATAGTCGACTAGCCTGTCCAAGGCAGTCAACTGGCTCTTGAGGCAGTTAACTGGCCATAGCCGTTGTGAAAAATATTTTAAAATACAACTTGGAGGCAATCGACTAGGTGTTTCAGTATTTTAAGGACAAGTAAATCTAAAATAGTTTATGACATGGAAGTCAAAAACTATTTGGTTTAGTAAATCTTTGTCTGTGATCAACACATATTTGTAGGTTATTGTCAACAAATCTAGTGCTCAATTGCGGACATATGTTAGCAAAATTTCTCTTTTAGTAGCTGTGTTTCAAAAGATTGAGGACATATCTGATGAGCTAAAGACTATGTTGAGATCACACAAACATGTTGACTCAGATGATGAGGCCCCATGCTATTACTTATCTATAAGATAGTAACATGTCATGCAGAAGTAACAATTCCCTGCATTCTAATCGAGATGGTATGTTTTTTCTGCCAAATGGTTTCATTGTTTTTTATTAGGCTTTTAGCTATGGTGGTTATTCTAATTTATGATTCCAGAGTAGAGAGACATTATATTCAGCCCAAGAAAACATCCTCATTCAATCGCTGAAAATAATGAAGAAACATGGGTCTACATTAGGCGCTGAATGGGACAAAATTTGCAAAAAATGATAGCTGCATATGAAAAAAAATTCCTTTGAAGGTTATACTAGATAACATGAATTCCTTTTATAATCGTATTTTAATAAATATTGGAAGCAATAGGATCTTTTTGGAAGCTTTCCCACAATGGCTAATATGAGGGGTGTATGTTTTTGTTCAATTTGCTAATCTAATAGTAAATAGATTTGAAAAATGTAAGTATTGTGGAATACTTTCTATAGTTCAGTGACTGGTGCATATTTCCTCTCTTTCTCTCTTTAATAAATTCAAGGATACATTGGTCAAAGTTGTTTCTTAATCACCTATGCCTTTATATTCGCGTGATAGTTTTTTTTTCTGCTTTATGACATGGAAGTCAAAAACAATTTGGTTTAGTAAATCTTTGTATGTGATCAACACATATTTGTAGGTTATTGTCAACAACTCCCGTGCTAAATTGCGGACATTTGTTAGCAAAATTCCTCTTTTAGTAGCTGAATTTCGAAAGATTGAGGACATATCTGATGAGATAAAGACTATGTTGAGGTCACACAAACATGTTGACTCAGAAGATGAGGCCCCATGCTGTTACTTATCTAAGATAGTAACATGTTATGCAGAACTAACAATTCGCTGCATTCTAATCGAGATGGTATGTTTTTTTGCCAAATGGTTTCATTGTTTTTTATTAGGCTTTTAGCTATGGTGCTTATTCTAATTTATGATTCCAGAGTAGAGAGACATTATATTCAGCCCAGGAAAACATCCTCATTCAATCGCTGAAAATAATGAAGAAACACGGGGCTACATTGGCGCTGAATGGGACAAAATTTGCAAAAAATGATAGCTGCATATGAAAAAAAAATGCTTTAGGAGGTTAGACTAGATAACATGAATTCCTTTTATAATCGTATTTTGACAAATATTGGAAGCAATAGGATCTTTTTGGATGCTTTCCCACAGTGGCTAATATGAGAGGTATGTTTTTGTTCAATTTGCAAATCTAATAGTAAATAGATTTGAAAAATGTATGTATTGTGGAATACTTTCTATAGTTCAGTGACTGGTGCATATTTCCTCTCATGAGAGTACTGGTGTTATTAAGATTGGGTTAACATGAATCTTGCACTCCTGTGGGCTGTGGGTTAATGTGAATTTTGTGATCATGCACTCCTATTGTTATATGTAATATACATTTGTTGTGAGTTGTGACACATTGTCAAACATGAGTTGTGTTGGTTTTTATCCTCTAAGGTTTAGTCTTATGACAAATTGTTTCCCTATTATCTTCAAAGAAAAAGGTTTAGTTTTTATGTATATTTATTTATCAAAGCTTTTGTAGAATAGATTTGAATGTTGCGATGGAACATGGCGCATCAGATTGAGTATCATGGGTGTTAAGATTAGGTTAACATGTATCATGCACCCTTATTGTTGCATGTAGTATATATTTCCTACGACACTCTGCCAAAGATGATATGTGCGGCTTTTGAGCCTCAAACATTTAATACTTGTGCATATCCACTGATAGGAGCACTATTGTAGTATGCACTATTACTACTTTCTAAGCTATATTTTCAATATATGTACATATTGTCAAATTAATTCAATGAACTTCAATTTCATTTTTCTTCTAGATAGAGGTGATATGTAGTATTGTATACATCGCCATTTTATCTTACAAATGATCTTTAATAGTGTTGGCCCATGAAGTAGGAATTGACAATCCTCGTTCATGAGGTGTCGTCAATACACTCGCATGTGATTTCCACATTGATTTTCTATACTAAGAGTCTTAAGAGGGTTATTTTTTTAGATGTTTATTTGTACACATTCATGTCTTCATACATTCCTATGTATTTATTTGTGCATATTCATGTCCTCATTACTTGTTCATTTGTACATGTCCATGTCCTTATCATTTTCTTACATGTTTTTTTGTACATATTCGTATCTTTCTTACATTGTAACATGTTTATATGTAGATATTCATGTCTACTTTCATGCACATAGTGTTTATTTGTAGATAATCATGTTTGCTCTTCAAGCTTGTCCATTTCACACCCTCCATGAGGTGTATTTTCAAAACGTATTCTCCCACATTTGGGACTTTTACAAACATTTTCGATACATTTTCAATCAAGTCAAACATATTACATCTACCAGCGCACCCTTGGTGCAATGGTATTACCTCACCTCCCCAATTGGAAGGTGAGGGGTTCGAGCCTCCTAGAAGGAATTGTGGGTATGTGGTGTGAGTTTCTTCCCATACAAAAAAAAAATGTTACGTCCCTTCACGGACCTCTGTCTACAAAATTGTTTTTCAAGTAAACACTCTAAGAGGCATTTTTCTATAGTTATTTATGTATTAATGTGATATCTTCTCCTGACCATTTTTGCCTTCCAAAAATATTTACAAAATAGTATTACTCTTAGAGGACTATTACCCATATCTCTCACGAATCCTACCCTCCTGATGAGCCTCTTTCCACAATAACATGCTTAGTTGTCTACATCCTTTGCATTCCTACGTGCTTCACAAGCTTACTTGCTTTCGCAAGCCTTTTCAAAGACACTTCTCCATAACCATTCCCTTGAGTGGTTGGGGAAACAACAAAGCAAAAATATTTTTCCTTGAGGACCTCTTTTACATGATTTTTATACATCCTACCAGTCCGAGGAATCCCTTTTCAAAATAAGTTCCCCAATGACTGCATCTTCCAAAACAAGTCTACTTAGACGCTCTTCAAAACTTTCCCTCGGAAAGGTGGTAGAAACGCACATTTCAAATAATTGTATTTCTCGAGAACTACTTCTATCGGTATGTTCTACCCTTCCAAGAAACTGCGTTTTCAAACTAACATGCTTTCCGACAAGCCTTTCCTAAAATCACTTTCAAAACTACTCCCTTGGTCGGGTTGGGAAAATAGTATTTCATGTTCATTCGCTCTCAAAGACTACTTTCAAGTTTATGTATGTCTTACCCGTACGAGTGCACATTTTTTGCATTCACTCATGCATTAGTTCATTACATGCTTTTTTTTTTGTTAGTATATGCATTAGTAAATTTTACCCTTTCCTTTTTCATTAGTTCATGAATTAGTATATTTTACACTTTATTTTGCATCCATACATGTATTAGTTGCTCATTTCTTGCACTTACATGCTTACTTGCTTATATGTGCATTCATACCAAAACCCTCCTCCGGAGGTGCATTATCCAAACATCAAAACATCGACCATCAATCATCATTACCTACACAGTTGTCCTACATATCCTATCTATTTCTTCACCATTCCTGTTGACTAGGAGGTGCAGTTGCTCATTTGTTCGAGCTACGTATTGACCTGATTCCCTCCGCTGGGATACGTAGGTAGTTTGGATTTTCACACTTAGGTCTGATCATTGTGTTACTTGTTCCCACGCACTTGTAGCACTACATTTTGTGTTTCTAGTGTACCGACACACGTGAAGCACCCCAGTTGTGCTATTTGAGTATCGAGACACTTGTAGCACCCTTACACCATCCGAGGCACCCGATAAGTCCTCGTCTTCAAATCTTTGTCAGAGTCCTCCCTCGAGGCACCCATATGTCATCTACACACTCTTATATTGCGTTTGGTACGAATGAATGGAATGCTCACTTAAATAGGAATGAAATGAGAAAGAGAATTGAATGGAATGACAATTCTATTCTCTTGTTTGGTTTAACACAAGAAATAAGGTTGGAATGGAATGCTTATTATCATTCTCCGGTTTGGTTAGATCACTATTTAACTTGGAATGGGATGTTATTTTTCCAAAATACCCCCCTTAATCTTGTAACGATTATTTTTTTAGTGGTTTCTATCTTGTATCTATGCCAAAGAATTTTAGATAACAAATATTTCTTTGAAGACAATTATATTTTACATTTACTTAGTTTATTTGATATTTACAGATTCTAATAGGATTGGTAAAAGTAGAGAAGCAGAGAAAATGTATTTATGTTAATGCGAATAACATCATAAACAATTTGTTCATAGATTAATATAATAATAAAAATTATAGAAATAGAATGTATATACATCTAAAATTCTGGTCTATATATATCAGTTTCTTTTTTAAAAAAAGGATATATATTGGTTATATTGATGTATAGATATATCAGAATTGTATATTGTATATCAGTGATATGTATCAATTGTATGTATATTTATATATCAGTTGTATACTTGTATATATATATGTATGTATAAATTGTATATATATATATATATATATATATCTATCATTTTCATTGTATATATATATATAGATAGATTAACAGATCTGAGTAGATTACTAGAATATACACTTTCATTGTATATATATATATATCCGTTCCATATAAATTTTATAAGGTTTTTATTGCTTAGGTTATTTTGGGGTTTTATTGGAAAAGAGGAAAAAATTAGTTTCAAGTGGGAATGGAATGGGTATTTCATAGGGTGGAGTGGAATGGCTTAGAATGGTTTTTGATGGAATGACTATTCCCAAGGAATGACTTAAATGATCATTCCCACTTCAATTTTGTGTACCAAACAAGAGAATGAGTCTAAACTAATGGAATGGACATTCCATCCATTCCATTCAACTGTACCAAACACAACATTAGTCTCCTCCACTAGGATGCTTGCAGTTTTCTGCTTAGGCTCCTTCTAACGGGATGCTTGTAGTTGTCTTCTTAGGTTTATTTACCGAGACACCTAAGTCGTTCTCCGAGGTAATTCTTAAATCCTCACCCATCTCTGCCAAAGCCCTCTTTGGAGGCACACATATTTGCTAGTACTACAAAAGGGTTCTCATGCCCCTTGGGAGTGCCACTAGCTCACTTTCCATACCCTTGTAGTCCAACTGCCCTGCAATCCATAAGCCCTCTCTGGAGGCACTAATATTTGTCGTTGTTTTAAGAGGGTGCTCATGCCTCTTGTTGTATCTACCATACCCGAAGTCCCCCCATCGGTCCTTGTGCATCTCATTACTCATAATTCCTCTCTGGAGGCATCTCACTCTTTCGTCGAACTACGTCTTGACCTAGTTCTCTACCTTAGAGATACGTAGGTAGCTTGAACATTCTCGAGTTCTGTTTTCTACCTTAAAGATACATAGGCAACTTGGGCATTCTTGAGTTATGTCATTAAGCCGTTCACGTACCACTGCGTGAATGTTACACTATCTTACTTTCTCGTGTCCTTGCATGGCATGCATCTTTTCCATTTTTAATTTGCAGCATTTCTTATCATGCATAACATGCTCACTTAGGTTTAGATCTTTTCATGATCTTTAGTAAAAAGTACATTGGGTTTATAAATAATAATTATTATTAACAAAGAAAATATAATTTAAAATTTTAGTCTTACACTACCATTAGAGTTATTAAATATTGTTGTGATAAATAAAAGACAAAATATAATTTAAAATTTGAGTCTGGTACTACTATCAAGTTTATTAATTTACACTTAATTGAAGATGGAAGTATATGAGAATTAGATTTACTATAATTGGATTGTAATAAAAATATATAAAATTATAGTTTAGGGATAGAAGTTTGTAAGACTCCTTATTTTTCCTCTCTCTTTTTCGAAAAATCCTTAGATTAGATGCATGATGGCACCAAGAGTTCTACGACCATCCTCGATCTCTGCTAGGGTTCTACACACAAAGTTAATCCTTTGATTGGGGATCAGCCACCTGTAATCCTTTGAATTGGGGATTAGCCACCAAAAAACTCAATTATTATTGTCGTAAACCTTAATTCTCTTACAATAGTACCTTATATAGGAAAATTAAAATAACACTGACCTAAAATAAATAACAAAATATGGAAAGAACAATATTGTCTAAAATAAATAATAAAGATACTAGTTTCCTAACATCCCATGCCCCTTGAATTGCGGCTTGTCCTCAAGCTGAAAAATCTGGATAATGTGCACAAAATGCCGCATGATCTTCCCAAGTAGCTTCCTCCATAGGACGATCCCTCTACTTAATGAGCCAACGAGTGACAGCTCGATTTTTCTTTTTGAAGAGCCCACGATCTAGAATTTTCTCAGGCACCCATTCAAAATCATCAGCAAGAGACGGTATGTGGAGCTCGACACTAACATGATCTCCCAAATTTAACTTCAAGGCAGATACATGAAAAACTAGGTGAGTACCACATCCTGCCAGAAGGTTTAACTTGTAAGCGACGGGACCAATCTTCTCTACAATGCAAAAAGGCCCTTAAAATTGAGGAGAGAGCTTGGAATAATGTTGAGATGCAGTAGTAGATTGTCGATAAGGTTGCAACCTCAAAAAAACCCAATCATTTTCCTTAAAACTACGCTCAGTGCGATGGTTATCAACATAAGTTTTCATACGAGCTTGAGTAGAGTGCAAATGTTCATTCAAAAGATGTAAAGTACGATCTCTATCCTGTAAAGCCAAATCAACAGCATGAACAACAGTGGTACCAGGAAGATAAGCTGAAATTGAGGGAGGAGGACAACTATAAACAGCTTCAAATGGAGTCCTTTGAATAACGAAATGATAAGTGGTATTGTACCACCATTCCTCCCACGACAAACAACGTGACCAATTTTAAGGTTGTTGACCAGCAAAACACCGAAGATAACACTAATGTGCGATTAGTAACCTCTATTTAGCCATTAGTTTGGGGATGATAAGATGAACTGTGATATAGTTGTGTACCCTGTATAGTGAAAAAAGCTTCCCAAAAATTACCAAGGGCCTGTTTGGTAGAGCTGTATTTATGTTTGTGTTTGTGTTCAAATAAACAAAAAACACGTTTTTTATTTTTTTGTTTATTCATCCAAAAACATAAGTATGTTTGGTAGGGATGTTTTTTGGGTTGAAATTGAAAAATTAAAAATCAATAATTAAAAATTAATAATATAAATAAATATAATAATAAAAAATGGACGAAATAATAAATAATAATAATAAAATAAATAATAAATTGCATAAAACATATTTAAAAATATAATAAAAATAATAAATAATAAATAATAAATAAATATAATAATAAATAATAAGTAAATATAATAACAAATAAATACTTCATAATAATAATAAAAAATGAGTATAATAATAATAAATTAATAGTAAATTAATAAAATATATTTTTAAGAGGGATGATCATTAATATGTTTTTAATTTCATGTTCTAGGAATAGTGTATTATAGATGCATACAATGGTCGTACCGTTCAAAGATAAAACTGTGTAGATACAATATTTACACAACACAAAAAATATGCTTTTTCATTACTCTTCATTGGATTATATACATTTTCCCTATGGGCCTTTGGCCCATTAGGACAACATTTTCAATTTTGGAATATTATCCTTACTTTACACGTTAGCTATTTCGTCCCTAAACTATGTTATTATCTTGAGCTACAAGTCTCTTCTGGAATCTTCCAGTTCCTTCCAGACTGATCCTCGGGTCGGGCCATAAGATGGGCCTGGTGGTCGAATCTCCGGACTTACATGTCAGTCGGGTTATGGTGTTGGCACAGTGATTAGATCATCATCTCAGGCCTTTCTTGGAACGATCTGGTCGGGATGAGGCTTTTTATACGGGCCGAGAAAACTCACATGTACATAATGGTACGTAACGGTATGAAAAGGTTTTAGGTGCATATAGTTCATACTAAGAGGGGATGATCATTAATATGTTTTTAATTTCATGTTGTAGGAATAGTGTATTATAGATGCATACAATGGTCGTACCGTTCAAAGATGAAACTGTAGTAAACTAACATTTGATTACATCTCTTTTGGGATTAGGCAACTGCTTGTAGCGTTACTAATCTGATTAGTATAAGCTGTATTGCCCTCTTGAAATAATAAGATTAAATGGCTAGATTATGAGACTAGTGGTGTAGATGGAGCAAAACTCTAGACTTGTTTATCTTGATTGACAAACACAAAAACTATCTTTTTATTTTATGTTTATTAGTTATAAAACAAACCAATCAAAACAACGTTTATAATATAATTCAATTTTCTGTTGTACAATTATTTGAAATAAGACTCTGATCTCTATGGTTCGATACCCTCTCTACCCAACTATACTATATACTACTCGCATACTTGCGTCTGAGAGGTAAAACTAGTTGGTGTTAATTCTTCATTTTAAACACTTTTATTTACATACGACTAGAACTGGTCACAAGTTTTTGGTGCCGTTGTCGATGAACAAACGGATATTTCAGATTATTGTATTAAATTTTATTGAATTATTGTACTAATTTTTATTTTTGCATTTCTTTTTTTCATTTGCAGGTCAGTAACCATACTGTTCGAAACTGCAAATTTTCCAGAAAACTCATAGACTCAGTCTCCGATCGACTGGCTCCTTCAGCGATCATTCGGTAAGTTCCACGATCGTTCGCAACTTCCTCTAATCGATCGGTAATTACCCCTATCGTTCAGTTGACTTTGTGATCGATCGGAATATTTCAGTTCATACAAAAACCAAGATAGACAGAAAAAATACAAATCAGTCATATCAGAACTGTATCAGAAAAATAAAGATACAATCTTTTCTTAAAATAAAAAAATATACAAACAGATTTGCATAACATATATATTTTATTGCTATATATAATATAATAATATATATATAATAAAAAACTAAATAAAATATATATATAATAATAAGAAAGACTATTTATTTATTGATTGCATTACTTATTTATTGGAACTTATTGTTTTATTTAATATCATTGTTTATTGTTTATGCTTGGACATTATTCAATTAATAGTCCTCTTGAAGCATTTGATCCTGAAATTGATTGAACGTACCAAATAAATAAATGAAAGAATTTCAATAATTTAAATAATATAAACATGGGTGATAACGCAGTGGTAGCTTCGTCTGCTGTCTTTAAAGATTTCTATACTCCGCAAGTGTATAGTTCCCCATTAGAAATCACGATACTAGCAGGAGCGGACCAATACAAAATTAAACTCGCTATAGTTAATATGTTATCTAAGTTTCATGGGAACACTCACGAGGATCCCTATCATCATCTATATGAATTCTTAGAGGTCTGTAACACTGTGCGTATAAGAGGATGTATGGTTGACGATTTTAAAATTAGATTATCCTTCCATTCCCTAAAAGATAAAGCAAAACTTTGGTATAATACAATACCAGAAGATATTAGAAATAACTAGAAGAAGCTTCAGAAAGAATTCTTACATAAATTTTTCCTAGTAGGAAAAACGCACGAGACCCGTAGAGCTATCCTAATGTTCTCACAAATACCTGGTGAGCAATTTTATGAAACTTGGCAACAATTTAATGAGATTTTATGAAAATACCCTTATCACGTATTCCCTAGTCATGAATTAGTCCGTAGTTTCTACGTAGGACTGGGAGAGGGCCATAAAATTACAGTTGATGCAGCCTGTGGAGGAACATTTACATAGAAAATCGTAGACTTCCTGTGGAATCTTTTTAAGAATCTTAGTTAAGATTCCTGACAAAATATGCCTGATATTAGAGCCCCCATGAACTATCATTTCCAATCCTAAAAGAACCGATAGTGCATTTGAAGCAAGTCAGATATATGAAGTAACATCAAAAGTGGATGAGCTAAATAAAAAGTTTGATCAACTAATGAGAACAACTCATATAAACCCTACACCTCAAAAAGTCTGTTCGGTATTTGTTAATCCCTCACACTACGCTAATAACTGCCTAATAACTGTCCTTATACACAACCAGAATCTGAGCATATCATTGAGGATGTTAATGTCACATTCACCAATCCGAATAAAGACCCATTTTCAAATAGTTACAACCTTGGTTAGCATAATCATCCTAATTTCTCATATAATTCCCAGAATAACACCTTTTATCAAAGCCCTAACCAACAGACCAACCAATTTCGACCACTTAACCAAAATCCCAATCAACAACCAAATCAATTTCGTCTATTCAACCAAAATCCTAATCAGCCACCTTTTAGAAACCCAAACAATACACAACCTATGATAACACCTGGTCTTGAACAAAAACTCAGGAGTGTGCTAAATGAGTTCAAAAATGCCACACAACTCCTACATACCCATTCTCAATCTATTTTTAAACTCGAGACCCAAATTGAACAGATAGCTAATTCTATGAATAGAAGAGAATAAGGAAAACTACCAAGTTAACCACTCATAAACCCAAAAGGGCAACATATGATTGAACATATAACACCAGCAGGAGAACCAGCAATAGAAACCATTCAAGCCATATCTATACTTTGAAGTGGTAGAGCCATAGACAACAAGGCTGAAGAATAATTCGAGGAAAGGACGAATAAGCAAAATAATAAGGAAACCAATCCTGAAGAGGAAAAAGACTCGGCTTATAACAAGAAAGAGAAAAATCTCGAAATAGAGGAAGAATTAGTTTCTAAAAAGAAACAAGAATCAGTTATGGAAAACTCTACACCAACAAAAGAAATAGGAGAAACGAGCTACGAACCTAAAGCTCCATTTTCACAGTGCTTACAAGAGTATGTTCCTTACGGAAAACAAGGAGAAAAGATTCAAGAGTTGTTTGAGACATTTCAACAAGTGAAAATTAATCTTCCTCTCTTGACAGCAATCAAACAAATTCCCCCTTATGATAAATTCTTGAAAGATCTATATACCCATAAAAGAAGGAACAGAACTCATAATGCAAAGAAAATAATGTTGACTAATCACGTGAGTTCTATAATATACACCAATATACCTTTAAAATATAAAGATCCAAGAGCACCAAATATCTCCTGTACGATAGGAGATCACGAAATTGGACAATCTCTGCTAGATTTAGCAGCTAGTGTAAATCTTTTACCATATTTTGTATATTAGCAGTTAGGACTGGGAGAACTAACTCCAATATCTGTTATTTTACAGCTCCCTGATAGATCCACAAAACAACGACGAGGAGTAATAGAGGATGTGATTATTCAAATTGATAAGTTCTATTTCCCAATTTACTTCATCACTCTAGATACAGAACCTGTTTACGACCAAAAAAGGTAAATTCCAGTAATCCTAGGTCGGTTATTTTTAGCAACTTCGAATGCATGTATAAACTGCAGAACGGGGGTTATGGATTTATCATTTGGGAATATGAAAATCAGAAAGAATATTTTCTCTAATCCATCTCAAATACCTGAAGAAGAAGAGTGTTTTCTTACCGACACAATTGACGAAGTAGTGGAGGAAATGTTACTTTAAATATTGAGTAAAGACCCAGTAGTAAGAGCAATGCACAATAAAATTTTGGACGACTATGTTGAGTCACTAAATAATCAACAGTTACCAAAACTAAAAAAATAGCCATAGTCAAGCAAGCATTCAAGGTACCACCCTAGAGAACACCGAAAGAGCCTTTAAAATACCGTCATTAGTATCACCGTCCACGCTAGAACTAAAAGAATTACCCAGTCATTTAAAATATGTATTTCTAGGGGTAGACAGAACATTACCCGTAATTATTTCAGCACGTCTAAATTCGGAACAGGAAAATACGATTAGAAAGAATACTAGGCGGGAACAAAGAAGCAATAGGGTGGAGTATGGCTGATATAAAAGGAATAGATCCTTCAATATGCATGCATCAGATCCACCTGGAAGAAGATGCAAAACCATCAAGGGAAATGTAGAGAAAATTAAACCCTAATCTGAAATAAGTAGTAAAGAAAGAGGTAGTGAAACTACTAGATGCAGGAATAATATATCCAATCTCAGATAGCACATGGGTCAGCCCGACATAAGTAGTACCCAAGAAATCTGGTATTATGGTAGTACCAAATGCAATAAGATAATTAATTCTTCAATATACAACTACTGGATGCTGAGTATGCATTGACTATAAGAAGTTAAATTCCTATACTAGGAAAGATCATTTCCCATTACCTTTTATAGACCAAATCTTAGAAAGATTGGCAGGACAGAGTTATTATTGTTTCTTAGACGGGTATTCTGGGTATAACCAAGTTGCAATAGACCCGGTGGATCAAGAAAAAATGATTTACTTGTCCTTATGGTACCTTTGCATATAGACGAATGTCGTTTGGATTATGTAATGCACCAACTACATTTCAATGATGCATGATGTTGATCTTCTCAGACATGGTAGAAAAATTCTTGGAAGTGTTTATGGACGACTTTTCAGTGTTCGGGACCATATTCGATAAGTGCTTAGAACATCTAGCACTAGTATTAAAAAGATGCAAAGAAACTAACCTCATTCTAAGTTGGGAAAAGAGTCATTTTATGGTTCAAGAAGGGATAGTGTTGGGTCATATTATTTCAAAATGAGGAATTGAAGTAGATAAAGCTAAAATAGAATTAATCTCTAATTTACCTCCGCCTACTACCATTCGGAAAATACGATCGTTCTTGGGTCATGCAGGTTTTTACTGACGTTTTATTAAAGGCTTTAGTAAAATAGCACGACCACTATGCAATTTATTAGCATAAGATGTGTCGTTTGAGTTCAATGAGGAGTGTTATAAGGCTTTTAAGATATTTAAAAACTTATTATCCACTGCACCAATTATGCAACCTCCAGACTGGTCACGATCGTTTGAGTTAATGTGTGATGCTTCGGATTATGCTATTGGAGTAGTTCTTGGACAAAAGAAAGAGAAAATGCCACATGCGGTATACAATGCCAGTAAAACCCTTACTGAAACAAAAATGAATTACACTACCACAGAAAAAGAATTATTGGTTGTAGTTTACGCCTTGGATAAGTTTCGATCATATTTACTTGGGACTAAGGTAGTGGTATACTCTGACCATTCGACACTAAAATACTTTTCATCAAAGAAAGACTTCAAACCTAGATTAATTAGATGGATTCTCTTATTATAGGAATTTGATTTGGAAATAAGGGACAAGAAAGGTACGGAGAATGTTGTGGCAGAACACTTATCCTGATTGCTAGTAGAATCAAACAAAGATAATACTCTAGTAAAAGACTCGTTCCCTAATGAACAATTATTTCATGTTAGTGTCGAACTATCCTGGTATGCTGACATAGTTAATTACTTGGCTATGGGTAGGATTCCTAAGGGATGGACGAAACAGGAACTTGATAGATTATTCTTGCAAGTTAAGCATTATATCTGGGAAGATCTGTTGTTGTTTAAATATTGTCCTGAGCATATTATACGAAAATGCGTTCCTCAATATGAAGTAGCAAGCATCCTAAAACTTTGTCATACTCTTGAATGTGGAGGGCATTTCGGACCTAAGAAGACAGGAATGAAAGTATTACAAGGTGGATTTTATTGGCCCTCATTATTTAAAGATGCTTACTATAAGAACATTTTTTAGTATTGTTTATATATGGCATGTTCTAGACAATAACCATGTTAAGTGTTAGATAGTCATTTTAGTTTCAACGATATCTATAAACTTCGATAAAGGCGAAATCAAGCATTGAAGTAGTGAAGAATACAAGTGAAGTGAAAAAGTGAGCGTATTGAGTAAAAATGTCTCCCGGAGGACGAAAATGGCATTTTCTGAAGTCATCAATTCAGGAAAAAAGTATCGTCCAGTCGAGATGGTCATTTCAGCACAGTTGTGGAGAAAAGTGGTTTCCACAAAAATGCCTACGCTTTCAGAAGTAAAAAGTGGTTGGAAAGTGCATTTCTACGCTGAAGCCTACGCTTAAAGCGTATTGACGGCTAAAAATTCTGCTGAAATTTTGCCGTGATATCAGTTGTGCCCCATTTTGATTTTATGATACTACTATGACTCATACACCTTGGTATACGTGCAATACACAAAATATACATCAGAGATTAGGGTTTCGATCAGTTGGATGTGAAATTACGAGAAAGGACGAACTTAGGGTTTGCTTCATCATTGTCTATAAATACCAAGGTCTACAAGATAGGAGGTTACAGTTTTTGAGAGGTGTCTACAAGTTTTCTACAAATTCATATTCTTTTACAGAGATATATGGTGAGAGAAGATTATTGAGTGATCATACAATATTAGAGTTCTCTCTTATGTTGAGTTTCTCTAATCATGTTTTTACACCGAAGATCTTTATGCACGATTGGATGAGTGGTTGCTGAAAAATCATCACACCGTCTATTGCAACGTGGTTGCATTGATCCATTGAGGAATGAAGTCGTCTGAGTGCGGAGATCGGAGCGAGAAACTTCGTGGTTATATGATATGTTGAGAAACAGATCTGTCAGAGTACAGAGCGGAACGAGAGCTTCGTGGAGCACGAGTGAATCTAGACTTTTATACGTCGAGTGAAGAACAAAAAATTACATTAGTTGTAAATACTATTTTCATAAAGTCAGTACAAATTATCTGATTCATAGTGCATCGATACCCGAGCGTATCCGTGGTTTTTACTTGGAGTCTTTCCAAGATTTTTCACGTAAAAATATCATGTCTCTATTGATTTATTTTCTGCACTTAGATTATTCTTTGCATGATTTATCTTGATAGAGAATTGGATTAAAATTGATTTTTCCAAAATTATTATTAATTTGTCAATAAATTCACAAAAAAACCTATTCACCCCCCTCTAGGCTGTTTTTATTGATCGTCTAGGTAATTTCAATTAGTATCAGAGTGTGGTTGCCCCGATTTAGGTTAACTACCTAGGGTTAGATTCTGAACTTAGACGATGCAGATGCCTCATGAAGGAAGTTCCATATCTAGGTCCCCTTTGTTTGATGACTTGAATTACACCTATTGAAAAGCTAAGATGAGAGCATTTTTGAAATCGTTAGATGAGAGTGCTTGGCTAGTCGTTGATGTATGATATATACTACCCACTGTGAAAGATGTTGTTACTAATGAATCTAGGGTAAAACCTTCGAGTGAGTGGACAACTATTGAAACAAACAGTGCTAGTTGGAATTCAAAAGCATTGAATGCATTGTATAATGCTATGACCGCGAGTGAGTTTAAGAGAATTGCCACATATGAGATTGGAAAATAAGCTTGGGATATTCTCCAAGTAACTCATGAAGGAACTTCAAAAGTTAAACAGTCAAAACTCCAAATTTTAAATTCAAAATTTGAACAGTTTAGGATGGAGGATGATGAAGTTTTTAGTGACTCTGAGGCTAGGTTAACTGACAAAGTAACAAGTTTTCATAAAGGTACAATTGTGGTTTCTGGTCTACCTAAACTAGAAGATGTGCTTTATGTAGAGGGTCTTAAAGCAAATTTGTTGAGCATAAATCAGATATGTGATAATAATCATAATGTCACTTTTTCTCCTGATAAATGTTCGATCATTGACTCTTCTGGGAATCTCGTAATGGAAGGTATGCGTTCAACTGATAATTGTTATTGCATTGTTCCTAATTCTGAATTTTTATGAAATAAAGTTAAACTTGATGAAGTTGAAATCTGGGATCAACGGATGGGACATGTTAATTTTTGTGAATTAACAAAAATTACTAAGAGTGAAATTGTTAAGGGAGTCCCTAAGCTTGGATATGCAAAAGGAGTTGTGTGTGGATCATGTCAGAAGGGTAAACAAGTTAGATGTTATCACAAAAAGACAAATGTCTTTGGTACTTCTAGACCTTTAGAAATGTTGCATATTAATCTAATGGGTCCCACTAGGACCATGAGCAAAGGAGTAAATAAGTATATTTTGTCATGGTGGATGATTATTCGAGATTTGTATGGGTTGGATTTCGAAGTGAAAAGTCTGAAGCTCCTGAAAGTTTTAAGAAAATTTGTTTAAAAATTCAGACTGAGAAGAAATGTTCCATTTCTAGAGTAAAGAGTGATCATTGAAGGGAGTTTGAAAATTCAAAAATTGAAGTGGTTTGTGATGAGAGAGGAATAAAACATGAATTTTCAGAACCTAAAACTTCTCAACATAATGGAGTAGTTGAGAGGAAGAATAGGGTTATTCAGGAAATGGCCAATGTTATGCTACAGGGTAGGAATGTTCTTAGGTATGTTTGGGCCAAGGCAGTGAACACAACATGTTACACCTTAAACAGAGTTTATCTTAGGCTTGGCATCTTAAAAACTTGTTATGAACTGTGGAATGGCAAGAAACCCAATGTGAAATATTTCAAAATTTTTGGAGCAAAATGTTATATTCTTAGAGATCGTGAATCTATTGGCAAGTTCGAGTCTAAGAGTGATGAAGGAATATTTTTGGGTTATTCTTTTACTAGTCGGGCATACAGGGTGTTTAACCTTAGAACTCAAACTATGATGGAATCTGTGAATGTAGTGGTTTATGACTCATGTGTTGATGAGTCTCCAACGTCTGCTGGGGAGGAAGATGGTGAGCCATTCTTTATATTGTATCAAATGGATGTGAATAGTGCATTTTTTAATGGTGTTCTTCATGAAGAAGTATATGTGGAGTAGCCCAAAGGATTTGAAGATCCTGATTATCTAAATCATGTTTACAGGTTGAAAAAGGCTTTGTATAGGCTAAAGCAAACTCCTAGAGCTTGGCATGAAAGGTTGACTGATTACTTGTTGGGGACAAGTTTTACTCGAGGGGGAGTGGACAAAACATTGTTTATTCAGAAAATTAAGAGTGATACAGTTGTTGCTTAAATCTATGTTGATGACATTGTGTTTAGATCCACTTCTGATAAGTTTGCTCAATAATTTGGAGATTAAATGAAACATGAATTTGAGATGAGCATGATTGATGAATTAAACTTCTTTCTAGGGCTTCAAGTTAGACAATTAAATGATGGGATTTTTGTTTCTCAAACTCGTTATGCCTTGGAATTGGTGAACACGTTTGGTTTGGAAAAGGCTAAAGATGCTCGCACTCCTATGAGTACAAGTGTTAAGCTTAGCTTGGATACTAAAGGCAAAGATGTTGATCTTACACTTTATAAGAGTATGATTGGGAATTTGTTGTATTTGACTGCCAGTCGACCTGACATAGCGTTTAGTGTTGGTTTGTGTGCACGTTACCAGACAAGTCCTAAGGAGTCTCATATTACTGTTGTGAAAAGGATTATGAAGTATGTTAAAGGAACAGTGAATTATGAACTTTGGTATCCATCAGGTAGTAATACTGATATCGCATCTTTTTCTGATGCTGATTGGGCCGGTAATGTTGATGATTGAAAAAGTACTAATGGATGGTGTTTTTATGTTGGAAATTGATTAGTTGTTTGGCATAGCAAGAAACAAAATTGTGTTTCCCTTTCCACTGCTGAGGCGGAGTATATAACAATTGGTTGTTATTGTACTCAGGTTTTGTGGATGCGTCAAATGTTGCAGGATTATGGTTTTTCTCAAGACACGATGATTGTGTTTTGTGATAACACGAGTGCGATAAATATTTCTAAAAATCCTGTTCAACATTCTAGGATAAAATATATAGATATTCGACATCATTTCATTCGTGATCTTGTTGAAGATGGGATAGTGTCTCTATAGTTCATATCCACAGATTCTCAGTTGGCAGATATCTTTACAAAACTATTAGATTTTCAAGAGCATGTTAGTCTTAGGAAATCTATTGGTATGCTTTCTTTAGAATGGATATCTTTTTATCTATCATTCTAGGAACACATTGCATTATTTTTCTATAATTGATAAGTAATCATGCATTTGTATTATTTTTATTCATGCATGCATTTTATTTTGAAATAAATGACAATAAAATTTTTGAGACTGTTGAGCTTGGCTAGAGTATAAAAATTGTCATATTTTACTATATTTTCACATTTACTTATTTCTTTATGCATATGTGAAGTAGAGGTATCAGACTGACCTAAGATTTTTGGATGATCACTTGGTATGATTATTTTATGTTACAAAACTTTAATCTTAGGTGCTAGTTGCTTCGGTGATGATTATAATGCCTGCTAAATCTGTTTATTTTTTTTATTTAACCCGAAGTGGTATGAAGGTTCATGAGTTATGCTAGATTGGTCTATGCATGAAATATTTTTTACATGTGTATGAATATTGTGGTGATGTTGGAAAAAAATGAGGTGTTTAAAATATTCAAAATGCAAAAAGTAGTTCTTCAATCTGAGTAACCGGACCTCTTACCTCAATAATCATTGAGTGTTCGAATAAAAAGGAGAGAAGACTAATGAGCATAAATCCCATGGAAGAAGCTCAGGCCCAATTGGTCGGGACTAAAAATCCTCGCTGGAAAGTCCGGAGCTTAGAAAGACAAAAAGGGATATGGTGAAAAAGTTGAAAAGATGAGACCGAGGAAATTGTGTGACAAAGAGAAAGTATCTTTTAGTTTTTGCCTTCTAGTTTTGATTTTGGATTGAATTATCATCACGGTTGGTGGGGAGATTATCAGCTTTAATATGTACTATTTTCATCTTACCTTAGTGCTTGCACATGAGAATTTATATATATATATATATATATATATATAGTCGTAAAACTTGACTTGTAAATTCTTTAGTTTACAAGGTATGTATGTTGATTTTCTTCTATACCATGTGTATAATGGTCGAGTTAAATATGAGAATATGATGTGTTAATGATTGGCTTTGTGTCTCTATTGCCTTGTTCACAGATTTCTAAAAACAAAAATATTTTATTTTATTTTTATTCATGACATTTTGCATTCATGCATTACTAGTAGGGTCATGCATAATAGAGATTTCTGTTACCCTTAGAATTTGAATATGATCTGATAAGAGTTCTATATCTTGGTGTTTTTCATTGAATACTTCCTTGCATCTCTCTACATTTTTGTTATGGCATATACTCTCTTTGTTTGACATTTCAATGACAAAAAGGGGGAGAAGTATTAAGTGAGGTGGAGAAGAGATTGTTTGGTTCAGATTGTTCCATTGTTTCAGATGGAGAAGTATTTAGCAAGGGGGAGTTTATTCTCAGGGGGAGAATGATGATCATTATGTGTGCATTGTTGTTATGATTTTCTTATGATTATTTTATGACTATTTTCCACACTTGCGTTTAATGGTTTGTTCAGTGTTGTGGTTATAGGATTGGTAGACCGTCATGAAAGCAAGGTGACAATTTATACATATGTTTTTTGGTGTGTGTTCATAGGTATACATTTTATGATATTATTTGTGAGGCTATATTATAAAACATGGTTTTGTCTCAGAAATGCCAAGGGGGAGATTGTAAGAACATTTATAGTATTATTTGTGTTTGGCATATTCTAAACAATAACCATGTTGAGTGAATTGTCAGGTTGAGAGTTTTATGTATTTGTAATCGAGTTGTTAGTATGTTCGTTTCTATCTCGAGAAAGAAGTAAGGAGTGTGTCAAAGCAAAGAAGGTTACCGAAGGGAAAAATCATCTTTTCCAGATATCGTCACTTTATTAGAGGGCAAAAATGTCATTTCCAGACATCATGACTTCAACCAAAAGCATTGGGAGTTCGAGATGACCAGTCTAGCCCAAATATGAAAAAACCTGCAAAAGATGCAACATACCTACGTTGTCAAAGGCTGAAATAGGACAAATTGACTCTGACCTACGCTGTGGTTTTAGAGCTGGGAGGGGACCCTATCCCCTAGACCTATGCCCAAGCGTAGGTCCCAAGCATAGGTCCTGCGCTCTAGACATATGCCCAAGCGTAGGTTTCAATGCTTGGTCACGTGATCACTTGTTATGCAAGATTTATTTCAGGGTGCTTTCAGATTTTTCCAGTTTGGTCCTTACTTCGAGTTTTTAAGGGATCGACGACTTTAGACCTCTATGTATTGACGTATACACATATTTACATCAGATTTTAGAGGATTTATCAAGGTATTGTGAAATTACTTAAGAGGGCAAGGTTAGGGTTTTCAATGACTTGATCTATAAATACCAAGGTTCTATAAGAGAAGAGGCTACGGTTTTTTATGATGATTTTTCAAAAGGGTTTTTAGTGAGAGCTCTGCAATATTCTATAGTTCATATTCTTCTACAAAGTGATACACACAAAAAAGTGATTATGGAGTGATCATACATATTGGTGTTCTCTCTTATGTTGAGGTTCTCCAATGGTATTTCTACACCGAAGTTCTTTATGCACGATTGAATGAATGATTGCTGAAAAATCATCACACCATCCATTGCAATGAGGTTGTTTTGATCCGTCCGAGTACGGAGCGATTTGAGGATTTCAAACCGCGAGTAGAGAAAGGAAAATCAGACGTGAATTGTGAGTCTTTCATAGTGTCTAGTGGAGCAAGCATGCTTCATGAAGTACGGGTGATTCAAGGGTTTCATACCACGAGTAGAGGAAGGCATATCAGGTGTGATTGTCAGTCTAAAACTCTCATAGAGTCTGTACTTATTGATTCATAGTGCATCGGTACCCGAGTGTGCCCGTGGTTTTTACTTGGAGATTTTTCCAAGGTTTTTCACGTAAAAATATTGATGTCGTCTCTTGTTTTATTTTGTGCACCTTTATTTATTATTACATGGATTGCTTGGTAAAAAAAATTGGATTAAAATTGACTTTTCCGCAATTAAAATTTAATTTGTCAATAAATTCATAAAATCCTATTCACCACCCCCCCCCCCCCCCCCATCTAGGTTGTTTTCACCACAATCTTGGTAATTTCAATAATGTTTGATACAATTGTCATTTATTCTTCTTCTTCTTCATCTCGTTCTTCTGTGGATTCCAATACTTCCATTAATAATGACGGGATTGAGCATATATTAGCTATTACTGAGCCTGATCAAGAAATTGAAGAGCCACAGTGTTCCTTTGGATAATCCTGGCCTTAATATTCTAGACTGTATAAGGCTACGTTCTTAGCAAATTGGTTAAACCACCCTAGTTTTCATCTTGCCTTTATGTTACTTCAGAATCATAGATTATTCCATATTCTCATTGCTAGTTCTAATGTAGTTTTGCCAGAGGTAGTCCGCCAATTTTATCGTAACATGACCATAGTTGAGACTAACCAAGGAATTGCGCTTTTTGTTTAGATTGAGTACAATTTCCGCTCAATCATAATTACTGCTGATATTATCGCTAGAGAATAGGAAATTCCGTGAGAAGTTCTTGATGGTTTACGAGAAATTTTTCCTCCTCCACCAAACCCTTTACCTTCATTTGCAAAAATGGTAAGTGCAATTTATAATAGGTATAAGTTCCTATGGGGTTAGAAGTAACGGATAAACATCATCTAGATATGAATTATTGGGCTTTTTATTATATCATTGTCATCCAAATCTACCCTAACCAAGAAGGATTGTTTCGCCACCGTAACATGGTAGAATTGATTTATAAATTTCACATGGGGTATTGGGTGTCTATTCCTGACTTAATCCTTGACAATATACGTCTGCACATGGAACCTATAGTGAAAAACGAGGATCCATTTGCTAATGGCTGGAAGTTGCCTTATCCCTTTCTCATTAGCAAGATACTGGAAAGTGCGTTGGAGGAAGATATGTATATGAAGGAAGATGAATGTGCGGCGTTCACTAACTATTATGGGATGAGGTCGTTTAAGGTTGAATTAGATGAAGAAATGCGTCATCAATTGGATCAAGACTAGAATAAGGAAAATTTTAATACAAGGGATGGAATGAGTTTGTTTCAAGTTTTTATTCTTGCAATTTTTCTAGTTCTAGAATTAAATTGTTTTTCTTTTCTGCAAATTTAATTTCATTGTAGGCCTTAGGCCGATCTATCTTTACATTCTATCAATTAATAAAATTCAATTCCCTCTTATTTATTATCATTGTTGATCATTTTACTATAATCTTGGTTTTAGTCTTGACTTTTGACTACAGATTATGGCACACACCAAGTTTAGGGGAGGATTCACAAACATCCTGAAATCTTGCTTCATAAAGTGGTAACATTGTTTTATTATTCTTAAGAACCATGAGGAAATGGTTTGATTTTTGTTTGGGGGGATGGAGTAATAGTAGATATAAAATATGAGGGAAAGTAAAACTTTTTGATAGAATAGAAAAATAAAAAACTGCAATTTTAGCTACTGTTGATTACTGGAATTCGTGCAGGGTATCTCGATCGATCAACCACAAAAATATATATATAAATACATATATATATATATATATTAATTTTTATTTTATGACTAACTTCTAATATATATATATATAAGTTTATGTATAATAAATATATATTATATTATTCTAAGTAAAATATTATTATTATTATTTTATCTTTACTTAAATATATTCTTGATTAAACTTGTGAAGTAATTAGGAATATGAGACTAGTCTAGAGAATAGACGTACGTGATATTTTCTGCTTATCTGAATAATTATTAAATCAGAAAGGTGGAAAGATGTGGTTCTCCATAGGTGAGTAAGCTAGTGAAATTGAAAATAAAAAAAAACAATCTTGACCTATAAGCACATGCACATGATCTCTATAGTTTCATTTATGATCATATAAGGTATTATCTCTTGAAAAATACAAAGAAAATGTATACGTAAACATTCTCCCTCTAAACAATAATAAAAGAGTGGAGGATGGCGTATCGGAAAAAATGAGAACAAAAAGCAAAATAGGAGAAGAAAGCCTTCTCCATGAAAAACAGAGGTATATAAAAATATATATATATATATATTCTAAGTGGAAAAGGCCAAAAGAGAGAGGAAAGTCCTCTCCAAAAAAATAAAAAATAAGAGAGATATACTATAAATGGGAATAAATGTGTTATAGAGAAAGTTCAAGAAACACGGAAGATTGTTGGCTCTAGAAGTAAAGATTAGCTAAATTTAACCACTAGTGGAGACCATTCTTAACACTAATATGAGATAATTATTATTTTGTACTAGTAGAATTTATTTGCTTGCATTTATTTTATGAATTATATCATCTCCTAGTTAATTAACAAGAATTTTCATGAATATGCACAAGTAAAGATTATAAAGAAGTTGTAGGTAGTCTATTTAACCCTCACGAGACTTCACTCGTCAACTAGGATTCTTCCTAGGGGTTTAAAAGGCTTGTTACACGTGCCAAATGTAATCGTTTATCCTTCATGAAAGAAAGGGTTTAGTTTAAATAGTTTAGATAAATTATATTAGTTTTTCTTCATGATATTTTCTTTTATTTTATTGCTAAGGGACTAGCAATATTCAAGTTTGGGGGTGTGATCAGACCATAATATTTGGTATTCTGGGTGTTAATAAACTCTTAGTTAGTCTCTTCATTTTAATAATAAGATATTATTATTTGAGTTGTGTGTTTAAGCATGTTTCAAAGGTCTTAACGCAAATCTGAGTTAATTTCGGGTTTTTAGCAAATGAGCCTGATACGGAAAATACTTGGAGAATAAATGAACTCAATTCAGAGCAAGGTACAAGTCAACAAAGTAGAGTAAAAATGGTTGAAGCACAAAATCGCAAAATAAGAAATATTAAAATTCAAGAGTCACGGATCGATCTGTGGACACTCCCGATCGATCGGCCAACGCCGACATTGGGAAATGTGCACGAAGATACTACAAAAATTCTGACTTTGTGTGCAAGCATCAGAGAGCAGATCAGTCCATTCACTGTTGTTACTTGGTCCTCACATCAAATCTTTTTGGAGTGCAAGAAAATACATGTCATATCTACATTAACTTTTGTCTATAAATATATGAAGAATTCATGAAGATAAGATATCCTGGATCATTTGGATCATATATCATCGTTCATACAAAAAGTCTCTCTCTAGAGAGGCTCTCTTCAAGAACTTAAGAACCAACTATCGAACAGTGATGATGGTGGCTTCATCAACGATGTTGTCTCCTTTCTCCATAAGCGGCTAGTCAGTATCTAGGGTTTCCAACGAAACCCTAGTCAGGTCATGTAAGCTTTTAATTGATTTTATTACAAAGAGGGGATGTTGAAGGTTACTTATATGATGATTATGTAGTGAGAGACCGAACAAGACAACCTAAATAAGATTATTTATTAATTCTTTACTTAAGCTGAGATTGAATTCATGGTTTATCTAGAACAACCATGTTTTTAGTGAGGACAAGAAATCCAAGGTTTAACTAATGGTTTCTAGAGGAAAGCTCTCTCCAACAAAAATAAAAAATAAGAGAGATATACTATAAACGGGAATAAATGTGTTATAGATAAAGTTCACGGAAGATTTTTGGCTCTAGAAGTAAAGATTAGCTAAGTTTAACCACTAGTGGAGACCATTCTTAACACTAATATGAGATATTTATTATTTTCTACGAGTAGAATTTATTTGCTTGCATTTATTTTATGGATTATATCATCTCCTAGTTAATTAACAAGAATTTTCATGAATATCCGTAAGTAAAGATTATAAATAAGTTGTGGGTAGTGTATTTAACCCTCATGAGACTTCACTCATTCACTAGGATTTTTCCTAGGGGTTTAAAAGGCTTGTTACACATGCCAAGTGTAATCATTTTTCCTTCACGAAAGAAAAGGGTTTGGTTTAAATAGTTTAGATAAATTAGAGTAGCTTTTCTTCATGATATTTTCTTTTATTTTATTGCTAAGGGACTAGCAATATTCAAGTTTTGGGTGTGATCAGACCAGAATATTTGGTATTCTAGGCGTTAATAAACCCTTAATTAGTCTCTTTATTTTATTAATAAAATATTCTTATTTGAGTTGTGTATTTAAGCATGTTTCAGGGATTTTAACGAAAATCTGAGTTAATTTCGGGTTTTTAGCAAATGCGCCTGATTCGGAATAATACTTGGAGAATAAATGAACTCAATTCAGAGTAAGGTACAAGTCAACAAAGCAGAGTACAAATGGTCGAAGCACAAAATCGCAGAATAAAGAAATATTAAAATTCAGGAGTCACCGATCAATCGGTGGACACTCCCGATCGATCGGCCAACACCGACATTGGGAAATGTGCACGAAGTTACTACAAAAATTCTGACTTTGTGTGCAAGCATATTAGTGGACAGATCAGTTCATTCACTGCTGTTACTTGGTCCTCACACCAAATCTTTTTGGAGTGCAAGAAAATACATGTCATATCTACATGAACTTTTGTTTATAAATATATGAAGAATTCATGAAGAGAAGATATCCTGGATCATTTGGATCATATATCATCATTCATACAAAAAAACTCTCCATAGAGAGGCTCTCTTCAAGAACTCAAGAACCAACTATCCAACCGTGAAGATGGTGGCTTCATCAACGATGTTGTCCCCTTTTTCCATGAGTGGTTAGTTGGTATGTAGGGTTTCCAACGAAATCTTAGTCAAGTAATGTAGACTTTTAATTGATTTTATTGCAAAAAGGGGAAGCTGAAGGTCACTTATATGATGATTATGTTGTGAGAGGCCGAAGAAGACCACTTAAATAAGATTTATTTATTAATTCTTTACTTAAGCTTATATTGAATTAATGGTTTATCTTCAAAAACCATGTTTTTACTAAGGGCAAGAAATCCAAGGTTTAAATAATGGTTTCTACATAATGGTACGTAACGGTATGAAAAGGTTTTAGGTGCATACGGTTCATACTAAGAGAGGGTGATCATTAGTATATTTTTAATTTCATGTTTTAGGAGTAGTGTAGTATAGATGCATACAATGGTCATATCGTTCAAAGATGAAACTGTAGTAAACTAACATTTGATTACATCTCTTTTGGGATTAGGCAATTGCTTGTAGCGTTACTAATATGATTCGTATAAGTTGTATCGCTCTCTTGCAATAATAAGATTAAATGGCTATATTATGAGACTAGTGGTGTAGTTGGAGCAAAACCCTAGACTTGTTTATCTTGATTCACAAACACAAAAACTATCTTTTTATTTTTTGTTTATTAGTTACAAAACAATCCAAATCAAAACAACATTTATAATATAATTCAATTTTCTGTTGTACAATTATTTGAAATACGACTTTGATCTTTGTGGTTCAATACCCTCTCTACCCTACTATAATATATACTACTTGCGTACTTGCAACTGATAGGTAAAACTAGTTTGTGTTAATTCTTCATTTTAAATATTTTTATTTACATACGACTAGAACCGATCATGGAAATTCCTATTTTGCCCCTGACTTGCTTTCCCTTGTGGCGGTTATGACTTTACACCTCGATGCACGTGAATATACACATATATACATCATAATATAGGGTTTTAATAAGGTTTTGTGTAAAATTATCAAAAGGGCAACCATTAGGGTTTCCCTCGGCTTTGTCTTTAAATACCGAGCTTTGCTACAGAGTTGGGGACTTCTCTTCACATAATTTCAGAGCTTCTACACACGTATAATTTTCAATGCAATCTCTGGAGATTCATTCCAAGGAGGAGCCATACAAGACCTAGAGATCCGGAGCGGAAGACTATGGCGAGCGATTCTACATCAACGATGCAATCTCCTTCAGCTATGATAAACTAATTCGGTATCTAGGGTTTTCTAGCAAAACCCTAGCCAAGTAATGTAGTTTTTATATTTGTTTTCAATTGTAACGAGGGGAAGCTATGACTATACCGTGATGATTGTTGTAGATGAGTGACCGATTTTATTCTTGATACAAGATTATATATTTATTCTTGAATCTTGTCTTAGATTGAATAAATATATCTTTTTACTCAATCATGATTATTCACTATGAGCTAGAACTCGGATACTTAATCCATTATTTTTTACACAATGGTTCTTAACACTTGAAACCGTAGGTGTCATTCCTTGGCGAGGTATCATAGACATGCTCTAGTTTAATTTCATGGGTTAGGAGTATATTAGAGTAAAGTAAATTGCATGCACTAGTTACATTCTGTCCGGAGATGGGTTGTAGCGAATCCGGTTGACAGTATCCTTTTTAGGAGAGTATTTGACTATTTGCGGTACGTTCTGATTCACGGGAATAGATCGCCCTCTTATAATTGTGAAAATTGAAAGCTATGTTATGTGGTTAGTGGTAGAGCGATAAAAATCCTAGTTTTTTTCTCTCTCTTGATCAAACTCTCAATTTACTTTCTATTTTAGTTAATTTAGTTATAAATCATAAAATAATTCAAAACAACTTTTTCAAACATAATTCAATACTATTAGATTACTGATGTCAATAATCCAAGTCTTTGTGGGATCAATCTTCCCTTTCTCAAGTCGTTTTTATACTACAATACGATTCGTGTGCTTGCGATAGGTAAAACCTAAGTCGTCCCAAGGGTTGGTATTTAAGCATTACTTTTGACACCCCTGGGCGGACATCACTCTTTCTTTTTGTTAGATGTCTGGCACACCTCCCCAATTCTTCTGAGCTTATGTGCCTAATGCATCTGGGATCTCCTAACCCCTTTTGTCTCTTCAATAATATGTCCACCCTGAACCATATGAATCACCTGTACTAGTTGTTTTGTCGGGCCAGCATTTTGAGGGGCACCACCCTTACGTTCCGCTCAGGTCTAATCTTTTGCCACGTACTCAGCTAGTTCTCCCTTTTCAATTATCACCTCCACTTGCCTACGCAGGTTCCTGCAATCATTGGTATGATGGCCATACTCACTATGGAAGGCACGATGCTTGGTCATGTCCCTCTGCTCCATGGGCATCTCATTGGCAAAGGGGGTCTAAATATTCCTTTTCCTTTCTTTTCCTGGTAGAGTTTACCCAGGCTGGTTTTGAGGGGGGTTACCTTCTCCTCTACCCTCTACTTTTTATTGGCTGGCATATTTGACATGAAAGCGGGTGTTGGACGAGTTGGTTTCTGATCCTTGATGCGGTTTTTCGTACGGACCTCAATAGTTACCATGGTCACCCTCTTTAATCGAACTGTTTCCTCCTCCTCGATTATGAGGTACCCCTGGGATTTGGAATTTAGCTCCCCTATGTTACTAGGGGGCCTCTTTACCAAGGATGTATGAAACTTAGTGCCGGGAATCAGGGCCATTCTATACGCCTCAATTACTGACAGCTGATCGCACTGGTCAATGGAAGACATCTCCCTTATGAACCTAGATAAGAAGCTCTAGAGGCTCTCTTCTTTCTCCTAGGTTATCGTGAACAAGCTGGAGATGGTTTTCTTCTGCCTCTAGTTGCCATAGTATTGTGTTATGAAGAGTTCGCACAACTTACTCCAACTTCCAATTGATCCAGATGGCTATTTTCTGAACCACATGAGAGGTGCCTCAGTCAGGCTGGTGGGGAATACATTGCATAGGAGGGCCTCATCTTTCTTCCAAGCAGTCATCTTTATTTGGTACTGGTAAATATGATCTGACGGGTCCTTCGTCCCATCATAGAGGGTGAAAGTTGGTAGGTAGAACTTTTTTGGGTACTCTGCGTGGTCTATTTTGTCCGTGAATGGTGATTTTATCATGACAATCGCAGCATCAGCTGCTATGTCCTTCATGGAGAGGGTTTATACCTTCATACTCTCCAACACTTGCCTCTGGATCTTGGCAGTCGTGTCCTCTAATTCTTTCATGGTTGGGGTTGTTGAAGCGGCAGGCCCCCGGGTGCTGGAATGGAGATCTCTTCTTGATCATTAGTCGCTCTGCTTCCAGTCCCCTCCCGTCTATTGTTTTTGCCCTCATCATGCCTGGGTGGATCTGGGATTACGCCTTCGTTGTTGATACCATTGGCGGAATCGGCAGCAATGGCTGGATCGGGTATCTAGTCGAGCCTCTAGAGAAGATCGGTGTTCTGTCGTTCGAGTTCTCCATTCTTTCTTTCCACCACCATTAATCTCTACATGATTTCTTGGATCTGAGCGGCTTGGGTTGTGCTAGCCAGGGCCGCCACTAATGTTGTGGAGGATCTAGTATCCACTATGGCTACTTTCACAAGGTTTTTGTAAAAGAAAATAATCAAAAAGTGAGAAAGAAGATCAACAAAAACCTTTGTTTCCCACGGACGGCGCCAAGCTGTAAGTGTTATTTTTGTGCTTAACACTCCAATCCCCATTATTGAGGCTTTTGGTCTTTATTTATACAACAATTGATGGGCTTTTTTAGCCCATCTTAATCACAATCAAATCCCTTTATTTCAGGGATTTGATTTACATTCCCTTTTTTTGTCTCAATTATCCCATGTTTATTTGGGATTTGGACTTAATGCCAAAGTAATTCAAAAATACTCATCTTAGTGGGTCGAACCCTTATAATCATTCTTCTGTTGATTGAGTTGGCCCTTCAATTTGCTGGGCCTTAATTTTAAGCCCTTACAGCCGTTTTTTTGGAGTATGGGGTATTTAAGAAGATTCGAAACCTTAGTGGTTTTTTTTTTAACCTCAGGGGTTATTCGATTAAAATCTGAAACCTCAGGGGATTTTATGAAAATTACCCTTGTTTTCTTCGATGATTTTTTGAAAATTTGTAAGCTGTCTTTGAAACAAGTAAAGCAAATTAGTGGAGAGATACAATCACCTAAAGTATAAGATTTGAACAACATATTTTATGTGAATGAATGATGGAAGTTTATTTTTTTATTATTTTTTTTTAGAGAGCGTACATACCATGGTTAAAAGAAGGGTAAATTACACTGATCTCCTTAAGGTTTCGATAAATTTCACATGGAGTGTTCAAGAAAATGTTAAAATTTAATGTGAAAATTCTATTCTAACTTTTTAAAACAAATTACACTAATCTCCTTAAGGTTTCGATAAATTTCACATGGAGTGTTCAAGAAAATGTTAAAATTTAATGTGAAAAGTCTATTCTAACTTTAGTAAAAAAAAATTAATTATTTTTAGTCATTTCAATACATATATAAGCATCCAATTATCTTTTCACAAAAGAGAAAGGTATTTTTGGTTATATTTCAGTTTTTATTAGGGAGTTGTTGAACTCATTGGTTTAATTTGGGGGGAGGTACTTGTAACTCAAACGCTCCACTTATGTAAAATTTGTCTAAACATAATAAAGGACGCTAATGTAAAAGATGTATGCCCGAAATCCTATTTTGATACGATTTTTTATACTAGGCTTTCATGGTATACCGTTCCATGAGACACCTTCCGCCGAATAATTTATTTCAACAATCAATATCAAATTAGCAATTACTTTTACAAGCTCGTGACTTGTCAGGCTATTTATCTCCATTTGAAATGCACTTTACTGGCCTAAGGGTTTTTCCAAGGACAATAAAGTCCATTTTGATGTTAACAAATCATTAAGTATGTTTGGTACTAACTACAAATTGAGTTTAGTGTTTTAGTTTAAACAAGAAATGAACTGGGGATTGAAAAGGAAAAGCAAGACAAGCAAGGGCAAAATTGTCATTTCACTCCGAAAAAGCTTGAAGTTGAAGAATCAAGACTTGGGGTAGATAGGACGATGTGTACGCCGTTTTATGACCTCTTTCTATCAATAGGTCGGCAGTTATACTAGAATGTAATTTATGTTTGTTCACACAGACTAAGCTCAAGTGTCTAAAAAGCAAACCAAAAATTGCATTAAAAGATAAATTTAAAAATGTGCACTAGCATGGCTAGTCGACTGCCCAACTTGGGAAATCGACTGAATGGCATATGTTAGTCAGCTAATGTGGAAGCATCAGCCGACTGAAGCCGTCAGAGAGTTTGAGGCTTTTTTTATCGAACCATGATCAACCGACTGATGGGCATGATTAACCGACTACTGAGGCAAGACTGATGGATCTTGATCAACCAACTGATAAGGACAGCGGCTTGAGGTGGTTCGTGAACCTTTTTATCTGCCGACTGATGAGAGTTATAACATTATTCTCAAAAAAAAAAAACACTTATCTATATTGAATGTTATTTACTAAAGAGTGGTTGTCTACTAAAGAATGCTATTTGATAACAAATTTAAAGCATTATAATAAAATATTTATTATAGTTTACTATTTATTTTTAGTATTATATAAATTAGTATACTATAGATATCTATTGCATAATAGTCTTATATAATAATATAAAGAAAAATTTGCCTAAAAACGCCCATGTTTTTCCGGTCCCCTTGTCTCCCAACTAAATTCCTCCATAAATGAGCAAACAAGGTCTTCAGTTGTATTGGACCTAATGGGCAATTAGTAGCTGCCCTTTCTCCTAAATGGGAGGTCAAGGGTTCAAGCCTTAGTGGAGGTTGCATGAAATTACCTAGACGATCAATGAAAACAGCCTAGAGAGGGGTGAATAGGCTTTTTGTGGATTTATTGACAAATTAAAATTAATTGTGGAAAAGTCAATTTTAATCAAATTCTCTAACAAGATAAATCATGCAAACATTAATCTAAGTGCAGAATATAAAGCAATAGAGACACACGATATTTTTACGTGAAAAATATTGGAAATACTCCAAGTAAAAACCACGGATACGCTCGGGTATCGATGCACTATGAATCAGAGAATTTGTATAGACTATGAAAATAGTACTTACAACCGATGTATTATGTTGTTCTTCACTTGACGTCTGAAAGTTTAGATTCACTCACGCTCCACGAAGCTCATGCTTCGCTCCGTACTCTGACGGTTTTGCTTCTCAACAGGTGAAAGGATCATGGACTTAGAAACGCATACAAATATGGGGTCGGCCGATCTTAGAACTGGTTCAAAATACCTACTCATCTTGGGAAAGAATCAAGTGGAGCTTAGTTGCGGAATGATTAAAGAGAGAAAGTTCATATGCATGATAGGATAATATGCATGAAAAATGTGAAAAAAAAAGGAAAGGTATATTACCCACACGGTGGTGCGCGAATACCACAGTGACCGAACTCAGGGTTGCTCAAACTGCCTACATATCTCTGTAGCAAAGAATCACGTCAAGCGTAGTTGAAACAAAAGGAATAAGTTCGAAAAAGACTTGAGGAGTTGTTGAAGGTGACAACCCTAGGACCACAACGATCCTCTAAGATGACTATTGCCAAAAGGTGGAACTGGGAAGGTAGTGATACCTCGAAAGGCATGAGCACCATTTTGAGGTAATAGACTAGTTCCTGCAAAAAGGGCTTGTTGAGTTTCATAAAGTGAAACCTCAGGAGCATAGCCATTCCCCAAGGTGACTATCTCAAAAAGAGTGGAAGTGAAAAAGGTAGTGATATCTAAAGGCAAAAACACCCTTTTGAAGTAACAAACCAATATAAGTGCCTATGGTGATGGTTTTCATGAGAGGTAATGAGGACTTACAAGTTACAAGATGGCTCAAATGAATATAAACCCCGGAGTATGGAGGGTGAGGACTAATCGGGTGCCTCGGGTTTTTAAAAAAAGGCGTGCTACTTACGTGGAGGAACGCAAGTAGCAGGGGCGGAGCTACCTGTAAGCTAGAAATAATTTTTCAAAATTCTATCAATATCCTATAAAAAATTATATTTTATAGAAAAGTTCACTAAGAATTGCATATGGCCCCCAAAGTTTGAAAAAAAATCTTTAGTAGCATACAAAAATATGTATTTTTATAGATAAAATCATAAAATCTAGTTACGGCCCCTCCTCAAAAAATTTCCTGGCTCTGCTAGTAGCAATATGCCCGAACTCAAATAAAATACATAAGCTGGCAATGTATCCCATCAAGATAGGGAATCAGGTCCAATGTTGTTCAATCAAACGTTGAACGAAAGGGATATGATAACAACGTATCCGGGAGGAGGAAAGGAGTCGACTTGCTAAGGAAGAAAGTATTAAAATTGACTCTGGTTTGGGAGTCAATCTCTCATCTTCCAGTTTTCTCAACTTTTGGTTTTCTCTTCAATTCACTTCTAACTTTCGCTTTCCTACGTCACAATCGTGATTCTTGAATTTTGGGGTATGGCTGAATGTGACAACAATAATTAGAGATTTAGAGGTATTTGTTGGTGTCAAAACTCTAAAACCATCATTGTTCTCACTAAATTTACGAGGAAAAGAAATGAGAGAGACGAGTGAGTGAACCGGTGATTCAGTTGTAATAACATTTGTTATAAACTGCTAATTAAAATAACGGTAAATTAAAATTTTACCCCCTTTTTGTTTGGACATATTACACTTTCACCCTTTTTGTTTGGATAATTATATTTTCACCCTCTCTCGTCTGATTTCAGGTGTGATTTTATCTAATTACCCTTCACATTATATTATAATTTTATGGTTAATATCAATAAACCCCCCTAAACTATTGAATTTTCACATTGCCCGCCACCCTTTTGGGTAAACTACAGTTTCACCCCCAAAAATTCAAAAACCTATATAAAATTCGAAAACATATATAAACATATATAATATATATAAATTTCAAAAAAATATATAAAATTTAAAATATATATATATTTCAAAAAATATATAAATTTTTGAAATATATATAATTCGAAAACAAAAAAGAGAATTAGAAAAAATATATAAAATTTGGAAAAAATGTATAATTTCGGAAAAGATATATAAATTCGAAAAAATATATAAAATTAGAAAATATATATAAAATTCAAAAAAATTATATAAATTCAAAAAATATATAAATTATAAAAAGTATATAAAATTAGGAAAAAATAACACTAAAAGGTTGAAAGTTTGGATTTTTATGGAGTCAAAATTGTATGAGTTTTAATTTATTGTCTAGGTAAATAAGGATTGTTATTCATTTCAGCTTATTGTTAATTTGGGCATATAGACATTGTAGTGTGTTCATGAAGGTAGATGTGAAAATTGTATCATGGTGTGTTAGCTTACTTACAAAATATAAAATTATATTTAATGAATCATCCTATGTTTCCATTCATGTGTACAAATTAGAGATTCTGCCATTTATTGGTTTGAAAAATATATTTTTTTCGACACCATATTTAATGAACCATCCCATTTATTGCTTTTTATAATCATATTTAATGAACAAATCTTATTAGAATTTTTTTCCCGAATTTAAATATTTTTTTCGAATTTTATATATTTTTTCTAATTTATATATTTTTCCGAATTTTATTTACTTTTTATAATTTTATATATATTTTGGAATTGATATATTTTTTTCGAAATTATATATTTTCCAAATTTTATATATTTTTTCTATTATATATATATTTTTTTAATTTTATATATATATTTCAAAATTTTATATGTTTTTCGAAATTTACATTTTTTTTGAATTTATATATTTTTTCAAAAATTATATATATTTTTCCGAATTATATATATTTTTTATAATTTTATATTTTTTTCGAATTTTATATATATATTTCAAAATTTTATATGTTTTTCGAAATTTATATATATGTTTCGAAATTTATATATTTTTTTCAAATTATATATATATTTTTGAATTTTATATATATTTATTATTTATATATATATATATTCAAATTTTATATATATTTTTAAATTTGAAATATTTTTTCAAATTTTTGGGGGTGAAACTATAATTTACCCATAAGGGTGGGGGCAATGTGAAAATTCAATAGTTTAGGGGAGTTTATTGATATTAACCATAAAATTATAATATAATGTGAAGGGTAATTAGGTAAAATCAAACCTGAAATCAGACTAGGGGGAACAAAGTGTTACCATAACTCAAATTAGAGGGAGTGAAAGTGTAATTATTCAAATAAAAGAAAGTGAAAGTGTAATATATCCCAACAAAAGGAGGTGAAACTATAATTTACCCTTAAAATAAACTAAATAAAGCTGAATTTAGTCACATAAGGGCCATTAATGGGCTACATTCACCCGCTCAATCACCACCCTAATTTTGGTCTACAATTGGGTCAGTAAATTTTTTTTTTATGTTTTTTTGCTACTATACTGTCTCTAGTCCTTTATTCACATAATCCAAATCTGACAAATATAAAAACAAGAACAAAAAAATAATAATAATAAATAAAAAATAAAAAAGTATCAAAAGAATCCAAAAAGCAAAAGGTTATCTTACACACACTGAGATATAGATTTGTATGTGTGTATATATATATATATATACATACAGATATATATATATATACATAAGGCTATTAAAAACAATCCCCTTATATTTCAAACTTTTAACAACCACCCCCTTGTGGTGTCATCTAATCCCATATACTTTTCTCACCTTACACACAACCCCTATTCCATTAACAATTACCTTCTGTCATTAGCAATTGATATTTTATGCCCAAAATACTCCTAAATTGATATTTTTTACCCAAAATATCCCTAAATTGATATTTTATATCCAAAATACTCGTAAAAGATAAATTGATAACTAAATTAAGATTTTTGAATAAATTATAAATTATTTTTTGTTTAATTTTATTTATTTAATTAAATTCAAATCTGAAAAAATATATTACTAATTATAAGGGCAAAGCCCTTATAAAATTTATATGTATCTATTTTCTTAAAAAAATATATATATATATATTTAAAGTGTATTATTGTCAAAATGTAACAATTACACTCAGTGAACTATTATTAAAATGTAATAAAAGTATATTAAAGTATAAGCTTTTGATAAATTATTTTTAAAAGCGAGATGAATAGAAACCCAAATTCATTTATTTTTGTTCTTTAATTTTATACATATATAATATATATATATATATTCAAAAGCCTTCTGCAAAAATCTTATATATATATATATATATATATATATATATATATATATATAATTTGGTTTTAAAATAATATATGGGTGTTTAAAATTAGTATAATATGGCAAATTCAGATTGCGGAAGAAGATAAATACAAAACTGCATTTACCACACCCTTTGCCCTAAAAAATGCTCCAAGTGAATTCGAGAATATCATGAATGATATTTTCAATCCTTTTAGTCATTTCTCCATCGTCTATATTGATGATGTCCTTATTTTTTCCAATAGCATTTGAAACATCTTAATTTCTTCTTTAACACCATCAAACAAAATGATCTAGTCATCTCCGCTTCCAAGATAAAACTCTTTCAGACAAAAGTCAGATTTCTCAGTTATGATATATCTCAGGGTCAATTACACCCAATTAGAGCCAAAACATAGTTACCTTTTCAATCAATTATAACTTCGTATTTGTATTAATATATTTCTTTAATTTTCTTTGTTGTCAAAGATCTTTAATGAAGGTCCCTGTGAATCATCTAATGGTTACAAACCGTCACCAAACAATCTGTTTTAATCATTTTAATCTTTCATATATGTTGCAATTGCTTGAATTTAGTTTAATCTAGATTATAGTTATTTTGATTTGTTCCTGCTCATATCACCTGCTTCCCCCTTTGGTATCAGAGCCAAAATGTAGTCGAATCTACCTAATCTATTAAGATATGTTGTCTAGTTGTGCATTTTTTTCTATTCCAATCTTGTTCCCTCCCGTGTGTTGGTGCCACCTCCCCGTAAATCGAAAAACCAAACATTAAGTCCCTTGGTGAGCTTGTAGGTGTTTTAGGGCATGAGTAGTGATGTCATTGGGTGAAGGTATGTGTTATGAAATGCAACAAACTGGGGAAAACATGATAAATAAAACAGTTGACAAATAGAGCAACCATGAGTAGATTATTTAGATATTCATCTTCTTATCCTAGCAGGACAAACCTACCTTCCATTCCAGACACTAATGACATAATTAATGAAGAAGAACATACCTACAAAGACCTTAAAGGTCACAATGATTGGAATATCCCTAGAGTGCCCACTAATCAAATTTACAAAACCAGTTTAATTAAATCAACCTTTTTTTACATAATATACAGTCAAAATTGTTGAACAAGTCTATGCTTTAATAAAGAACGTGAAAAATGCCAATTATTTTTTCCAGATACTATTAAACAACACCGTGCCAGATGATACAATTTTATCCATATTGGCCTAGTGCAGGTTGTCGTAGATCCATTGACAATTTTAGGACAAAATGCATCAATTCTTCTCTGTTTAAGAGATGCCAGATTCCTTGACTATAATCAAAACCTAATTAGCGTCATAGAAACCAATTTGTGTAATGGTCCAGTTTACTTTGATTGCTTTCCTAATTTTAAGTTAAGTTTAAGTGATCCTCACATACTAAAAGCTTTAACTTTAAATATCAAAACTTCGGGCTATGGCACGTTTGCGAGTGTCCAGCCTTTAAGCCTCATTTACTATAAGACTATGAAAATCAATTGGGTAAATTACAATTTCACCCCCTGCTGTTAGTGTAAATTACAACCGCACCCCCTGTAGTTACGCTAATTACACTTTCACCCCCTATTTATTTCACTTTCACCCCCTCAACTCAATCTCGGGTGAGGTCAAACCGAGTCAACACAAATCTGACATGCGAAATGACCAAATTACCCTTATATGTGTGTAATGACATATTTACCCATCCAAAATGATTTGAAATGACTAATATACCCTAATCTTTATATTGACTTGGACCAAACTACCCTCATCACTTATATATAACCCATATATATACAAACCCATATATACCTTCATTGAAGCATTTCCTTGGTTCGGCTCAGTACCAAATTCTCTCACACAATCTCTTCCTCACGTATCTCTCAACCCAATTTCTTTGCATCCCAATCTCCTAATCCATCCTAACCTCTCAATTTCAAACATTTATATATATCTATACTTATGTATAGAGATAATAGATTAGTGGATTAAAAAGAGAGAAATTTTGGTGTAAAATGGCTAACTTGAGGCATTTTTCGATCACCTTTTGATTGGTTTCGAGGAAGCACTCGGTGAGCTCACAGAGGGAGTCCATGGAGAGAGACCTGACCTTCACCTTGACACCGACGGCGAGGGTATTGATGACCCGGCTAGTGTGTTGCTGGAGGGAGGAATCAATGGATCGAAGATCCAGGTAGACCCGACAAGCGGCTTCGTAGAATGTGTAATCAGGGGTGAGGTGTGAATTGGGGTACCCATCTCTGAATTTCTCAGTCTCTGTTTCTGCTCTGTTTTCACATATATACATACATATATATATATATGAAGCTAGGGCTGAGGAAGCTAGGAATATGATTTCCTTGGGTTAATATGAACATCTTTATGGCTCTGTTTCAATTCCCCAATCATAATATGAAAATTTTTAGTTGCAGACTTGGAAAATTGATCGGAGAAAACGACCTGGAAAATTTTAGTTACCGGGGATATGTCGGAGAAGACGACCGGTGTTGTAGAGGACACCGGAAATTGCAGAACCTCCTGAGAAGGCGCGTGGGGTTCATGAAGTTCAACTCTGTTTCTTCTTCTTCTTCCTAGATTTCAATTCCACTATTCTTTCTAGCTCTGATGAAGAACATCGACAAAAACTCTTATAAAGAGTTTTTCAATCACCCACAAATCTCAAATAGAGAGAATACACAAACAATTGAGAATTTTCTACAAGAAATAGGCCACAACTACCAACTGAAATGAAGAAAACTGAAAAATTGAAAATCAAGCATAAATCAGAGCTAAGGTGGTGACGTGGCAATGAAGAGACCAAGGGGCTAAGAAAATTTAGTCGATGATGGTTTGGAAGAATCGCACTTGAATAAGGATTTTCTTAATTAAGATGGAATATGATAATCAAGTGTGGAAGATACAGAATGGTTGATTGAAGGGGAAGACATACATATATATATACATATATGAATATATAATTGGGTGTGTCTAGTTAAACCCTAGAAGATGTATGGATTGGTTTTTTAGGTTAAAAGGCTTCATGGGTAAATGGGTCTAAAAATATTTTACAATTAAAAAGAAATTACAAATCTTGGGCATAAGGGTCATTTCCAATATCCGGTGGACGGAAGTAGGTTTTAGGGGGTGTAAGTGTAATTAGCGTAACAACAGGGGGTGCGATTGTAATTTACACTAACAGGAGGGGGTGAAAGTGTAATTTGCCCAAACCAATTTAAATATTCATGCTTTAGTCAAAAGTCCCAAATATCAAACTCTTTTAATTCAAAGTAGCACTTCTAATGCAAATATTTGTATACCAAAAACAATTGCTTAGAAAGATGTCTCTCTCCCAAATGAATAGTTACTTGAAAATGAAAATCACCCAACAAAAATTGAAAATGATGTTTGAAACCTTGAACATGTCCAACAATTCCTTTATGAACTATTAAGTTAACTTTTGACAGGTTTAGACACAATTACTCTTCTCTTAGTTCAAAATCAAAGATGTTCACTCCCCATACAAATAGAGAAACTATTACTAGTCTCTAATTCACAGATCCAGACGCAATCATAAATTAAAAGGAATTCAAAAGAATGAACAGGTTTCTAATCCATGTTATGTCCCTAATATAAAAATTGATGATTCAATTTCAAACCATAGCCCAACACAAACTGATTTTGAAATAGATACTGTTAATCCTCAATTATATCTTTTGAAAAAATATAAATATATATATACATATTCAATAAGCCCCACACTTTTATAAGTAGTATACATATATATATATATATATAATTTATTCAAATATCTTAATTTAGGTACCAAATTATTTTTTAAGGGTATTTTGGGCATAGGGAGCTAGATGACACACCAGGGGTGTTTGTTAAAAGTTTGAAATCATAAGGAATTGTTTGTTAATAGCCCATATATATATATATATATATAGAGAGAGAGAGAGAGAGAGAGAGAGAGAGAGAGAGAGAAAGAAGCATTTTAGTGCTTTGAAGATTGACAACTTGCTTTGTGCTAAGTACATACAAAAAAATTGTTTCCTGCAAATGAATGCTCACTTCCAAAAAATGAACTCCAAAAAAAAAAAATCGCCCTTGTAAGTACTTTCTCCAGACAAATACAAACACCAGAATGGGGTTGACCCAAAAAACCAAAAGACAGAGAGAGGAGCAGCAGCAGCAGCCGCCATTACATGGGACATCCATTGTAGGGGGGAGAAGAGGAATATAACTACATCTAAAATCTAAGGCGAGCCTGATTTCATGTTTTATGTTCTAAATTAAAAAGGTTATCCGCTTACAGCCCGGGGATGGAGAAAGAAACAGTCCCGACTTCTCCCAAACAAAACAAGTGAATATCATCCAAATTATATCGTTTCGTCTGTAAATATCATTTGGTCCCCTCTCAGTTTCATTTCCCAGAATCAAAAGCTTGAGAAAGCACCACATGACCAATCTCAGGAAGGCCCTAGTCACACTTGATATTTCTGTAGATCCTCCGCACAAATAGATTAGAGCCCAGATATCCAACAGCTCCTGGACGTTAAGAAAGACATTCAAGTGAAGTTAGACATGCTGTTAATAAACTCAAATGCAATAAATTTCTTATTCTTTTTTGTCAAAAACTGTGGCCTCCAAGTATATGTCTCAGGTTAAATCGGCAACCCAGAAAGACATCACCACAGGTCATGTATTGGCAGCAAAATCCTCTCCAACACAAGCCTTTGGACGGGTAAGTATCCTCTCCCGTGTTATCTCTCTTCAGCCTTCTCCAAACTCAAATCTAATGGTTAATAAATGAAATAATAATTCCAATTATATCCCACTACAGTTACCAAAAAATTCAGTGAATGATGTGGCACATTTTCAACCACATATTTGCTTTGGAGAAGGCTGGAGACAGAATAATACAGGAGAGAATCCAAATCCCCTTTGGACACTTTCCAGATCCTGGATTAATGAGAATTTAACCCTCAACTTTTCAGAGAAGAAAGACCAATCACCATTCAGGGTAGTATTCAATATAAATCGAAGTAGAACATGAAAGACTTTTTCCATATATAGAACCTTATTAAAGAAAGTTCCAATAGGTGCATAAAATTCAAGCTTATTCCGTTTCCAAACTATTAATTTTTTTTCCCACCATGTTCAACTGCTACTTTACAATTGGTCGACATTTCCACCAAAATTTCCGAGAAAATTTTAGATTCTGAGGTGATAACTTATGTTACATGGACACTTCAGAGGTTAGGTGAAATACCCATGTCTACAGAGACAAAAATTAAACAAGGTATGTAATATATATAAAACAATCTTGATCGGCCATGAACATAGAATATAGCCAAGAATTCATTTTATAATGTTAGTACTTCAAAACAACAGAAATGCCTATATTGAACATTATGCTCGTTAAGATATATTACTCTCTACCAAACTAAAAAACATTGGATAATATAACTATCCAGTATGCATGTATCTTTAAGGATTGACAAGCTCCACACATGCAAACATACTGCACCACACACAAACATTCAAGCACATGTAATATAGGTGATAACAAAATCATTTGCCAAATCCACAAGAAGAGAGAGCTCAGTATTTCATAAAAAACTTGAAAAAGGGAGAAGCTTCCAAACAGCAGAAATATAGGCATCTTTCATACTCGGTCATGCAGCGACACAAAAGTGCACTAATAAAAACAAGAATTGATAAATGCAGTAAAACTCACCACAAAGGATTCCTAACCCAAGACAGAACATGAGAGTGTATCCGAAATAGAAGCTCGTCTGGAAGAAGCCCGACATCTTAGTTTTCACGTAGAAGTAATATATAGAATACAAGTACACATAGAAAGCAGTTGAGGCAGCAGAGAAGAATGAAGTCCATTGCCAATGATAGTTCTCGGCATTTAGCAAGAAATATGTCCCAACAATTGTCACGCAAACCGTAACAATGATGAGAATTAGAAAAACCAGGAGCATAAATCCATATACGTAGTACACCTGTAAAGTAACACATAAAAGAAGTTCATAATAATATCATAAACACAAAAAACCTATTTTCACAAACTTTTGGTCACCAAAAACTTAAAGGTAATTTGCGGACTCCCCATTTAGATTGTTTGTAATTCGAAACTACAATTTCTATACAATGTTTTGTTCAGAGGATTGTTTCTACAAAACTCAACTCAACAACGGAACAAACAGAAATTAAGGCTATTAGAAAGGCCAGGTCTTTGCAACCCCAACCTATAAACAGTTTGAGGCAGTTGTAGGCAACTCTCTTAACCACCATGTTGCTGTTGTCCTCAGCCAAAGCCGTATATAAGTTCTATGTTCATTAATAAAAACTTACAAGTGAGGATTCCAAAATTTACCTTGTAATTCCAGAAGGATGTGAAGACAAAATACATCTCAATAAATATGCTGCCAAAGGGTAGCAATCCCCCCATCATTGAGACTACAGATGGTGTGAGATACCATTTCTTCTCTGGGATTGGACGAGGAATGGTCTTCACACGACATGGATTGTTTGGCGCACCACTCCAGTTTCTTCCAAAAACAGTACCCAGAAGTGCCAGAGGGAACGAGATGAAAGCCCAAATGACGAAAACAACAACCATTGTGCCAAAAGGAATGGCTGCCAGAGACCCATAGAATATAGCAATTGTGTTCAAAAGGAAACCAATACCAAAGCACATAAATGGAAAAAGTGAAGCAGTGAGGATCATCGATTTTATCCAGGATTTACCTGATAAAAGCACAAACAGATTATATTTCAGAAATATATATATTAAACACATCAAAAGGAGCAAAAAATGCACTAACCAAAGGAACCTTAGAATAACAAAAAAAAATAAGGATATTGATGAATACAGCACATACCCCCATGCCGTGAGTACATCCCACCACTCACATAACCGGAGATAAACGATGTGAAAGCATAACATAATATAAATGTTGTGACAATTGCTCCTCTCCTGAAGCATATAAACAGCATCAGATTCAATAATTTAAAGCAAATAAACAAGGAGATAAATTCCATGGGGAAATCTACTTTGAAAGATATTTACAAGTGACAATCAAAGGTTCGGTACCGTACACAAAACTCAAAAACAGATCGAAACACACTTGGATTGAATTATATGGCCTAAAATCAAGACTACAGACAAAAAGATATTAGACAATGGTGTGGGTGGAAAGATATGATATGAATCAATAGGTGACAGTACAGAACGCATAAAAAATCGAACAAAGCAAGAATAGATGGAAAGATGACACTTATGATGCTTAAGCTATACTCCAGTAAACGAATAGAGAAGTTTTTGTGTGTGAGCGCGTGTGCACATGTGCGTGTGTGTCTAGGAGAGAAGACTCATTTAATTGGTAATCTATATTATCCTTATCCATACAGAACAACAGTTCATAATGAGACAGACAGTCATAAAGATAGACAGCCCAAAGGGCAGCAAGGTTCCCAATATTTTAGAAACTGTTCTGAACATACCCAATGTACAACATTCCAACAATTGCAAGCAAGATGACGAGGAGAACTAGCATTGCCAGCTGAGCACCTGTGCCAACAACAGCTGAGAGAATAACTAAACTGTGAGGAGGCCGAAAAACATCCCCATGAACAAGTTTCCAACCCGACTCCTCATTCACATCTCTTTCCTGTAAAAGAGGTCATCAAATAGTCACAACATTTTACTTCCAGAAAAAAGTTCCAAGAATTTAGATTGCCAAAAGTTCTTAAGATTTTGATCAGAAAATGGACCGGATTAAAAAATTACAGTATGAATTACTCGCATCTTCTTCTGAATTATACGTATAAGCGGAATTAATTGCGTGGTTCGACTGCAGAATTTCTTTAACCTGCTTCTCATGTCTTTCTTGATCAGCTATTTAAACGATCTCTATACAGATGACATACCCATTCTCTCTACTGCAATCCAACTAAGTAGTGTGGGATCCGGCAGAACTCAAAAGATGTGTGTTCTACTATCTATTGTATCAATCACCAGCTGCTTCATCAGAATAAACTAAACTTATGGGCTAACGGGTCACACTTTGCCAAAGTACCCTATACAACCAGGGTCCCAAGAGCCAAAAGTAATGGCCCCAAAACTCGAAATTCTGGATCAAAGGAGTAAGAATATCACGATTCTCATTTAATAAGATATCAAAGTGGCTCAAGCTTTTATGCAATCACGGCCGGCCAAAAGTGACCTCGGGAAGGGGGTGCTTTGGGGGAAAGGTTCCGAAATAGAGGACGACCTCCCAACCCACAACAAGTTAACTAGATGAATGCCTAGTGTCTTCCACGACAAAAATAAAAATAAAAATGAAAGAGAGTTCTTCGTAGCACCTTTATATATATGTCTATATATATTCCTATTTCTGAGCAAATATCAATTCGGAAATTGCTTATTACATCGTTTGTTGCAACACTACCTGCCAGAAAAAGGTCTCCTGGGACTAAGAATATGCTGGAGAATAGTAAGTTGGCATGCGATAACTCCTCACTCTCAAATCAGCCGTTCCCATGGATTATTTCCTCAACGGATAACTAATTTTAGGAATCCTGCTTTTCGCTCTTCTTTGAAAATAGAGAGCTTCAAAGGAAGACACAAAGGAAAGTGGTAGAGCGGTGATCAATAGGGCAGCCTCCGTACATTCTAGCACTAATTACCATTAAACCTACTAAAGAGACCTCTGAAGGACTAATGCTGTTCACTCATATTGTTTGTTTCTTTGATAATTAAAAGACCTATTAGAAAGCGTTCAAAAGAAGAACATGTCCGAAAGAAATACAAAAAAGCCAAACAGGGCCCCTAGGCGCAAGGAACTCAAAAAAATCACCTTTCACCTATAAAAATCTTTAAGAATCCCAATAGAGCATTAAACCCAACTTCGGAATACCGATGGCGTTCCTTCCAAAGGCACCACCAAAGACAAAGAGGCACCGCCTCCAGAAAAGACAGGCGTGGACATTCACCTAACATTCTCCCCAAACCCAAATATCCATCAAATCCTTTGTGGTGCAACTGTGCAAGGCAGAACTCACAGCCTGATCAAACCAAACAAGAAGCACCAATAGTCGTAAGCATGTTCACTACAACTTTTACTTCCTACTTCCACTAAAAGCAAAATCATGATAATGATTTCTTAGGGCAACATAGAAAGTAAAATCATGTTTAGTGTTAAGTACCGACTGCTCTAAAAGCTTAAACTGTTAGATAGGATGTAACTTAATTATTATATCCTTCAACACGCCCCCTCACGTGTGGCCTTCTTTGGGTCCAACACGTGAAACAACAATTTTTCAACAAAGGGTGGCGGTGAGGTTTGAACACGAGACATTTGGCTCTGATACCATGTTAACTACCAACTGCTCTAAAAGCTTAAATTGTTAGAGAGAGTGTAACTTAAATATTATATCCTTCAACATTTAGTGATTACATATTATTTACAAAAATTTAAAAGCAGCACACAAAAGTGTTCACGTGAAGTGTGTTAAAAATTGTGTTTTTATTTTGTTTCCTGGGAACATAATTATGATATATATGTTAACGCCTAAATTATGCCCAAGCCTTTAGGCCATATGTTTATGATTTGAACGATAGTTTGTAAAATTAATCCATGATCTAATTTTCAAACCATATCCATGAATGTTCGGGTTAAGAAACCACTGAAAGAAATATTTCGGGTCACAACGATTGAAAACGAATCCATGACCGATATTACTCTAAGGGTCATAATTGGCCTAACCATTTCCGGTCTTAGGCCAAAAAAGTGATTTTCAGCCATCATTGGCTTTTAAAATGATTTTCAATCTCTCCCTTTGTCATTTTCAACCTAAGGCTGAAAGTCTTTCAGTCATTTTTCTCTCAACTACTTCTTTCTCTCGACGAATTTTCTCTTGACGAGTTTTCTGTTGACGAATTTATTCTCGACGAATTTCTTGTCGACGAATTCCTTCTCGACGAATTTCTTGTCGACGAATTTCTTCTCGACGAGTTCACTCTCGACGAATTCTCTCTTGACGAATTTCTTGTCGATGAATTTCTTCTCGACGAGTTCTCTCGACGAATTTCCTCTCGACGAGTTTTTTCTCTTTCACTTAATTATCATTCACAACCTAAGACCGAGTCTCTCAGTCATTATGTCTAAAAGTGACTTTCGACCACTTTTCTTGTCACTTTAGGCTTAAAAAGACCCTCGGCCAAGAAAATTAGCCTATAAGTAAGCTTCTTGATGAATTTAATCATGGAAATATTGTCATCAATGGCCAAGGTCACGAGAACCGCTAGTAGAGATCGAGACTACAAAGCCCAACAAATCAGGTTTGGAAGATTGGAGAGCGCTTAGGTTGGAAACTACTACCTGATCGAGATGAAAGTTCAACATTCCAAACCAAAAAATGGAAGTTTGTCAACTAGCCATCAGAGTGCATCAGTGATCAGAGGATTCCTTGGTCAAAGTCAGGCAAGAGATAAAAGAGAGCTAAAAGTAGTAATGGTCAAAGTGGGCAAGTCTGAAAGGGCCATGTTCTCTAACTAGAATTGTCATGCCAGATATGATTCCATCACATGTGGTTGAGTGTAGATCCAACTAATCCAAGTAGCAAGCTACTTTCAACCTGCAAGCAATTAATGTTTAGAAGGGCAAGTTGAAAGGGACATCATCAGATCAAGACCCTCTATAAATACTCCTTCAAGTCCCACAAGCAAAGGATCCACGACCATTCAAAGCCTTACTCTTTATCATTCATAGCTTATAATTTAGCTTCCTTATCAGTTATAGCTTAGTTTATCACTTAGCTTTTATTGCCTTCCTAACCTAGCTCTTAAATTCTTTAGTTTTTCATTTTCAGTCAAAATTTATGTTTGTATTTCATTTATCATTGTAATCAGTTCCTTGTTTAATGAAGAAGAATTTTCAAGTTCAGGTATATTGATTATTTTTCTCTTAACTTCTTTTCAATCACTACATTTATATATTTGAAGTCCTAACTTAGGCAATAAAGAACCTTAAGGAGAGAGTCATTCCTACTCTCCAACTTTCGCCTGAACCAATCTTGGTCGGTCACCCGACCTGATAGGAATAGTTTGGTAATAAATCTCTAAGTCCACATTAGGACTCTGACACGCCCGCATTTAAGGTCGACCAACTATTGGTTAATGACCTCGACCACTTTGTGAGCCGAACAATATACACCCTTGAAACAAACCCTCACCCAATGAACATCGTAGTTATGTTCAAAAGATAAGCACGGAGCTATGATCCAAAGATAAGGATTAAGGATTAGGAGAGGCGCAATAGATAAAGGCATTGAAGTTTTTCAACTGTTCAAGAAATTGGCATGTTAACATTGAAAAATCGAATGATGAATGTTTTTTTAACAAACTTATACACAACAACAAATAATAAAAATAATACTCCCTCCGTACCACAATAGTCGTCCAATTTGGACTTTTTAAAATTTTATTGATTTGGGTTGACTAGTGTGCAATTTTCAATTTTGCCCTTAATGATATAGTATTATGATGGGGTTTGGTATTTGTTTAAAGTTAGTGGAAGAAGGGTAGTTGGGGAAAGTGAAAGGTTAAATTGCATTGGAATTCGAACTGGACAAGTATTTTGGGACAAATAAAGTTGCAATAGTGGACAACTAATATGAGACAGAGGTAGTAATAATGACAATAATAATAATAATAAGTTCGGCAGACATATTTATGACTTTCTCAAAATTATAATATTTAAAACAAAAAATAAAAGACCTAATCCAATTTTCAATGTAATTTTTTTTTACGAGAAAATGTTGAGAAAGCACATTTCGGTATTTTCTTCATTGTTTCTAAAATATAAAAAGTAAAATTATTTTACTAAACATAGCTTTTCAATTATTTTTACCTTTTTACACTTGACAGCAAAAAGCAGAAATCATTTCCTATTATTGAACACACCCTGTATGCAACTACTTGCATGTCTCTTGAGAATGGGTAAGGATTTCTCGTAAAATTCGGAGGAGATTAATAGTGATATGCTCTATCTAATACGTGAAGCAGATCTATGCAATAACTTCTGATTTAGATATAAGATATGAAGAAATTGACATACAACTACTTATCAAAACAAAGATAAAAGAAGAAATTGACATACAACTAAATAATCCATAAAATTTTAGGGACTATTACCAGAGTCTCCAGATCATCATCATCCCGCGCATATTTTGCATAGTCATTTCTAAGAGTCCGCATCAATATCATTGAGACTAGACCAGTGAGGAAAATAACCATCATGAACGAATTAAATATGGAGAACCAATGGATCTGCAATAACAGAAATGCAAATCAAAAAGCAGAATTCTAATGGAGGCTTCAAATATTTCTTTAAGCAGCATATAATACTAGGCATCCCTAAAAATTCTGGTTGCAGTAAAAGTCAAGGTGTAAAAGACATGTTGATAACAATGTTGCAAATCGGAAGAGGTTCTATGGAAATAAAGAAATAAATAAAATAATAGGTAAATGCACTGCCTAGGATTCCAAATACAAGTTGAGAAGAAAATGCCACTATAGCAATATTCACCTGATGCTCAAAAAAAGGATAGTCTAAGTAGACATCAAAACGACGGGCAAAAGTGATATCTGTCGGAATCCATTTGACAGAATATGTCAAGTCCAAAGTTTTCCCCACTTCCAACGGTTTTGGGCTCTCTTGAGTGAGATTAACGTGAATAATCTGAAAGGAAAGACATTATTAAATTATATGAACATGTTGGGTTCGATCACAAACTCATACAGGAGCTTGGAATCCACTAACTTGATCTTTGTTGTATTTAACATCAATATTCTTATGTGTGTAAAGCACGTGCTTCTTGTTGTCACTGTTCTTATCAGGGTGCAACTTGCCAACAAAACCTAATCGTCAATATAAAGATACATAAAAACATTAGGTACCATATCATATACAAGAACACAACTGAAATTACATGAAGATAAAGATAACGGTGTGCATACCCCATAAAGGCAGATCGTCTGAATTTGTATGCAGCAAAGCAGAAATCAAAGAAGATTGGATTAGAAAGACAAATTGAGGTGGAGGAAAGAGCACCAAAAAGTTATATAAACTAAGAGAAACATTAGAAATACCACCAAAAAAAAAAAAAAGAAAAAAAGAAAGAAAGAAAGAAAACATAGAAGCATCCAAACCAAAAGAGCAGCTTCATACTTATATATCTCAACTTATATGTGGTATAGACCCATCACAACCACAATATTAACTTTCCTAAGCCATGATATTAAATTGCCTAAGCCCATTACAATAGTAACAGTTAAACTTATTGGTGTTCATGGCCAATTATCGTTGGAGACCAATAACGCATATAGAAGAGAAGTCTCTATTTCATAGACAAAATCTCCATATCCCAAAGGACAGTGCACAATAAACTAAATCCTTGCAACTTCAATCATTTCAAACTCTTGATTATGCTTGCAGGGTTTCATTTTTAGTAGCATCTAACCATAATGTTGACTACTCCCATTTATTTTGTTACACGTGAAAATGTGTCCAGAATTCTTGGTTCCACAGATACAAAAATGATTGGGACTACTTAAACATAGATAATCATTTAAAATATATTCTAAATTTTGTACTATATTTTAGGCTCTAAAGATGTCAGACAGAAATGTGTGTGTGTGTGAGAGAGAGAGAGTACAGTTGTAGGACTGCTATTAGGAGTTGCAATAGATAATATGGAAATGGTAATGCAACCTTAAGTAGTTTTTGGATGCTTTCCATAATAGAACATTGTGATCCAATTTGGAGAACTACAGTCTTTCAGTTACACAAAAATACAATCTACAATTATCATGGGAATCTTGTCTTCTTCTTTTGCTACATAATGCTGTGGAAATCTTATTCAATAAATCCCTAAAATTTATTTTTTCCATTAAAGAACGCAACTCCAAAGTCCAGCAGTAATATAGATGTCAGTAGCCAAAGTGTGCAGTGTTTATATATATATACATATTGTTGCATCTCTCTCAATCTTTTCAATCAGAATAATGCCTACATCAACTTCCTGGAAAAACAAGACTCAAATCCCCATGAATTTTAAGCATTTCTAATTTTCTATAGCATTCAATGTGCCTCAAAAAGTAATTAAGTTTTGACTTTTGCAATTCAGTTCTTTCATGAGAATAATAGTTCATCATCCATCATGAATAAGAATCATCAAAGACTACTCAAACAGAAAACATACCGATGAAGAACTCAAACCAATAATTATTTTCAATAGCATCCTTAAACTGCTTCGCCTTTGATTCATCAAGTTCAAGGTCACAAATGGTACTTTTGTCCACATTTTCTGCCAAAGGAAGTCAAATATGGATTTGTTATCATAAAACCATACCAAGAATAACCATAAACATGATTTGACAGATGAAGAATTACATACTTCGGAACTTCAGGTCAATCTGGCTATCAATAAGTTCATTTCCACCCAATACCTCACCAAGACCTCCCCACTTGTGAGCAGCATTACTGGATGGATGACAAAATGGAAGGATATGATAATTGTATGTTTCTTGGGGATTATTGTAAGGGCCAACCTTATTTACCCAAAGGGTAACAGGGTCTTCCGGTTGATACTGCAAGATAAGCATACCAAATGGTAAAGAAAGTACAGGTACCTACCAATACATGTGAATGTGGACCAATGCATGAAAACTAAACACACTGAAATAAAAGCAAGAGCTGTACTTGCAAATTATGTTCATAAGAACAAACTTTTATCAAACACTAAATGGAAAAATACGGTTGCATAATTACAGAGAATGCACTGTGAAAAATAACACTGGGCTCCCCTATTGGATGTAATATTGTCACAGATTCCCTCCTCTCTAGACGGTCTATGACAGTCACAACATTATCCACATACTTCGTTTATATTCTTATTAGTTGATAATTTCTAGTTTTTAAGCATACCTCATCTTAAATAAGCTTTTAGTTTTGGGGTCTTCTATATTATTGGAAGTTTGATTACAAGAAAATGAAGCAAATTCTCTGCACTTACAGTCCTTGAATCACATATATATTCTTTGTCCAACCATGTAGATAAATGTTAAATGAGGAGAAAGTTCTTGAGATTTTCCTATTAGAGATGTTTTTTGTGTTGAAAACATGTTATCATCAATCAAGAACCTCAAGAACAAGAACAAGAACAATTGTCTTCATTTATTTTGCGAAGACTCCATGATCAATTACCTCCAATAGAAGTTGGAGTTGTATGTGTCACCCATATAAGATTTGGCTCTGTACTGCGAACAATTATTAGACCCTCTCTCATGCCAACCGCGACTGCCAACAAAAACAGTGCTACAAATTGGGGAACTCGACTACCTAGATATTCTAAAATTGAGAGTACAAAAAGATGCAACTGGATAAATATAAAATTACATACATTTCATAAACACATATATTGTTTGTATTAGACATGCAATCTTGTACCTCACTATGTAGGCTTCGATTAGATAACAAGAGAGATTGTATAATTCACTATGACCTCTCTCCTCCTTAAATTTCCCAAACATTAGAAACCTCAGGATTGTTATCGATGTGATAAAGCCAACCATTAGAAAATACTGTCCCTCTCTCATTTCTTGTTTTCACTCTCTCTTTCTTGTTGGGTGCTTTGCTTTATTTGTTCTTTTAATTACTATCATTTTTTGTTAATAATAGTTTTTTCCCACACCAATGCTAAATTAATAAATTACGTTTTTTTTATTTTTTTATTTTTTATATTTGTCATTGTTAATTGTCATTTACTACTAGAGACAGGGTACCTATAATACTTATATCTTCCGACACAGGCTTGGCCTTCTTTTTTCTGGTCCAACATGTTCGAACACGAGACCTTTTGGCTCTAATATCATGTTGACAACCATCTACTCTAAAAGCTTAAGGTACTAGAGCGAGATATATATATCCTCTAACAAACGCTAATTTCTTTTTCATTTCTTAAAAAGACATAAAAAAGAAAGAAAGAAAGAGTATAACAATTGAATTCTTCCATAGGCTCGCTAGGGTTAATGCTCATTGCATAGATTTGAGTTCTCACTCGAAGGGAGAATCGCCCTCTAAGGGAGTTCCTTTGTTCTAGTCACTGAGCAGGATACCATGTGTGACTTGCTTTGGCATGCGGAATCCTCCTTTTAATAGTAGGAGAATTAACACAATCTTTTTGTAGTATATGATAACACTACCCATAACCATATGTCAGGCCCTTCCCCATCCACCTCGTATGGTACTACAAAGTAAGAACTCACTGACATCCTCCATCTCCCCATCCTTGAAATCCCTCTAAAAAGCACATCCCAAGTTTATTCCCCCTTTCACCCGGAAAAAAGTGTATTGTCCCTACCTCCCCAAACCCTAAGTCGGATGCGTTTAGAGAGGTTATCCCACCCTTCAGCATCTTAGCACGCCTTGGGCATTTGATAATACTGTCCATACCCATAAGTCAGACCCTTTCCCATCCACTTACTAGTGCTACAACAAAGTAAGAACTCAATGATGCCAAGCATCCCATATCAAGTCACCCCCCACTTTCAAGTTTAAAAGTGCACGCCAATGATCAATTACCAAACAATATATCCTCCCAAAAACTGATGTCCAAGTCTCCCCAGAAACAAAATTGGATGTGTGTAGAGGATTTTTTTTCCACCCCTTTCCTAAGGAAATTCCACACACCCAACCTTCTTAATATCTTCCACAATAGAGCACCAATAGACCCTCCATTTCCCCAATCTAGAATATATAACTCCCCTCCAAAGACTATGTCTCTTTAGACCAAAAAACAACTTCCCCATAAATGCTTTATTAAACGGCACAAACTAAGATTCATTTCTAAGAAGCCATACCTCAAGTTGAATCAATCTTCAATAAGATGAGATTGTGCAGTTGAAGAATAAAGGAACATGATCAGCTATCAAACAACTCAATCACACGGAATCATGTGCACATCTATGTCAAGGCTTAGCGCTGTGAGAATCAAATGACAGTCAAGTTATTTATAGCATAACGCAATTATAGGATAGTATAAAAGAAAACTTGAATCTGTTGCAATGTTAATGTGAACACCAGGTCTATCTTACATAATCGAATTATCGCAAGGATTTGGATTAATTGGGTAACTGAAGACTTCAATTTTGGAAAAAGAAAAGCTCGTCAACACTATCTACAAAACGGTGATTTGTCCACAGCTTCGTTCCTGCCAAGTTGTACTTTCTACTCAAAGCTCGACCACAGAAATAATAATCAAGTATTAACAACTTCCTTTTCCTATTTGATTGATCAAACTTTTATTGATTGGTCAACTAATTTTTGTATTCACATCGAACCACTGAAAACCTTTAGCTGGATCACTCCATAATGCCTTCTAACTTCAATAATAGGCTAAAAGAATTCGCCTACTATCCCATCACCCCTAACATAAGTATCTTAATCATCCTTAAGGCTCAATTCTTTAAATGACGGGGCTTCAAGCAGGAAGGGTTCGGGTAGGCCCATTGCCGAGACGGGTCGACCCATGCAGCTAAATGAAGGTTCCAAGGTTTCTTCCTCTTCGGTTCCGAGTCAGAAGGACCCATTTTCTGTTGATATCTCTTCGTCACTATTGCAGACACATTCGGGCTATGGGTTGTCGTCAATTGTAGAGGCGAGAGGGAGATGGTTGATGACGAGGGTTTCAGGCTGGTATCGCAGAGGCGTGGTTCCAAGAGGAGGGTGTTGCTGCCGTGGATTGGACAGCGAATGCGAGTGGTGCGAAGGTCGTCTTTTGGGGACAGCCACTTGAATCGGTTTAGGCAACGCAGTTGGAAGGAAAAAGGTAAGAAGAAAGTTGAGGGTCCGCTGCTGTTTCCGGCAAGGAGTCGTCGCCGGTTGGGTCAAAAGAAATGGAGGGGACAGAAGTGTTAAAGGTTGCGAAGGGAAGGAGGAAGGGCAGGAGTCTTTCCTTACTCCGACGAAGGATTGGTCTGGTTCGGCATGTGATTCGTTTCTGGGCTCGGACTGTTCTTCCATGGGGGGCCATGACAAGGGTTGTGATAGGATTCCAAGGAACTGTAATTTTTTCACATTGTTCGGACAGTGGTGGGCAGACTTATGGTGATGCGATTGAAGGTTGTGATAGCTTGTTGGGTGATGATTTGAGCCTTGCCTTGAGTTGTGATGATGATCTGGGTCCGTTAGAGGTGGCTGATGGTATGGCGAACTTGGAAGTTTTGGAAAGTGTTAGGCCTGAGGCAATCGCTTGTTCGGATTTGGTTTCTCAAAGGTGGGTGAGGGATAATGTTGTGAATGTTGCCGCAAAATTGGGGGTTTCGTTCAGCAATCATAAGGAACATGGGGAAGCGATGCTTTTGACATTAGTAGAGGGACAGGAGGAGGATGGTCATTGTAATGAGAAGGCCATTGTGGTGAATCGTCTGCATTCTTCTTGGAAAGGTGAAAGGGAGTTGAGAAATTTGGTGTGCACCGTTAATTATGATGGGATTAGTGGCGATGTGGGTGCTAAGGAGGGAGGAAGAGGGGGAGGAGGAAGGAGGGATGTGTCTATTGTTGTTTCCAAATGAAGTTACGAATTGTTCCTTGGAATGTCCGGTGTCTCAATAGCCCACCAGATAAAAGGAAGTTAGTTCGTTTAGCCCTTGCTAAGTGGAATGCTCATATTATATGTTTGCAGGAGTACATGGATGGTAGGGTGGTTCGGAGCTTATTGGGTAATCGCTTTGTGGAGTGGGTTTTTTTAGCGTCAAATGGTGCTTCGGGGGGTGTGATTGTGATGTGGGATAGGCGGTAGGTTTCTTTGCGGGACACCCGTATGGGACGCTTTTCGGTTTCGTGCTCTTTTTCAATGGTTGATGATGGTTTTTGTTGGGTTTTCTCTGGTATGTACGGTTTTTGTTGGCTTTGGGAGGAGTTAGGTGAGGTGAGGCGTACCGTGGCATTTGTCGTGGTGTGTGGGTGGTTACTTTCATGTTGTGCGGAACCCATCGGCGAGATCTACAGGTCTATGGAGTTGTGTTCTGACTTTATTGTTATTGATAGGCAGTCTTTACTTGACCTTCCTCTTGTTGGGGCTTTGTTCACGTGGTCCAGTTGCCGGGATGATCCGACTTTCTCTAGTATTAATTGATTCTTGGTGTCCGGTAATTGGGAGGAGCATTTCCCTGAAGTTACTCAGACCATTGCTACCCACGTCACGTCGGATCATGCTCCTCTTTTGTTGGATTGTGGGAGCATTGTTACGGGGATGTATCCTTTCAGGTTTGAGAACATGTGGCTTCGAGCGGAGAATTTTCAGACTCGGGTAGCGAAGTGATGGGCCTGCTCTGTTAGGCCAGGATCCCCGAGTTTCATTTTGGCTTCTAAGTTGCGCATCGGCCTCGCTTATCACTTGGAATAAGGAGGTCTTTGGTAATCTGTTATGGAGAAAAATGTGTTGTTGGCTGAGATTGATGATATAGATAGAGCTGATATGAGTCAGGTATGGATGAGGCTATGCGACTACAAAGGGAGCAGTGTCTTGCTGAGATTGAGGAGATTGCGATCCAGGAGGAGATTTCATGGAGACAGAAATCTTGTGCTATTTGGCTTAAGGAAGGAGATCGGAATACGAAATTTTTTCACCACACAGCGAACGCTCAGAGGAAGACTAATTTCATTGGAGAATTGTATATTGATGGTTCTTTGTTGTCTTCTGAGGAGGAGGTTCGATTGGGGATTTCTGCCTATTATAAGAGGTTGTTTACCGAGAGTGAGCTCTGGAGGCCATGTCTACATGGGCTTGGTTTTTATTGGAATAAAAAAAATATTGAAGAGATATAGATGATGAAGAGAAAATAGAATAATTTTATATTGATCAGTATGTAATCTCTTGTAGTTATATATTACAATAGAACTACCCCTATATATAGGTGAGAAGGAGTGGAGAACAAGACAAGATAAAAAGGCAACTAGAGTATAATGGCTACAAACCCTAACTCAAATATAATATAGGTGGGCTTATCTAAATGGGCCAAAACATATAACAATATAAAATCGCAAACTCAAGATTGCATATTGAGTTTGGAGACAAAATCCTGAAGGCAGCTTGAGTCATTAAATCTGGTGAAAAGTGCAGACGTAGCTGCATAAAGAGTCAATGACAAGGTTGCCAAAAGATTCATTGACGTGGTAACCAACAGGTTGACTGCTTCTGATTGCAACCTGATTGTTAAGTCGAATTTAAGGCATAACAATATGATGGCGATTCCGTGACTATACCAAAACAAGCACTAAAATTGATCTTCGGATTGACTTGTGTGATGAGCTGTAGATTTGAGATCACAATGAAGAGGCAATGCGGAAAATCGTAAACATAATCGGCATGGATGGGATGAACTCCGCATGTGGGTAGCCAGAGAGCGAATTGATGATCGGCCATGACTGAGTTATTGTGAATCATAGAGTGTACTCTAGAACAGAAAAAACAAAATGAATTTTGGTAAGGTGAAAGGCAAATTCAACAAAGAATATATATACATATTTTTATTAAAGATCGCCGTCGGGGATGGGAGATGGAGTCTCACCGGCAGAAACGACGTAAGCGAAAAGAACTACCAAGAATCGGTAGGCTCTGATACTTGTTGGAATAAAAATATATTAAAGAGATATAAAAGAAGAAGAGAATATAGAATAATTCTGTATTGATCAATAGAACTACTCCTATATATAGGGGAGAAGGAGTGGAGAACAAGTCAAAAGAGTGGAAAATAAAACAAGATAAAGAGGCAACTAGGGTAAAGTGGCTACAAACCCTGACTCTAATATAATATAGGTGGGCTTATCTAAATGGGCCAAAACCTATAACAATATAAATTAAATATAATCCAACAATTTTGATTATATTGATGAGGGATATCGGGACAGGCTGGAGATTCCGTTCACGGAGGAGGTTTTGTGGGCTTTAAAGCTTTGTAATGGGGATAAGCTCTATGGTTTTACTATGCGCTTTCTTTTAGAGTGTTAGCCCATTGTTCGGGAGGAGGTGATGGGCATTTTTCGTACTTTTCATGAGGAGGGTTGATTTGTGAAGTCTCTTAATACATCTTTCATTTCTCTTATCCCAAAAAAGCGGGATCTGAAAGATATTAAGGATTTCAGACCTATCAATTTGATGGGATGTGTTTACAAGCTCATTGTGAAGGTCCTCTCATCTTGATTGAGTGGTGTGTTGGATGGGGTTATTTCGGACTCCCAAAATGCTTTTGTCGGGGGACGTCAGATTCTAAATTCGGCTATGATTGCTAGTGAGGTCGTGGATGCTAGGTTTCGGAGTGGATCCCTAGGGGATTATGGTAAAGTTGGATAAGGCTTGTGATCATGTACATTAGGATTTCTTACTCTATTTATTGGAGAGGATGGGTATTGGGGATAGATGGCGGAGGTGGATCCAGTTTTACATATCATCGGTTCGGTTCTCTATTTTAGTGAATGGCTCTCCTGGCTTTTTCGGGAGCTCTCGTGGTTTGAGGCAGGGAGATCCTTTTTCTCTGTTTTTGTTTCTTGTGGTGATAGTCTTTCAGCCAGTTGATGAGCCGAGAGACCGACTTTGGTTTCATTACAGGGTGTCGAATGGGGGATGTGTCTGCACAATTTGTGGATATTTCTCATGTATTGTTTGTTGATAATACTCTGGTTTTCTCTGATGTGGATGTGACTCAGCTGTAGTATCTTCAGTGTATTTTAACGTGCTTCCAGGCAGTTTATGGGCTGAAGATCAATATTAGCAAGAGTTTGATAATCCCGGTGGGGGATGTGGGTAATGTTTCCGCTCTAGCTTCAGCTATTGGTTGTAGTGTTGGGCAGCTTCCGACAGTGTATTTAGGTTTGCCGTCGGGGCTAACGGGGCAACGTCGAGTTGGGACTCGGTGGTGGAGCGTATGGAAAGGCGGCTGGCGGGGTGGAAGAGGCAATATCTTTCCAAAGGTGGGAGACTTACCTTGGTAAAGATCACTTTGTCCAACCTTCCTACTTATGTTCTTTCTCTTTATCAGATTCCCCGTAGTGTGGCTCAAAGGACTGAAAGGCTTCAGAGGCGGTTTTTATGGGGGGGTCCCGGGGGCGATGAGAGTTAGTGTGTCGTCCCTTTCAGGAGGGGGGTTTGGGTATTCGACGTTTCATTCCTTTCAGGGTGATTGCTTACAGTTACGAGGGAGGATAGTGGTGGTTGATGCTCTAGGGAGGTTCGGACCCAGAGAGAGGTGGGAGTGTGGAAGGACATTAGACGGGGATGGGATTTTTTTGCTCATTTTCTCAGTTTCAGGGTAAGCAATGGTCTCTATATTCATTTCTGGACGGATTGGTGGTGTGGTGAGAGGCCCTCGCCCTTTTTTTCCCTCAGTTTTTCCAGATTGCTCGTGACTGTCATGCTACTGTAGTCGATTGTTATCGCCTTGATACCGGTAGGCTTGTGTGGAATGTCTTGTTTACTCGTCCCTTCCTGAACTGGGAGCTCGAGAAGGTTGTTGGGTTGTTGGAGCTTTTGTACTCTCAAACTATGGGTTTCAGGCAGGATGCTTTGAGTTGGACCCTTCTTCCTCATAGCGTTTCTCGGTTGTGTTGTTTTTTGGGTGCCTTTCGCCTACGGTGGAAGAGGTCTTTCCTTGGAAGGCGGTCTAACGTTCTAAGGCCCCTTTCCAGGTGGCTTTTTTCTCTTGGTCGGCGACGTAGAGTCGTATTCTCACTTTGGATGTGTTGAGGCAACGGGGCATTATCGTGGTCAACCGGTGTTTTTTATGCAAGAAGGATGGTGAATTCGTTGATCATCTCCTTTTGCATTGCCCGATGACGTATGATTGTTGGTCTCTTCTCTTCGGTCTTTTTGGTGTGCAATGGGTGATGCCGACTTCGGTGTATGATGTGTTGGCCTCGTGGAGATCCGTTCGTGTTGGGCCCAATGCTCTTTCGTTTTGGAGGGTGGCCCCCATTTGCCTTTGGTGAGGCATTTGGCTTAAGCATAATAGACGTTGTTTTGAGGACCTTGAGTCTCCTATAGAGGCTATTAAAGATTTTTGTATTTCTACTTTGTTTTATTAGGTGGAGGGTCGTTATTGTAAATCTTTAGATGAGAAGTGAGAGTTTTTGGGCGCTTTGGGACCTTAGGGGTCCTTTTTTTGTTGTTGGGATGCTCTCCCCGTTTGATAGCTTTTTAATTTATATTCACTTATCAAAAAAAATCAATACATACAGTGCAAATATGATTTTATAGCAAACGTCATAAAACTAAATTCCAAATTATGTACATACATCTTTTAACGAGACTAATCAATTAATTTCAAAACGAGTGTACCCCAATTCTGAGTTATATGGGAGTCAAATATTATAATGATTTACCCACCCAAATTTAATTACGGCCGTGTTAGTTACCTTTCCTATAATTTAGATTTAGAAGTTTGAAAATTCATGTCGATGCAGATTCAACTCAATCCTTGGTTTTTAGATACATTTTTCAGTATTGACTCCTTGATCCATCCACATTGATGTAAAAGAACTTTTAGTCAGCAAATATAACAACAAATTGTTTCATAGTCCCAAGGAAGTCCATAAGCTAATCATTGAATCTCTAATCAATCTCTAAAGTCTGTGACAGAAAGCAACACCAACAGCAGGACTGGAAGTGGAGGTGTAAAAGTAATAGAATAAGAGAAAGTGAGAGTCGGAACAGCCTGAGAGCATGTACCTGATTGTAACTATGTATCTTGTTCTTTTATTATTTATTGTAAGCAAGGTTGTCATAATTAAAATAATGTGTAGCATAAATGGGAGGTCCACAGGACCTGGATCAGGAAATTCTAGGGTGAATCATAAAATTCTAGATTAAGTAGTAGAAAATTAATTCAAAAAAACTTTTCAAATTAAAATATCTTCCAGATGAAGATACATTAAGGCTACAAAACAAAAGATTAATAGAAAGAAAAATTTTCTTCTTTAAATGCCACAAACAGCTAAAAATCCCAACAGATGTAACATGGGATCACGGGAAAATTTTCTGAAATAATAACAACCCATAGAGTATTATGGTCATTGAGTTATGATTATTGATGGTCAACACTTGATAAATAGACAAGAAGCAAAAAATCAGTGAAGGAAAAACAGATTCCAAGGACTGAAAGCTGGAGAGTACAAACTAGATTCCAAGGGACAAACTAGAAACTTAGATAGAGCAGAGTTGAGTGGGGGGTGGATGCAGTGTTGAGGCTGAGGAGGGAGCAGTGTATGGCCAATATTGAGGTGGTAGCGTCGCAGGAGGAGACTTCGTGGAGGCAGAAATCTCGGGTTACTTGGCTGAAAGAAGGGGATCGGAATACTAAATTTTTTCACCGGTTGGCCAACGCTCGTAGGAGGACTAACCATATTGGGTGTATCTCTATCCAGGGCTCCGTATTGTCTTCGGAGCAGGAGTTACGTCAGGAGATCCCTGCATTTTATCAAAGGCTCTTTTGTGAGAGTGAGAGGTGGCGTCCTCAGCTGGATGGGCTGCATTTCGACTCTATTTCGGTGGAGGATCGGGATAGGCTGGAGATTCCGTTTTCTGAGGAGGAGGTTGTGAGGGCCTTGAAGCAGTGTAGTGGGGATCGTGCTACGGGTCCTGATGGATTTACTTTCAGGTTTTTTCTGGAATGTTGGCCTATTGTTCGGGAGGATGTGATGGGTACCTTCAGGGCCTTCCATGGTGAGGGTGCTTTTGTGAAGTCTCTAAATGCATCTTTCATCTCTTTAATCCCTAAAATTGGGGATGTGAAAGACATTAAGGATTTCAGACCGATTAGCCCGGTTGGGTGTGTGTACAAGTTGATTGCTAAGGTGTTTGCTTCTCGGATGAGCAGTGCTCTGGATGGTGTAATCTCTAAATCTCAGAATGCTTTTGTTGGAGGCCGACAGATTCTGGATTAGACTCTTATTGCTAGTGAGGTTGTGGATGCCAGGATGTTAAGTGGTGTTCCGGGAGTGATGGTGAAACTTGATGTGGAAAAGGCATATGATCATGTGAACTGGGGCTTCCTTTTGTATATGCTAGAGAGACTGGGATTTGGGTCTCAGTGGAGAAAGTGGATTGAGTTTTGTATCTCATCTGCACGGTTTTCGGTGATGGTGAACGGGTCTCCTTCCGGTTTTTTGGGGAGTTCTCGTGGCTTACGTTAGGGTAATCCTTTATCTCCGTTTCTATTCTTGGTTGTGATGGAGGCGTTTAGTAGGATGATGATGAGGGCTTCAGAGGCTGGTCTTGTTCATGGCTTTCGGATTGGTGAGGCATCATCCCGGTTTCTTGATATCTCACATTTGCTTTTTGTCGATGACACTCTTGTGTTTTGTGATGCGGATGAGGACCAGATGCAACATCTTCGGTGTATTTTGATTTGCTTCCAGGCTGTTTCAGGCTTGAAGGTAAATACTATGAAGAGCTCGATGATTCCGGTTGGTGAGGTAGGTAATATCTCGATGTTGGCTGAGGCTTTTGGTTCTAGGGTTGGTCAGATGTCGTCTGAGGACTTAGGCATGCCTTTGGGTTCTTCTGAGTCACGCCTTCAATGTAGGGATTCTGTGGTTGAGCGGGTGGATAGGAGGCTTGCTGGCTGAAAGTGTCAGTATCTGTCCAAAGGTGGAAGGCTTACTTTGATCAAAAGTACGCTTTCCAATATTCCTATTTATTTTCTTTCCCTTTTATCGGATTCCATGTTCGGTGGCCAAGAAGATTGAGAGCATTCAACGACAGTTTTTGTGGGGAAGGAGTAGGGAGTGTTCTACTAGTCACCTTGTGCGTTGGGATACTGTTTGCAGACCTTTTCAGGATGGTGGTTTAAGCATTCGCATGTTGATCCCTTTCAATAAGGCGTTGTTAGGGAAATGGTTATAAAGGTTTGGGAATGAGAGGAACCGACTATGGAGGAGAGTGATCTCTTGTCGGTATGGGGAATTACTTGGTGGTTGGTGTTCTAGGCCGATGACCAACAGTAGAGGTATGAGTGTTTGGAAGGACATTCGAAGAGAATGGGATCCTTTTGCTTCTTTTATCAGATTCAGGGTGGGGGATGGTTGCTATGTTCGTTTTTAGTCTGATCGTTGGTGTGGGAAGAGCACTTTGGCCACGTTATTCCCTCTGCTTTTTAGGATTGCTCGTGATCGACACATCTCTGTTGCTGACTATTATCACCTTTATACCGGGAGGATTGTTTGGGATGTTTTGTTCTCGCGTCCTTTTTCAGAATTGGGAGTTGGAGGAGGTTTTAAGGCTGTTGGAGCTGTTGTACTCCTTGATGGGCATGGTGTTGGTTCGGATTCTTTGGTTTGGTATCCTTCTCCCCTCAGATGCTTTACAGTCTCTTCCTTTTTCCATTGTTTGGTGCCTCAGATTGGCCAGGTGTTCCCCTGGAAGGCGGTATGGCGCACCAAGGCCCCTTTCAAGGTTGTTTTCTTTACGTGGTCGATGGCGTGGGGCCGTATCTTTACGTCGAATGTTTTGAGACGATGGGGTATTGTGGTGGTCAGTCGATGATTTCTATGCAATAAGGACGGTGAGTCCACTGATCACCTCTTCCTACATTGCCAGGTGGCTTATGACTTTTGGTGTTTGATTTTTGGTCTGTTTGGGATTTGCTGGGTGATGCCGGCCTCAGTCCAGGAGGTTCTTTTTATGTGGAGGAGGGGGTTGCCTAGGTGTCATGTACGTTCCTTTTGGAGGGTTGTTTTGTTATGTCTATGGTGGTGTTTATGGCTCAAGCGAAACAGTCGGTGCTTTGAGGGGAATGAATCCCCGTTAGGGGTTTTGAATGATGTTTTTATTTCTTCTTTGTTTTATTGAGTGGAGGGTCACTATTGTAACTCATGAAAATTTAGATTTTTTGGGTTCTCTTGGCCCGTAGGGGCTTTATGTATTCTTTGGGATGAACTCCCCGGTTGAGTGTTTTTTATACAATTGTTGACTTATCAAAAAAAAATATGAGAAAAGCCAACCGGGTACCTTCAAAATTACAGCAAAAAGTCAAAAATGAAGATTATCAAATTCTCCAAAACTACCCAAGTATTTCTATCAAAGTAATCACAATTGAACGAATGTACATTTTTTCAACATGAAAAGCTCATGCATGTTGCTGCCACAAAACCCCTACATTATCCAGAACATCAATGCTGTCACACTATCAAATCCCACTACAGTTTCCAATTCCGAATCACCATCACTATCACTATCACATAATGTGCATTACGCATAGGATATACATACGCGCAACATACATACATAAATTAAAATTAACAATAATAATAAATCAATTGACTACTTGAAATTCAAATAACAAACATTTATCACCCAAAAGAACGGTATTTGAACTATAGCAATTGAAGGGCAAACACTATAATTGGGAAGCTGCACATATCAAAACCTCACAACCCCGTACTTGCCGAATATATATATATATATATATATATATATATATAAGTACATTAAAGATCTTCATGTGTAGAGCTTGTCGATCTACACATTGAAATGTTGAATGGGAAGAAATGAAATTAGGGTTTACCGTATGATCTGATTCGGAAGCGAACGCCGGCGAGAGGATGATAAGTGCGGTGAGGGCGAAGAGAGAGGGGGATCGGAAAATGGGCAGCATGGGGATCGCCGGCGATGTTCTCAATCTAACGGTGAGATTGACAACTCCGAGCTTGAATTTTGAGCCCTTCTATATATATATATATTTTATATAGACAGAGAGAGAATAGATCTATATTAGATTGGAACTGCAGGGTCGTAGTTTTGTAGATGATGTATATATATATATATATTGGAGCTGTGAGCTCTATTTTATTCTATGGTTTTGAGTCAACAAAAATCACGTCACCTATTTTGCTTTGCGTTACATTTAGGGGTTACTTTTCACTAATACACATAACAGTGATAACACATCTGGTTGCACCTGTTGCCTTTACATGCATTTTACATAGGGCTGCAAGCGAACCTAGCCGAGCTTTAGAATGTTCAAACTTGGTTCATTTACTAAACGAGACTAGAAAATGTGTTCAAACTTAGCTCATTTACATAACGAACGAGCTCGAGCCGAACGTCAGATTTAACGAGTCGAGCCCGAGCTTGCTCACAAACGACGTCCATATATTATTCTTGACAATAGTTGTCTGGATTAAGTTGTTGCATATCTGTTTTTAACCTATTTACACTAGTATAAATTTTTATGAATGATTGGCCGCATAATTCCTATAATATTTTCACAATAATCTTCATAATTTGTTCAATATGAATACTTTCTTTTGTCAAATATGAGATAATTTTACTATTTAACTTAGACGAACCTGTTCACGAGCTTGGCGAGCCGAGCTTAGTAATGTTCAAGCTCGGCTCATTTACTAAACGAGCCTAAAATTTATGCTCAGTCTCGGTTCGTTTACTAAACGAACGAGCACGAACCGAGCTCTTAAAGAGCCAAGCCCGAGTCTGTTCACGAACGGTTCGGTTCATTTGCAGCCCTAATTTTACATAGACGTAAAGACCATATGAAATGAGCTAACCAACTGATTTATTGATATTTTGTGTTTTTTATTTTATTCTTTGGTAATGTAGTATAGCTGTAGTTTTTAGTGGATTTCATTCATTTTTTAACTTAATGAAGAACAATAATTTTGGAAAGTATATGATAATATTATATTGGTGGTGTTATAAATACCCTAGACCTTATCTTTATTCTTCTCAAAAATAAAAATTTATCTTTACTTTCTGTTATTTTAATTATCTGTGAAAATAGTTATAGAAAATCAATCTCACAAAATATTGCTTCATAATTTAGTTATAATAATTATAGATAGAGTTGCGATATATTTAGTCTCCTGAATTCGATAACCCTATCCCAAGAACATACTATATTGTAATACGATTCGTACACTTGCGATAGGTAAAACTATGTCACCTTTAAGGGCTTATTTTTCAGTGTCATTTTAATCATTATTTTAGCCGACTCTGTTAGCCGATCAAGTTTTTGGCGCCGTTGACGGGGACTAAACAAATTTTCTATACTCTAGAATAGTTATTTTAGCTAAATTATTTACTTGTTTTATTTTTACTTTCTTCTTTTAAAAGACGAGTTTTGGTGACTTTTGATATGTACATTATAATTAGCAGAATGAGAACTAGAGAAGTAGTGACAATTGCTTTGCTGGACCGTTTGTGAGTTTTAATCATATTTGGAATTCTTGCTTAATCTCATCTTTAATTTTATTACTTAAGTTCTCTTTTATTTTTGTTTTATTCTGTTTATTATTAGTTAGTTTAATTTATTTTTATAAAAAGTTTCATCGATGTATGAATGAATTGCATTCAGTATCTAAATAACTTATTCTTTTTTATCCTAAAGTTGATAGAACTTATAGTAAAAACTTAAAGACTAACAAACAAGAGATTTTAAAGGATAAAGTAAATTATAACGATATGGGTGACCCCATAGTACAACCACTAAGTTCTTTGAAGGACTATTACACACCATCCGACTTCGAATCACCAACAGACATTATAGTACCAGGAGATACGGCTACCCATTATGAAATTAAGGCTAGTATTTTAAATATGTTACCTAAGTTCTATGGACATAAGAATGAAGATCATTACGATCATGTTACTGAGTTTATAGAAATTAGGTGCGACAACTAAGATGAATGGATTGACCACCAATACCCTGCGTGTGTGATTATTTCCTTTCTCACTCAAAGAAAAAGCTAAACGATGGTATAATGGTTTAAATGAAGGAGTGAGAACAAATTGGGAGAATATTAAGAATCATATCAAAACTTTAATGACGATTCACGATATTTCGATCACGGATTAGGTTATCGACCGTATAGTCAAGATTATTATCATCAACCATCTAATCAATTCCAATTTGAAGAGTCAAATGCATATTCCTGTCCGGAGCCATTGTCTTTTGAAGATAAAGTCTCAGCATCTTTAAGCAGAATCGAAGCAACCACCCGAAGTTGTGAGATGATCACATACAATATAGACAATTCATACTTTCCAAACACTAAAAATCCATAACCAAGTTGGCCCAATGGTTTTTCGAAGGGTATTATCGACCGTTTTGACGTTAATAAAAAATTTAGAGTATTTAGTACTAATGATAATTTGAGTTTAGTGTTTTAGTTAATCGAGCAATTTAAAGCAAGACAATGACAAGAATGGGCAAAAATGTCTTTTCACTCCAAAGAGCTTAAAGAATGAAGACTCAAGAATTGGGGTAGATAGGTCGGTGAGTGAACTTGTAAAAATGTTCTTATGATTTGATATTAAAGTCTAAGTTCAAGTGCACTAAAAACCAAACGATTTTTTCTTAAACGGAAAAATTATTTTTCACAAAATTGGTCACCTAGTCGACTAAACTTCATAGGGCAGTCGACTTGTGCAATTCAAAACTTAAAGCTTCTCTGCATCAGGTTCAGCAGTCGACTACCCTGAGTGCGTAGCTCAACTCCTTGGCAACATGGATTGAGCAGTCGACTAGCCTCATCAAGTCAGTCTATTGGTTGATGTCGTAGCTTAACTCTTTTGCAACAATGATTGAGCAATCGACTAGCTTATCCTAGGCAGTCGATTGGTGGATTTCGAGAGCTAATCATTTTGGATTTGTTTCTGGGCAGTCAATTCTCTTTAAGAGAAGTTGGTTGACTACCCTTAGGCAGTCGGCTGCCTAAGGGCAAGCTTGAAAAATGACTAATTTTGCATTTATAAACCTTCAATCACATTCCAACCACCACCACTCTCATGCTCACTCTCTAGAGGTATATTTCACTATCCTTTTCATAACACTACATATAAATAGTTTATGATAGTCTTGGAGAGACTAAGAAAAGAGAGAAAGAAACCCATTTTGAAAGATTTGTCTTTGAAATCAAAAGCTCTAGCATTTACTCATCTATTTCATTCATTCATTTCTTAAGTAAGCATTGAAGAGAAATCTTTAAGACTTGTTTGACTTAAGCATTGAAAAATTCATCTTGGTCATTTATTTCCAATCAATTGAAAGTTTTATTCTTTTGATCTTGTGATATTCTCTTACCTTCAAATCACTCATCATTGTGAGAGAATCTTGGTCTTAAGTAGGTAAACCCATCACTAAAAATACTTGAGCTTTTACTTGATATATCATCTATAAAACCTTAGGGTTTTGAGTGTTTTTTGAGTGATTCATATTTTTTTCAAAAAGATTGTAATCTAGGGTGAGTGAAGTTTTAGGTTCTTCAAGAGAGGGTTTGTTCTCTTATTTATGAGACAAGCTAGTTAGCTTGTGTGTAAATGTTTGTTTTTCCACCTTTGAAGGAGAAGCCATAGTAAAAGGTTTGGGAAAAGTCTCAAGGGGAATCTTGAGCCGAGGAGTAGGAGTTAACGAACCTCGATAAATCGCGGTGTCATCTTTCTATCTCTATCTCTTTACTTTGATATATTTGCATGCTTGTTATTTTGTGATAAATATTTATCTTAAATAATCTTTCCTTATCATTAATTTGAGGTAGTTATCCTTGAGATTTAACTTTGCTCAAATATTTCTTAAAAAGAGGATTAATATTTTTAAAACCCTATTCACCCCCTGTATAGGGCTAATTAGTGACTTACAACTTGGTTCAAATTTCCTCCTTTCTTTGTTCATTTTATCTTTTGAATATGTGCAATGCATGATTTTGGTTAATTCACCAAAATTAACTTATTTTTTGCGGTAAGCACCTAAAATACATTTAAACACGCAAACCGGATAAAAATATCAAGTAATGGAATGACAAGACTTAACAATTCCGAGTTATGAGCCTAAAATGTGCAACATTCAGTTTCAATCACCTAGCTATTTGTAGTATTAATCTGATTCATATGTGATGTATCGCCCTTTTACAATTGAATTAATGAATATCTATGACATAAGGTTAGTGGTGGAATTAAGAATATCCTGGACTTTATCTCTCTTGAATACAAAAAAAAAACCATTACTTTCCTGCCATTAGTTAATTAAGTTAGTTAACAGATCCCAACAAACAAACAAACAAACCATATATACTCATAATTCAATAATAAAAACATACTAAAGTCGGAATAGTCCAAGTTTTTGTGGGTTCGATATTCCCTTTCTCAAGTCGTACTATACTATAATACAATTCGTGCGCTTGCGATAGGTAAAACTAGGTCACTATAAGGAGCCATTATTAAACACTATTTTAATCCACCTAGTAGGCCGATCAAGTTTTTGGCACCGTTGCCAGGGTCTTGGCAATAATTCTATATTTAGTAGACTAGTATAATTAATTTATTGCAATATATTTCTCAAAGTTGAATTTTAGGTTTTTGATAGGTACACCGAGAAACACAAAAGAAAGACAGATTGCTTTGCTGGATTAGCTATGAGTTTTAGTTTAGTTTGATCTTACGCATAATTCTAGCTTTAATTTATTTTATCACATTAATTTGTATAGTTTAGTTAGTAATAATTTTATTCAGAGCCTTTGTTCATGACCGATTTGCGATCGCTAATAGGCGAACTAGTTCCCTTTGATCCTGAAATCGAAAGAATCCTTCATAAATATTTAAGAGCTAAGAAATTAGAAGATCTTAGGAAAAGGTTATAATTTAACGAGATGACAGAACCGATCATACAAGTGCCAGAGTTGTCCTTGAGAGAATATTATGCACCTTATAACCTTGAATCACCTGCTGAATTGCAACTCCCCGATGATGCTAGAGTGACATTATGAAATCAAAGCAAGTATTTTTCATATGCTACCTAAGTTCTTTGGTCTTAAGAACGAAGATCCTTATCAGTATATTAATGAATTAATAGATATAAGCTCCACAACTAAAATTATAAATTTGAACCCCAATTCATTATGAGCACGCCTGTTTCCCTATTCTTTAAAAGAAAATGCGAAACAATGGTATATTGGCTTAGATAGGGTAGACAAAATAAATTGGAATATTCACAAAGCTAAAATTTTACTGAAATAAGTCCCTATTGGTACAACCCATGAAGCACATCATGCCATAACCTATTTCAAGCAAATAATGGGTGAACAATTCCATGAAGCATGAGAGAGATTCAAAGAGATCCTGAGAAAGTGTCCACGTCATATATTCACATAACAGGATCTGGTGTGTAATTTCTATCTAGGATTAAATGAAACACATAAAAACTTAATAGATGCAGTAGTATAAGGACAATTCATATTTAATGTAGTAAATGTCCTATGGAAACTGTTTGAGGATGTGAGTGAAAACTCGTTATAGTGTGAATCTGAAATGAGAGCGAGAACATGAGGAAACTCTTGGAAAATTGTTGGTATATATGAGATTAATGGGGATGATAATGTAAAGGCTCAAGTAGTGGAACTAAGTCATAAGCTTGACAAATTTATCACTCTAACCCAGTCAGCACCTAGGGAGATCTTATCAATATGTCCAAATTCCTCCCACTTAGAGTACCAAGGAAACAAGATGGTTCCCTTGGATGTGAATGCTACATATACCAACCCGAACAATATTCCTTTTTCTAATTCATATAATCAGGGTTGGCGTAATCATCCTAATCTATCATACCATTCTCAGAATACGTTAAATCCAACTCAAAGCTTCAATAAAAATCAACAATCATTTAATAATCATAATTTCCAATCCAACAGTCAAGCATACCATCCGTATACCCAAAATCAGCCCCAATATCGAAACCTAAATCCCAATCAACAACCTAGGCGACCTAGTTTTAAGGATGAAATGATGGGCACCTTGGAAATAATTTAAAAATCAATCTAGTAACTTTCAGGCAGCCATCCAACTCTTCAACTCTCATTCCCAATCCATTGCTATGTTAGAAACTCAAGTTGGGCAAAGAGCTAATGTAATGAATAGGCGTGAAAAGGGTAAATTGCCTAGTCAACCAGTGACTAATCCAAAAGGTCAGCACGTAATGGAATTAAGTTCATTTGCTAAACCCAATCAAGAAACTGTTCAAGCCGTCACAACCTTATGGAGTGGAAATGAAGTGGAGAATAGGGTTGATGAATAATTTGAGGAAAGGGCGAAGAGGCGCAAGACTACGAAAGTACTTAAAAAAGATAACCTCAAGAGGAGGATGAACAAGATGAATCCTTACCAGAACCGCAAAAGTAGAAAAAGGGTCCCAAAGAAAATTTTGTTGACTGAACACGTAAGCTCACTCTTATTGTAACTTCCGGTATTTTATTTTCCCCCTTTTATTTAAAATTTTATATGAAATAAATGTTCTTTGCGATCCTACATGTTTATTTCTCACTACTTGATTTGTTTTCAGAATTATTTCGTGCTTTATTTATTTTTTGAGCTTTAGTGGCCCCGAGACCTATCCTGTGGGCCCAATGATCGGGTCAAGGCCCGAATGTATTTAGTTTTACTTCAAATATCTTATTTAATTATTATATATGTTGAATTAATTAGAGAAATCATTTTTGGAAAATTTCATGTTAAAGGGCAAAATAGACAATTTCATATCCAGTGTTGTGTTAGTGGAGGAATATAGAGAATTTTTCTAAGTATTGAACCTACTAACTCTTGCATATAGATAATAGCATTGTTGCAAATACTTTGAAGTTGCATGGGTTACATAGGAAGGGGTAAAGTGTGTTTAGTCTTTCCTACCCTCTCATCCTCTTCACAAACCATTTTAGTCAAAAGGCATTTGAAGTCTTTTGGCTTGATATTTTAGTAGAGCTCTCTAGACATTGTGGTGTTGGCAAGATCTCAATCCTCCATCTATTCTTCTTCTCCCAACTTCAATATCAACCCTTGAATGATGGAAAGTTGTATACATATATATGTAATATATTGACCATTTTTTCTCATTTTGGCAAGAGACCCAACCAAACACCCCAAGAACTTCCCCAATTTTGGCCTAACCTTCTCCCTCTTCTTCTCCTTTCATGTTTTGCTTAATTTCTTCAATTTTTTGTGAGATTTTGGAAAAAGGTGGAACATGAAACTTGTAGGTGATGTTCTAAGCTTTAATTTGACCTAAGGTTTGGCAAGTAATTCCTCTTCTTTTAGTTTTCCCCTCTCTCAAACCCTAGTTCTACAACTCTTGATGTTTGGTTTGAATTTTTGAATTTTAGTTGCTTTGCTATCATTTCTTATTAAAGGCAACATTTAGAGCATGTTCACCGATTGTATTTGGCTCTTGGAAGCTTGGAGGTCTTTTGTGAGATTTTGACTTCAGCCTTTTGAACTCTCGGACCTTGGTTGGAATTCTTGTTTTTTTCTTTGCTTTCTTGTACTTTTGGAATTGAGGTAGGGGAAAGACTAATCACTTTGTTCTTGGTTACGTGGGTGTGTGTGTCAAAGTGTATATTCTTATATATATGCTTGCTTGAGTCACAACTTATAAGCTTAACCTTAGGTCCCCTGTACATGTGAAAATTGGAAAATTGTTGCTTTGGATGCTTGAATTATAGTTGATATTATAGTATGGGTAAATTGTTACTTTAAATCCATGTTCAAACATGTTGTTAAATCTTGAATTGCTTATATTAAGTATGTTAGCTCATTTGTTACATTATTGGAGGCATGAATTGTAGTTAGTAGAAACCATGTGCATAGATGCATTGTTGATGATTTTCTCATGTCGCCCTTTGTGAGTCAGCCTTTGGATCGTCACAACAACTGGCCAGACGGTTTCTCTCTCTATCGGCGGACTAGTAATCCAAGAAGCGTGGGAGGAAAACAGACTAAAAATTAAATTTTGTGCATACAGTTGTAGTGGCTCATTTTGTTTTAAACGACATTAAATGAAACGCTCTTCCATTTCTATATATTATATACGTTGTTTGTTCAACTACACTCGTTCTTGTTTTGTCTCCGCAAAAGGCTTGGGGAAAATGTTTTGGCTAGAGAGAGGCCAAAATAATGCAGTGAAAGAGTAAGACATCTTTCATGCACAGTTCGGTCCAGCCATGGTGTTTGTCTCGCTAGTATATATATATATATATAACTCGTGGGTTATGTTTTTATGGCGACATTATATCCGACTACCTTAGTGGCTAGGGCATTTCATTAGAATTGACATTTATATTTCATATTTTAATGCCGTCTTGATATATTATTATTCACTTTACACTATTATCACATGTTATTATTATTGAGCATGTTGGGGATTGCTTGTGGATATGTTGGGGTCCCGGATTGGTGTGAGAGACATGTGGGACAATGGATCGACCTAGGATTAGAAACATGCACCATTGGGTTGGGATTGTACCACTCGGATGATTAGGAATGAAATGATGATGCTTCCTTTACTGAGCTAGTGTAGCTCACCCACTACTTTAAACTTTCCAGGTGATGATCCCGCTACAAGAGGGTCCTAGTTAGCATGATGGGACTATGAAGACTATGTCCGTGTTTTTCCACTCTTTGGTGGCGGATTTGTGACTTTGTTTATGAATTTATATTTTGTACTTTTGAGACACTATCACATGTACCTATATTCTTTTGGAGGCTATTGTGTTAGCCATGACACGTTGTTGTATTATTTTGGTGCGCCACGATGCCGGATGACTATGTATATGTACTTTGTTGTATTTTGAATCATGTGACTTCAATGGGTAATTTCTATATATTTTTGGACATGCCAATGTATAACATGTTAGTGAAATGCATGATAATATATATAAAATGATCTCTAACTATTTGAAGTCTTGAATCAAAGTTTTCTTTCGGTTTTGGGCAATAACAACATTTTGATCTCACTCCCCACCCCATTAATTTTTTCTCATTCCGAGACTTTTCCTAGTATTTTTAATGCATATGTGAATGATCGGAGTAGGAGGTGTTGATAGCGGAAGCCCTGAACGAAAACATATTTTTTTCATTTTAGTTTCCAACAGGCCTGTGCGACATGTCTCCCAATGTGGACTATTTGGGATTTTTTCGCTTTTGTTCCGGAGCTTCGTTTTCCGCTTCGATGGCTCTAGGACCCTTTTTAATACTCCATTAGATGGTGTTAACTTAGGTATTATTTTTTGGACCAACCATTTTGATGTAGTATCCGACAATCATATTTTTTCATTTTCTTTCACTTCCACGTCACCCCCGTTGTTCTTAGGCTCAGTTTTGGAGTCCTAATGATGGAAAGGCATGGCACAGGGAATCCAACCTTTGAATTTTTTTATTTCTTTCAGTCCATCGTTGTACCCATTTACCATAAGGCTCAGTTGTGGAGCCCTAGGAGTGGCGGGGAGAGATATGTGGCACCGTTGGACCCGACCATCTCCTCTATGTACCACATGAACTTAGTAGCATGGAAGTTGGTTTTTAAATGAATTTTTTTCAAAGGTTTACCCAAAGTTTTATCTTGGTTATTTCCCTTCCTTATCCCCCTCGTTGTCTTTAGGTTCGGTTTTAGAGCTCTTGAGATGGCCGGGAGTGATGTTAGGTTTAAACACTTTCACCTCTTGATCATTCTAAATGTTTAATTTCAAAAGTCCCTAATGGGGTTTGAAATATTTAAATATGATATCATCCTAATGTGAATCCTTGTTTAATCATTTTCGTTTTTTGCTTCAAGAGGTGCTTTGGTGTGTCGGTTTGTGCCTCCTTTTCGTTCTCCCGTCACCTTCGGTGTTTCGGCCTTCAGTTTCAAAGTCCCAAAATATCGGGGCATGATACTTACTTAGTAATACTCCACCTAAACGTAAAGATTCAAGTGCTCCTATGATTTTTTGTATCATTGGTGACAAAAAAGTTGATAGAGCTCTACTTGATCTAAGTGCGAGTATTAACTTATTACCATACTTAGTTTACCAACAGCTAGGGTTAGGAGTGCCTAGTCCTACATCGATTGTACTTCAACTGGCTGACAAATCAATTAAATAACCGAGAGGAGTATTGGAGGATGTAATTGTTTAAGTGGATAAGTTCTACTTTCTAGTAGACTTTGTAATTCTGGATATAGAACCTGTCCACAATCCGAAGAAACATATCAAGTCATCTTTGGAAGATCATTCTTGGCTACAGTCAATGCTTGTATTAACAGTAGAACTGGGGTTATGGATCTATCTTTTGGGAATATAAAATTGAGAATGAATGTCTTTGACACCATTCATCAAATTCCTGAGCCTACTAAATGTTTTAGTATAGAGAAGATTGATGAGATGGTCGAAGAAGTTGCACCGCGAATCTTAATAAAAGATGAGTTCGAAGCAATAATAACTGGGGTGAAGTTATAATTTGAACCTGATAATTGGATCGAGGAAAATTAGGTTATTCAATAAGTTATAGCTCCAATAGAAGTTGCTCTATACACTCAACCATGGAAAACACCTCTTGAGCCACTTCATACTATCCATATTACACCACCAATTTCTTCTCTAATATCTCCACCTATGCTAGAACTTAAAGAACTTCCTAAGAAGCTTAAATATGTCTTTCTAGGACCTAAGAAAACTATACATGTAATTATATTATCATATCTAACTGAAAAACAGGAGAAAAACGTAGTAAAAGTCTTTAGGGAGCGATAGGGTGGAGTGTTGTGATATGAGCCAAATGTCATACATTTTAGGCCCCTAATTATACATTGTTATGGTTATACATATCATTATATTGGTACTTTTACACGGTTTGTGTGTTTAAAGACGTTTCAGGACTATGTTATGTAAAACGAGTTAATTCGGTGAAATAATCGAATTTGTGACTCAAGATTGTTTGAGAGCCGAAACCAAGGATAAAAAACCTATAATAGATCAAAAATAAGTCAAGGACGTAAAAGAAGTGAAGTGAATGAAGCTGAGAAGAGAAACAGAGCAAAAGAAGACAAATGTAAAACTTGGTGTGAAGAACTACCGAGTACTCGGTAGCTTCTCCTACCGGGTACTCGGTGGGCCAAAAAGTGCACCTTAGCACATAAGAGCATGGATTCCAAAAGCTATTTGTGCCATCTTGCGCCAGTGAAGAACCACTGAGTACTCGGTGAACCAAGTATGACCAGAATTAAATCTGCCGCTTGTATATCAATCAGTTGGGCCCGTTTCGACCAGAATCAATATGGAATGACTTCTAAGCTATCTTGGACATATTATTGTCCATATTTTATCAGATTTAACATTCTTCTTCCAAAGAACACATATACCGAAAGATCTTGACTTAGTGACGAAACAATCTACATACCAAACAAAGACGCCTCCTTTCCTATAAAAGAGAGGGATCTCCCATACAGAAAAGAGAGTTAACAGAAGGGCTTTAGAGAAGAATTTTTGACTCATAGTGAAACAAAGCATTGAAGAATATCAACCATGGTGGTCGTTTCTACATCAATAAAATCCTAACCAAGTATTGTAGTATCTTTCTTACTTTAATTGTATAAGTGGAAACTGAAGGACAAGTATGTGATGATTGTGTAGATGAGTGAACAAGTTTACTTTATATATGAGATTTTATGTTTATTCTATGTCTTATCTTAGTTTGAATGAATAAATTATCTTACTCAATCATGATTATTCAATATGGGCTAGAACTCGGATGCTTAATTCATAATTTTCTACACAATGGTGGTCATTAACATGCAATCTAGATTTAGACAGACCATGTTAAGGGAAGATAATATAGACATGCTTTTTAATTAATGTTTTAGGAGTAGTTGTAATATAGATGCATGAACTAGTTATACTTACTCGAAGATGGGTTGTAGCCAGGTCGGATTAATTGTTCATTTTTTGGGATTAGGATTTGCCAATGTTGCGATCCTATATCTGATTTACATACGATGGACCACCCTTTACAATTGAATGAATTAGAGGTTATATTATGCGGTTAGTGGTAGCGTTAGAAATACCCTAGAATTTATCTCTACTATTTTCTCAAAACAAAACAAGTATATATCTTTACTTTTATGTTATTTTATTTTCTGTTAAATTAGTTATAAAAAACAAATCAAAAAAATACCTTTAATAATTTAGTTACAATAATTATATACGAAGTTGTGAAATCATTAGTTTCTGAGGATTCAATATACCCTATCATAATCATACTATACTGCGATTGATTCGTGCACTTGCGATATGTAAAACTAGGTCATATTCAAAAAGGCTTATTTACACTATTGAAATTACCTAGACGATATGTGAAAATAGCCTAGAGGGGGGGGGGGGGGTGAATAGGCTTTTTGTGAATTTATTAACAAATAAAAATTAATTGCGGAAAAGTCAATTTTAATCCAATTCTTTATCACAATAAAACATGCAAAGATTAATCTAAGTGCAGAAAATAAAGCAATAGAGATACACGATATTTTTACGTGGAAAACCTTAGAAAGACTCAAAGTAAAAACCACGAATATGCTTGGGTATCGATGCACTATGAATCTAGAGATATATAGACTCTATGAAGCTTTAGACTTACAAATCCCTCAAGATTTGCCTTTCTCCACTTGACGTCTGACAACTTTGAATAAATCGCACTCCACGAAGCTCTCGCTCCGCTCCGTACTTTGACGGCTCCATTTCTCAACGGATCAAAGAACCATGAAGCCTTCTCCTCCGATCTATGTACTCAGACGGCTCCGTTTCTCAAATGAATCTAAGTAGCCACGTTGCAAGAAGTGGTGCGTTGATTTTTCAGCAACGGATCATCCAATCGTACATAAGGATCTTCGATGTAGAAGCACAATTAGATAATCATTCAAAAAGTAGAGAGAACTGGAATATGTATGATCACTCAATGATTTTTTCTCTTTCTATCTCTCTGCAGAATAATATGATATGTAGAAGAATTGCAAAATTCTCTCTCTAAAGCTTCCCCAAAATCTGTAGAGTCTTCTCTTATTTATAGAGAGGTTTAAGGGAAACCTTAGGTTTACCCTTTCTCATAATTTCACATCAAACTGAGAAAAATCCTTTGATCTGGTCTTCAATATGTATATATCACGTATATCAATGTTTAGAGTCGCAGCCGCATCAAGAGAAATCAAATCAGGGTCAAAATCAAGATTTCACAACTTAGTTCGCAGCCCTAACTATGCGCGGCCCGTAGAGGAACTACACACGGTGCGTAGGCCTTCCTACGGGTGACGCGTAGGCCCAATTTGGTGGTCCGTAGATAGTGCGTCAAAATAGCATTTTCTAGCTACTTTTTGCTATTGGGTTCGTAGGTGGTGCGTAACATTTTCATGGAAACCACTTTTCTTGATAATAGCACCGTTTGAACTCCGTCGACTCTGTTGGAATGTTTCTCAAAGTTCCAGTTTCAAAAAATATCGTTTATGCCCATCGAAATGCATTTTTTGCTCAAACTTACTCCTTCTTCATTTCTCTTGTATTTTCCACATCATTTAAGCTTGATTTGAATTTGATGAAGATTGTTGATACCTTTGCATGACCATTTCAATTGTCCTAAACCTACTCGACTCCTCAATTCACTCAACATGGTTATTGTCTAGAACATGCCATTAATAAACAATACTAACAAATATTCTTACAATCTCCCCCTTGGCATTTCTGAGACAGAACTATGTTTTACAAATAAATCCTCACGAGCAACAACATAATATCTATACCTATGAACACACCCACAAACATAAACATAGAATATCAGTTTGCCCTTATGACGATTTTCCAATTTTGTAACCACAACACTAAACAAACCATGAAAATGAAAGTGTGGAAAACATATATAAACCAATATTATGATAATAAGAATAACATAACAACAATGCAAGCATAATGATCATCATGATATAAAACCACTTAGCATAACAACAATGCAAACATAATGATCATCATGATATAAAACCACTTAAGCATAATGATCATCATGATATAAAACCACTCAACATAACAACAATGCAAGTATAACGATCATCATGATATATAACCACTCATTCTTCCCCTGAGAATATACTCCGCCTCAATTAAAAACTTTCTCCCCTTTAACCAAACAATCTCTCATTCTTACTTAATACTTCTCCCCATTTTTGTCACTGAAATGACAAGTATAGATATAACAATCAAGCAAATGACAGATATAAAAGAACAACCTCAAAATGCAAACATAGGAAAAGATCACAGAGGAGACTCTAGAGAATCTAAGCCAAACATTAAATACTAAGATAAAGTACTCTATAAGATTATATCTAGATTCTTAAGTAACAAAAATCTCTACAATGCATGAACTTAATACTAATGCATGAATGCAAAATGCTCAACTCAAAAAAATATATTTTTGTTCTTAGAAACATGTGAGCGGGCTAGTAGAGACATTGAGCTAATCATTAATACATCGTATTCACATATTTGACTTAGCTATTATACAAACGACAGTGAAGAGAATCAACACACATACCTTTTAGTTATAAGCAGTCACAAGACAAACTTTACATAACATTTGCATATATGAAAAATATTCAGGTGCAAGCAAACAACTAAGATGAAAACAATACGTACTAATTCTAATAATTTCCTCACTAACCATAATGATACTTCATTCCAAAACTTAAGCTAGAAGTCAAATCATTAACTCGGACCTTATTGCTAATTAAGGGAACACAATTTTTAATCTTTTCCACCTTTTCACCATATCCCTTTTTATCTTTTTAAGCTCCGGACTTTCCAACGAGGATTTTTAATCCCAATCAACTGGGCCCGAGCTTCTTCCATGGGATTTATGCTCATTAGTCTTCACCCCTTTTTAAGCGAACACTCAATGCTTATTGAGGCAAGATGCCCGGTTACTTAGATCGAAGAACTACTTTTTGCATTTCTATCTTTTGAATATCTCATTCTTTCCTCTTTTCAACAACACCGCAACATTCATAAGCATGTAAAACGTATTTAAAAGCATAGATTAATCTACCATAGCTCATGAACCTAATATCACTTCAGATTAGATAAAAAGACTAAAAATTTCAATAAGTATACAGTTATCTCGGAAGTAAAACAAGCATCCAAAGTTAATGAGTTCTAAAAATAGTACTTAAACATGTCAAGTGAATTACTCATAACCTCAGGTCATACTAACAATTCCAATTCCCATAAGCATAGTAAAAAAAATAAATATGAGAATAAAGTGTAAAATGACAACCATTTGTACCTCAGGTTATTTTGTTTTTATTTTTTGTTTTTATTTTTATTTTTTATCATTTTTTTCATAAATTAGCATGCATGAATAATCCTATTAGTCGCAAAACATGATGCATACATAAAAAAATAATAAAAACAATAAATAAATAAATATGTAAATAATACAAAATGTATGATAATGTATCAATTCTAGGATAAAATATAATGCAAGATATTCCTAGAATAATACATATGAAGACATCTATCCTAATGATAACATGCCACTAGATTTTCTAAGATGCACATACTTTTGAAAATATAATGGTTTTGTAGAGATGTGTGTTGATTGAGAATCTGTGGATATATATACTCAAGACCTTTCTCAGAATTAGAGTCACGCGCTCTACATGCAGTATGAGCTACGAAACAATGTAGTTCATCTTTCCTAACCCACACTTGTTTAATTTTCGGTGCTCTATCTGCTAGTATAGACAACCTCTTCACCTCTTCACCCAACACCCGAATTTGATTTTCAACATTGGGTCTTTTTTGAGTTCTACACTTCCACTTTGATTTCAAAGTTTATTCTCTTAACTTTGAACACACGGGTCGAATATGACCTTTCACTCCACAGTGATGACATATTGGGATAAACCTTTGAAACCATTATTCGAACTCTTATTGAATCAAGAGGTAAATGGAGGTTTACTTTCAACAGGTTTTCGAACATAAGATTGAGCATTAAGATTCCTATCAGACTTACCTTGAGAAGAACTAGATGTTACTTGAGAAGCCTTAACAAAGGTTATTTTGGAAACACTATTAGAATCACTCATTCCTTTGAACCCCAATCATTTTGTATTTTCTGCAGATTTTCCCACACTCAACATGTGATCAAGCTTAAGAGTTCCACTAAACCATCTATGAATAGTTGAGTTAGCATCCTTCAAATTATTTTCCAAATCCTAAATCCTTGTAGATTTCTCACTCAATTCCAATTTAAAGTGTTTAATTGCTCATTGAGACCATCTACCCTCTTTAAAGCCTGAGTCCTTTCTTGTTCAGACTTGGTCAACTATTCTCTTAAGGACTGTCTCTCCTTATCTATATTTTTGAATTGAACAATATATTTTGAGAAGACTTTGCTCATATGAACAAACTTTTCATAAAGTTTATTGTATGTATCTTCATACGAGTTCGTACGATCTTCATTATTCTCAGAATCATCATCCTCAGACATTGCCCAACTTGCAGCAATTTCCTCAACTTCCTTACTTTGTGCAAGAAACACGGTGAAATTCTCAGACTCATCAGCCACGTCAGACTCAGCAGAATCACTAGTTGTTCCATCATTTGATCCATCATTCCAAGTAACAGCTAGACCTTTTGTCTTTTTCTTCTTATTGGCACACTCAGCAGCTATGTGACCAAACCCTTGACACTCAAAATATTGAGGTTTCTTATTTTTATGGTCAATCTTGTCATTCCAATTTTGGACCTTCTTATTTTTAAAATCATATGATTTATCTCCAAAATTTTGTCCTTTAATCAATTCTTGACCACAAGAAGATTTAAAATTTTTATGAAACTGCTTCATGATCATGTCAATCTGTATTTGTCTACTCTCACCATCCTCATCAGACTCACTATGATCCTCCTTAGTGGTTTTAAAAGCAATGCTTCTTTCTTTTGTGTCACTAGACTTCTTAGAGGATTGATCACACAACTCCATCTCATATGATTTTAAATTCCCAGCCAACTCTTCAAGTTTAATTTCCTTGAAACTCATAATTTCAGATATGACGGTAACCTTAGATCAAAAATATTTAGGCAGAGACCTTAGAATTTTCTTCACTATGGTAGTTTCGGGAATAGGCTCTCCTAGATTATGACAACTTGTTACTTTATCCGTTAATCTAGCCTCAAAGTCACCAAAAACTTCATCATCCTCCATCCTATGCTGCATAAATTTAGAATTTAGAATTTGAAGTTGGATTGTTTGACTTTTGAAGTTCCTTCATGAGTTACTCGGAGAATATCCCAAGCTTCTTTTGCAATTTCGCACGTGGCAATTCTCTTAAACTCACTTGCAGTTACAACATTATACAACGCATTCAAAGCTTTTGAATTCCAACTATCACTGTTTGTCTCAGTAGTAGTCCACTCACTTGATGGTTTTACCCTAGATTCATTAGTAACAACATCTTTCACAATAGGAGGTGAGTATCCTACCTTTATGGCAAGCCAAGCCCTCTCATCTATTGATTTCAAAAACTCTCTTATTCTCACTTTCCAATACGTGTAATTAAAGCCATAAAACAAAGAGGACCTAGATACATAACCTCCTTCTCAATGTACGTCCATCATCTAAGTTCAAGATCTAACCTTAGGTCATTAACCTAAAATGGGGCAACCACGCTCTGATACCAATTGAAATTACCTAGATGATTAATGAAAATAGCCTAAAGGGGGATGAATAGGCTTTTTGTGGATTTATTGACAAATTAAAATTAATTGCGGAAAAGTCAATTTTAATCCAATTCTCTATCACAATAAAACATGCAAAGATTAATCTAAGTACAGAAAATAAAGCAATAGAGATACACAATATTTTTACATGGAAATCTTGGAAAGAGTCCATGTAAAAACCATGGATACACTTGGGTATCGATCCACTAAGAATCAAGAGATATACAGACTCTATGAAGCTTTAGACTTACAAATCCCTTAAGATATGCCTTTCTCCACTCTACATCTGACAACTTTGAATCACTTGCGCTCCACGAAGCTCTCGCTCTGCTTCGTACTCTGACGGCTCTATTTCTCAAAGGATCAAAGAACCATAAAGCCTTCTGCTCCGATCTCCGTACTCAGATGGCTCCGTTTCTCAAATGGATCTAAGCAACCACGTTGCACGAAGTGGTGTGTTGATTTTTCGGCAACGGGTCAACCAATCGTGCATAAGGATTTTTGATGTAGAAACACAATTAGATAATCATCCAAAAACTAGAGAGAACTGGAATATGTATGATCACTTAATGATATATTTTTTTCTCTCTATCTCTCTACAGAAGAATATGATCTGTAGAAGAATTGCAGAATTCTCTCTCCAAAGCTCCCCCAAAATCTGTAGAGACTCCTCCTATTTGTAGAGAGGACTGAGGGAAACCCTAGGTTTACCCTTTATCGTAATTTCACAGCAAACTGAACAAAACCCTTTGATCTGGTCTTCAATATGTATATATCACATATATCAATGTTTAGAGTCGCAGCCGCATCAAGAGAAATCAAATCAGGGTTAAAATCGAGATTTCACAACTTAGTTCGCAGCCCTAACTACGCACGGCCCGTAGAGGAACTACGCACGATGCGTAGGCCTAGGCTACTCACAACGCGTAGGCCTTCCTATGGGTGGTGCGTAGGCCTAATTTGGTGGTCTGTAGATAGTGCGTCAAAATAACATTTTCTAGCCATTTTTAGCTACTCGGTTCGTAGGTGGTGCGTAACATTTTTTATGGAAACCACTTTTCTTGATAATAGCACCGTTTGAACCCCTCGACTCCGTTGGAATGTTTCTTGAAGTTTTGGCTTCGAAAAATGTCATTTATGCCCTCAAGAATGTATTTTCGCTCAAACTTACTCCTTCATTCTCTTGTATCTTCCACATCCTTTAAGCTTGATTAAAATTTGATGAAGCTTGTTGATACTTTTGCAGGACCACTTCAATTTTCCTAAACCTACCTGAGTCCTCAATTCACTCAACATGGTTATTGTCTAGTACATGCCATTAATAAATAATACTAACAAATGTTCTGAGAACTATTATTATCATTATTTATTATCCTAGCCTAGTATCTAAGACCGATCAAGGTTTTGGCACTGAACAAGTTTTTGGCATCATTGTCGGGGACTAAACAATTTTCTATACTTTAGAATAATTATTATAGCTAGATTATTTACTTGATTTATTTTTATTTTCTTCTTTTAAGAGACGAGACTGTGTGATTTTTGAAAGGTGCATTAAGATTAATAGAAGGAACCAGAAAAGCAGTGACGATTGCTTGACTGGACCGTTTGTGAGTTTTAATCGTGTCTTAAATTATTGTGCAATCTTATCTTGAATTTTCTTATTTAATTTCTCTTTTATTTTGTTTTATTTATTTTTTGCTTCATTATTTAGTTAGAGTATTTTTACATAAATTTGTTTCATCGTTGTATGAGTGGATTGCGTTCCGTATCTAAAGAACATTCTCCTTTTGATCCTGAATTGATAGATGATAGGGGCTCAAAAGTATTCATTTTAAGCCCCTATCTTGCATTAGTTATGTCATTTCATTCCATTATTTGGTATTTATGTCGTTTATGTGTTCAAGCATGTTTCAGCAGCTTAATTAAGAAATAGAGCTAACTTTGGTGAATTAACTAAGTTCATGTTCGTTTTTATCCAAGAGGAGAGTTAAAGAGGTGTTTTCAAGACAAAAATGGCTACCGGAGGACAAAAACGGCATTTTCCGAAGCCGTCACCAAGAGCAAAAAGTATCGTGAAGTCAAGATGGTCATTTTGGCACAATTATGGAGAAAATTGGTTTTCGTGAAGAATCTACACTTTCAGAAACAAAAAGTGGCCAGAAAACACATTTTTACACTTGAACCTACGCTTAAAGCGTAGTGAATAGTGTTTTCAACACAAAATTTCAGTCAGCCTCGGGAGCTTATAAGTGTATATCTCGGGCACAGAATGTTCAAATGAGGTCATACTACAGCCTATCATCAAGAGCTTGAAGTCAGCTTTCCAACGATATATTACACGTCTCCATCTAATGTGTGTAGCTCCAGATATGATCAAAGAGTGAGAGGTATCCTGCAGAAAAAGCTAGAAATTTCAGATTTGGGCCAAAATCCTAGTTTGACCCGGATGACTTTAAGTTCGACCCCAACACCTTTATACATGTAATATACACATATTATACATCAGATATTAGGGTTTTGCTTGGTTGAGTGTGAAATTATGAAAAAGGGTAATCTTATTCTCCAAGTTATGGTTTCCATCACCTTTGCCTATATATACTAAGGTCTGCTACAAATTTTGGGGGACTTCTCTCCACATAATTTTGGGACCTCTTTCTATCCAATTTTTAGATTCATATCATTTAAAGGGAAGAGCCATTCAATACCTAGAGATCCGGATAATACGACCATGTAGGGCGATTCTACATCAACGATGAAGTCACCTTCTACCATGAGCAACTAATTCGGTATCTAGGATTTTCTAGCAAAACACTAGCCAAGTAATGTAGTTTTTTTATTTGTTTCAATTGTAACGAGGGAAAACTGTGACCATACTGTGATGATTGTAGTAGATGAGAGACTATTTTTATTCTTAATACTAGTTTATATATTTATTATGATTCCTGTCTTAGATTGAATGAATATATTTATCTTACACAATTATGGTTATTCACTATGGGCCGAAACTCGAATACTTAACTTATGATTTTCTACACAATGGTAGTAATAAAACTTGAAACCTTAGGTTGACACAGGTCATGCCTTGACGATTTAATATAGACTTGCTTTAGTTTATTTTCATGCATTAGGAGTCGATTAGAGTAATTTAATTGGCATGTACCAGTTAGGTCAGTCATGAGATGGGTTATCGCAATCTGGTTGATGGTAATCCTTTTTGGGGTCGTATTTAGCTATTTGCGGTACGACCTGATTCACAGTTATGGAACACTCTCTTACAATTAAGTGAATTGAGAATTATATTATGTGGTTAGTGGTGGAGTATGGAAACCTTACTATTGTTTTTGTCTTAATCTATCTTTACTTGCTTTCTTAGTTAATTAGTTAATTAATTTCAAAACGACAAACCATATTTTTATAGCAATTTAAGAGTATTATTTTACTAGAATTCAGAATACGACTTAGTCTCTGTGGGATCGATAACCTTTCACAAGCTAAACTATACTATAATATGATTCGTGCACTTGCGATAGGTAAAACCTAAACCGTCATAAGGGGCCATTTTTAACACATATTTTTAACACACCCCGACGAATATCAAGTTTTTGGCACTGTTGCCGGGGATAAACGGATATTCCGAATTTTAGTAATTTAGTATTCTTGAATTGTTTGTATTTTATCACATCTAAAGTTGAATTTTATGTTTTTGCGAGGTACACTGAAAAGCGCGAAGGGAATCGGCGGAGCAGTGACGATTGCATCGTTGGACCACTTCTGAGTCCTAGTGCATCTTAATTTTATGTATAATCTTAGCTTTATTTTTTTGTCCACAGTTAGTTTTTATTTAAAAATAAAAATAAAAAATCTGTCAGTTTTCGTGTAAACTATTAGAAAGTCCGATTTTTGCAAAAGAGGAGAGGATTTTGAGTGGAAAATGGCCATTGAACAAAACTTACTATATATAGTGAGCCGAGTTTATTGTAGGCCGAAACATGTCATTTAGGACCTTAAAACCCCGATTTTGTGATTGTCAGAAAAAAAAGATGTATAATGGTTATACCGATTCAGCGAGTGTTCCATATTATAATTCATACAACCCAGATTGAAGAGATCATCCCAATTTCCAATACCAACAATCAGGTATAGGAAATTCATACCAAAGCTTTAATGAGGATCCACGATATTTTGATCACGAATCAGGGTATCGACTATATAGTCAAGATTATTATCCTCAACCATCGAATTAATTTCAAAGCTTTAATGAGGAACAACAATTTTCTGATCATGGATTAGGTTATTGATCATATAGTCGAGATTATTATCTTCAATCATCTAATCAATTCCAATTTGAAGAGTCAAATGCATATTCATGTCCAGAGCCATTGTCTGTTGATAGGTGTTAAATATTAGACATTTTGACCCTGTAACTAACTATTGTTATGTTCTTTCATTCCATTATTTGGTATTTTTATTATGTTTTCATGTTAAGGCATGTTTAATTTACTTAATTAAGAAATAGAGCTAACTTTGGTGAATTAACTGAAAAATATGTTCTTTCTATCCCAGAGGAGAGTCAAAGAGGAAATCCGAGACAAAAATGGCTCTCGGAGGGCAAAAACGACATTTTCAGAAGCCGTCATCTTCAGCAAAAAGTATTGTGGGTTCAAGACGGTCATTTTGGTGCATTCATGGAGAAAAGTGATTTTCCACAAAAATACCTACGCTTTCAGTTTCAAAAAGTGGCTGGAAATCACATTACTACGCTTGGACCTACGCCTGGAGGTATGCTTGGGACCTACGCTTGAAGCATAGGCCATCTACGCCTGAAGTGTAGGTGATTTTTCATGATTTTTCCTGTTTTACCCCCGGCTCAATTGGAAGACATGCCTACGATTTCAAACCTCTATATACCATAGTCTATACGATTGTCTATATATACACGATCATATATCGAAGTTTGTGGTTGTTTTTGATGAGATGTTCGTAGAGGCTGGTTCAGAGGTTCATTCATTCATACTTGCTGCTGTTGAGAGCCATATTCAAACCTAGAGATCCGGAGAAGAAGACCATGAAGAGCGTTTCTACATCAACGATGCAGTCACCGTCTTCCATGGATAACTAACTCGGTATCTAGGGTTTTCTAGCCAAGTAATGTAGTTCTTTCATTGTTTTCAATTATAAAGAGGGGAAACTGTTGACCATATTGTGATCATTGTAGTAGCTAAGAGACTGTATTGATTTGTAATATAAAATTCTATGTTGGTTCTAAATTCTTATCTTAGATGGAATGAATATATTATTTTGCAGAACTATAATTTTTCAATTTGAGCAGGAACTCGACTGCTTAATTATGGTTTTCTATATAATGGTGGTAATGAAACTTGAGACCCTAGGTTGACACAAGTCCTGCTTTGGAGATTTAATATAAACATGCTTTAGTTTATTTTCATGCATTAGGAGTAGATTAGAGTAATATAATTGGCATGTACTAGTTACGTCAGTCAGGAGACGGGTTATCGCAATCCGGTTGATGGTACTCCTTTTTGGGGTCGTATTTAGCTATTTGCGGTATGACCTGATTCACGGTTATGGATCGCCCTCGTACAATTGATACATTGAATAACTATATTATGCGGTTAGTGGTGGAGTGATTAAAACCATAGTTTTCTCTCTCATCTGAATCACAACCAATTTAATTTGCTTTCTAGATAGTATTAATTAAAATAGATAATTTGGTCTTTGACCACCTAAACAAATAATTTTCAAATATATAATTTAGTATTTTTAAATTATTAAAGTGAACAATCTCAGTCTCTGTGGGATCAATATCCCTTACTCAAGCCATTTGCTATTCTATAATTGATACATGCGTTTGTGTAGGGTAAAACCTAGAGTCGTTAAGGTGTCATTTTTAACCACATATTTTTATACACCCGACGTCACATCAAGTTTTTGGCGCCGTTGCCGATGACTAAGCATTGTTCAATAACTTTAGTAGTTTATTTGCATTGCGTTATTGTAGATGTAGCTAAAGTTAGATTTTTGTGTGATTGACAGGTACTCTGAAAAGCAAAAAAGGGAAAAACGGAGCTTCTAAAGTTGCGTCTGGAACTTTTGTGAGTTTTAGTTACCTATATTTTCGTATATTAATTCTTGCTTTATTTTCTGTAATTTAGAAGTAGTTAATTTAGTTAATTATTATTTCAAAAAAATTTTGAAAAAAAAATATAGTTGTTTGAGTAACGTATGACCGATAGACCGACCCATTCTAATTTAAGCACTGCGTTAGTCGAGTACGATCCTGAGATCGAGAAGACTTTCCGTCATTTACGTCGATCTATTGAAGAGCGTCATCATCTGTAAGAATAAGCAATGGCTAACCAAAGAGCCTACCAACAAAAGGCACTATAGACATCACTGAAAGGATACTACGAACCCAATACGTACGACTCCTATGCTAATTTTCTAAAGAAAGAAGGAGCGAAACACTTTGAGATCAAGAAAAACATGATCAATGTGCTTCCAAAATTTTCAGGCCTTAGAATAGAGGACCCATACCAGCACATCAGTGATTTCCTAGAGGTAACCTCTACTGTTAGGTTTGACAATTTGCCCAAAAATGACTTGCAAGTGAGATTATTCCCTTAGTTATTGAAAGAGAGAGTTAAAAGATGGTATATCAAATTAGCAAAAGAAATTAAAATTGACTGGGAAGCCCTTAAGAGAGGATTCATAGAAAAAAATATTCCATAGGAAAGACCTCTGAAGCACAAGATGCAATCAAAAGCTTTAGGCACTTACCTGGTGAGCATTTTCATGATGCATGGGAAATATATAATGAAATTTTGTATAAATGTCCCCACCATAGATTTTCTGAACAAGATATTGCTAGACATTTCTACATGGGACTTGGAGAGGCGCATAAGACTTTGATAGATGCGGCCACACAAGGTTAGTTTATTTTAAATCCAACTAAAGAACTTTTGGAGATATTTGATAATATTAGTGAAAACACAATTCAATATCAATCTGAGTTGAGGTCTAGAGGTGGACAACAGGATAGGAGATCTGAGAAATCGTATGTTGTAGAACATGATGATGTGAGAGATACCATGACATTGTTTGGAGAGAAATTAGAAGAATTAAAAAGTTTATGCAGCGAATTCATTCCCTTCCTAGAGAGACGTTTGAAGTCGAAGCTGAGTATTCTCAATATAAGTGTCAGGAGATAATCGCTGCCGATGCTAACGCATCGTGGAACTATTCCAATAATGCTCCTTTCACCAATTTATACACCTCCAATGTCAGAAATCATCCACTCCTGTCTTACAAATCTACCAATGTAGAGAATCCATCACCAAAGTTCTAACAAGGGCAATCATTCAATCAACAACTAATATTCACAGACATACATCAGTCATATAACCAACAACCAAGGTTTCAACATAGTCAACAATCATTCAATTGGTTAGAACAATCATGGCTAGAAATTCTCAGTCCAACTACCAACGTAGAACATCTAATAATTCCCAAGCTCTCCAATCATTTAATAATTCCCAAGATCTTTAGCCTTTCAATAACAATCAAGCTTGGCAGCCTTATAATTACCAAACCCAGCCTCCAAGAAGCTAAATTCCTCCACCCGGTTTCCAGACCAATAGGTTAAAACAAGTTATACTGGATATTCATAACAAGCTAGGTATTCATACCCAATCATTGGCACAACTACATATGCAGATGGGCCAAATGGCTAATGAGAGGAATGTGAGAGAGCCAGGGAGATTTTCTAGTCAGCCGATCACTAACCGATGGCTACAACAAGCACTGGAGCTCGGGTTATGTGTCAATGAGCCTAATGAAACGGTTCAAGCAATCACGACTCTGAGAAGTGGAAGGGAAGTGGAGAGTCGATTTGAGGCCAAGCATGAAGAGAGGTTGCAAAGAAGAAAGGATGACCACAGGGTGGTGTGTGTGTATTGATTACAGAAAGCTCAACCTGAACACCAGGAAATATCATTTTCCGTTACCATTTATTGATCAAATCTTGAAGAGGTTAGCTTGGCAAAACTGTTACTACTTTCTGGATGAATATTCCAGCTACAATCAAGTGGTGATTGATCCTGTTGATCAGGAGAAAACCACTTTCATTTGTCCGTATGACACTTTTGCTTACAGACGAATGCCGTTTGGTTTATGGAATACGCCAGCAACATTTCAATTGTGTATGATGTCTATCTTCTCTGACATGGTAGAGAAATTTGTTGAAGTATTCATGGATGACTTCTTAGGTTTTGGGGAAACCTTTGAACACTGTTTAAAACATCTAGAACTAGTACTTAAGAGATGCAAGGAGACGAATCTGATCCTAAGTTGGGAAAAGAGCCATTTTATGGTTCAAGAGGGGATAGTACTGGGCCATATTATATCTAAGCGAGGGATAGAGGTAGATAAAGAAAAAATTGAATTAATTTCAAAACTGCCCCTCCCACATCTATTAAGCAGATACGCTCTTTTCTGGGCCACACTGGGTTTTACCGAAGGTTTATTAATGATTTCAGCAAAATTGCCCAGTCGTTATGCAACTTATTGGCTAAGGATGCTACTTTTGTATTTGACAAAGAGTGCCTTCATGCTTTTGAAGAATTGCGTACTCAACTATCATCAACCCCAATTATCTGTCCACCAGATTGGTCTCTCCCATTTGAGCTCATGTGTGATGCTTCTGACTATGCCATAGGAGTTGTGTTGGGTCAGAGAAAAGATAAGTTGCCGTATGCCATTTACTATGCCAGTAAGACTGTGAATGAAGCTCATATGAACTACATAACTACTGAGAAAGAGTTGTTGGTAGTTGTTTTCGCCTTAGATAAATTCTGATCATATCTATTGGGCACCAAGGTCGTTGTTTACTCGGATCATGCCGCTCTAAGGCATTTGCTGATGAAGAAAGACTCTAAGCCCCGACTGATGTGGTGGATTCTATTGCTACAAGAATTAAACCTGGAAATCAAAGATAAGAAGGGTTCAGAGAATGTTATTACGGATCATTTGTCAAGGATTATTATCGAATCCACAAAGGAAATTACTCATCTTAAGGATTCTTTCCCGGATGAACATCTGTTCAATGTGGCTATGGTGGAACAAATACCGTGGTATGCTGATTTTGTCAATTATAAAGCCACAGGTGGAATCCCAAAAGGATGGTCTAAGAATGAGAAAAACTGATTCTTCAGCCAAGTCAAATTTTATATCTAGGATAATCCCTATTTGTACAAGTATTGCTCTGATCAGATTATCAGAAAATGTGTTCCCGAGAGTAAAGTGCAAAACATACTGGCATTTTGTCACACGTTGGAATGTGGAGGGTATTTCGGAGCTCAGAGGATAGCCCACAAGGTGCTACAGAGTGGATTTTATTGGCCTTCCATATTCAAGGATGCTTTCGAGTTTTGCATGGCATGTCTGCGATGTCAAAAGCTTGGATCCATATCTTGACGAGACATGGTGCCTTTAACCCCGATTCTGATTGTAGAATTATTTGATGTGTTGGGTATTGATTTTATGAGACCATTTCCGAAAGCAGATAAGAAGGAGTATATACTTATGGGGGTTGATTATGTTTTGAAATGGGTAGAAGCAATAGCCACAAAGCGTGCTGACCATGATGTGGTGGAAGAGTTTGTAAAATTGAACATTTTCTCACGATTTGGTATGCCAAGAGTTTTGATCAGTGATGGTGGAAGCCATTTTGACAAGTAGTTTCTTCCTGTTCTGTGTAAGAAGTATGGTGTCACTCATAAAATTGGTACACCATATCACCCCCAATCACAAGGACAAGTGGAGGCTAAACGATGCACTTTGGGCGTACAGGATTGCACTTAAAACACCGAATGGTATGTCACCATATCGTCTTGTGTATGGTAAAGCGTGTCATCTCCCTGTAGAGCTAGAACACCGAGCATATTGGGCTATTCGAAGACTGAATTTTAATATAAAGAAAGTCGGTGCACAACGAAAACTCTAACTTCAAGAGCTTGAGGAGTTGAGAAATAACGCATATGAAAACTCTCGGATTTATAAGGCCCGAACAAAAGCGTTTTATGATAAACATATTAGAAATTTTTTTTTTGAGCCCGGCCAAAAGGTTTGGTTGTTTAATTCGAGACTCAAGCTGTTTCCTGGCAAGCTCCAATCGAGATGGGATGGGCCATACAAGGTTACGAAGGTTTTCTCCCATGGAGCCGTGGAGCTCGATGATCCTGACATTGGAAAGAAGTTTGTTGTAAATGAATAGAGATTGAAGCATTACGTAGAGGTGCAACCAGCTGAGTGTTTGGTAGAAATGATCGATCTAACTGAACCACCACCCGAGCTGGATAAGCTTGATCCAGAGTATTGAGAAGTAGCAACGTCATACCAACGACGTTAAATATTGGTACTAGGAGATGAAGAGTAGCTTTTACGCCTAGTTTGTACTTGTAGATAGTAATTTAGTAATTTTAGTATCTAAGATCGAGTCTGTAAAAATGAGTCGCGAGGCCATCATCATTTGAGTAGGGAGTGTAAATTGAGCCTAGGAAGCATTGAGAATGCATAGAGTTGAAGAAGGCATTTAAAGATGAATGAAAAAACTTTTGGGCCATGGGGACCTATGCTTGAAGCGTAGCTGCGGGCCTGTTATAAACAGGACTCGTCAGCGGTTTCCCCCTATTCCATTTAAACTCTTCGTTCTCTCTCAATTCTCCACCAATCGTTATGAGGTTTGATTCTACCATTTGGTCACCTGATTCCTCATCATTTTTTGCTAGCGGATTGTCAGATTAGTTGATGATTTGTCCGGATTCACGTGAAGAACTCGAAAGGTCTTCGAAATTCAATTTTTGGAAAATCATCGTTTCTTTTGATTCGGTGAGTTTAGTTCCATTATTTTGATTTCATATGAATTATTTAACTATTCTAAGCTAGTATTGATGAACGAGTCTGATCAAAATCATGTTTTGATCCGTTTTCTAAAAAGTTGAGTTTTTCGACTTTGAAAGTGGATTGAATATCAAATTTTTGGAACGAAGGCTTGTTTAACTGTCATATTAGATATATTTAGATATAGTTTTAGTTTGATTCGGTGTTCGGTTCATTATTGCTTACTTTTCGGAAATTCCCTATTATAGGCATGGCACATACCAAGTTATCAGCGACACGAGTGGCTCAAGCTCAGTTGCGGCTGATTCACCGGTGCGATAGAGGTTGAGATTGTCATCTCCTGCATCGTCCCCGATTCACCACCGAAGTACACGCGCCAGGAGACCACAGTATGTCGAGTCGACATCCTCGTCTGTTGAGGCAGAGGTGTCAGAGAGTTCCACATAGGGACGCGATATCCTTTTGCTACATGGTTGCCTTCTTGATCCAGTTGCTCCATGGGAATTATCACTAGCACTTATGCCTGAGCCGCAGGCGGAGGAGATGGAGGAGGATACCGATCAGGGCGATGATCAAGCAGATGAAAGGGTACTGGAGCCGCCTGTGGAGGGTGACCTCGGGGTTTTGACTACATTTTTACCCGTGCCCCTAACAACATAGGTAGAGGATTTACTAGACTGGGCAATCCGGAAGGGGTATCAGCAGGAGCGTACATACTTATTGAGGATATTTAAAGGATTACAGCCTATCCCCGCCTGAACAATCGGCCGATTACGGGCCCGATGTTTATTACCTATTCTTACCCCGATTACTCTATATATTTGTGAGGATATGATCTAGGAGTTTCGACTACACATGCACCAATTCAGCAGGGGGTTGAGACTACGGACAGTGGTCCGAGGTACTGAGATTGAGATTACTCCCTAGACTATTGTTGATGCATGGGGTATTCGGGATGAGTGTCCACCCGAGGTAGTTACTGCGTTCCCACCTATACCCGAGATACTTCCATTTATTTATGAGATTGTTGCACTTCAGACTGTGGGGCAGTGGGCTGATACACATCGAAACTGCACGAAGAAGGCTAACTAACACTCGATGCTTTGGTTTTGGGATGTGATAGTCCGATCCCATATTTTACCTCACAGCTATACCACTATGTGTTATGTGCCATTTCTGGCCCTCCACTATGCTTTTGAGTTTGGGCAGTGGATTTTTATCCCACGAATTTTGTGGGAGGGCCTATATACACATTATATTCATCTGCGCAAGAAGACCAAGGTTGGTCAGCGTCTGTTTCTCATTTGATTCCCGTGCTTGGTGATAAATATTATGCTGGATGCCGGGATTGAGATGGATGCCGGTGAAAGGAATAGATTCAGAGAGGGTACCCCGTATGCCAGAGGGATGTGGACTGGTGTCTTGACCCGATTGCATGGAGATGCTATTATGATGTAGAGACCGGGGTTCGGCAGATTACCAGCCCCAGGCGTAGGTTGATGACGTTGGTCAGGCTAATGCGAGTATGGCTCAGGCTACTGAGGCTGAGATGCCACAGATGTCGGCTGCTGAGGATAAGGTTGTGTTGCCGGAGGCTCCAACGGGTGGTATTGTTACTCTATCTCGGGCACAGTTTGATGCTCTTATTTCATGGATACAGGGGCTAAAATAGACATTGGTGGAGGAGAGACATGCTAGGTAGCGTGAGACAGTGTGCCATCGGAGAGATCAGAGGCGATTATTTCATCAGTTTTACTATGTGAGTCAGCATATGGGTATGAAAATTCCACCTACACCACCGACCTCTGATGATGAGGCTTACTTTAGTTTTTGTGAAGTTTTTGTTTTATTTTTAGTTCATTTTTATACATTGGAGATAAATTGTCGAGCGAATAATTTTGTATAGGGTTTCATGTGACCGTTTGAATGATTATTCTTTAAATGTTTTTGTTATTTTCATATTTTATAAAAATACAATTTTTGAAATTAGTTTTATTAAGTTTGACGTGTCCTCTGATTTTTACACTTATAATTTAAGGTGCTGATGTTTTTAATTCTTTCAAGTTTGTAATCGCACTATGCGAACATTTTTGCGTTTAAGTTTGGGGGTGCATTATAAAGATATATGAATTGATTAGAAGAGTTTCGTTTGAAAAAAACATTTTTTAATGAGGAGGATTTTGAAAATTTGAAAATTTTACTTGTTTGAGGGGTGTTTTGGCCTGGTTTGTACTTGTACTTGTATTAGGATTTGTTTAAGTTATTTTTAGGATTTTTTGTAGATTGTTTTGTAAAGTTTTAAGGTAATCCTAGTTTGACAAGGAAAAGGAATGCAAATACAAGTTGGAGTTGGATTAGTTATTGCTTTCACTTTCCTAGTTAGCTATGGGTTTTAAATCCTTTTTCCTCTCAGATTATACTACATCCATCTATAAATACATCCATAGAGTAGACATAATTCATAATTCACAATTCTCAAAGGTTGAGCATTAAAGTTAGATATTATTCTTCTATTATGTTTATTTCGAGGGGGTTAGTATGAATAATGCTAATGAAGATTATTCTGACCCGGAGGAATTCATAGAAGGTACAACACTATATGTGGATTTGAAGAGCTCGAATGAAGGAGCCACGAGTCAGAATAGAAGCCGAACCACACCGAAATTGTTTCTGCAGTGCAGATTGCAATTTGAAGAAATATTTTGTCTAGAGAGGATGAACCGAGTATTAATTGCACCCGAAAGGAAAAAATTCTTATGGAACGAGGATTGAAAAGTTTAGAAAAACCGGAGGGAGAAAAGGTGTATCCAGGCTTGGTCCGAAAAATCTATGAAAATATAACAATTTTGGGATCGACGGGATTCAAGGTTACGAAGGCTAAAGTGACTCAGTGGAGTGCTCCTATTGTGATTGGAAGAATAAGTATTGTTGATGCGTGGAATATACTGATCGGGACTCCGACAAACTTACAAGGAATATTAAAGGAACATCCTCAAGTATGGCCATATACGGATGATGAGATGGTTCGGGAATTGTGTGTAATATCAGATCCAGGAGATAGGACATGTGATAATTGGTGGTTGAAGTCAAATCTGCTTTATTTGGATTGTGTCATTTCGGCTCAACTTTGACCTAATAATCGAACCAGTGTAAGGGATCACAATATGCTTAGAACTTTGTGTGCCCTAACTCATGGGTATGAAGTGTGTGTTCCAACGCTGATTTTAAAGATATATCTGGAGAAAGATTTGGAAAATTTGAAAGGGACTACAAACTACTGGATATGGTTGAAAAACGCTGTGTCAAGTGATGAAGAAGAGGAGGAAGATTAGGGTTTAGATTTAGGTTTAGGATTTTTGTTTGAGTTTTATTTTGTTTTTAGGGATGGTAGACCCTTAAGGCCACGTCTTTGTTTATTTTATTTTAGGATTGTAAGTCCTTAAGGCCAAATCAATTTTTTTTTTTTTTTTTTTTTGTTCTAGAAAAAAAAACTCTTTGATTCCTTGAAAACATGTGTTGATTTATGGATATTTATGCTGTAATTTCTTTTCCCTTGCTATGATTGGGTATTTGTGTTTTGTTGATGCTATCTACAGGTGATCCAAATCAAGTTTGGGAGAGGGGATTCATGCTTTGCTTTGGAATCCAGAATTATGCTTCAAGGGTAACTGTATATGTTCTCCTATATTATTTTTGACCATAAGGACATGGTTTGATTTAAGTTTGGGGGTGAGGGTATAGTATTACAAGGAATAAAAAAAGTTCGGAAAAATTTGAAATTTTATAATTTTTGGAGCAGTTCTTTGTTTTCACACATGAATGTTTTGCATTACAAGTTGATTAAGTTTATGTTTATGATGCATGAGTTGTATGTAATGTAATATTCTCATTCATGAGAGTGATGATTAAATCGAGTTAGTGAAGTAATGTGTTTTTACATGGGTGGGTGAATTAGTGAAATTGAAATCAAGAAGGACGACTTTGACCTATAAGCACAAATACACATTCACTATGGGAAATAGGTTGATCTTTGACTATGTAGTTGAAAAAATAATTTTGTCACAATAAAAGGGGAGATGGGGAGATGTTATTGTTGAAATGGAGAAGATTGAAAACAATTATTTTAAGAAAATAAAATGCAAAATGTAGTTTTTCGATCTGAGTAACCAGACCTTGGTATCACCAATATCATTGTTCGCATAAAAAGGGGAGAAACCTAATGAGCATAAATCCTATGGAAGAAGCTCGGGCCCAGTTGGTCGGGACTAGAAATCCTCGCTAGAAAGTCCAAAGACTTAGAAAGACAAAAAGGGATAAAAGAGGAAAGATGAAAAGATTAGTTTTTATGAAAATGGCAAGATTTGATCAATGAAGTAGGAAAATAGAGATTGAAATATCATGCTAGAATGTTCACAAAAACACGGAAAGTTGTCTGGATTTAGAGTAGAAAGTAGCAAAATCATTCACTATTAGTGGGAACCATTCATGACACGAAACTTGATATAATTGTTTTTCGGTAGTGAGTGGGAGTATTTGCATCCGTGATGTGTTTTACATTATATCATGACTTATTTGAATTTGTGTGTGAACTTATGACTGCGTGATTAAAGAGAACTGAGATGTTTCTAGGTATCATCACTGGAAACCTTCATGAGACTTCTCTCGTCCACTAGGGTTAACCTAGGAGTTTAAAATGCTTATTACACGTGCTAAGTGTAATCATCAACCTTCAAGAAAGCAAGGGATTAGGTTAAATTAGTTAGAGTAATTAGATTAAAAAGATCATCACAAGAAAAGTTCCTTGTTTATTGCTAAGGGACTAGCAATATGTAAGTTTGGGGGTGTGTAGTTGTCAAATATTAGATATTTTGAACCCGTAACTCACTATTGTTACATTCTTTCATTCCATTATCTAGTATTTTTATTACGTTTATGTGTTAAGGCATGTTTCAGGATCTTAATGAAGAAATAAAGCTAACTTCGGTGAATTAACTGAAGAGTACGTTCTTTCTATCCAAGAGGAGAGTCAAAGCGGCAGTCTGAGACAAAAATGGCTCTCGGAGGGAAAAACGGCATTTCCAGAAGCCGTCATCTTCAGCAAAAAGTATCATGGGTTCAAGAGGGTCGTTTTGGTGCATTCCTGGAGAAATATGATTTTCCATAAAATACCTACTCTTTTGCCTACGCTTTTAGTTAAAAAACATGGCTGTAAATCACATTTCTAAGCTTGGACCTACGGTTGGAGGTATGCTTGGGACCTACACTTGAAGTGTAGGCCATCTACGCCTGAAGCGTAGGTGCGATAACTTTTGGTGATTTTTCGTGGATTTTTCCATTTTCACCCCCGGTTCAATTGGAAGACATGCTTGCAATTCCAGACCTCTATATACATGTATATACACTTATATATATGAGAAGTTAGGGTTTACATGAGTTTTACAGTGAAAATACTTAAAATGGCCTCTCTATACCATTGTCTATATATACACAATCATATATCGGAGTTTGTGGTTATTTTTGGTGAGATGTTTGTAGAGGCTGGTTCAGAGGTTCATTCATTTATACTTACTGCTGTGGAGAGCCATATTCAAACCTAGAGATCCGGAGAAGAAGACCATGGAGAGCGTTTCTACATCAACGATGCAATCACCGTCTTCCATGGATAACTAACTCGGTATCTAGGGTATTCTAGCAAAACCTTAGCCAAGTAATGTAGTTCTTTCATTATTTTCAATTGTAAAGAAGGGAAACTGTTAACCATACTTTGATGATTATAGTAGGTAAGAGACTGTACTAATTTGTAATATAAAATTCTATGTTTGTTCTAAATTCTTGTCTTAGATGGAAATAATATATTATTTTGCACAACTATCATTTTTCAATATGAGCAGGAACTCGGATGCTTAATTATGGTTTTGTACACAATGGTGGTAATGAAACTTGAGACCCTAGGTTGACAATGGCCGTGCCTTGGCGATTTAATATATACATGCTTTAGTTTATTTTCATGCATTAGGAGTAGATTAGAGTAATATAATTGGCATGTAGTAGTTAGGTCAGTTAGGAGACGGGTTATTGCAATTTGGTTGATGGTATTCCTTTTTGGGATCGTATTTAACTATTTGTGGTATGACCTGATTCATAGATATGGAATGCCCTCATACAATTGGTACAGTAAGAAACTATATTATGCGGTTAGTGGTGGAGTGATTAAAACCCTAGTTTTCTCTCTCATCTGAATCACAACCAATTTAATTTGCTTTCTAGATAATATTAGTTAAAATAGATTGTTTGGTCTTTAACCACCCAAACAAACAATTTTAAGAAATATAATTTAGTATTTCTAAATTATTAAAGTGAACAATCTCAGTCTCTATGGGATCGATATCCCTTACTCAAGCCATATGTTATTCTATAATTGATACGTGTGCTTGCGTAGGATAAAACCTAGAGTCGTTAAGGTTGCATTTTTAACCACATATTTTTATACACCTGACGTCGCATTATCTATTGAAGATAAATTCTTAGCGCATTTGAGAGAAATCAGAGCAAACCCCCGTCCAGATTCATTGTCTTCTAATGACCAATTCTTAGTATCTATGAGCAAAATAGAGACCCTTCGAAATTGTGAGGAGATCACATACAATGGAGACAATTTATACTTTCCTAATACTGAAAATCCTCAACCAAGGTTCAATAGAGGTCAATTACCATTTAGTACTCAAGATTTTCAATCCAATAATGCCCAATCATTCCAACCCTCCAACTAAAATCCACTATAGTTCCAAAATCTAAATTTGATGCCTATATCAACTGGCGATGAAGAGAAACTGATAAGCACCTTGAGAGTGATTGAAAATCAATTAAACTCTAATTCTCAAGCTTTAGTTTGGTTATGGCAACAAGTTGATTTTATAAGAATGGAGGATTTGCCAAATCAAGTGGTAGATAATTTTAAAGATGAGGAGGATGGGTACAGTGAAACAGAGGAAATCTTTGAAGAGGAATGGCCAAGTCAAGAGGTAGTTGATCTAATAAGCCATGATATAATTTTATTTTAGACTCTTTGAGGATTCTAAAAAGGAAACTAGCCTGGCCGATATGATTCATGAGGATAAAAAGAATGATTACAGTTCAATAGAGGAACAATTCGAGGTTAAAAGTGAACTCTCGAAAGGAGGGTTGTTACAAATGTTGCCCCCATCCAGTCAACACCTATATGGAAAACAAAGCGGTAGTCAAATGGAGGAATGAATTATGGATGAAGATGAGGAACCCAAAGCTTTAAAAGAAACATCACCAGAAAATCATGAGCAAGGTATTCTCCTACCACAAGAGCTAATAGAGGCACCATATGAACCTAAAGCAATATTTTCCTAATGTCTCGATGAGCTGTGTTTTAAAGATAAACACAATGATGATTTGGATGTTGTGATAGCACGGTCAAATGCAAAGTTTGAAACATTGGAGGATAAAAAACGATCCAATTTGGAAGTGATTTTTGTATTTGAAAAAGCTCTGGGTCTTCAACCAGAGGAGGAACCAAAAGATTTGCTTGGATCTCCATGTAGTTCATCAGAGGAATTGGTACCCAACAACTCACTTTATAAGATTGGGTTGTATGACATCACTGAAAGTTAAGAGAAGAACTTGATGGAGGATAAACAATGAGGGGATGAGTACTACATAATGGATGGGATTGATAAGTTGATGAAGGACCCATTACCTTATTCGGTGATAGAATCATTGGACACATGTATTAACTATGGGATGAGAGTCGAGCATGACAAATAAGAGAAAATATATGATGATTATTATGTGCTTGATGTCTTGCTTGCTATTGAGTGTTCACAATGGACACCGTGGAATGATTTACTTCCCACACTTGCTCCACCATGTGGTGGAAGTGTCGAAGAGAGGAAGGGTGTTGGATAACCCTTTACAGAGTCGTCATGCCAAAGACGTTAAACATTGGTACTAGGAGATAAATATTAACTTTTGACCCTAATTTATAATTTGTAGATTATAGTTCAGTTGCAAATTTCAATTTTTAGAGATTGTAGGCCTTTAAGGCCTTAGCTAATTTAATTTTAATTTTATAGGATTGTAGGCCCTTAAGGACAAATCATTGTTTATTTCATTTAATAAATAAATAAATAATAATAAAAAACTCAATCCTTGTGCAATATTGAGTAATGATTTTCGAAAAGTGATGATGTATTTTTTCTTCCCTTGCTATGATATTGGGTATTTGTGCTTTGTTGAATATTTCTATATGTGGCTCGATTCATGTTTATGGGGGAGAACAAGCATGAAGAGTTGCAATTCCGGAACTGCGCTTCAAGGGTAACTATATTCTTTCTCATGAGTATGATTGTGAACCATGAGGACATGATTTTTGTAATGCCCTGCATTTCCTTTTTCCTTTTCTGGAATTCTTTTCCAAGTGTTAACGTTTTAGGACTTCACTTATTCATGACATCTTGTGTATTCTCGGTACGTGTAAATTTTTTGCGTTTGAGTTTCTGACTTAGCGGGACGACTTCGTGAACTTTTGTTTCCGGCTTCGTGATTTATTGTTCGTTGGCGACTACGTGGGTTCATGCAACGTTTTCTCGTTAGAGGTTTGGCAATTGTGTTACATTCCCGAACGTGTTACCCTGGTTTATTGTAGACGTTCTGGTGTAACACTTATGTGAATTGTTTATTATATTTTTATTTTATAGATAATGGGGATAGCTAAAAACAATTTCGGGAAAAAAATGACCAAAGGGTAAATAAGTATTTTCTTATTTAAAGCACTTAGTGGAAAGTGTAGAGATTTGGCTAAGTGTTGGGGTATGAATGATATAGTGGTAAATAAAGAGGATGACAAGGGGTAGAAGGGTAATTAAGAGGTATGATGACACTCTTGTAATTAACCTTAAGTTGGGAGTCATTTTCTCTTTTCAAGTGGTGTCTCACTTCTAGCGATTGATCTTTTTCTCCCATATTTGTTCTAGACCCTTGGATCATAGGGCCTTGTTTGGTTGGCACTTAAATGCACGAATGCATTATTGTTGGTCTTTCACTTGGCAAGACTTATTGTCAACCATTGGATGGTTAATTTATTTCCATTGCCTTATTCTCAATCCTTGGATGATAAGGCCTTATTTGGCAAATTAATGGGTTTTGTATGTGGTGTAATAAGTCTTTCATGGCAAGACTTATTCCTAGCTCTTGGATCCATTTCTTTTTCCCATATTGGTTTTGGACCCTTGGATTGTGAGAGAGGTGAGTGGGAAATCTCTGCACATGTGTGGGTGTAGTTGTATTTTATTTGACAAGACATAATCTCTTCCTCTCTATTTTCTCTTCTCTTTTCCCTCTTGTTTTTTCTCCACTTAGGGGTTGATTTGATCAACCTAAGTTTGGAGTTTGGTGTGGCCATCAACATGGAAGATGTTTATGGTGTTCTTCTCTTTGGTTTGAGCCAAGGATAGGTAACTGTTCTTCCTTCCTTGTGTGTTTTGCATTCAAACCCTAGTTTAGGGTTTCTTCTTAAACCACTTGATAATGTTTGTTCTCCTTTTGTGTTGGAGTTGGATTCATGGTTAAGAGGTTGTGGTGAAGCTTTCCACTGGATTGCTCCTTTGATTTCGGTGTTGGGGAAGAGCTAGGGTTTCATAGGCCTTGCCTTGTGGTTGTGTTTTGCTCTTAAAAAGGTAAGGGAAAATTTCTTAACTACCTCATCTTATGATTGTGTGAGTATGAGAATTGGATTCTAGGATTCCTAGCCTTAAATTAAATTGCTAAGTGTATCCTTGAATTGTGAAATTTGGGTTCGAACATGTTTATGTGAATTAACCCTTGTGTATGGAGTCCTTGGTGATCATATTGCTAGGATTATGATGCATGTTAGTTATGTGGTTGTGATTGAGAATTCCCATTTTAAAGTATGCTTGTATGCCTATATATATGTGTATATGTATGTGGGTATAGTTATGTATATGTATAAGTGTAATTATACATATGTGTATGGGGGTGTTAGGGATGTAGCTTTGGAATGAGATTAGGCTAGCTCATTTGGTTAGCACATTTGAGGTTATACTATGTGATTGGTGTAACTAGGCATCTTAACTTAGAGTGACTATCTAGTTTCCCTTTCGTGAATGATATTTTCTATATTGGGAATGGATGTTAGGTTGAGATGTGATTTGTGATAAACTTGCTTGAATTGAACTAAGAGCATGTTTAAAAGAATATAATTGTTATCCTTGTGAATTAAAGGATAACTTAATGAATTGGAACCTTTCTTGTGCATGAGAATGAATCCTTATGATTTAAATGCTTTAATTGAGATATAAGCATGTTAAATGAATGGAAATTTAATCCTTCTGTATTAAAGGACAATTTGTTGATTTGGATTATGAAAGGTGCATGAGAAAGCATCCTTGTTGATTATTGCTTTAAATGAGATTTAAAAGCATGTGGAATGGTGAAAAACATTCATGTTGACATTTTAGGAATGTTGTTTATAAATATGATGAGATACATATTTATGTTGTTGCATGGCCCATTAAGACATATTGCATATGGGTTCACCTTTTGTAGAGAGAATTCAATTGGTGTGGTCTACGTTCGTTTGTGTATTGTGCGTGAGTAGACTTTTTTTGGATCGCCGTAACAACTGGCCAGGGGATGCTTCTCGCTCCTACGGAACTAATCTTCCGAGAAACATAGACGATAGGGGGAGGACTTGTCAAAATCCTATTGCACGACCGCGTCGTGTTTGACGTCTTCCTTGTTAAAATTGTAAGTGTCAAAAACACTTGGGACGAACGATACGATAAATTTACCTTCCTTCATGAGCTTGTATCCTCAAAAGTGAATGGTTAGAGAATGATCGTGTTGATCTTTAGAGTAGGGTGTGTATTGTCGCGTGTATACCATGAGGTGTGTGAGTCATATTGCATTTGAGTTACTATTATGTGATTTATGTTCAAAATATATAATTTACATGTTATTAAAATGCTCAAGTGGAATTGGATAATGTGAGAAGATGATTTGCATGCCTTGTTTAAAAGCATAATGTGAGATTAATGCTTGTACTTGTTGATATGTGCTTATATACCTTAGAGTGGGGATATAAGTTAGTTTGATGGCTTTCTTGTGATAAAAGAAAGTCGGTGATGAGTCATAGCATTGATTATGAATTGAAGCCTTGAGAAGGTGGATGATGGTTTTGAGGTATAGTTAGTGTTCGTGTAGCAATGTGGCGTCAATAGTGATATTGATGTTTTGGTTGTGATAGACGAGGTTATGAATAAACCGAGTCGATTGTGTATTGATGGCCATGTGATATTGTTAGAAACCTAAGAGATGTGGTTTCGAATGTGAAATTGAGGATTGAAATAATCGGAAGAGGTTTCGATTTGAACTAGTTGGTTCCGTGGCAACGACCACTAGGTTCCCTTTAGCGATTTTAAGGATAAGAATGTGATTGAAGTTGTGGACATTCTTGAATAAGTCGTTGTGGAGTTTAGAGATTTGGATGTCCAGCTAGATATGCTTGTGTTAGAGTTAGTGCCTTTGCATATGGTCACTTCCCTTCCCTTCGAGTTGCTTTATACCTCGGTTCTTCATTTGCTTGCTCCATTTGAGTGTCTTTAAATTCGCTTTGGTTTTTCCATTGGTGTTTCAGTTTGTTTCCCAGAAAATGAATTTTTCATAAGACTTGTATTTGAGTCCATTTGGTCTTTAAGTGAAAAACCCAGTTTTGCCTATCCCCATGATGCCGACAAAAACTTTGAGTTTTGAAATGGTTTTAAAGTCATGAAATAAAAGATTTTGACTTTTGAAAGTCGGCGGTGTACGAAACGAAGACCGGGGGCAAGACGTTTATTTTTATGGATTTTCAAGAAAGGGTTTTTGATAAAACTAAACCTAGATTAAATGATATTTTCTCATTTCTAAAAGTTCCCAAATAAGTTGAGGACTTTGCCTCATGATTCCTAAGGGTTTAAGACTGTTTGTGAGTTATTTTTGAGGTTTTCAAATTGAATCAGTCGACTGATGGAAACTTGGCTTTTCTGATAATTTTTGTGAAGTTTCGACCTTGGGCAGCCGACTGATCCAACTCTTGTAGGTCCTTGTTTCTGCCTTGTTTTGACCATTTTTGAAAATTCATTTCTCTCACCTCGTAACTCGGATTGAGGTCCCGTTTGTTCCTATGGCTTATGCTAGGTAGAAAATTTGTAATTGAAACTTGAAATAATATATTTACCCTTGAAATGACTATTTTACCATTCGTTAAAGTGGGGTACTTCAACTTTCTGTTTTTGTCGGCGTTGTCCGATATCGTTTTCAAAAATGGATATCTCTCGCCTCGTGGCTTTGATTTAGGGCCCGTTTGTTTCTAGGGCCTGGCCTATGTCCAAATATTTGATGTAAAATTCAAAATCATTTAATTGCACTTGAAATGACTATTTTACTCTTGGTGAAAGAGGGGTATTTTAACTTTCTATTTGGGTCGGCGTTGTCCGATGCCATTTTTAAAAATTCATATCTCTCGCGTCAGGGCTTTGAATTCAGTTCCGTTTGTTTCTATGGTTTTTAATATGTCCAAATAGGTGGGGTAACCTTTGAAAGTACATTTTTGCTCTTGAAATGACCATTTTACTCTTGGGCGAACACGTGACTTTTGAGTAGTCGGTGTGATGGGTTATTCAATCCCTTTCACCATGTGTTGGTTTATGGATATTGGTAGTGACATGTGAGGTGATTGATAGTATGAGTTGATACTGATTTGAGATTTTGGAGCTCGATATGCTCGTGATATAGGAAGTATGAGTGTTATTCTTCCTGGAGTGTTGCTTGATAGGTGCTCAATATTGGTCATTTTTCGCCCCTATCTTGCGTTTGTTATGTCTTTCCATTCCATTACTTGATATTTCTATCTCGTTTAAGTGTGTAAGTATGTTTCAGGAGCTTAATGAAGAAACATATCTAATCTAGGTGAATTAATCTAGTCCGTGTTCGTTTCTATCTCAAGAAAGGAATCAAGAGGTGCGCTAGAGCAAATAAGAGCTACCGGAGGGCAAAATGGTCATTTCCCAACATTGTTACCTCACCAGAAAGGAAAAAATGTCATTTTCAGACATTAATACTTCACCGAAAAGCAGCGGGAGTCAAAGGCGACCAATCTAGCTCAAATACGAAAAGATGGATTTTTACAGCAAAAATGCATCATACTTAACGTTACTAGAGAGAAAAATGGGCAAATTGGACCCAACCTATGCTCCTAAGCTACGCTATGGTTTTGGACCCTACGCCTTAGACCTACACCCAAGCGTAGGTCAGGAGCGTAGCTCCTACATGTTGGTCACGTGATCCCTCGACATACTGAAGTTGTTTCGGTGTTGTTTCAGAATTTTCCAGCTTTGTCTCTACTTTGATATTTCAAGTGATCGGTGATTCTAGACCTATACGTACAAGATTATACATATATTTACATACAATTTTATGAGATTATTGATGTATTATGAAATTACAGAAAAGGGCAACCATTAGGGTTTCCCTCACTTGTCTATAAATATGAGAAGATTAGGGTTTAGAAGGGAGTTAAGTTTTAGTTCTGTTTTTAGTTATAGTTTTAATATAGTTTTTGGAGGCTGGTTCATGCACGTTCATTCATAGAGTTCTTCCATTAAAGAAAACCAACATTGAAGACCTCGAGATTCGGAGAAGAAGGCCACGAAGAGTATTTCTACACCGACAATGCAGATTCTCTCAGCCGTGATTAACTAATTCGGTATCTAGAGTTTTCTTTCAAAACCCTAACCAAGTAATGTAGTTCTGATTTTATATTCAATTGTAAAGAGGGAAAATTGTGACTATACTGTGATGATTCTGTTAGATGAGAGACCGTTCTTATTCGTGATACAAGTTTATATATTTGAATTGATTCTTGTCTTAGACTTTTCGAATATATTTATCTTACACAATCATAATTATTCACTATGGACTGGAACTCGGATGCTTAATATGTGATTTTCTATACAATGGTGGTCATAAAACTCAAAACCCTAGGTTGACACAGGCCATGCCCTGACAAACTGATATAGACATGCCTTAGTTTATTTTCATGCTTTAATTTATTGCTTTAATTTACTTTCTGTTTATAGTTGGCATGCACTAATCAGTTTAGTCTTGAGATGGGTTGTCGCAATCCGGTTGAGAGTAATCCTTTTTGGGGTTAAACTGCTGGCACGGTGCGACCTGATTCACAGTCAATGGATATTCATCATACAATTGAAATAGAATTTGGACTATGTTATGCGGTTAGTGGTGGAGTGAGGAAATCATAGTTTTCTCTCCCTCTGAATCACAACCCAATTTACTTTGCTATTTAGATTAATTTAAGTAATTCATAAAATCAAACTCTTTTCGGAGAACTATAATTCAGTATTTTTAGACTATTAAAGTGAACAATCCTCATCTTTGTAAGATCGATATTCCCCTAGTCAAGCAAAACTATATACAATTGATCTGTGCGCTTGCAGAAGGGTAAAACCTAAAGTATCGTTAATGTGTCATTTTTAACCACATATTTTACACACCTGACACCCACCATTGCTCTCGTGTTCTGGTGATACGTGTTGTGTGGATTGTTAGTGTGGGACTAGCGGGTATGAGTTGTAGTGATCTATGAGGTTGTTATTGTGATGTCCCACATCGCCCAGGTAGAGGACTGGGGATGTGCTTATATGGGCAGTGTTGTCTTCAATTGGTATGAGGCCTTTTGGGAGGAGTCCAAGAGCAAAATCGTGCAGGCTGGGCCTAGAGCGGACAATATTATACCAAGTGTTGGAGCGGGGTGTTACAATTGGTATCAGAGCCAGAGCCCGACCGAAATTAAGTGTGGGAGCATGCACATCATCCGTGGGTCTCCAGCAAGGACGCTGGGTCTCAAGAGGGGGTGATTGTGATGTCCCACATTGCCCGGGTAGAGGTCTGGGGATGTGCTTATATGTGCAGTGTTGTCTCCAATTGGTATGAGGCCTTTTGGGAGGAGCCCAAGAGCAAAAACCGTGCGGGCTCGGCCCAGAGCGGACAATATTATACCAAGTGTTGGAGCGGACAATATTATACCAAGTGTTGGAGCGGGGTGTTACAGTCTATATATTACATGGCTTATATTGATTGTGTATCTATATATATATATGCATATGCATATATATAGGTGTGCATTATTATATGTTGTTGTGTTATGGTTTCACTATGTGCTAGTTGCCCTATTTGTTGATGCATGGTAGGGGACTAGGGGATGTGTTTTTGGGGTCTCGTATTGGCGTGAGTGCCATGTGGGACATTGGACTGACCTTGGGTAGATGCATGTACATGGGTTGGTTTGCACTCGACTTGGACGGTCGGAGGATGTGACGGTTAGGATATTGTTTCCTACGGGACTTGATAAGCTCACCCCGACATTGGTTTGCCCTGGTGGTCTACACCAGTTTGCAGGTGATGTTTTAACTAGGTATCAAGTTTTCTTACAGGATGGCTCGTGGCACGGATGATGTTGTGGGATTTGGGATGTTCGTATGTAGGATTGTTCCATTTTAATTTCCATTGTTGTCCTCGTATTAAGACTGTTGTTGTACTTCTTGGGAGCCAGTCTGTTGGCATATACCTTCATTATATTTGGCATCGTTGCATCGTTGTAGAGATGTATTCTTTCGGTGCCTCGATGTGCCTTGTGTATCATTTGGTTTAGCTTCCTCGGATGTCCCAGTTCGGAAGTCTTTGGAATTTAGGGGCGTGACAGTTTTATTTATGTTTGGGGGAAGGTATAGTTGGCTATATGAAATGATTTTGAAAAAAAAATGAGAAAAATTGTAAATGTTTGGAGAAATTCTTTGTTTTAATGCATGAATATTTTGTATTACAAGTGGATTAATTTTTTTTATGATGCATGAGTAATATGTGTTGTGATATTCTCATTCATGAGACTGATGATTAAATCGAGTTAGTGAAGTGATGTGGTTTTACATGAGTGAGTGAATTAGTGAAGTTGAAATAAAAAAGGACGACTTTAACCTATAAACACAAGCACATATTCATTATGGGGAAAATAGTTAATCTTTGACTAGGTAGGTGAGAAAATAATTTTGCCACAATAAAATGGGATAATGGGAGATGTTATGGTCGAAATGGAAGAAAAATTGAAAATTTATTTTGAAAAATAAAGTACAAAATGTAGTTCTTTGATCTGAGTAACCGGACCTTGGTATTACCAATATCATTATTCGTGTTTAAAGGGGAGAAAACTAATGAGCATAAATCCTATGGAAGAAGCTCGGGCCCAGTTGGTCGGGATTAAAAATCCTTGCTGGAAAGTCCGGAGCTTAGAAAGACAAAAAGAGATGAAAAATGGAATGATGGAAAGATTGATTTTTATGAAAAATGGCAAAATTTGATTAATGAAGTAGGAAGAAGAGAGATTGAAATACCATGGTAGAATGTGCACAAAAACATGGAAGGTTGTCTGGATTGGGAGTAGAAAGTAGCAAAATCATTCACTTTACTAGGAACCATTCATGACACGAAGCTCGAGATAGTTATTGTTCAGTAGTGAGTGGGAGTATTTACATCCTTATTATCGTGTGTATTATATCATGACTTAATTAACTTGTGTGTGAATTTATGAATGCGTGATTTTAAAGAATGGAGATGTTTGTGGGTACTATTACCCGATGTAGTCTTGAAGTAGGTTGTGGCATGCCAGTGTGACATGGGAGGATGACACAGTGACAATTTTGGTAAATAAGTCCAACTTTGGAAGTCGGGCTTAGGAGTGTTGGAAACTTATGGGAATTTAATTGGAGATGCTTTATATTATAAGAAGATGACATGTCAAAGAGAATTCAGATTTGGAATTCAGGAGCTTCGAAAAAGGCCATTATGACTCATCAAGCAGTGTTAATATATGTTCTGGTTAGAGCTGTATTTATGAATTTTGCATATATAGGGAGGGGTGGGTCTCTGACCCAAGTAGGCATTCAACAACTTAGCAAGGCCATGGGCAAGCCTTGGTTAAGACATGTATAGGGAAGCTTGTTGGCTTGTAAAGACATGGTTTGACATGGTTCAGTGGCACGGTTGGTAAAGATGGCTCGGTTATACACTATGGGTTGTGCTGGAGCATGCATGGCTTGGCAAGCTATGTGTGCATACCCACGAGTGTGCTAACTTTCCTTTAGTAAGGTGATGTCTTAGCTTGACATGCATTGGTGTGCATGCAATGCATTTGGATCCGCAAACCATGTGCACACCAAGTTTTGGCTAGGCCAACTTATCCTTGGGGCAAGACTGTGACACGAGACATGCAATAGTTAGTGCTGATTCAAGACATAGGCATGGCGCGGCATGACCTACGTGCCAAGGCATTGACATAACCAAGACATGGGCGTGGCTAGGTGCTGGCTCAATGGTGAAGGCATTGGTTCAAACTTGGCAAAGCCCTCAAGTGCGTGTGGGCTTGAGAAGAGCTGGGACAAGGCATTTAACTCAGCAAAGGCAAACATTATGCAGTGTTGGCATATGCTTGGCATTGAGTTGGCTCAAGATGGTGCAATATGGTTCAGAATAAGGCAAGACAAAGACTGGTCAAGGCTAATGTGTGACTTAGATATGCAGTTCAGGCAGTTTGGTGACACACAACTGACTCTAACCATCAAGAGACAAGGTGGCATTGTTGGGAGATGCCTCAACATCTTGACAGTTAGGAGTACAACTGTGTACTAAGTGTTGGCAACCTCTGATTGGTTCCAACACAACCTAGGTGGATGGGGCTGTCACCCACATCAGATATAGGCACTTTTGTATATTGGCCTATATAGGCACATATGTATGGCATTGTATAGGTAGCGGATTTCAGAGAGAGATAGTGCTTGTGAGTGCTGTAGTGTGCCTGAGTAAGAGGAATCCCTTGTACTATTTGTGTTTATAGTAAAATGTTGGAAAACCATTGTTGTGGTTTTCTGTAAATTGGTGGGTGTTGTTTAGATTCTCTATATATATACCTTGTGTGTGTGTGTTGAGTGTATTACTTGTTGTATTACAAAGGCATCAAATGTGTGTTGGCTGAACCATATTGAACAAGAAGTGTTTGTGTCTGATTTAGTGCCATCATATGGACAAAATTTCGAGGTGAAACTCGACCCCTGTGACAGGTACCATCACTGGAAACCCTCACGAGACTTCACTCGTCCGCTCGGTGTTACCAAGGGGTTTAAAAGACTTGTTACACGTGCTAAGTGTAATCGTCGACCCTCACGAAAATATGGGATTAGGTTAGATTAGTTAGATTAAAGATCATCACAAGATAGTTTTCCTGAGTTCGTTGCTAAGGGACTAGCAATATGTAAGTTTGAGGGTGTGATAAGTGCTCACAAGTTAGTTATATCATTTCATTCCATGATTTGGTATTTTTATGTCGTTTGTGTGTTTAAGCATGTTTCAGGAGCTTAATGAAGAAATAGAGCTAACTTTGGTGAATTAACCAAGTTCATGTTCGTTTCTATCCAAGAGGAGAGTAAAAGAGGTGTTTTCAAGACAAAAATGGCTCCCGAAGGGCAAAAACGACATTTTCCGAAGCCGTCACCTAGAGCAAAAAGTCTCGTGGAGTCAAGACGGTCATTTTGGTACAATTGTAGATAAAATTGGTTTTCATGAAGAATCTACGCTTAAGTCTACGCTTTCAGAAGCAAAAAGTGGTCAGAAAACACATTTTTACGCTTGAACCTATGCTTAAAGCGTAGTGAACTATGTTTTCAGCACAAAATTTCTGTCAGCCTCGGAAGCTCATATCTTGGGCATAGAAGTCCAAATGGGGTGATACTATAGCCTACCATCAAGATCTTGAAGTCAGCTTTTCAATGATATATTAAACACCTCCATCCAATGTGTGTAGCTCCAGATATGATCAAAAGAGTAAGAGGTATCCTGCAGAAAAAACTGGAAATTTCAGATTCGGGCTAAAATCCTATTTTTACCCGGATGACTTTAAGCTCGATCCCAACACCTCTATACATGTAATATACACATATTATACATAAGATAGTATAGTTTTGCTTGCTTGGGTGTTAAATTACAAAAAAAGGTAATCTTATTCTCTAAGTTAGGGTTTCCCTCACCGTTACCTATATATACCAAGGTTTGCTACAGATTTTGGGGGACTTCTCTCCACATAATTTTGGGACTTCTTTCTACCCAATTTTTAGATTCATATCATTCAAATGGAGGAGTCATTCAAGACCTAGAGATCCAGATAAGACGACCATGGAGGGTGATTCTACATCAACGATGCAATCACCTTCTACCATGAGTAACTAATTCGGTATCTAGGATTTTCTAGTAAAACTCTAGCCAAGTAATGTAGTTCTTTTATATGTTTCAATTGTAACGAGGGGAAACTGTGACCATACTGTGATGATTGTAGTATATGAGAGACCGTTTTTATTCTTGATATAAGTTTATATATTTATTCTAATTATTGTCTTAGACTGAATGAATATATTTATCTTACACAATCATGGTTATTCACTATGGGCTGGAACTCAGATGCTTAACTTATGATTTTCTATACAATTGTGGTAATAAAACTTGAAACCCTAGGTTGACACATGCCATGCCTTCGCGATTTAATATAGACATGCTTTAGATTATTTTCATGCATTAGGAGTAGATTAGAGTAATTTAATTGGTATGTACTAGTTAGGTCAATCATGAGATGGGTTGTCGCAATCCAGTCAATGGTAATCCTTTTTTGGGGTTGTATTAATCTATCTTTACTTGCTTTCTTAGTTAATTAGTTAATTAATTTCAAAACGACAAACCATATTTTTATAGTAATTTAAGAGTGTTATTTTACGAGAATTCAGAATACGACTTAGTCTCTGTGGGATCGATAACCTTTCACAAGCTGAACTATACTACAATACTATTCGTGCACTTGCGATAGGTAAAACCTAAGCCATCATAAGGGGCCTTTTTAACACATATTTTTAGCACACCCGACGGACATCAATAGAACTTATCGTAAAAACTTAGGAACTAATAAACAAAGGATATTGAAAGATACACTAAATTTTAACGATATGGGTGACCCTCAAGTACAATTACTAGGTTCGTTAAAAATATTATTACACACCCTCTGATTTTGAATCACCTGCGGACATCTCATTATGAAATTAAAGCTAGTGTTTTGAATATGTTACGTAAATTCTATGGATATAAACATGAAGATCCTTATGATCATATTATTGAAATAATAGAAATTAGTGCAACAATTAAGATGAATGGGATGACTACGAATGCCTTGCGTGTGCGATTATTTCCCTTTCACTCAAAGAAAAAGCTAAAAGATGGTATAATAGTTTAGACTAACGAGTGAGAACTAAATGGGAGAATATTAAGAAGGAATTTTTACATAAGTATTACCCAATAGGAAAAACACACGAAGCCCAGACAACTATAATGAACTTTGCCCAAATTCTGGGTGAACAATTCCATAAAATTTGGGAACGTTATAAAGAAATCTTGGCTAAATGTCCCCATCATAAGTTCACAAAATACAATTTTGTGCATAATTTCTATCATGGCCTAGGAGAGATACAACAACAGCGTATAGATGCAGCTTGTGGAGGAATGTTTGCATTAGAACCAGTAAAAGACATATGGAAGATATTCAAACGATTGAGTGAAAATTCACAACAAAATGCGTCAAAAGCTAGGGCTAGGTAAATTCTTAATAACCCTAGACAAATGGAAACTGTTAAAGAAATGGAGAGAACTGATGATGTTACGGCTCAAGTAGCCTAGATAAGTAGAAAAGTAGAAAAAATCCTAAGTTTCACTCAAAACACTTCTATAGAAGTCTGTTCGATCTATTTTGATCCTTCCCACTTAGCTAGCGGATGTCCAATGACATATCAAGAAGATATAACACCATATGATGTTAATGCAACCTTTACAACTACCAACAATAATCCTTACTCAAATTCTTACAATCAAGGCTGACGGAACCATCCATATTTATCATATCGTTCTCAAAACATAAAGAATCCAGTCCAACCTCAGAATTTCAATCAAAATCCAAGACCATTCAATAATACTTAGAATTTCAATTAAAATCCAAGACAATTCAATAGTACCCAAAATTTCCACAAATAATACACAAGGGTTTAGACCTTTTCAATCAATCCAACCTCAATATAGAAATCAAATTCAAAACCCTAATCCACCACCAATATCATTTGGTTTTAAGGATAAATTTTTATCAGCCCTTAGTAATCTAGAAGCTAATACCCAATTTCTACACATGCATTCGCAAGCTATTTCAAAATTAGAAACACAGATGGAACAAATAACTAACACGCTTAATAAAAGAGAAGAGGGTAAATTACCAACCTAACCAGTGATGAATCCTAAAGGACAACGTATGATTGAGTTAGGATCTTTGAAAGAACCTACGCACGAAACTATTCAAGCAATTACAACCTTGATGAGTGGTAGAGTAGTGGATAATAGAGTTGAGGAGAAGTTTGAGGAAAAAATAGTAAGAGAAGAGGTTTTGGAAAACATTCCTAAGGAAACATCTCATCCAACAAAAGATGCACCTATTAAGAAAATACCTGAAAAACCTACGAAGAAGGAATATAAGCTAAAAACACCATTCCCTCAACGTCTCCGTGGATCAAACTATTATAGAAAACAAGGAGATAAAACGAATGAAATTTTAGAAGTACTTAAACAAGTAAAAATTATCTTTCCATTATTAGATATAACTCCCACCTTATGCTAAATTCTTGAAATATTTATGTATGAAAAAACGTAGAAGTAGAGCTAAGGTACCCAAAAAGATAATGTTGACTGAACAAGTGGGTTCGTTATTGTTAAATGATACAGCACCCAAATACAAAGATCCAGGAGCGCCTACAATATCATGCATAATTGGAAATCAAGAAGTTGGTCAAGCTCTCCTTGATTTAGGTGCGAGTGTCAATTTGCTACTGATAAGTGCCAAATATTATATATTTAAACCCCTTAATTTACATCTTTTAGTTCTATAGTGATATATTTTATTCAAGTTTTATGATATTTTTGTGTTTATCTTATTTTCTAGGTCTTCATGAAGAATTCAATCAATTCCATGCAAATTGGGTCATCAACTATGCATGAAATATATTCATCCTGACCACCCTTTAGTTAAATGCCTATAAATAATTCTGTGTTTTGATTCTGGAAATGGCATTGGTACCATTGGAAAGGTAATTCAGAGACCTTCAATTTGAGCACAAGAATGACCTTATTTCGATTTGAAATGAAGACGTTATGGCAGTTGCAAGTCAGGTTCAAAACTGCAGAATTGTGCAGAATTCAATGCGGGTTCGGGTTTACCAAAGGGTGATGCGAATTTTACATCTTCTTGAAGATTTACCACATTCATTGGATTATGATTTTACAAGAGTAAATCTGATCCATGTCAAGAAACAAAGGCACATGGAAGAAACAAAGGCACATGTAAAAAGAAGACAATGGGGTGGAAAGTAATGAATATTCAAACAAAAAGAAATCCAATTTCTCTTTTCTAGTTGTCATTTGATTCCATATTTTCCCTATAAATAGAGGTAGTCTTTCATTTGTAAGAGAAAGAAAAGGAGTGAAGAGAAACATAGTGATTTATACATTTGTAATGGAAGAGTAATTATCTAGCTAAAGCTAGGGAATGAATTTAAAATGAAGAACCAAGTGTTTGCATATCCAAGTATTTAGTGCTTCAAGGTTAGTATTATTGATAATATATGAATCTAATAATTTTATTCAATGATTCTTTGCCTCTTTATGCCATGTATATTGAGTTCTTTGAATCAATGAATACACTTATGTAATTACATCTAAGATTCATTATGCCATACAATGATATAAGTAATGCTCAACCCACTTTATGTGGTGTTCTTGATTTCTTATGATCTTACATAGGTATAATGAATACTTTGAATGTAATTACATCATCATAGTTCACAATTCTTATGATTCATATGTAATTAATAATACTACTTATTTAAATGAGATTTACTAGATCATTAGTATGTTTATTATTATTGCTAATATAGGCATGATTTGTAGAGTTGCTTCATTAGCGACCACTTTCTTGCCATAGCATTTATAATGAACATATAATGTTTCTATTAGTTAACTTATATAATTCATTTAGTATGTCAATTATTTATTGCTTATAGGCATGATTTGGAGAGTTGCGTTGTTAGTATGGATTATCCTACCAAGCGACCCCTTTCTTGCCATGCAAATATAATTAACATATGATGATTGTATTAGTTAACTTTTTATTACTTATTTGGATATGTGGTACACTTGGTTTCGACATTGTAAAGGAATTCCCAATGCCTTAGTATTTAATTTAATTCAAGAACACAACCAAAATCAATCAATCAAATCAATTCAAGGACAAAAATAAAATTCATTTTTCATACATCTTTCCGACTCTCCCTGAGGTTCGACACTTGGACTCACCGAAGACTATATTATAACTTGACTACCTATACTTGGGTATTGTAACGTGGAACACATTTCTAGACACGTCAAGTTTTTGGCGCCGCTGCCGGGGAGACGGCGAAAGAAGAAATTTGAGTTTTGTAATAAATTTATTTTATTTTATTTTATTTTATTTTATTTTCATTTTGTTTATGATTGTTTGGACACGAAATTCTGTAGGACGTGTTGAAAGAAATCTTGTAGTGGGTACATCTTTTTGTAATCCTTTGTATTCAGGATCATCGTGTTCAATGGAGGACGATCAAAGTGTGCATGGAGATAATGAAGAACATCAAATCCCAAGAGGAGTGGAAGTTCCTCCCGGTCCTCATGTCCGAACTATGAGGGATTATCTCCAACCACCGCGAAGCACTGCACCATCATGTATTATTCTTCCTCTTCATGCCAATACTTTTTCTTTCAAGCCAGGTATGATTCAATTATTACCTAGCTTTCATGGTATGGAATCTGAAAACCCTTATCTTCATCTCAAAGAATTCGAAGAGGTATGTTCTACTTTCCGAGATCGGGGGACTACTGAAGAAGTTGTAAGGCTTAAATTGTTTCCCTTTTCTTTAAAAGACAAAGGCAAAATTTGGTTAAATGCACAAAGGCCTCGCTCCATTAGATCATGGCAAGACTTACAAGCGGAATTTTTGAAAAAGTTTTTTCCGGTTCATAGAACCAATGCTTTGAGACGACAAATTTCAAAATTTTCTCGCAAAAATAATGAAATTTTTTATGAATGTTGGGAGCGTTTCAAAGAACTTTTAAATGCTTGTCCACATCATGGGTATGAGAATTGGAGTATAGTGAGTTTCTTTTATGAATCTCTACCGGCTCATATGCGCCAATTTGTCGAAACCATGTGTAATGGAGACTTTTTAAACAAAGATCCCGAGGAAGCCTTTTTGTTTTTTGACCAAATAGCCGAAAGTGCCCAAACTTGGGACACTTGTCATCTTGATGAAAGAACTAAACTTCCGGGAAGGGGTGGAATTTATCATTTAAAAAGTGATGATGATTTAGGAGCAAGAGTAATGCATTTAACTAAGAAATTGGAAGCCTTAGAGTCCAAAAATGTGAATGGGGTTAATGCAATAGGAGAAGTAGTGTATGGAATTTGTGATGAACTTGGACATTTGACAAATGAATGTCTGACAATCCCTGCATTTAAGGAAGTCCTTAATGCTCCGGTCGAAGTCAATGCTTTCAATACTTTCAAAAAACCACAGAATTCTCCTTACTCTGAGACTTACAATAGAGAATGGCGGAATCACCCCAACTTTAGTTGGAGTAATTCTAATTTTCAACAAAGTCAACCCCAACCAAGGCCACAAGCTCCTTATGTTCCACCTCCCAAAAGAGATTTGGAAGATATTCTTGCACAATTCATTCAAAAAAATGATCAAAAGTTTGACCAAATTGTGCAGTGTACCAACCAATTCATGCAACACATGCAAAAGACTGACCGAGCCATTGATGATATAAGGTCTCACATATCAAAATTAACCCCCATGCTTTCACCTCAAGAAAAAGGTAAATTTCCTGCCCAACCTCTTCCTAATCCACAAGGCCAATTTATGGTCCAAAGTGGAGAACCTTCCCAAGTCAACATGGAACATGCCAAGTCAATCACTATCTTAAGAAGTGGAAAGGTGGTTGATAAAACTATTTCAAAGACCCAAAAGCCCGAGGAATTGGAACCTTCAAAGGAAGCTGAGAAAAAGAGCGAGAATGAGCAAGAAAATGAGGAAATTGAAAAAATCAAAAATAGTGTCACTGTTCCATTCCCACAAAGATTAAATCAATCTTTGTCGGCAAGTTCCAATGCTGAAATTCTTGAAGTCTTTAAGCAAGTAAAAGTCAACATTCCATTGCTTGATGCTATCAAACAAATCCCTTCTTATGCGAAATTTTTAAAAGACATGTGCACAACGAAGAGGAATATGAATGTAAGAAAAAAAAGCTTTTATGACTGAACAAGTAAGTTCCATTTTACAAAACAAGAGACCTTTAAAATTCAAAGATCCTGGTTGTCCCACAATCTCTTGTATCATTGGGAATTGTCATATAAAAAGAGCGTTGCTTGATCTTGGAGCAAGTGTAAACTTACTTCCATTTTCGGTATATGAACAATTGGGTTTGGGGGAACTTAAGGCAACTAATGTGACATTACAACTAGCTGACCGTTCAGTGAAAGTCTCTAGAGGAGTTGTGGAAGATGTTCTTGTTCAGGTGGATAAATTTTATTTTCCTGTGGATTTCATTGTGCTCGACACCCAACCAGTGTCCAACCCCTCGAGTCAAATTCCAGTGATTTTGGGAAGACCATTTCTTGCAACCTCAAATGCTGTCATCAATTGCAAAAATGGAATTGTGAAATTAACTTTTGGGAATATGACTCTTGAACTTAATGTTTTCTCCTTAAGTAATCAACATAAGGAGTATAACGAGGAAGAAGTCGAGGGGGTTAACTTCATTGAAACAGTTGTGGAAGAATATTTTGAAAAGTCTTTTGTATTAGATCAATTAAAAAAATGTTTAAATGAATCTAATACTTATTTACACAACATTGACTCATTACTTGATGATCCACAGGAACAGAAGATTGCAATGGGGATACACATGGTACATGAAGATATTGTCATCACAAGAGAAGAGCAAAACTTGGAACTCAAGCCATTACCGAGTGACTTGAAGTATGCCTTTTTGGGAAGCAACAATACTTACCCCGTGGTAATTTCATCCAACCTCGATGGTAAGCAAGAGGTAAGATTGATTAAAATTCTTGAAAAATATAAAAAGGCAATTGGGTGGACTTTAGCCGACCTCCAAGGTATAAGCCCTTTGGTTTGTACACACAAAATTTATCTCGAGGAAGAGGCTAAAGCAACAAGGCAACCTCAAAGAAGATTAAATGCACATTTGCAAGAGGTTGTAAGAAATGAAGTTTTAAAATTACTTGATGCAAAAATCATCTACCCAATCTCAGATAGTAAATGGGTAAGTCCTACACAAGTAGTACCCAAGAAATCTGGATTAACTGTAGTAAGAAATGAGCATAATGAACTTATACCCCAAAGAGTCACTTCAGGGTGGCTAATGTGCATTGACTATAGGAAACTAAATTCTGTGACCCGGAAAGATCATTTTCCCTTTCCATTCCTAGATCAAATGCTTGAAAGGGTAACAGGTCATAGTTTTTACTGTTTCTTAGATGGCTACTCGGGGAATAATCAAATTGAAATTGATTTAGAGGATCAAGAAAAGACCACTTTCACATGTCCTTTTGGAACATTTGCATATAGAAGAATGCCCTTTGGTTTGTGCAATGCACCAGCCACTTTTCAAAGGTGTATGCTTAGCATTTTTAGTGACATGGTGGAACGTGATCTTGAAATTTTTATGGATGATTTTACTGTTTATGGATCCTCATTTGATAAATGTCTTACAAATCTTGAGAAAGTCTTGTGCAGGTGCGTGGAGAAGAATTTAGTACTCAATTGGGAGAAATGTCACTTCATGGTGACACGTGGAATTGTGTTGGGTCATATTATATCATCAGAAGGAATTGAGGTAGACAAAGCCAAAATTGATGTCATTACCAAATTGCCAATTCCAAAAACGGTAAAAGACATCCGATCATTTCTTGGGCATGCTGGTTTCTATAGTAGGTTTATTAAGGATTTTAGTCTTATTACAAAACCCTTATGCAACCTTCTAGCCAAAGATACACCATTTGAGTGGAATGAAAAATGTGATAAAGCCTTTGTCAAACTCAAAGAAATGCTCACTACTACACCCATTATCACCGGATTGGAGCCTACCATTTGAGCTAATGTGTGATGCTAGTGACTATGCTGTGGGGGCGGTACTTGGCCAAAGAAAGGAAAAGAAACCATGTGTTATATATTATGCAAGTAGAACGCTCAATGATGCTCAAATGAACTACACCACCACAGAAAAAGAGCTTATTGCTATAGTATTTGCACTTGACAAATTCAGGTCATACCTAATTGGTTCCCCAATTGTTGTTTTCACCGATCATGCTGCACTTAAGTATCTTCTTACAAAGAAAGATTCTAAGCCCAGACTGTTGAGATGGATCCTTCTACTTCAAGAATTCAACATCCACATCAAAGACAAAAAGGGAGTAGAAAATGTGGTGGCAGACCATTTGTCCCGCCTTACTTTTAATGAATCTTTAGAACCCTGTCCTATTAAAGATTCATTTCCAGATGAGAATTTATTTTCTATTTCATCTGTACCTTGGTATGCTGATATTGTGAATTATCTTGTTTCAGGTAAAATGCCAATAGCATGGTGTGCTCAAGATCGGAGGCGATTTGTCAAAGAAGCTAAAAGGTTCTACTGGGACGAACCATACCTTTACAAGTATGGCGCCGATCAAATCATTCGACGATGCATCCCAGATGAAGAAATTGAAAGTGTGATGTCTTTCTGTCATAATGAGGCTTGTGGAGGTCATTTTTCTTCAAAGAAAACAACCGCAAAAATTCTTCAATGCGGACTTTATTGGCCTTCCATTTTCAGAGACACCCACAACTTTTGCAAAGCCTGCCCAAGATGTCAAATGCTAGGGGGAATTACGAGACGAAACATGATGCCATTGAACCCAATCTTAATCCTTGAGATATTTGACTGTTGGGGCATCGATTTCATGGGACCATTCCCATCCTCATCTGGTAATTTGTATATTTTACTTGCAGTTGATTATGTTTCAAAATGGGTGGAAGCTAAAGCTTGCAAGGATAATACTCACAAAACTGTCGTGAAATTCTTAAAAGAAAATATCCTTGCAAGGTTTGGCATTCCTAAAGCAATCATTAGTGATAGAGGGTTGCACTTTTGCAATCGTACAATTGAGAAACTCATGCAAAAATATGGTGTTACACACAAAGTTTCGACCGCCTACCATCCTCAAACAAATGGGCAAGCCGAATTGGCTAATAGGGAGATAAAACAAATTTTAGAAAAAACGGTAAATCCAAATCGTAAAGATTGGTCATTACGTTTAAATGATGCACTTTGGGCTTACCGTACTACTTTTAAAACCAATCTTGGAATGTCTCCCTATCGGCTAGTTTATGGTAAGAGTTGTCATTTGCCTGTAGAATTAGAACATAAATCTTTTTGGGCAGCTAAAATAATGAACTTTGATTTTGTTAAGGCAGGTGAAAATCGAAAATTGCAACTCGACGAACTGGAGGAATTAAGGAGGGATGCATATGACAATGCCAAGATATATAAGGAAAGGGCGAAAGCATTTCATGAGAAAAAGATTTTGAGAAAAGATTTTCAAATTGGGCAAAAAGTTCTTGTATATGATTCTCGTTTACATCTTTTTCCCGGAAAACTAAAATCAAAATGGAAAGGTCCCTTTTTAATCAAACATGTGTATCCATATGGCACCGTGGATGTGGAGGATCCAAGTAATGGTTTTGTTTTTAAAGTTAATGGACAACGATTGAAGTCAGTCTTTGAAATTCCAACTCTAAAAGAATCCATGTCTTTAGAAGACCCAACCTATGTGTAAAAACATTGGTTGTTCTTTAGAGTGTGTGTATATATATTGTTTTGTTTTGCAGATTTGTTTCCTCTTTTCTCATCACAGAATATGTAAGATTTCAACCTTACAATCTCTTTATACATTGAGGACAATGTCCATTTCAAGTTTGGGGGTAAGGTGATTATATTTTGTTTTTATTTTGTATTATTATTTTGGGTGATTGTATTTAGTTTTTATTTTGTTTTCAATTTTTTTCAATTTGTGATGTGTTAAAAAATAAAAAATAAAAAAATTGAAAATTTTATTAAGTTCTTCATTCGAAATATATGATTGAGGTCAAGTATAAGTTAATTTGTGAACATGTTATGACTAGGAAGATAGTTGTATACAATTACCCCACTCATGAGTACGTAATAGTTTGATTAAATTGATTTTTAAGATGTGGTCCACATGGGTGAATAGATGAGTGAAATTGAAACCGAGAAAGATAGTTTTGACCTATAAGCACTTGCACATATTCTCTATGGGACGATTAATTGATCTTTGACTATGTAGTTGAAAAAATAGTTTTGTTTCAATGATAAGGGGAAAAATCTGGAAAAAACAAATAAAAATGCAAAAAGTAGTTCTTCGATCTGAGTAACCGGCCCTTGGTATCACCAATATCATTGTTCGCGTAAAAAGGGGAGAAAACTAATGAGCATAACCCATGGAAGAAGCTCGGGCCCAGTTGGTTAGGATTAAAAAAATCCTCGCTGGAAAGTGCGGAGACTTAGAAAGACAAAAAGGGATAAAAATGCAAAAGTGATTTTGAAGTTGTGTCATGGCAAAACTTGATCAATGAATTAGAACAAGGGAGATTAGTCTACTATAGAGAATGTTCACAAAAACACGGGAAACTATGTGGATCGGATGTAGAAATTAGCAAGTTTATTTCACCACTGTGGGGACCATTCTTTTAAATTTAATTCATGAAAACTGTTATTTATGAGTGAGTGGGGATAATTTGTATGCATTCTATTCTTACGACATCATAGCATTACATGATTAATGTGTATTTGATTTCATGAGCATACAAGAATGAAGAATAAAAAATAATAATAATAAAAATAAAAAAAAGGTTGTTTGTGGGTATCATTTCTGTTAAACCCTCACGAGACTTCACTCGTCCTACTAGGGATGCCTAGGGGTTTAAAAGACTTATCAATTTTAATTTTACTCTTTTTAATTTATGTTGGTATTACTAGGGACTAGTAATATGTAAGTTTGGGGGTGATGATAAGTGCCAAATATTATATATTTAAACCCCTTAATTTACATCTTTTAGTTCTATAGTGATATATTTTATTCAAGTTTTATGATATTTTTGTGTTTATCTTATTTTCTAGGTCTTCATGAAGAATTCAATCAATTCCATGCAAATTGGGTCATCAACTATGCATGAAATATATTCATCCTGACCACCCTTTAGTTAAATGCCTATAAATAATTCTGTGTTTTGATTCTGGAAATGGCATTGGTACCATTGGAAAGGTAATTCAGAGACCTTCAATTTGAGCACAAGAATGACCTTATTTCGATTTGAAATGAAGACGTTATGGCAGTTGCAAGTCAGGTTCAAAACTGCAGAATTGTGCAGAATTCAATGCGGGTTCGGGTTTACCAAAGGGTGATGCGAATTTTACATCTTCTTGAAGATTTACCACATTCATTGGATTATGATTTTACAAGAGTAAATCTGATCCATGTCAAGAAACAAAGGCACATGGAAGAAACAAAGGCACATGTAAAAAGAAGACAATGGGGTGGAAAGTAATGAATATTCAAACAAAAAGAAATCCAATTTCTCTTTTCTAGTTGTCATTTGATTCCATATTTTCCCTATAAATAGAGGTAGTCTTTCATTTGTAAGAGAAAGAAAAGGAGTGAAGAGAAACATAGTGATTTATACATTTGTAATGGAAGAGTAATTATCTAGCTAAGGCTAGGGAATGAATTTAAAATGAAGAACCAAGTGTTTGCATATCCAAGTATTTAGTGCTTCAAGGTTAGTATTATTGATAATATATGAATCTAATAATTTTATTCAATGATTCTTTGCCTCTTTATGCCATGTATATTGAGTTCTTTGAATCAATGAATACACTTATGTAATTACATCTAAGATTCATTATGCCATACAATGATATAAGTAATGCTCAACCCACTTTATGTGGTGTTCTTGATTTCTTATGATCTTACATAGGTATAATGAATACTTTGAATGTAATTACATCATCATAGTTCACAATTCTTATGATTCATATGTAATTAATAATACTACTTATTTAAATGAGATTTACTAGATCATTAGTATGTTTATTATTATTGCTAATATAGGCATGATTTGTAGAGTTGCTTCATTAGCGACCACTTTCTTGCCATAGCATTTATAATGAACATATAATGTTTCTATTAGTTAACTTATATAATTCATTTAGTATGTCAATTATTTATTGCTTATAGGCATGATTTGGAGAGTTGCGTTGTTAGTATGGATTATCCTACCAAGCGACCCCTTTCTTGCCATGCAAATATAATTAACATATGATGATTGTATTAGTTAACTTTTTATTACTTATTTGGATATGTGGTACACTTGGTTTCGACATTGTAAAGGAATTCCCAATGCCTTAGTATTTAATTTAATTCAAGAACACAACCAAAATCAATCAATCAAATCAATTCAAGGACAAAAATAAAATTCATTTTTCATACATCTTTCCGACTCTCCCTGAGGTTCGACACTTGGACTCACCGAAGACTATATTATAACTTGACTACCTATACTTGGGTATTGTAACGTGGAACACATTTCTAGACACGTCAGCTACCTTATTCAGTTTATGAACAGTTAGGATTAGGAGAATTAAACCCTACAACGTTTATACTTCAATTAGCTGATAGATCAATCAAACAACCAAGATGGGTAGTTGAGGATGTGATAGTTCAAGTGGACAAATTTTATTTTCAGGTTGATTTCATAATCTTAGATACAAAACCTGTCCATAGTCCAAAGAAACATATTGTAATACCCCGCTCCAACACTTGGTATAATATTGTCCGCTTTGGGCCCAGCCCGCACGGTTTTGCTCTTGGGCTCCTCCCAAAAGGCCTCATACCAATTGGAGACAACGCTGCACATATAAGCACATCCCCAGACCTCTACCCGGGCGATGTGGGACATCACAATCACCCCCTCTTGGGACCCAGCGTCCTCGCTGGTGTTACCCACGGGCTTGTACATGCACCCACACTTAATTCCGGCCGGGCTCTGGCTCTGATACCAATTGTAACACCCCGCTCCAACACTTGGTATAATATTGTCCGCTTTGGGCCCAGCCCGCACGGTTTTGCTCTTGGGCTCCTCCCAAAAGGCCTCATACCAATTGGAGACAACACTGCACATATAAGTACATCCCCAGACCTCTACCCGGGCGATGTGGGACATTGTAACACCCCGCTCCAACACTTGGTATAATATTGTCCTCTCTGGGCCCAGCCCACACGGTTTTGTTCTTGGGCTCCTCCCAAAAGGCCTCATACCAATTGGAGACAACACTGCACATATAAGTACATCCCCAGACCTCTACCCGGGCGATGTGGGACATTACAATCACCCCTTCTTGGGACCCAGCGTCCTCGCTGGTGTTACCCACGGGCTTGTGCATGCACCCACACTTAATTCCGGCCGGGTTCTGGCTCTGATACCAATTGTAACACCCCGCTCCAACACTTGGTATAATATTGTCCGCTTTGGGCCCAGCCCGCACGGTTTTGCTCTTGGGCTCCTCCCAAAAGGCCTCATACCAATTGGAGACAACGCTGCACATATAAGCACATCCCCAGACCTCTACCCGGGCGATGTGGGACATCACAGCCACCGCGTAGAAGGAGGAATGTTAATCAGATTCCAGACCCTGTACCAGAAGGGAATATTCCACTTCCTCCAAATCTCTCCGAAATAATTGCTCAGGCAGTAGCTGCAGGAGTGGCAACCGTTCTGCAGCAGCAATAGTTTTATCCACAACCTCCTTTACAGGCACATGTCCCAGAGCCTGTCATGCCAGATAATGGGTGGGATAGAATGCGTATTGCTTTCCTGAGAGGCAATCCGCCCGAGTTTTCAGGATCCACTGAGGTCAAAGTAGCGCACCAGTGGAAAAAGGATATTGAACGCCATTTGCGCATGATTCAATGTACGGAGATCCAAAAGCAGTTATTAGCTACATTCAAACTGGTAGGAGATGCTTTGCAATGGTGGGAATCAGTCACTACTACTGAAGAGAGAGCCACAATGACGTATGATCAGTTTCAAGTTCGATTTGATGAGAAGTACTTCCCGTTTGCGGTCAGGGCAACCAAGAGGAGGGAGTTTCTTGGTTTACAATAGGGGGAGAAAACTGTTGCTGAGTATGAACAGGAATTTACAAATTTGTCATTATTTGCACCGGAGGAGGTTAATACAGAAGAGAAAAAAAGGCATGCTTTTGTGAATGGGCTGGCATGGAATATTCGACAACTGATAGTGGGTAATCTAGCTTACACCACTTATACTCAGGTGATGGATGCAGCTTTGCAGTATTGCCAGATTCGAAGGGACTATAGAAAAACAAAAGGAGAGAAACGAAATAACAAGGAATCCACTAGCCAGATCGTGGAAAAAGAAAATGGTCATAATGGTAAACACAGTGATAGAAGCAGATTCCAGGGACACTAATCTTGGAAGAAATAAAGGGGTAATGCTGAGACCAGCAAGGAGATGTCTACTCATCAGGGACAACTAGGAGGAGCACCTCAGAATGCACAGGGACAACAACAGGCACATAAGAAACCTATGGGTCCTTTTAGGGGGCATTGTTATGCGTGTGGGGAGTATGGGCACTCTGCCAAGAGGTGTCCCAAGGCTACTCTAGGGCAGCAGGGACAGACCAGTCAGCAGGGACAGAGACAGCCACCACCATTTCCGGCACCACAGTTTCCCCGCATTCAGGGCCCGAACTATCCAGCACTACCAGCACCTCCACTACCTCAGGTACAGTCTCAACCACAACTTCATTATGGCAGGGTCTACAACGTCATGCCACAGGACGTTCAGGCACCACGTGCTATCGAGGGTATGTTTCCTATTTATGGTAGACTTGGTCGAGTACTTTTTGATACTGGTGCATCACATTCTTTTGTATCGCGCTCTTTTGTTGCTCTATCTGGTGTACTGACCCAGCCTAGTAGTCAACCTCTCAGTGTTTCGACGCCATTAGGTGTTGATGCAGTTTTACGAGAAAGATGTGCACAAGTACCTATTGAGATTGGCAAGCTTACATTTTCTGCTGATTTATTAGTTCTTGACAGGCTTGCTTATGATGTGATACTTGGGATGGATTGGTTATCTCACTACCATGCACAGTTAGACTGTCGTGGTAAGACGATAGTCTTTGCGATACCAGGACAGGAGATGTATTTGATTGTTGCACCTCGATCTTATGGAGGGCCTAGTACACAGTTGTTCTATATTGAGGCAGAGACTCAGGACCACATGACTATATCTATTGATAGTATTCCTATAGTACGTGATTTTCATGACATATTTCAGGAGATTCCAGGGCTACCTCCAAGTCGTGAGATCGACTTTGTTATTGACTTAGCTCCAGACACCCGACCTATTGCTAAGGCACCATACCGGATGGCACCAGTGGAGATGCGTGAGCTAAAGGATCAGATTCAACAGCTTCTCAGTCAGGGTTTCATTCGCAGGAGTACCTCACCCTTGGGGGGCACCGGTATTGTTCGTAAAGAAGAATGATGGTTCTCTTCGTCTTTGTATTGACTACAGGGAGCTGAATAAAGTCACAATTCGTAACAAGTATCCACTGCCTAGGATTGATGATTTATTTGATCAGTTGAGGGGAGCCACCTACTTCTCCAAAATAAACTTGAAGTCGGGGTATCACCAGCTTCGTGTCAGGGAGCAGGATGTACCCAAGACAGCATTCCTCACTCGATATGGGTCATATGAATTTCGGGTCATGCCTTTTGGACTCACCAACGCTCCAGCTGTTTTCATGGATCTGATGAATAGAGTATTTCGACCATTTTTCGATCAGTTTGTTATCGTGTTCATAGATGACATCTTGGTCTATTCTAAATCAGAGGAGGATCATGCCAGACATTTACGGATAGTGTTGCAGACACTAAGAGATCATCAACTTTATGCCAAGTTTGAAAAGTGTGCTTTCTGGCAGAAAGAAGTAAAGTTTTTGGGGCATGTAGTGTCAGAAAAAGGGCTAGCGATGGATCCAGCGAAAGTCTCAGCGGTCCTGGAATGGGGACAACCTACCTCACCTACAGAGATTCGCAGCTTTCTGGGTTTGGCTGGATATTATCGCAGGTTTATTCAAGGCTTTTCGAAGATCGCTGGTCCTCTTACCCACTTGACTAAGAAAGGAGTGCCGTTTATTTGGGATGATCACTGCCAGACAGCCTTTGATGAATTGAAGACAAGATTGACATCCGCACCTGTTCTAGCTACACCACAGAGTGGAATTGAGTATCTTGTCTTTACAGATGCCTCATTGCAAGGTTTGGGTTGTGTATTGATGCAGGAGGAGAGGCCAGTATCCTATGCTTCGCGTAAGTTCAAGCCACATGAGCTCAACTACCCAACACATGATTTGGAACTAGCAGCAGTTGTTTTTGCACTAAGAATTTGGTGGCACTATCTGTTAGGTGAGACTTTCAGACTGTTCAGTGATCACAAAAGTCTGCAGTATTTATTCACGCAGAGGGAACTGAATATGAGGCAGCGCAGATGGCTGGAATTTGTAAAAGATTATCACTTCTCCATTCAGTACCATCCAGGAAAGGCTAATGTAGTGGCAGACGCTCTCAGTCGTCGACCCTATGCTAGTCTTTCAGCGTTGTTCGAGACGGAGTGGAATGCACTGAGAACAGTGGATGATTTAGCTAACACTTTTGCGACATGTGTTGTGGTGACGCCTGCTATTATTCGGAGGGTAGTCAAGGCCCAACAAGTGGATCAGTAGTGCATTGCTAAAGTTATGGAATCGACATCTGGGGAGATTCCTTTCTACTCAGTTGACTTCGATGGAGGCTTGAGGTACAAGGGACGATTGGTTGTTCCTCCTACAGAGGACTTAAGAAAAGATGTGATGCGAGAGGCTCATAACTCTCCTTTTGCAGTGCATCCTGGAGGAGATAAGATGTACCAGGATATGAAGCGCCAATTTTGGTGGGCTGGTATGAAAAGAGATGTTGCTATTTTTGTCTCCACATGCAGTACTTGCCAGATGGTGAAGATTGATCACCAGAAGCCACCGGGGTCATCACAGCCACTTCTAGTGCCTGAGTGGAAATGGGAGAGCATTTCCATGGATTTCATTCAGGGATTGCCTACTTCTCCTCAGAACCATAACTCCATATGGGTGATTGTTGATAGACTTACTAAGTCTGCTCATTTTCTACCTGTTCGTTATGATTTTACATCGGAGCAGTTGGCAAAGCTTTACATCGCGGAGATAGTGAAGCTTCATGGGATTCCTTTATCTATTGTGTCGGATAGAGATCCGAACTTTGTATCTGGGTTTTGGGCGAGTTTTCAGCAGGCCTTGGGAACAGAGTTGCATCTGAGTACAGCTTACCACCCGCAGACAGATGGTCAGACTGAAAGGGTTAACCAGATTTTGGAAGATATGCTTCGAGCTTGTGTCCTTGATTTCAAGGGCAACTGGGAGTTCTACTTGCCGCTGTCAGAGTTTTCCTACAACTATAGTTACCAGAAGACCATCGGTATGACACCTTTTGAGGCCTTGTATGGTCGACCGTGTAGATCTCCAGTATGTTGGATAGGAGTTGGAGAAAGCAAATTCCTGGGTCTTGAGTTCATCAAGGATACTTCAGAGAAGATTACTCTTATTCGAGACCGTATGAAGACTGCTCAGAGTAGACAGAAGAGTTATGCTGATCGTCGGACCCGAGCCTTAGAGTTCAGAGTGGGAGATCAGGTTTTACTAAAGGTGTCCCCCATGAAGGGAGTGATGAGATTTGGGAAGAAAGGGAAACTATCACCTCGCTTTGTAGGTTCTTTCATGATTACCGACATGATTGGACCAGTGGCTTATCGCTTAGCTTTACCTGATCATATGCACAGGGTGCATAACGTTTTTCATGTTTCTATGTTGCGGCGATTTCTCCGTGATGATGATGTCTATCAGCATATAGATGTGGGAGAAATTGAGTTACAGCAGGATGCGACATATGTGGAGCAGCCTTATCGCATTCTGGATCATAAGGATCAGGTACTCCGCACGAAGGTCATTCCCCTTGTACGTATTCAGTGGAGTCACCACAACGAGGCAGAGTCTAGTTGGGAAAGGGAAGATGAGGTTCGTGCTAAGTATCCAGAGTTATTCATTTCAGGTATGTGCTAAATTCCGGGGATGGAATTCCATTATTAGGGGGGAAGAATGTAATACCCCGTATTTAAATAATTATGTTATTTCTTTATTTATTTTGGATGGCATGGTGGGTATTTTAAATTATTGAGTAAGGGTACTCTAGTCATTTTATAACTATTAGGTAAGTTGGTTATTATGGGATCTGATAAGGGCATATTAGTCATTAAGACGAGTGGCAGGATGATTATTGTGGCAGATCTAGGGGCATTATGGTCATTCGCCATAACCTAGCTCCCCCTATATAAGCATAAGGATATTCAGCCTATTATCTCAAGACTATGAAGAATTCAGACTTCTCTCTTCTTAGTCACTCACCTATATACGTATACACATATATATATAGATAGATAGAGAGAGATCTAGAGAGAGAGAAAGTATTTGGTTCAGATTTGGATTCGGGGTGTAGTAAGCTCTCCAAATCAGGCAAGACATATGTTCTACTCTTCCTCTTTGTACTAGAATTCGTAACCTTTGTTTGGTACTCCTATAAACTGTTATACATTAATTTTCGTATATGTATGCTTATGAGTATTAGCATGTTCAATTATGTATTGATATATAGTTATATGAACATGTATGTGTAGATCCATAACTATATATGTATATATGTAGTTATATGAACATATATGTATAGATCCGTAGCTAAATGTATGGATATGTAGTTATATGAACATGTATGCGTAGATCCGTAACTATATATGTAGTTATACGAACATGTATGTGTAGATCCGTAACGATATATGTATATATGTAGTTATATGAACATATATGTATAGATCCGTAGCTATATGTATGGATATGTAGTTATATGAACATGTATGCGTAGATCCGTAACTATATATGTAGTTATACGAACATGTATGCGTAGATCCGTAACTATATATGTAGTTATACGAACATGTATGCGTAGATCCGTAACTATATATGTAGTTATACGAACATGTATGTATAGATCCGTAGCTATATGGTTATATGTATAGATCAGTAGCCATATGAGCATATATGTATAGATCCGTAATTATGTTAAAAACATATGTATAGATCTGTTATAATATGTTGGTATTTACGTATATATATGATGATATATATTCTGTTATACATATATGTATAGATCCGAAAGTATATGTATAAATCATGTGTATATGGATAGAATTGTGATATTTATAACCACTCATGTATAGATCGGTTATAGTAGGTTTTGATTCATGATTACATATGGTAGTATATATTCTGTTTATACGTCTATACATTTACTTGTAGTCATATGTACAGATCTGTTTTACCATGTTCATGTCCATAAATATATACGCAATTTATTATATTCTGTGTAGACTTGTATGAATTTATATGTTATTATAAGTCACCACGAATTATACTAAAATATGTATATTCGACCGTATAAATGAATAGTTTTGACCGTATAAATATACCGTATTTCCTGGCGCTGGGGCTCGACTTTTCCAATTGTTATACATCCCCGAATAAAGAATACAAGTGAATTAATAAATTCGTAAAATCATAAGATTTAATTAAAAGGAATATGGTCGGGAGATTTAAAAAGGAACCACAAGTAGGCTGACTAATAAACGCAATCTCACTAGTACCGCGGGACTTGGATGAGTTGTCACAGCATGATTGAGTTGCCGGGTACGTGGTTATGGTTGGAAATGGAGATGATGGAAATTTGACTTATGGAAGGAATTTATGATATTTGTTTTATATCTTCACGGTGGTATTCTAGTAAAATAAATAAATAAATAGAAGTAATGAATTTAATTATATTTTCATGGTGGTATTCTAGGGAATATAAAGTATAGTAAGGTATATTAATATTTATTAATATTTTTGGGATAGGTGTCACTGGGAAAGGGGATGGTTTTTAGTTCTCGTTTGGGATCATGTAGAGATGTACTTGCTCGTGGGTTTGACCCACCTTTGTTGATATTTCAGGTCCTCGGCAATTGCATCCGCAGGGTTGAGGATTTGTCTCTTCTGTATTCTCGGTCCAACAGTTTCCTTCCACTACAGGGTAGGAATTCAGTCTTGTTGTGGTTAAAATAAGTTTGTGTGGTCTTGGGGTCCATGTTATGGGATTCCCAAGTTGTATAAATTTGAACTTAAGTTATTTCAAAGATGTATTGGGGGTGGGATCTTTCCTGTATAAGTGGTATCATCAACTCTTATTATCTTATCTCTATTTTATGTCTTATCATCTGTGCTTATTTTTGTCAATTGAAGATACTCATAGTTTTTGTGTATGGGCCTGGCCAACCTATGCATGGAAATTGTGGGTGTTTGAATCCCCAAACAAGTGGTCAAACAGATGTTTCGAATAGGGAAATCAAGCGAATCTTAGAGAAAACAGTGTGAACCGATATAAAAGATTGGTCAACTAGATTAAATGACGCATTGTGGGCATATAGAATGACTTATAAAACACCAATAGGAACTACATCGTATCGGTTAGCCTATGGTAATACTTGTCATCTCCCTGTTGAATAAGAATTTAAAGCCTATTGGGCCATTAAAAGCTTAAGTTTTGATTTAAAAGAAGTAGGGTCTAACTGGAAACTTCAACTCAATGAACTTGAGAAAATTCGTAATGACGCTTATGAAAATGCGTAAATATATAAATCAAGAACAAAAGCGTTTAATGATAAAACATTTGAAAAAAATCTTTAGAGCTTGGTCATAAAGTGTGGTTGTTCAATACTTGGCTAAAGTTATTTCCTGGTAAACTCCGTTTAAGATGGGATGGACCGTATAATGTAATCATTGTTTTCCCTTATGGAGTGGTGGAACTAGAGGATCCGAATAAAGGTAAAAGATTTAAAGTAAATGGTCAATGACTCAAGAGATGCGTAGAATTTAACCCCGAGTGAGGATGTGTGGAATCTATCAATTTGGTAGATCCCACATACGATAACGGTTAGAATATCTATGAACATCGGGCCAACGACATTAAATGGAGGCATCGACTAAGAGAGTTCGTGTTCTCTTAGACGTGTATGTAATAATAGGATTTTTTTGTTAATTTTTAGATTAATTATAGTTATTTTATGTTTTTATTAAATTTCAGAATAGGTGTTGAGATAAGGATGAGTATTGAAGTTGAAAGAATGAGTCATGAAATCAAAAGAAATTATGAATTTTTTTTAGTACTTATGAACTACCGAGTACTCGGTGACTTAAATTTCGAATTGAACCGAGAGAGCTTGGCAGTTCTTATTAGGGCTCATTTATTTTTCGTTCTAATCACTCTAAACTCATATTTTTCTCCTAAACTCTCTCCCTAACCTTCCTATATCTTCATTACTAGTAATCCAATAAGATTTAAGGTACAACTCCTTCCAATCTAGCACATTCATATATATATCTATATATATGCATATATACACATTCGTTTTACCATTAAATCCTTAATTTTTGATCGTTTTTGCTAAAATCGAGCTTCATATCTTCAACCTTGCCCTAATAGGACCAAAACCCACCAATTGTTTTATTCAAATCCAAGCTAAAATCCCTTATTTATTTTCCATTTTTGAACCTATATATACACATACATATACACACCTATACATTCATTCAAAACCATTCGAAATCATTGAAATGGCGCCCAAGAAGAGGAGTCGGAATGTGAAGAGTGGAGAATCATCGGTGGTAGCTGCTAAGATTCTTGCACAAGCGGCCCAATGAGAGGCCGAGGTGCACCATGAGGCGAAGGAGTTGGGGCTGAGCAAAGATTTTCTGGTGGAGTGTACTTTCAACTACGCTGATTTTAGATTCAGACGGAAATCCAAGACGGCCGTTAAATGGCTTGTCGAGCGGTGATTGAGACCATTATTGACACGGGTTTTGCCCATTTTTAATCCGGTGATGGTTCGCGAGTTTTATTGCAACCTTATTTTCGATTCGGTGATCGATTTATCTACGAGGGTGAGGGATCGAGCTTTTACAATCAATACCGCCCTCATCGTTGTAGTTTGGGGGATTCCGGATGAGGTTCTGAAGCATTTATGAGTGAGATTCTCGCCACCACCTGAGCCATTCAACGACGTTGATGCTATTATGAGGACAATGTGCCATGGGTGGTACGGGGACGAGAAGAGCAAGACTTGTTGGGGGAAGAAGTTTTTCTCCCCACGATTTTGGTTTTTTAACACCGTGCTCCATAACCAAGTACATCCCAGAGGCCAAGATATGGAAAGACGGGGTGTGCTTTTGTAGGCACTTCATGCCTTCGAGGCTCGGCACTAGGTCTCGATACCGAGCATTATTGTTCACATCATGATGAACATGTTTCAAGATCTATCAGACCTATCGGTGGTGAAGCCGAAAAAGTGGTAGCTTCCATTTCCTTCTCTGATCACCGACATTTACTGCCACCTCCAGATTTAGACTGCCGAGGGAGAGGAGTTTCGTGTTATCGACTCACTGATGACGTACGATGTCTTTAGCCGTTCTCACGGCAAGATGCGCCGAGGCAATGATGAGGCGGTAATAGGAGATGTCGAGGAGAATAATTCTGAGGATAAGGAGGATGTAGTTGATGGAGAGGGTGATAGGGATGATGAGGCTATCGATAAGAAGATGCCTCAGGCCTATAGGTAGAGATAGACAGTGACTCTGTCTATGGAGTAGTATGCGGATATAGTAGTTCATCAGGAAAGTCTACAGACTGATATGTAGATGATTCTCCGTGACCAGGCTGAGATTCGTACAGAGATGGCTTGTGGTTTTCAGGCGATCATGGAGCGATTAGGCACCGGCTTTACCTCCACTTCTCATCCACCACCACCACCACCACCACCGTCATCTTAGTTTAGGATCTAGAGAGTATCCGATCATGAGCCAACATGGATTTATGTTCTAGATATTGTATTAGGCCTGGCCTTGAATTGTTATTGCGGTTAGTGGTGGAGCAATGAAAACCCTATTTTTCTCTCTTTCTTGATCACAATCACAATTTACTTTCTGTTTTAGTTAATTTAGTTTGAATTCTCAAAATCAAATCAAACAACTTTTTCAAACATGACTTAATACTTTTGAACTACTGAAGTGAATAACTAAGTCTCTGTGGGTTCGACATTCCCTTTCTCAAGCCATTTTTATTCTATAATTTGAGTCGTGCGCTTGCGATAGGTAAAACCTAGTTGTCATAAAGAATCATCTTTAACAACTATTTTTATCACTCATAGATAGACATCAAGTTTTTGGCACCGTTGTTAGGGTCTTGGCATTATTCTTTGCTTTAGTTATTTAGTCGTATTGCGTTATTGTAGTGTATCTAAAGTTAAAATTTTAGTGTGATTGACAGGTACTCTAGAAAGCGTAATGGGAGATAGCGGAGTAGCGGAGGTTGCGTTGTCGGAACTCTTGTAAGTTTTAGTTTAGCTTAATTTTGCATGTAATTTTAGCTTTACGTTCTGTTGATAATTAGATTAATTTAGAAGTAGTTAGTTTTGTTTTCCATAAATCAAAAAAGAAGATCGAACAAACTTTTCATCAAAATTATCAAGCAAAGGAAGAAGAGCATCATCGACAGTTGGAGCAAGAAAGGATGGCCGACCGGACTGTCAACCGTAATGCCGAAGCAAGAAAGGCACCAACCACATCTTTGAAGGGATACTATGCACCGTCCGCTTTTGAATCGATGCTGAATTTGCAGAAGATGAGGGAGTCAAACACTATGAGATCAAATCTAGTGTCATTAATATGCTTTAAAGTTCTTTGGACTTAGGAATGAGGACCCGTACCAACATATTAATGATTTCTTAAAAATGACCTCTACAGTCATAATTTAGAATCTAAGCTCTGATGCATTGCGTGTGCATTTATTCCCATTTTCTTTGAGAGAAAAAGCTTAAAGATGGTATGTCATTCTAGACAGGGAAATAAAAATCAATTGGGAAATCTTAAAAGCTGAATTTTTAGAAAAATATTTTCCAATAGGCAAAACTAATGAAGCACAAGAATCGATTACCCACTTCAGAGAGTTTCCCGGTGAGGAATTCCATGAAGCGTTGGATAGATTCAATGAAATTATGCGAAAATGTCCCCATCACAAGTTTGTTGAGCAAGACATTGTGCTTAACTTCTATTTTGGACTGGGAGCCGAGGATAAAAATCTGATTGATGCAAAAGCGGGAGGTCAGTTTGCACTTAAGGCAATGAAAGAACTTTTAGATTTATTTGATAGTGTGAGCGACAATTCGATCCAATATGAATCTGAGATGCATGCTCAAAATGGACTCGAAAGAAGATCGGACAAAGTGTTATAATGATGATGTTAGAGAATCAATTGCCATATTAGGAGAAAAGCTCGATAAGTTTATAAATGTGACACAATCGGCTCTAAGAGAAGTCTTAGCAATAGGACCTAATTTTTCCCAAAATGAGTGTCAGGGTAGTGAGTTAGTTACCACTGATGCTAATGCATCATGGACCAATTCGAACAATACTCATTTTTCTAATACATACAATTCGAATTGGCAAAATCATCCGTATCTTTCGTATCATTCTCAGAATGTGGATAACCCTGCATCAACTTTTCCTCAGAGTCAACAATCATTAAATTCTCAACCACAAATCATGACTTGAAATTTTCACCCTAATTCTCATTCCAATCAACCTTTCAATTACCAATCCTAACCTCAAAGGAGTCAAACCCCACCACCAACACAGCCGGGTTACGAATTTGATAATCTTGACAGGACCTTACTAGGTATTCAGAATATACTAGGCCTTTATGCTCAAGCTATCACAAAACTCGACACACAGATGGGTCAAGTGTGCAATACGTTGAACAAGAGAGAATAAGGGAAATTTCCTAGCAAGTCGGTGGTCAACCCAAAGCCTAAACAAGCATTGGAGCTTGGATCCTTTGCTAAAAATACTCATGATTCGGTCCAAGCCATCACTACTTTGTGAAGTGGAAGAGGGGGTAGAGAATAAGGTTGAGTAGTAGTATGAAGAAAGGGTGAGTAAGTGAAAGTTGGCTGAGAAGGTTTAGAAAGACCAACCTCAAGAGAAGGAAGATATTGATCAAACATTACCAAAAGAGCCAGAAAGGGCGAGCTATGAGGAAGCAGTGCCATTTCCTCAATGTCTTAGAGAGCCAGCCAAATATGGTAAGCATAAAGAGTCTGATATGTTGGAGATATTCCAACAAGTCAAGATCAATTTACCTCTCTTAGACATCGTAACCCAAATTTTACCCTATGCTAAATTGTTGAAGGACCTCTGTACCCAAAAGCAGAAAAGCAGAGCGAAGCTCCTGAAGAAAATTCTGTTAACTGAATAATTTAGTTCATTGCTGATGAGTAACACACCACCCAAGAGGAAAGACCCCGGTACTTCCATTATTTTTTGTGTCATCGGTGACCACGAAATTGGTAGAGCTCTTCTTGATCTAGGTGCGAGTGTTAACTTGTTATCATATTCAGTCTATCAAAATCTAGGGTTGGGTGAGCTCAGTCCCACCTCGGTAGTGCTTCAACTTGTAAACAAATCAATCAATCAAGCAAGAGGGATTCTGGAAGATGTTATCGTTTAGGTAGACAAGTTCTATTTTCTGGTGGATTTCATAATTCTCAATACAGAACCTGTTCAAGACTCTAAGAATCATATCCCTGTGATTTTAGGATGACCATTCTTGGCAACAACCAATACATGTATTAATTGCAAAACATGAGCTATGGAGTTGTGTTTTGAAAATATGAAGGTGCGGATGAACGTTTTCAATGACAATCATTAACTTCCTGAGTTAGTGGACTGCTTTTGAATTGACGAGGTTGATGAGATTGTAGAGGAGTTTCCACCAAAAATCTTGAAGAAAGATGAGATATAGTCTTTTATCATTTGAGTGAGGTTGGAGAATGAGCCTGATGACTGGGATGAACAGATGAATGTGAATTATGCAGGCATTGCTGCGTTATAGATTGCATTATACGTCAAATCATGGAAGTGCCAATTGAGCTGCTGCCTACGATCTCGAGTATACTGCCAGTACCATCTCTAATAGCTCCTCCTACCTTGGAACTCAAGGAATTTCCTGAGAAGTTGAAGTATGTCTTTTTAGGACCGGATAAGACTCTTCCTGTAATTATTTCATCAAAACTGATAGAAGAACAGGAATCTAGTCTGGTCAAGGTCTTAAGAGAGAATAAAGAGGCGATAGGATAGAGTGTTGCTGATCTTGAAAGAATAGATCCCTTGATTTTCATGCATCGCATACATCTAAAGGAAGATGCAAAACCATCAAGGGAGATACAACGGAGATTGAACCTGAACATGAAGGAAGTGGTGATGAAAGAAGTGGTGAAGTTTCTAGATGTGGGTATCATTTACCCCATCTCTAACAATACATGGGTAAGCCCTACACAGGTGGTGCCAAAGAAATTAGGTATCAAAGTTGTGCCAAACTTGAAGGGTGAGTTGATTCCATAGCGCACGACCACGGGGTGGCGTGTGTGCATTAATTATAGAAAACTCAACTCGCACACCAGGAAAGATCATTGTCCATTTCCATTTATTGATCAAATCTTGGAGAGGTTGGCCAGATAGAGCTATGATTACTTTTTGGACGGATATTCCGATTACAACCAAGTGTCGATTGATTCTGTTAATCAGGAGAAAACAACTTTTACTTGCCCATATGGTATGTTTGGATACAGACGAATACCTTTTGGTTTGTGTAAGGCGCTAGCTACATTCTAGAGGTGTATGATGTCGATATTCTCTGACATGGTGGAAAAATTCCTAGAAGTGTTCATGGATGACTTCTCAATCCTTGAGGCGACTTTTGAAGATTATTTGAAACATCTAGCACTTATCCTCAAGACATGAAAGGAGACAAACTTGATTTGAGTTGGGTGAAGAGCCATTTCATGGTTCAAAAGGGAATAGTACTTGGCCATATTATATTGAAAAGAGGGATTGAGGTTGATAAGGCGAAAGTGGAACTGATTTCAATGTTACCTCCTCCCACATCTGTTAAGCAAATACAATCTTTTCTAGGCATGCCGGGTTTTATAGATGATTTATTAAAGATTTTAGTAAGATCGCCCAACCACTATATAACTTATTAGCTAAAGATGTGACCTTTATCTTTGGCGAATAGTGTTTTCGTGCTTTTGAGGAGCTGTGTACTCAACAATCAATAGCCCCAATCATTCATCCACCAGACTGGTCTCTGCCTTTTGAGCTTATGTGTGACGCTTCTGACTATGCCATTGGAGTAGTGTTGGGTCAGAGAAACAAGAATTTATGATATGCTGTGTATTATGCTACCAAGACTCTGAATGGTGTGCAAATTAATTACACAACAATAGAGAAGGAGTTGCTGGCAGTGGTGTTTGCCTTGGATAAATTTTGATTATATCGATTGGGAACCAATGTGGTAGTATATTTGGATCATGCAGCGTTGAGGCATTTGGTGAGGAAGAAGGACTCCAAACCCAAACTTATTCGGTGGATTATTTTTTTACAAGAATTAGATTTTGAGATTAAGGATAAAAAAGGTTCGAAGAATGTAGTTGCTGACCATTTGTCGAGGATCATTGTCGAGACTACAAAGGAAACTATTCTTCTTAAGGATTCATTCACGGATGAACATATGTTCGGTGTGGCTGTTATGGAACAGATACTGTGGTATGCTGACATTGTCAATTATAAAGCCATGGGTTGAATTCTAAAAGGTTGGTTTGAGAGTGAAACAGACCGATTCTTCAGCCAAGTCAAATTCTATATCTGGGATAATCTATGATTGTACAAGTATTACTCTGATCAGATTATCAAAACGTACGTCCCTGAAGGCGAGGTGCAGAGTACCTTAATGTTTTGCCACAAGCTAGAATGTGGAGGGCATTTTGGAGCTCAAAAGACAGGCCACAAGGTGCTGCAAAGTGGGTTCTATTGGCTGACCATATTCAAAGATGCTTTTGAGTATTGTAAAGCGTGTTTGCGATGCCAGAAGTTGGGATCTATATCTCGACGTGATATGATGCCTTTAACCCCGATTTTGGTTGTTGAATTATTTGATGTATGGGGTATAGATTTCATGGGGCCATTTCCACAGTCAGGCAATAAAGAGTTGTTGGCCTTGAAATTTATTCTCGGACAATAAATCCTATTTTAATATTAACAAAAAATTTAAAGCATGCTTAATACTAATGAATTACCGAGTTCATGTTTTCAGTAAAAGACAGGTGAACGACTCGGAAAGCAAGCTCGGAAAGAAAGCTTGATTTAAAGCAAAAAGTCCTGAAAAAAATTGAAGGGCAAAAATGGAAAATCAATAAATTCAACGGCAAAGGCGAAAGTCGAAGACTCAAGACTCAGGGTAGATAGGTCGGGGAGCGATCATTGTGACAAGGTAATTTTATGTGTCGATTTTATCATATAAGCTCAAGTATAAAATGAACCGAACTCAAATGGAATGAAAAATATTTTACCAAACTTAAACGAAAAGAAAATTTTTTTTATTAAATGTTTTTCAAGTTATAGTCGACTAGAAGAATCCTTTGTATTCTCTAGTAGTCGACTAAAACAATCAGTAGCATCAAGTTTTCATCCATTTTTTAAGTAGTCGACTAAAGCCCTCAAGTAGTCAACTAGAACCACCCATCTAGTCGACTAAAACCATTTGAGTCGACTAGACTACATGAAGTAGTCGACTAGAACATCTTCTAGTCGACTAGAAGAATCAATCTAGTCAACTAGAAGCTCAAAGTAGTCGACTAGTTTGAACCTCAAATTCTGCAGTTTTTCAGAAAATAGTTTCCATGTTTTGTGCATCATGTTTAATAGATTTCAAACGGCTCTTGACTTTTCTAAATCAATACTCACTCTCATAACCCTAATGTATTGATATATATAGAATGAGATATGTGTATTGTAAGCCAAGAGATTGAAAAACAAAAGAGAAAGAAGTGAAAGAAAAGCTCTCAAAATTCTGCATAAATTTTCTCTACAAAAGCCATTGAAACCAAGCTTTGAAAATTTGATTTTCTCCAAGTTTCATTGAAAATCAAAACCTCTAGTATCTCTTATTATTCTCCAAATATCATTCATTGATCATATCCTTTCAGAATACATTTCTAGAGCTATTATAAAATCACCAAAAGCACTTGAGCTTATATTGATTTATCTTCCATAAAAACCTTTGGGTTTTGAGTGTTTTTGTTCTTGAGTGATTTTATTGATTACATACGAATTTGTAATCTCGGACAAATGAAGCCCACCGTTTGTTCAAGAGAGGGTTGTTCTCTTGATTGAGAGACAAACTCGAGAGGCTTGTGATTGTAAAGGTTTGCCATTCCACCTGTGAAGGAAGGGCCATAGTGAAAGGATCAGGAAAAGTCTCAAGAAGGGGTTCTTGAGCCGAGGAGTAGGAGTTACCGAACCTCGAAAAATCACGGTGTCAATCTCTCTATCTCTCTCTCTTTATTTCATTAATTTGCATGCTATATTTAATTGAATATCTTGTATGCTAATTAGTCTTGTGATTAATTGTTAGATAAATTGAATTAAATTTATTCACTTGACTATTGAAGAAATTGAGTATTGAATATATATATTACTCCAATTTCGAAAAGGAGTAGAATTATTTTTGAATACCCTATTCACCCCCCTTAAGGGCTAATTAGTGACTAACAATTGGTATCAGAGCCTAATCTCTATTGTTTTTGGACTTAACCGTCTTAGAGAACGATCATGGCCTCATATTTAGTCGCTCACATTGAAGGACAATCTATTATTAAACCCCCATAGTTTGATGGTTCAAACTATAGCTATTGGAAGACTAGAATGATAGACTTTATTCAAGCTATTGATTTTCATATTTGGCAAGTTATTGTTGATGGACCTTTCACTATAACAAAAATAGTAAATGGAAAAAATATTCCCAAATTGCCCAACGAATGGGATAATGATGAGCGTAGGCTTATGTCTTTTAATGCTAAAGCTAAGGTGAATATAAATTGTGCCTTAAGTCCAAACGAATTTAATCGTGTCTCTACTTGCTCCACGGCAAAAGAAATGTGGGATAAACTTGAAGTAACTTATGAAGGTACTACTCAAGTTAGAGAATCTAAAATTGATATACTTATGCATGAATATGAATTATTTGCCATGAAGGAAGATGAAAATATCAATTCTATGATGTCTCGTGTCACTAATATTTTGAATGGACTAAAGCATCTTGGTAGAATTGTTCCTAGATCTGATGCGTCACGCAAAGTGCTTAGAAGTCTTCCGGCTAAATGGGATGCAAAGGTAACGGCAATCAAAGAAGCTCATGATCTCAACAACATGAGTCTTGATGAGATTTTCGGTTCTCTACTCACTTGGGAAATCACATTGAAATCTCGTGAAGACGACATCAAGCCAAGAGAAGGTATAGCTTTGCAAGCCTCTACCAAAAATGAAGCCATTGAGCCGAATGAAGAAGAAGTGGATGAGGACATTGCTTTGCTCACTCAATAATTCAATAAATACCTTCAAATAAAGAAAGCCAATGGTGGAAAATTCATGAGGAGAATCGAATCAAAAGGCGAGCCTAAGAAAAGGGAACCTCCAACGTGTTTTAATTATGGAAAGTCGGGACACTACAAAATTGATTGCTTCAAGCTCGAAAAGGAGAATGAGAAAATACCAAGCAAGATGGCTATGAATGCCACATGGGATGACTACGACTCATGTGACTCGGATGAGGAGGAAAATGGTGAAGAAATGACAAACCCTTGTTTCACGGCAAATGAAGAAGAGGTACATTTAAATTCACATTCATTAGATAAAGATAAATTATCATATGATGAACTTCTCTCTTCTTATGATGAATTACAAAATGCATTTGAAGAATTGCATGATGGATTTGAAAAGTTAGCTAGAAAATATATTCTTCTTGAGAAAGCTAAATCTTCATGTAGCTCTATTACTTCCAACTTAGAAGTCTCATGCAATGACAAAAGCATAGAGCTAGAAAAGGAAAATAATCGGTTAAAAAATACTATAGATGATCAAATAAATGTATTAGCTAAATTTACAAAAGGAAAGGAAAACCTTAGCATTATGTTGGGAAGACAAAGAGGATCATTTAATAAATGTGGTCTAGGGTATGATGCTTTTGACAAAGATGCTATTATCTTGAAAAAGAGGAAATCATTAAGGCATACATTTACAAGAGAATCATCTCATGCATCCTCAAATGATCATAAGCATGTTACATGTTATTATTGCAAGAAAAATGGACATAAGGCAAATGCATGTTTACTTAGGAATAAGAAAGTAATAACAAAAATGATTTGGGTTCCAAAAGGAACCATTGCATGCTTGCATAGAAAGGAGAATGTTATACCAAAAATGATTTGGGTTCTAAAAGGAACCATTGCATCTCTCTCTAACCCTAGTGGACCCAAGATAAATTGGGTACCAACAAATGTTACTTAAATTTGTTTTGTAGGTATGCTTGAAGTCCGCCTTTAAGGAAATGGCTTATTGGTAGGGGATGGTCCAGGCATATGACGGGAGACTAATCAAAATACATTTCTCTAAAAACTTTTGAAGTAGGAAATGTAACTTTTGGAGACAACTCTAAAGGCAAAATTATAAGGATTGGCTCAATTGGTATATCTTCCACTCTTTCTATAGATAATATGTTTTTGGTTGATGGTTTAAAGCATAACTTATTTAGCATTAGTCAAATTATGTGACAATGGCTATGATGTTATTTTTAGGACCAATGCATGCTTAGTTAAGAAAGATGGGAATCAATTGTCAAATGCTAAAAGAAATGGAAATTTGTACTATGTTGCTTTATGAATGTTTTTATTAATTGATAAATGATCATTATTCATGCATCACATTCTTTTGTTGGTTGAAATTGCATGAGAAAAGTGTCACGTTGATTTAGAGTGAAATTATTTCAAAAGGGTGATTCTTATGAAAATATCTTTTCATTGTGCTTTCAAATGTTCAAATAATTTTGAAATGAAATGAATCTTCCTATGTGCTATAGCTTTACAAATCTTGAAAAAGGGCATATAATTTATTTTTGCTAATCAAGGGAAGTTATATTGGTTTTCTTGTCAAATTCTTGATAATTGAACATGAATGATGCATATGGTTGTTTACTATGATTCAATATGGAGTTTCATTCTTATCACTAATTTCATATTGGTTCATTGACTTGATAAATAACCATGAGCATATCTTACTACTTGAATTGACAAATGCACTTCATGATAAGGTTCTTGAATGATCAATTCAATTGAAGCATAATGGTTGTAGAAGATCATTCATTTTTGTGCTAATGTGCTTATAATGAATCTTGCCCATAATTGTGCTAACACAAATGGACCCTAGAGCAAAAAGGGTACCAAAGAAAGCTACTTGAGTGTGTTTTGTAGGTGTGGATTGATTCCTTACTCAAGAACTATTGATTCTTCAATTGTGATGTCATAACTAAAAAGGGGAGATGAAATCAAGGTCTCTCAAAAAATGAGTGGACAATACAAATCATCAACAAGCTACTCTAAGTAAAATGGGTGAAGCTAGCACCATGGTACACATCTTCTATTCTCCATTACTAATGTGCTTTCATTCTTGAGATTAAATATGACATACATATTAAGGGTGATTGGCTACTAGATGCATGAAATTGACTATGCTTTTGATGAACTCTTGATAATAGCTTGTTTTGAAATGACTTGGATATATGAAAGAAAGTCTTGATCATGCATGATTTTTTAAAGAATATATTCATGACCATCTCTAGACCATCAGAGCTATTTCACTTGATTTTGGTTGATTACTTGAGTAGCTATGTCTTATATTTGTTCATGGGCTTTCATGATTTTAGTGCTTTATCTAAATTCTCTTGACATGACAAATTACACATTTATTTGAGGTGTTTAATTTTGAAGTGAATTTTGGACGGACTTGGAATATATGTTTAATCAAATATGTCCACACTAGTAAACCTCAAGAGAGCATAATTTATTTGAATGATCTATCTAATGCAAATGAGGATAAGGAATATGTGATGAAATTCTATGCGATTAAATGATTCATCATCCTCTATTATATATCTTATTGGTAATCATTCTAGAGGTATTTGCATAAAAGATTCTCATAAAAATGATTTTCATGTGCTTAGCCTTTGTTGTTTGTAATTGTAACCTTGGTTGAAGCTATTTAATATATGCTTGGATCTTTATTATGAAAAGGTACTATAGGTTCCTCTTTTATAGGTTCCTCTTTGAAGGAAGCATGTTGAAAAGATTGAGATTTTGTGCTCAAATGTTGCTATCTTGAATGTTTATTGAAAAACATGATTCATGAGTTTTATGTGCACATATCATGAAAGACATACGTTTTTATTGTTCTTGCATTATTATGATTTTCTCAATGATATATAATATTTTCTATATCTTAAACTTTTATATCATTATCATACATGCATACTCTTGTATATCTTATAATGCATATTAATGTTTCAATCTATGTTTAATAATGGTGACCCAAGGTTTTGACCATTATTATTCCAAGATCTTAACCGAAAAGGATATAGATTTTTCTTTACACATATGAATGGAATTAAAATTCTAAAAATGCCACATGCCTCTTTGCATGAAATGTTTTTATCTAATGCATTCCTATATGAAAACGTTTCATGAAGTGATTCACAATGCTTTGAAATGTATAAGTTTTAGAAAATGGGTTTAAAACTATCATAAGTTGTACTTAATTTGAAAAATGATCCAAGAGGGTGTTTTAAATGGCTTTAAGTGATTTTCTTATGGATGAAGGATGTTTTAGAACCTATATTGATAAACATTCTTTTTGTTGTTTATCATTTATAACTTATCGCAAATTTGGTTATAAGATTCATTGGAGTATTATGTTTACCAATTTTTGATGTGTTGAGAAAAGACGTTTATCACAAACATGCAATCTATTTCAAAATGAGCATGATAGATGAATTTATTTTCTTCTTGGGAAAAATACATTTAAGTGTCATGACATATTTTCAAATACTTTTTGACACTTCGGTTTTGGGATTATATGGTTTCCTTGGTTGACTACTCTTGGACTTAGATGTTTAGTAACATAATTAAGACTATAAATTATATGTTATCTTGGTTCATCTCTTATTATTTTAGATAAGAATTTTTACCATATATATAAGAGATATATCTTGTGTTTTTAGCACTTGTGAAGATTACATAACTTTGCTATTACATTAAAGTTTTCAAAGACATGCACTTATGAGAAATATTGAGATCACCTTCATGATTATAATTTTCTTCATCAATATTCTCACAAAGTTTATCCAAAAGAACTCATTGTGTAAAATTTCATAAACATATGGAAATGCCTTTGAACATTAATGTGTTAGCATTTGTCTTGTGTATTTTTCACTTGCTTATTTTAAAATATTCTTTTCTTAGTCATAATCATGATTTTTACTCTATTCACATTACATTCTATAATTAGATGTTGCATAAGTGTTTATTTATTTTCATGTGATTAAGATGAATGTGTTGTTGACTTATTCTTAAGTGCTCATATGTGATTTTAAGTGAATTTTTATACATGACTATGTGAGTTTAAATGATCTAGTGTTTGAGTGTTCTTTGTTTACATATAGTATGTTGAATACTTATGGTTTGAGCTTTAATTCAAACACACTCACTTGAACATTAAGTCACTTTTCATTTGAGTCATTCACTTGATATATGTATTTGATTTATGAAAATCTATGTTGAACATATATCCTATTTGTCTATGAAAATCAAGAAAATGGTTTAGTCATCATTGATGACATGTGATGCATATCCTCGTTGCCTTCATGAATGCAAAGTTATGTTTGTCATATGATAATCATCTTAAGCATATTCATGAAATGTGTGGACATCATGAGATTGTGTTACGTCAAATGATATATTATATGATCACAATTCATTTATGCAACTTGATTCTCTTCTTGTACTTAATTGTATTTACTCTTTTTAATGATGTCAAAAAAAAAAGAGGAGAAAATTAGTTGATGAGTATATGTTATATGCACATTCTTAGGGGGAGCTTTGCTCCTTGGTGATAGGGGAATAAATCCCAAACTTTATACATATGACTATGTGCTTATTTTCAATCATGTGTCCATTGAATGCATTTTTACAAGCGTTATCTGTATGTGAAAGAATCATTTTCATTGTTCACGAACTAAGCATATCGAGATTAGGCATCATTTCTTACGTGATCATGTTACTAAAGGAGACGTTGTATTGGTTTTTATTGACACTAAAAATCAATTAGCGGATATTTTCACAAAGCCTTTTTTCGGAGGATTCTCTTTTAAAATTCGTAGAGAAATTGGGTTGGCTTTGGACGTTGATGTATTAGCATGATAAATTCTTTATTCAACCGTCACTTCCCACCTTTTTATGTTGCCAAAGGGGGAGAAGTAAGTTGCTTTCGTGTATGTAAGTCATGTTTATGTGTGCCTCCATGCTAGTGTATGAAATTGCAAAAATATATTTACTAAGGGGGAGCATGTAATGCACACATTGAGGGGGAGTATCACTTGATACTTCACCATTTACACGTAAACACGAAATGTTTTGTCAACATAAAAAATGGGGAGATTGTTGGCCTTGAAATTTATTCTCGGACAATAAATCCTATTTTGATATTAACAAAACATTTAAAGCATGTTTCATACTAATGAATTACCGAGTTCATGTTTTCAGTAAAAGACAGGTGAACGAATCGGAAAGCAAGCTCGGAAAGAAAGCTTGATTTAAAGCAAAAATTCGTGAAGGAAATTGAAGCGCAAAAATGGAAAATCAATAAATTCAACGGCAAAGGCGAAAGTCGAAGACTCAAGACTCGGGGTAGATAGGTCGGGGAGCGATCATTGTAACAAGGTAATTTTATGTGTCAATTTTATCATATAAGCTCAACTATAAAATGAACCGAACTCAAATGGAATGAAAAATATTTGACCGAACTTAAACGAAAAGAAAAATATTTTTATTAAATATTTTTCAAGTTATAGTCGACTAGAAGAATCCTTTGTATTCTCTAGTAGTCGACTAAAACAATCAGTAACATCAAGTTTTTATCCATTTTTTAAGTAGTCGACTAAAGCCCTAAAGTAGTCAACTAGAACCACCCATCTAGTCGACTAAAACCATTTGAGTCGACTAGACTACATGAAGTAGTAGACTAGAACATCTTCTAGTTGACTAGAAGAATCAATCTAGTCAACTAGAAGCTCAAAGTAGTCGACTAGTTTGAACCTCAAATTCTGCAGTTTTTCAGAAAACAGTTTCCATGTTTTGTGCATCATGTTTAATGGATTTCAAACGGCTCTTAACTTATCTAAATCAATACTCACTATAATAACCCTAATGTATTGATATATATAGAATGAGATATGTGTATTGTAAGCCAAGAAATTGAAAAACAAAAGAGAAAGAAGTGAAAGAAAAGCTCTCAAAATTCTGCAGAAATTTTCTCTACAAAAGCCATTGAAACTAAGCTTTGAAAATTTGATTTTCTCCAAGTTTCTTTGAAAATCGAAACCTCTAGTATCTCTTATTATTCTCCAAATATAATTCATTGATCATATCCTTTGAGAATACATTTCTAGAGCTATTATAAAATCACCAAAAACACTTGAGCTTATATTGATTTATCTTCCAAAAAAACCTTTGGGTTTTGAGTGTTTTTGTTCTTGAGTGATTTTATTGATTACATATGAATTTCTCATCTCGGGCAAGTGAATTCCACCATTTGTTCAAGAGAGGATTGTTCTTTTGATTGAGAGACAAGCTCGAGAGGCTTGTGATTGTAAAGGTTTGCCATTCCACCTGTGAAGGAAGGGCCATAGTGAAAGGATCGGGAAAAGTCTCAAGAAGGGGTTCTTGAGCCGAGGAGTAGGAGTTACCGGACCTCGAAAAATCACGGTGTTAATCTCTCTATCTCTCTCTCTTTATTTCATTAATTTGCATGCTATATTTAATTGAATATCTTGTATGTTAATTAGTCTTGTGATTAATTATTAGATAAATTGAATTAATATATATGTCTTTGTTTCTTTTATTTTTATTTTATTTTAGGATTGTAGGCCCTTAAGGCCAAATAAAATTTTCTTTTTTCCTTTATTATTTTTCAAAATAAATAAATAAAAAAGGGAATATTTTATTCCTTGAAAACATGTGTCAATTTCTGGATATTTATGATGAAATTTCGTTTCTCTTGCTATGATTGGGTATGTGTCCTTTGTTTATTATATCTACAAGTGATCCAATTTAAATTTGGGGGAGAGGATTTGTGCGGTGATTTAGAATCCAGAATTGAGCTTCAAGGTTTACTGTATTTGTTCTCTTATTTTATTTTTGACCATTAGGACATGGTTTGATTGAAGTTTGGGGTGAGGGTATAGTATTACAAGGAATAAAGATTTTTGGGGAAAAAAATATATTTTGGAACAGTTATTTGTTTTCATGCATGAATGTTTTGCATTACAGTTTGACTCAGATTGTGTATATGGTGCACGAGTAGTATGTAATATGATATTCTCATTCATGAGTGTAATGATTAGATGAAGTTAGTGAAGTGATGTAGTTTTATATGGATGAGTAAATAAGTGAAACTGATATTAAGAAAGACGACCTTCACCTATAAGCACAAACACACAGTCACTATGAGAACTATGTTGATTTTCTACTATATAGTTGAAAAATAATTTTACCATAATAAAATGGGAGATGTTTTGGTTGAAATAAAAGAATTTGAAAAACAAATAGTAGTTATTCGATTTGAGTAACCGGGCTTTGGTATCACTAATATCATTGTTCGCGTTTAAAGGGGAGAAAACTAATGAGCATAAATCCCATGGAAAAAGCTCGGGTCCAGTTGGTCAGGATTAAAAATCCCCGCTGGAAAGTCTGGAGACTTAGAAAGACAAGAAGGGATGAAAAGTGGAAAGTTGAAAAGTTACATTTTGATGAAAAATGGTAAAGTTTGATCAATGAAGTAGGAGAAGAGAAACTGAAATATTGTAGTTGAATGTTCACAAAATCCGGAAAGGTTGTCTATATTTTAAGTAGAAAGTAACGAAATCATTCACTTTAGTGTGAACCACTCATGACACGAAGCTTGATATAATTATTTTTTGGTAGTGAGTGGGAGTATTTGCATACATACTGTCTTTTACATTGTATCATGACTTGATTAAATTTGTGTGTGAATTCATGAATGTGTGACTATAGAGAGTTGAGATGTTTGTTGGTACCATTACTGGAAACCTTCACGAGACTTCACTCGTCCACTAGGGGTAACCTAGGGGTTTAAACTCTTGTTACACGTGCTAAGTGTAATCATCGACCCTCACGAAAGAAAGGGATTAGGTTATAGTAGTTAGAGTAAACACATCTTCACAAGAAAAGTTTCCTAAGTTTATTGCTAAGGGACTAGCAATATGTAAGTTTGGGGGTGTGATAGGTATCAAATATTAGTCATTTTGACCCCTTAACTCACTATTGTTACTGATGGGCGTCAGGTGTGTGCAAAATATGTCGTTAAAAATGACACATTAATGACACTTTAGGTTTTACCCTTTTATAAGTGTACAAATCAATTCTAAATAGTTTTTCTTGAGTAAGGGAATATCGATCCCATAGAGACGAGGATTGTTCACTTTAATTGTCTAAAAACACTGAATTATAGTTTTCCGAAAAGACTTTAATTTTGTGAATTATCTAATAATATTGAAAATAAAACAAAAAAACAATAATAAATAATGGTTGTGATTCAAAGAGAAAGAAAACTTAGGTTTCCTCACTCCACCACTAACCGTATAACATAGTCCAAATTCTATTTCAATTATATGAGGGCGATTCATTGACTGTGAATCAGGTCGCACCGCACCACCAGTTTGACCCCGAAAAGGATTACTCTTAATCTGATCTCAACAACCCATCTTAAGACTAAACTGATTAGTGCATGCCAACTACAAACATTCATGCATGAAAACAAAGAATTATTCCAAAATTATTTTTCTTTTTTCTCGAAAATATTTATTCATTTTAATACTATACTCTTACCGCCAAACTTAAATCAGTACATGTGGTCAAAAATAAAATAGGAGAACAGATAACAGTTACCCTTGAAGCTTAATTCTTGATTCCAAAGCAAAGCACAAATCATCTCCCCCAAACTTCAATTGGATCACCTGGAGATATCATCAACAAAACATACATACCCAATCATAGCAATGGAAAAGGAATTTCATCATAAATATCTAGAATTTCGACACATGTTCTCATGGAATCAAAGACTTCTTTTATTGAAATATATTTTTTCATAACAAAAATAGTAATAATAAAAAAACTGATTTGGCCTTATGGGCCTACAATCCTTAAAATAAAAATAAAAGAAACAAAGTCGTGGCCTTAAAGGTCTACCATCTCTACAAATAAAAGAACCTAAAAAATCCTAGTCCGCCTCTTCTTCTTCATCACTTGACACGGCACTCTTCAACCATATTCGGCAGTCTGCAGTCTCTTTCAACTTCTCTAAATCTTCCGTCAGATATATTTTCATGAATGTCCACTACATCTCATCCAATTCATTCATTTTATCACCCAACTGCTCAGTAATGATTTTTGATAGTAAAAACGGGTATGGAAGATAATAGTCACATTTATCGGCCCCCACCTATTCTCGAGTCACAATTGCTCGAGCATACGACATCTCAACCATAATCATTGTTGGAACACACACTTCATACCCATGAGTTAGGGCATACAAAGTTCTAAGCATAGTGTGATCCCTTGCACTTGTTCGATTATTAGGCCGAAGTTGAGCAGTAACAACATAATCCAAATAAAGCAGATCCGACTTCAACCACCAATTATCACATGTCTTATCTCCCGGATCTGATACTGCACATAATTCCCAAACCATCTCTTCATCTTTATGTGGCCATACTACCGGATGTTCCTTCAATATTCCTTGTAAGTTTGTCGGAGTACCAATTTGTATATTCCATGCATTGGCAATACTTCTTCTTCCATCGACAACAGGAGCACTTCACTGAGTCACTTTAGCCCTTATCACCTCAAATCCTGGCAGTCCCAAAATTATCATATTTTCATAGAATTTTCGGACCAAGCCAGGATACACCTTTTCGCCCACCGGTTTTTCTAGACTCTTCAATCCTCATTCTCTAAGGATTTTTTATCCAGGTGCAACTAAAACTCGATTCATCCTCTCCGGATGAAATATCTCCTCAAATTGCAAGCGACATTGTAAAAATGATTTTGGTGGGGTTTGGCTTACTTATTTACTCGTAGCTTCGTTATTCGTGTTCTTCATGACCACATGTGGTTCTGTCTCTTCTATAAATTCTTCTGGGTCAGAATAATCTTCATTAACATTATCTATACTAACCCTCATCGAAATAGAAATAATAATAGAAGAAGAATACCTAATCTAATGCTCACTCTTTGAGAATTGTGAATTTTGAATTGTGTCTACCCTATGGACGTATTTATAGATGAATGGAGTAGAATTAAAAAAAAAGAAAAAGGATTTAAAACCCTTAATTGACTAGGCAAGGAGAAATAATTACTAATCCAACTTCTATTTGTAGTCTCCTTATCAGATTAGGGTTACTCTAAAAATTCTACACAAATTCCTAAAAATATATTAAACAAATCCTAATACATGTATAAGTACAGAAGAGGCTAAAACATCCTAAAAACAGATAAAATTTTCATTTTTTCTAGCCTAGCCACGTACTACCCTACACTTAGGCATAGGGTAGGGTTAAAATTATTATTTAATATGTATTTTCTTATTGTCATGTCACGCTTTCCAATAACTAACGCACCCCTAAACTTAAACGCACACATGTCCTCAAAGTGCGAAAATAAAATCACACATAGTCAATGTAATAAACATAGTAAGGCACGCATATCAGTAAAAGCAGTTAAAAACTGTTATTTTATACATAAGAAAAAATATCACAAACAGTTAGAGATGATTATTAAAGAGGTCACAAAAGATCGAACACTGACTTTCCGCTCTACGATTGATCTCCACTGTGGAGAGCTAAAAGAGGAAAATCTAAAAACATAATAAACTAAATAAAACTAAACTACAACTACAAAGCATCATCTGGAGGTGGCTGTGGTGGTGGAACTATCACTCCCATATATCGCATCATAATATCCCACCGATCCATCATCTCACGGTGCGCACGATATCGGGCCCGACTCACCTCTATAAATGAGTGCTCTAATCCCTCAATACGTCAAATCAACTAGTCGTCCTGAGCTTGAGTCATCATAACATCACCCCTTGCCGGGGCCTATGGTGCATCATCTCCTATAACAACCTTTTTACCCTGTGGCACATCCACCTCAGGTATCTCATCCAGAATAGCTTGCTTTGCAATATCCTCTTGTGCACCAGGCTGTAAAACTCCTCCGAATTTGTACCGCCAAGCATATGTCGTTGGACCCTTCTTGATCCACCCCTTGTTCCATGCTCCTTTTCCATACACAACTAGTGGTGCAAACTTATCCTCAACATCCATCTGTAATCCCTGATCAAAAATCAACTTCATCACAAGGCAAGGAAGAACCATTTGGAAATTGGCAGTCCCGATCTTATTATCCCGACGCAAGTGAATATAATGCCGGAACAATGTCTGCCAAAGGCGTATGGAATAGAGTACCAGTGACCAAACTCGAAAACATAGTGCAGCGCCGAAAATGGCGGGTAACACATGATCTGATGGCTATGTGGTAACATATTAGACCGGACTATCACATACCAGAGCCATATCATCGGATGATAGTTGGACTTCTTGGTCCGATTACGACTATTATCTACCCATTACCCCTCGGTCTGCAGTTTCACCATATCATAAAGTGGCGGAAATGGGTCTGCCATAGGTGGGAACCTCTCATCTAGCTCTGTAAGGCACACATGTGGAATACCCCACGCAGCAGAAATACTCTCGGGAGTAATCTCAAATTCCCGCCCCTGCACCACTGTCACTAGCCGAGTCCCTTTGCTGTAATGCCTCATATGAAGCCAGAGCTCGCTAATCATGTCATTGCAAATGTGTGGTGTAGCTGGGGTAAGGATCGGCAATAATTTGCGCTCCCTCAGTACGCCTATGGTCCAAAGTAGAACTGGCTCTATCCGCTCAAGTGGCATAATAGTAAAAGTGCGCTCTTGTCGGAACCCTTTCTTCAAAGCCTGGGTCATTAGTGTCTCCTTGGAGACCGTGGAGTGCTTCCATCTGTAAAAAACGAGGTCACCCTCATCATCATCCACTAACGGCTCAGGAAACGGCACCTTGCCGCCCTCAGCGTCCTCTAACTCTACCGTTTGCTCTGCATGCCCATCCTCACTATCACCATTCTCGGTAGTCTGCTATTCGGATGTCTCTGACTCATGGGGTCATGATGGTGCCCTCAATGCAGTAGGTGGAACTGTCGTCCGGCTATATCTCAAATCTAGCTCTATACCCTCTGTTTGTGCAATCGGCCTTTCAGACTCCTCATCTGACGAATCTGGCTCAATATACAATGGTCTCGGTGCCCGGGTACTACCGCGTACTCTCCAGGGGCAGTGACCCTGATCTATCTCTCTACACTACCGTCCCCGACATAGATGCCCCCTCAGCAGCCTTCCTTGGTCTTTTTACGCGAGCCATTCCTACAAAATTTGGATTTTTACGAAAATGAACGGAAACTGTCCGGACACCGAATCAAACAAAAAACTATATCTAAAGTGTTCTAATACGATGATTAAATAATACCTCATCTCAAAAATTCGATATTCAACCCGTATCTGAAGCCGGAAACCCAACTTTTTGAAAACGGATTAAAACATGATTTCGATCGGTCTTGTTCATCAATACTAGTTTAGAATAGTTATATTAAGTAATTGAAACCAAAAGAATGGATCAAAACTTACCAAATCGCAAGAAACGGTAAATTCCCCAAAATTGGATTCTAGAGACTTTTTGAGTTCTTCACGTGAATCCGTACGCATAGCTCACTAATTTGATGATTTGTCACTTGGGAATGATAAGAAATATTGATATTCGACTTTAGGTATTAATGGGAGTCGATTTGGTGGAGGGGAGAGGGAGTTTCCTCTGAGCACCCGATCTTTTGATATCAAAATTCAATCTTCTAATCGCCCAATATGATCTATGCTTAATTTCCACAAGGAGATGACACGCCTTACCATAGACCAATCTGTATGGTGACATACCAATCGATGTCTTATAAGCGGTCTTGTATGCTCACAGTGCATCATTTAACCTTTTCGGCCAATTCTTCAACTTAGGATCCACCTTCTTTTCAATAATGTTCTTGATTTCCCTGTTCAGAACCTCTACCTGACCACTCATCTGTGAGTGATATGGCATTCCAATTCTATGAGTGAAACCATACTTCTTGCACAAGGCCGAAAGAAACTGGTTGTCGAAGTGGCTGCCGGCATCATTGATCAACACTCGTGGCATACCAAATCTAGAAAAGATATTGAATTTAACAAACTTCTCAACCATAATGTGATTCGCATGCGACGTGGCAACATCCTCTACCCATTTGGAAACGTAATCAACTCCCACTAATATGTATTGTTTATCACTGGCTTTTGGAAACGGTCCCATGAAGTCAAAGCCCCAGATGTCAAACAACTCAACCACTAAAATAGGATTCAGTGTCATCATGTCTCGTCGAGATATGGATCCCAACTTCTTACATCTCAGACAAGATTTCCAAAACTCGAACGTATCCTTGAATATAGTGGGCCAATAAAAACCACTCCGTAGGACTTTGTGAGTTGTCTTCTGAGCACCAAAATGCCCTCCACACTCTAGCGTACGACATAATATCAGTATGCCTCAAACTTTACTCTTTGGAACACATTTACGAATTATCTGATACATGCAATAATGGTACAATCGCAGATTGTCCCAGATATAAAATTTTATTTAGCTGAAGAAACGATCCTTCTCATGCTTAGACTATCCATTAGGAATTCTACCTGTGGCTTTATAGTTGACAATATCTGCATACCATGGTATTTGTTCCATAACAGCCATACTGAACAGTTGAACGAGAACTCATCCTTAAGAGGAGTGTCGTCTTTTGTGGACTCAATGACAATTCTTGACAAATGATCAACTACAACATTCTCCGTACCCTTCTTATCTTTAATCTACAAATCCAATTCTTGTAGCAACAGAATCCATCGAATCAATCTGGGCTTGGAGTCTTTCTTGGTTAGAAAATGCCTTAGTGCGGCATGATCTGAGTACACAACCACCTTGGTTCCTAATAAATATGACCTAAATTTGTCCAAAGCGAACACCACTCCCAACAACTCCTTTTCGGTAGTTTTGTAGTTCATCTGAACTTCGTTCAGAGTTCTACAGCATAGTAAATCACATATGGCAACTTATCTTTTCTCTGCCCTAGCACAGCTCCAACTGCATAATCTGAAGCAACACCTATCAGCTTGAATGGTAGAGACTAGTTCGGTGGACAGATAATTAGGGCTAATGAGAGTTAACAAGTAATTCCTTAAAGGCATGAAGGCATTCTTCGTCAAAGTCAAAGACTACATCTTTAGCCAGTAAATTGCATAATGACTGGGCGATTTTACTATAATCTTTGATAAACCTTCGGTAAAACCTGGCATGGACTAGAAAAGAGCGTATCTGCATCATAGATGTGGGAGGAGGTAATTTTGAAATCAGCTCGACTTTTGATTTATCAACCTCAATCCCCTGTTTTGATATAATGTGGCCAAGTACTATTCCTTCTAGAACCATAAAATGGCTCTTCTCCCAACTAAGAATTAAATTGGTCTCTTTACACGTTTCAAGGACTAGTGTTAAATGCCTCAAACAGTCTTCAAAGATTGTCCCAAAGACTGAGAAGTCATCCATGGACACTTCCAGAAACGTTTGTACCATATCAGAGAAGATAGACATCATATAGCTCTGGAATGTTGCTGGCGCATTACATAAACAAAAGACATCCGTATGTATGCGAATGTGGCATTTGGACAAGTGAAAGTGGTTTTCTTCTGATCTGCAGGATCAATTGCCACTTGATTATAGCCGGAATATCCATCCAAAAAGTAGTAGTAGCTCTGTCCAGCTAATCTTTCCAGGATTTGATCGATGAATGGTAATGGAAAATGATCCTTCTGGGTGTTAGAGTTGAGCTTTCTATAGTCGATACACACATGCCACCCCGTAGTCGTGCGTTAAGGAATTAGCTCACCTTTTTTTATTGGGCACCACTGTGATTCCCAACTTCTTCGGGACCACTTGAGTTGGGCTTACCCACTTACTATTAAAGATCGGGTAGATGATTCCCGCATCCAGTAACTTCACTACTTATTTTCTTACCACTTCCATCATGTTCGGATTCAATCTTCACTGCATCTCCCTTGATGGTTTCGCCTCATCTTCCAAATAGATCTGATGCATGCAAATTGATGGATCAATCCCTTTTAAATCAGCCACACTCCACCCAATTGCTTCTTTATTCTTAGTCAAGACCTCAATCAGACTCGATTAATGTTCTGCTGTCAACTTTGATGAAATAATTACAAGAAGAGTTCCGTTGGGTCCCAAGAAAACAAATTTTAGCTTTTTTGGCAACTCCTTAAGTTCTAAAACAGGCGGAGTTGTAAGTGATGGAATTGGGGGAGTACTTGAGACTATTGGGAGTGGTTCTACTGGATCTTGCTTCCAAGGTTCCACATATAATGCAATCTCAATTTTATCCAACTTCTTGTTCTACCATTCCATATACGTATCCCAATCTTCGATTTCTTCATTTGGCATTTCATTTGCCAGAGATTCTTCAAGCTCTTGTCTCTCTAGAATTTGAGTCATGAAATCATGTATAATATCATCTAGCTCATCGCACTCAATTATCTGGATACAGTCCATAAACTCAGGTAATTGATGGCTCCCATCAAACACATTCATCCTGACTTTTATGTTCCCAAAGGTCAGATCCATGGCTCCAGTTCTACAATTTATGCATCCATTTGCTATGCCCAAAAATGGTCTACCTCAGATCACTAGGATGTGTTTTTTTGAGTATGGGACAGGTTCCGTATCCAAGATTACAAAATCAACTAGAAAGTAAAACTTGTCCACTTAAACTATGACGTCTTCCGAAATTTCTTTCACCTGCTTGAGAGATCGATAGACAAACTGTAGTACAACCTCTGTGGGACTTAGCTCTCCCAACCATAGCTAATTATAGACAGAATAAGGAAGCATGTTAATACTCACACCTAGATCAAGAAGGGCTCTACCAATTTCATGGTCACCAATAACACAAGAAATAGTGGGAACACCTAGATCTTTCCTCTTTGGTGGAGTATTAATTAACAACAGTGAACTCACTTTCTCAGTCCAGAGTTTTTTCTTCTGATTCTTCATTATGCTTTTCCTTTTCTGCGTACAAAGATCCTTGAAAAATTTAGCATAAGGTGGGATTTGGGCAATCACGTGTAAGAGCGACAGATTAATATTGACTTGTCGGAATGTATTCAACATATCAGATTCTTTCATCTTCCCATTCTTAGCCGGTTCTCTAAAATGTGGAGGAAATGGCGATGCCTCCTCATAGTTTACCCTATCTGGCTCATCAAGCAATGTCTCGTCAACACTCTTATCTACTGGCAGTTTATCTATTTGAACTTCAGCCTCTCTGCTCTCAACCTCTTTCAGCTGTGCTTTTTCCGCTTCCTTCCTTTGACCTTACCCAGCTTCCCTTTTTCTATGCAGCCTCTCCTTGTGTTCATCCTCCACTCTGCTTTCCACTACACTTCCACTTCTCAGAATCGTAATTCCTTGAACAGACTCGTGATTATCATTGGTAAACGATCCAAGCTCTTGCACTTACTGAATCTTTTGGTTAGTGATAGGTTGACAAGGCAACTGACCTAGCTCTCTAGTATTTTTGTGATTTTCCATTTGTCCTAACTGCATGATGATTTGGGTCAGTGCTTGAGTATAAATATCCATATGATTTTGAAGGTCCACCAAGGTCTGCTCTATCCTGTTCTTTTAGAAATCGGGTGGTGGAGCTTGGTTTTTTTTTAGGCTAGAGCTGATATTGGAATGGCTGAAGAGCTAGAGAATTATTAGGTGGTTGTCTGGGTTGGAAATTTGATTGAGAATTGCGAGCCAGTATAGTTGGTTGAGATTGGAATGATTGTCGGCTCTGTTGGAACCTTGGTTGCGAGGTAAATTGTTTCCTTGGTTGAAAATTGGATTGAGAATTGGACCACTATCCTTGTTGAACTTTTACTGGAGGATTATTCACATTTGTGGACTTATAGGACATGAATGGATGATTTCTATTATTTGGAGAGTATGAGTTGGATAATGGGGCATTATTGGAGTAATTCCTTGCTGCATTGACATCAGCGGCTATTACGTCCTCAGACTCATTTTGAGAATAATATGGTTTAAGCTCATAAACTTCTCTTTTAAGAGAATAACTTCTTTAGGTAAGAAGTTTTTCAAATCGCTCTAACCTCTCCTCTATCAATGCCACTTGATTTTTTATATCATGATCAACCTCAAATGTTTTTCCTGATCTTCTATCTAGTTCACCTTTAGACCTCAGATCAGATTCATACTAAACGGCATTTTCACTGATGTTATCAATCATTTCTAAAAGCTCTCTTGCGGGTTTCAAGGTAAACTGACCTTGTGTAGAGGCATCTATCAGATTTTTATGCTTATCACCTAGACCCATGTAAAAATTTCTAGAAACATCTTGATCAGAAAACCTATGGTGGGGACATTTATACAAAATCTCATTGTACCTCTCCCAAGCATCATGAAATTGCTCTCCTAGCAACTATTTGAATCACTTAATCGCATCTTGGGCTTCTGAAGTCTTTCCTATGGGAAAATGTTTTTCTATGAATTCTTGCTTAAGTGTTTCCCAGTCAAGTTTAGTTACTTGAGTCAATTTTATATACCATCTTTTTGCTATGTCTTTTAAAGACCATGGGAACAGACGCAATCTTAAATCATTTTTAGTTAAACCATCATACCTAACGGTTGATACTACCTCTAATAATTCATTGACATGCTAGTACGGATCTTCTATCCAGAGACTAGAAAACTTTGGGAGCATGTTGATCACACTCGTCTTAATCTCGAAGTTCTTTGCACCTTCCTCTTCTGGAAATTCAGCATACAATTCATATGCGTCCGGTGCGTAGAATCCCTTCAATGAGGTATCCGGTCCTCTCCGTGGATTGACTCTTTCATCACCCATCTCGACTTCTTCTATCTGAGGATGCTCTACAATAAATTTTCATTAACGCCTTAGAGTTCTTTTGATCTCTGGGTCGTATACAACTAACGCATAATTTGAATTTGAACACGTCGATCTATCGGACATACATTAAAAAAAAAATTCAAAATTTTCTTGTTCTTTTAAATAAAGCAAAGTAAGTAAACTACTTCCCAACTAATCTAAACTATGAACAAAAAGCAAAGCTAAAAATTAAATGCAAAAACCAAGCAAAATTGAAACTCACAAAGGGTCCAGATGCAACTTCAGCAGCTTTATCTTTTCCTTTCACGCTTTTCAATTGTACCTGAAAATCACACAAAAATTCAACTTTAGCTTTAATCTACAATAACGCAATGGAAATAAACTACTAAAGCTATTGAACAATGCCAAGTCCCCGACAACGACACCAAAAACTTGATGGGCGTCTGGTGTGTGCACAATATATGGTTAAAAATGACACATTAACGACACTTTAGGTTTTACCCTTCTGCAAGCGTACAAATCAATTGTATATAGTTTTCCTTGAGTAGGGGAATATCGATCCCACAGAGACGAGGATTGTTCACTTTAATAGTCTAAAAACACTAAATTATAGTCCAAAATCATGGAGATGCAGCTTGGGGATCGTATGGAGGAGATGAATGAAGGGCGTGGGACGTTTATCATGAAGTATCCAAATGAGGATTTTGATTGTTTTGAAAAGACGTCGCAATGCCATATTACAATGGGAAAAATAACACGTTCTTTGGAAGTGATAAAGAAGAAGAAGAGGACGAAGATTTAGGTTTAGGAAATTTAGGTTATTTTATTTGTAGGGACGATAGACCCTTAAGGCTACGTCTTTGCTTCTTTTATTTTTATTTTATTTAAGGATTGTAAGCCCTTAAGGCCAAATCAAATTTTCTTTTTTATTTTATTATTTTTGAAATAAAATAAATAAATAAAAAAAAAGAATCTTTGATCCCTTGAAAACATGTGTCAATTTCTGGATATTTATGATAAAATTTCTTTTCTCTTGCTATGATTGGGTATGTGTCCTTTGTTTATTATATTTACAAGTGATCCAATTCAAGTTTGGGGGAAAGGATTTGTGCCGTGATTTGGAATCCAGAATTGAGTTTCAAGGGTAACTGTATCTTTTCGAAAAGAGTTTGATTTTCTGAACTATCTAATAATAATGAAAATAAAATAATAAGCAATAATAAATAATGGTTGTGATTTAGAGAGAGAGAAAATTAGGGTTTCCTCACTCCACCGCTAACTGCATAACATAGTCAAAATTCTATTTCAATTATATGAGGGCGATCTATTGACTGTGAATCAGGTCGCACCGCGCTAGCAGTTTGACCCTAAAAAGGATTACTCTCAACCGAATCGCGACAAACTATCTCAACAACGAAACTGATTAGTGCATGCCAACTACTAATAGAAAAGTAAATTAAACTAAAGCATGTCTATATCAGTTTGTCAGGGCATGGCCTGTGTCAACCTAGGGTTTCGAATTTTATGACCACCATTGTGTAGAAAATCATAGATTAAACATCCGAGTTTCAGCCCATAATGAATAATTGTTATTGTGTAAGATAAATATATTCGAAAATTCTAAGACAAGAAATAATTCAAATATATAAACTTGTATCACGAATAAAAATGGTCTCTCATCTAACATAATCATTACAGTATGTCACAGTTTCCCCTCTCTATAATTGAATATAAAATCAGAACTACATTACTTGGTTATTATTTTGCGAGAAAACCCTAGATACCGAATTAGTTGATCAAGCTTGAGAGAATCTGCATTATCGATGTAGAAACGCTCTCAATGGCCTTCTTCTCCGAATTTCTAGGTATTTAATGATGGTTCTTTTCAATGGAATAACTCTATAAATGAATGTGAATGAACCAGCCTCCAAAAACAATATTAAAACTACAACTTAAAACAAAACTTTTTTTTTTCTTATATTTATGGACAAGTGAGGGAAACCCTAATGGATGCCCTTTTCAGTAATTTCATAATACATGAATAATCTCATAAAATCCTATGTAAATATGTGTATAAGCCTTTATGTAGAGGTTTGGAATCACTGATCACTTGAAATATCGAAGTAGGGACAAAACTGAAAAATTATGAAACAACTCCTAAACAACTTCAGCACATAGGGATCACATGGCCTCATGGTGGGACCTATGCTCTTAAACTACGCTTGGGCGTAGGGTAAAAACCGCAGCGTAGCTTAGGTTCAATCTGCCCTTTTTCTCTTTAACGAAGCAGGGTATTATGCATCTTGTGTAAAAACACGTCTTTTCATATTTGAGCTAGACTGGTCGCCTAAGAATCTTGATGCTTTTCGGTGAAATAATAATGTCTGAAAATGACATTTTTTCCCTTCGGTACAAAAACGATATTGGGAAATGACCATTTGCCCTCTGGTAGCTCTTATTCGCTTTAACACACCTATTGATTCCTTTCTCGAGATAGAAATGAACACGAACTCAGTTAATTCACCGAGATTAGCTCCGTTTCTTCATTATGCTTCTAAAACATGCTTACACACACAAATGAGATAAAAATACCAAGTAACGAAATGTAAAGAGATTACCAATATTAAGTACCTATCAGTTACGTTCTTTCATTCCATTGTTTGGTATTTTTATTACGTTTGCATGTTAAGGCATGTTTCAGGAGCTTAATGAATAAATAGAGCTAACTTTGGTGAATTAACTGAAAAGTGTGTTCTTTCTATCCAAGAGGGGAGTCAAAGAGGCAGTCCAAGACAAAAATTACTCCCGCAGGGCAAAAACGGCATTTTCAGAAGCCGCCATCTTCAGCAAAAAGTATCGTGGGCTTGAGACGGACATTTTGACTCTTTCACGGAAAAAAGTGGTTATCCATAAAAACCCTATGCGTGTGCCTATGCTTCTAGTACCAAAAAGTGACTAGAATTGCAAAATCTACGCTTGAACCTACGCTTGAAGCGTAGCCTCCAAGCGTAAGTGCGGCAACTTTGAGGATTTCTGCGTGATTTTTCCTATTTCACCTTGGGCTTAATTGGATGATGTGCCCACGACTCCAGACCTCTGTATACATGTATATACACTTATATTTAGGGTTTTGATGAGTTTTGAGAGTGAAAAGAATGAAAAGGGCCTCTCTATTCCATTGCGTATATATATAAGACCATACATCAAAGTTAGGTCTGTGGAGTTGGAAAGTTCAGACGTGATTTTTTGGAGGATGTTCATTCATTCTGATTTGCTACTATTGAGAGCCATAATCAAACTTAGAGATCCAAAGATGAGGATTATGGAGAGCGTTTCTACATCAATGACGTAGTCACTTTCTACCATGGTCAACTAACTCGATATCTAGGGTTTTCTAACAAAACCCTAGCCAAGTAATGTAGTTCTTTGATTATTTTTAACTGTAAACGAGGGGAAACTATGACCGTAGTATGATGACTGAAGTAGTTAAGAGACCGTACTGATTTGTAATATAAAATTATATGTTTGTTCTAAATTCTTGTCTTAGATGGAATAAATATATTATTTTGCACAATTATGATTATTCAATATGGGCTGGAAGTCGGATGCTTAATCATGGTTTTCTACTCAATGGTGGTAATAAAACTTGAAACCCTAGGTTGACACTAGTCGTGCCTTGGCGATTTAATATAGATATGCTTTCGTTTATTTTCATGCATTAGGAGTAGATTAGAGTAGCATAATTGGCATGTACTAGTTAGGTCAGTCATGAGACGAGTTGTTGCGATCCGATTGGGGATACTCCTTTTTGGGGTCGTATTTTGTTATCTGCGATACGACTTGATTCACAGTTATGGATCGCCCTCTTACAGTTGAAACAATGATGAGCTATATTATTCGGTTACTGGTAGAGTGATGAAAACCCTAGTTTTCTCTCTCATCCGAATAACAACCAATTTACTTTGCTTTCTAGATATTTTTAGTTAAAATAGATAATTTGGTTTTTGACCACCCTAACCAAACAATTTTCAAAAATATAAATTAGTGTTTTTAAATTATTAAAGTGAACAATTTGAGTCTCTATGGGATCGATATCCCTTACTTAAGCCGCTTTGTTATTCTACAATTGATACGTACGCTTGCGTAAGGTAAAACGTAGAGTCATTAAGGTGTTGTTTTTAACCACATATTTTCATACACCTGACAAATGAATCAGTTAATGTCCTATACCGTTTTCCGAAATTCATATTTCTCTCCTCGTGGCTTTAATTTTGGTTCCATTTGTTTCTATGGCTTCTCCTATGTCGAAATATTTGATACAAAATTTTAAATTATTTATTTGCACCTGAAATGACTGTTTCACCATTAGTGAAAAAGGGGTACCATAACCTTCTGCTTTAGGTCTACGTTATCCGACACTGTTTTCCAAAATTCATATATCTCGCCTCGTAACTTTGAATTAGGCCCCGTTTGTTTCTATGGCCTGTACTATGTCAATATATTTAAGACAAAATTGAAGTGTCAATTTTACCCTTGAAATGACTGTTTAACCTTTGGTGAAAGTGAGGTACTTTAACTTTTTGTTTTGGTCGGCTTTATCCGGTACCATTTTCCAAATTTCGTATATCTTATCTCGTGGCTTTGTTTTAGGTACTGTTTGTATCTATGGTTTAACCTATGTCAAAATGTCATGCCCCTAAAATTCCCGAAACTCCAACCCAGAGAATCAGTGAATTTCCAATGGGTGACGTCAGTCAAGCAACCGCTAGAGTCAATAATAATAATAAAATATATGGAATCAGAAAGAAAATAATATATTCCATACCTAACTGAATGATAGAAACTCAATAGAATGCTCTGATACAAAACTATCACGCCCCTAAATTCCTAAGACTCTCGTATTAGGACATCTAAGGACTCCGGGATGTGATCCTTATAATGAGCGGCAACCTAAGATATCATTAACAATTAAAACATATGGAATAATGATAAAAATGGTATATTCTATACCTAATAGAATAATAGAACACAACAGCGGAATCTAACGAAAATTCGGCAGAGTTTTGTTTCTAAATAGAACATCCCAGAAACACAACTCCACAGAATAACCTACCAATGATAATTCAATAACAGCAATGGCTCACAACCCAACATTCGACAATGCCACTAGGGCCGAGGTAATGGAAAGAAACCACCAACCCCTAAACAACCCTTTATAATCAACAGAATCACAAATGCTCGAATAAGAATACAAAAATGCATATGGTAGTGCCGAATAGATACAATGAAATCCTGAAATAATAAATACAGGAAATAAAATATACACCAATAAGGATATGCCAACATACTGGCTCCTAAGAGAAAAATATGACAATCCCATACAAAATGGGTAAAGAAACTAGTTGATAAAGGAAACAGTAGATAGCTATCATCCCCAAACCAATCGCGCTACAACCATAACCGCATCACTCAATGCAACTCCAAACCCTGTAACAAGGAAAATAAATGAAAGTTGTCATTGTACCGCATGCTGCCCGTAGCCATAACATTTCCTGCAACCTGGCATGGTAATACCAGGGGCAATGAAATACTCCTATAAACAAATAAGCTCAGTGGGAAAAATGATATCCTAACTACCACATTCTCTGACTGTTTAGGTAATGTTAAACCATCCAACAAGATACATAGCCCGCAACAAAGCCCAGCCACGAAAACCCAAGGCACATACTCATATGCTACCGTAAATGAGTATATATTGGGGATATATAATTATACATATACATATATATTTAAGTACAAAGCATGAGTCCATAAGGTACTACTAAGACTCCTACTTCAAGTACCAACACCGGTAGTCTACACTACTCTTACCAACGTACCCTAGGTACACGACACCTAGGTCTAATCTAACAAACCATCAAGCGCTCATAACACTAACAAGAAGATCCAAACAGAGGGAAAACAAACTCACCTCAAATATCCCCAGGAATCAAAATCCACAACTAGTACCAAGGAATACTCATAACTCATTCCCCGAGAACACAGGAAGGAAATCATTCACGTCCTTGCGTACTAACATAATCGTTATCAATATATATATGTAGAATGTATATGTATATATATAAGAACCATCATTCCATCCCTAGAGAAAATCTACCTCTTAAGGACTGGATCACCTCAATCATATTACCATATGAATCTCATAATACTATCTCCAATATGATTGGTAATTTACCAACACTCTCACTATACATCAGGAAAGCTAACAAAATCAAACACAGGGAGAATACATGGACACTACTCTCATGAACAACCACACAAGGGTCAAGAAATAAATCAAGAGAAAAGAGGTCCCAATTCTAAACCAATGGATAACCGAGATAACAATATCAAGGTTAAAAAATACCACAAGTGCTTAGGAAAAACACACGGAAAAAGAAACCAATCCAGTAGGCATTCATGCTCCTAACACGTGTAACAACTCAAATCACCTAACTGGTGACATCAACAACCAAGAATAAGGGAAAGGTAGGACTATATGTGTGCATTGAATAATAACAAGCCTCAAACTCGAGACTTAAAAATGATCGGAAGCAAATGTGAGACAAGAAAATACCTTTCAAAACTATACAGGTCGAGATCTTGAGAAAGAAGTCTCTAAATCTTAGAATCTCAAGAATTTCTATAAAATAGGTTTTCTTTAAAAATTCACACAGTGAAAATGATGGTCTTGCCCCCGGTCTCCATCATTTGCCTCTCTTGACTTCGGGGGTAGGCAAAAATGGGTTTTTCTTTTTAAATACGAATAAGTTTGTTTTCAAAACTTGAAAAACTCCGTTTCCGCCAGCCAGCCAGATAAGAGTGGCTACAACTCCAAGGATTCCTATAATGTCCAAGAGGACAATGAAGGAAGAATAATATGTTGGACTTAGGGAACACAACCATCCGTTTCAATCTCCACAAAATCAAATGACAACACGAGGAAAAGGTTTGGCACCACGTCATTGTACATACGGATTCTATCGAGCCTAGTAAGGGAAGAGCCCACTAGCTAAACAAAGGAAGGAGCCCGAAGGGAAAGCCCACCCCAAAGGCCCATTTCGTTAAATATTCTAGAACAAGCTTGAGGAACAAGTTAGTGACGTGGAAAAAGGACAAAATTGATGTAAGCAAGAGAATGTTGCCCTAATGGGCTCAAAGACCAAGACGAGACTGTATATAAGGAAATCCAAATCTGAATAAAGTATTATATTCTTGTGTTGTGCATTTTTTGGCATCTACACATTGGCACCGTCTGTGGGAAATCTACAAGGAGTTCTTGATTTTTCGGATCTGTTCTTCGAGATTTGTAAATCATCTCCTTCTTCACATCTCGTTAAGCATAGTTTGTTTTATTCAATCTGAAGATCTGAGAGATTCTTTCTATTCTTCACCATCTTCTAAACAAACATGTTGGTCACCCGTTCACAAGTAGATGTTCCGACCACCGGAGACAGCCGGGTAGAAGGTCCAAAAACTTTATCCCCGAGATAACCCGGGAACCTTTTCCAAAGAAGTTTGTTATCCCTCGGTTTACCCCCTACGATGGCACCAAGGATCCCGAGGGGAATATTTATCAGATATATCAGAAGATGACCATGTACGCTAAAAATGAGTCATTGCTTTGCAAGGTATTTTCCAGAAGTCTTGTTGATGCAGCTCTACTATGGTTCAGGAAGCAGCCACCTCGATCCATCGGTAGCAGGCAACAGTTGACCAGGCTCTTCGGTTCTGAATACTACGGGAACAAGAGACAGAAGAAGACCATATCCTGCCTCTTCACTATGATCCAGGATAAAGGAGAATCACTGAAGAGCTTCCTATCCTGATTCGACATTGAGTCTTCTTTTATTGATAACTATGACCAACACTCTACTGTTGAGGCCTTCTGGATGGCCCTTATCCCAGGGACCAAGTTCCATCAGCCTCTGGTAAAATGCCCCCCATCGGGTATTGGGGAATTAAACTCTAGAGCCCAAGGGTACTTGAGGATTGAAGAGGAGGAGACCATCAGGCAGAGGAGGGCGGCCTTGGTCAGCATTGAAGCTCGATCAAAGGATTAGGTAACCGATTGAAAGCGTCTAACACCATCAGGGCCACTAGCTCCTTCAGGACCTATAGCCCCGAACCCTTTCAAACATTCCAAATACGAAAAGAGAGTGACCCCCCTGAGGGTGAGCCTTTCCAAGCTCTACCAAGAGAACAAGGCCAGGATCTTCCAACAACCCCTAACCATCAGACAACCACTGAACCAAAGGGACAAGGCAAAACATTATGCTTTCCACGGTGATTTTGGGCACATAAAAAAGAGTGTCGTAATCTTAAACAACAGGTAGATGCACTGTTGCTTCGCGGCGAGCGCCAGGATTACATCTATCGGGATAGGCCAAGGGCCGATCAACGTGCTCCTAACTCCCCTCGGAACCTCGCAACCGCACAGCCGGTCAGGATCATCAATATGATTATTGGTGGCCCCGCCTCCAAAGAGACGGAAAGATCCAGCCGAAGCCAGCTGCGAAGAGCCCACAAAATGAGAAAAGTCAACGAAGTCATTGAAGTCCACCAGAGGACATGCGAAGTATAAATTCTTTTCTCCGCATCAGACCTTCAGAGTATCCAGACCCCATATGATGACCCTCTAGTTATGACACTGATGGTGGCCAACTGCCTTGTTAAGAGAGTCATGATCAACCCTGGGAGCAGTGCAAACGTCATTACCAAATGGACTTTTGAAAAGCTTGAAATTGACCTGAACGATATTGTGTCATCCCGGTGCCCTATTGCAGGATTCGATGGAAAACAAATCGAACCAATCGGGGAAGTCTAATTGCTAGTATTTACTCCGTAAAGGACCCTCACCGAGATGTTTGTTGTAATGGATGTAAAGCCTTCGTACAATTTTCTCATGGGAAGGTGATGGATTCACCGGATGCAGGGCGTGCCTTCAAATTTTCACCAAATGACGAGATGCATAAGCTCGAACGGTTTGGACATCATTGATATCAGGGGTAACCAGGTGGCCGCTAAGGAATGCTATGCGGTCACCTTTAAGGAGATCAGGAAGGGAAAAGGCCTAATGATGTCCCATTCCAAGGAACATAATCTAGGCCCCAAATAGCAATCAAATGAGGTGGATCCGAGTACCCCGATCGTGGTCGATTCGTTACAGCCAATCTCTGTTATACTCGGTAGCCCAGAAAGAGTTACTTTTACAGGTAGAAATCTTATCGACTCTGAATTTAAAGAATTGACACAGTTATTATAGGACAACTCCTAGGTCTTCGCGTGGAAACATACAGACATGCCAGGTATCGATCTTATTATTGCCCAACACTCATTACACATCGACCCGAACGTAAGACCGATAGGTAAAAACAGAGGCGCATGGGAGTGCATCGGAACCATATCATAGCGGACGAAAATGTCCATATTGCTCCAGGCTGGTTTTGTCAGGGAAGTCATGTACCTCGAATGGCTCGCCAACATAGTGGTCGTCTAGAAAAAGAATGGTAAGTGGAGGGTTTGTGTTGATTTTACTGACCTGAACAGGGCATGCCCGAAGGACAACTTTCCACTACCAAAGATCGACTAGATGGTGGACGCTAACGTCGGCTATGAACATCTAACTTTTCTGATTGCTTATTCAGGATACAATCAAATAAAATGAACCCGACAGATGAAGAAAGACCTCCTTCATTACTAAAACAAGTACTTACTGCTTTAAGGATATGCCCTTCGGTCTGAAAAATGCAGGTACCACTTTCTAGAGGTTGGTCAACAAGATCTTTAAGGGAATGCCAGGTACAGTGATTGAGGCTTATATTGATGACACTATGGTCAAGAGTAGAGGAAAGAAAGATCATCTTGCACACTAGCACCAAGTGTTTGACACCCTCAGGATGCATGGCATGAAGCTTAACCTAGAGAAATGCTCCTTTGGCCTGTCATCCATACAATTCTTGGGACACATCGTGGACCGAAGCGGGATCCAAGCCACCCCGACACAACTTATGGCCCTGATAGAAATAAAGGAGCCCCGAACACATAAAGACGTTCAAGTCCTGACTGGAAGAGTGGTTGTCCTTAGCAGGTTCATTTTATGACTCACTAATCGATGAAGACCATTCTTTCAGGCAATCAAGGAAAAAAGGGGAGAGGTCTGGGGGCCTGAGCAGTTTAAAGCCCTAGCGAGGTTAAAGGACTATATGACCAGACCCCCAATCTTATCCACACTAGGACCCCATGAAGTCTTACATCTATATCTAGCAATATACTCCGTATCAACCAGTGTAGCCCTCGTCATAGAGGATGGGAACCTGCAGATGTCAGTCTTCTACACTAGTAAATCCTTGGCTTAAGCGGAAACCTGATACAGCAAGCAACAAAAACTAGTTCTATCATTAGTAAATGCCAAAAGAAGACTGAGGCATTACTTTAAGGCCCATCTAATCATTGTCCCGACCTCCACGCCTCTTCGGGTTATTATATCAAAACTTGATCTTTCGGGCAGAATCTCCAAATGGTCCATCGAATTGGGCATGTATGACATAACTTACATACCCCGGGTTTCCATCAAGGCACAGGCGGTGGTAGATTTCTTAATTGAAGATGAAACTGAAGAACCCGACCAGCTAACTGAGCCAGACACTTGTAAGCTTTTCGTGGATGGATCAGTGAGTTCTACCAGATCAGGAATCAGATTAGAGATTCAGACACCCGATGGAACACACCTCCACATATCAGTGCAACTACAGTTCCCAGCCACAAACAATGAGGCATAATATGAAATGATCATATCTGGCTTGAGATTAGCCTGAAGCCTCCAGATTCAGGCCCTAGAAGTGCCCAACGACTCTCAGTTAGTCATTCGACAAATTAAAGGGGAATACGAGGAAAAGACCCCAAAATAGAGTCTTACTGGGCACTTGTGTTGAAGGAAACAGAGAGCTTTCAAAAAATAAAATTCACTTAGATCCCGAGAAGCAAAAACTCTAGAGCTGACCACCTAGTCGGTCAGGCATCCTCAGCCGGAGAGGCCCTGACCCGGGTTGTGTTGGTAGATTTTATAACCCGGCCAAGTATTTAAGACCCCATACATGTAACACCCCGTGTTATTATCCTTTTTACTGAAATTATTTTTGATTTAATTTCGGTAATGACGTCACTTGTTCATGACGTATTATTTATTCTTGGTATTTGATACCTGTAAATTTTTCGCGTTTAGTTTTAAAGTCGACTGGATGACTTTACGGTTTCTGTTTGACGACTACGCGAATTCTTGTTGTCAATTATACGGTCTCGTTTCGACGTTAGTTTATTCGACGTTTAATGATTAGTGTTTCGATTGAATGACGACGCGTTTTAATTGGATCGGGCGTTTAGTGTTCCGACGTTTGGGTTTCTAACCCGATATAATTAATTGGATGTCCCGTTATTATTTCGGGCTTACGAGATTATGTTTGGACGTCCCCGATAATTACTGGGATTTATTGTATATATATATTTAATTATAATTATATATATATAGTGTTGGGGTTATTTCGCAATTATGGACATTTAGAGGGTTGCTTTTGCAATTAGGTTATATATATTTATACATGTGTACGCAACAGACAAATCCTGTGCATCTCCTTCTCCACGACTACACCTCTGCTTCACGCCTTCTCTCCTTCACACGGTGACTTCATCTTCTCCATGGGCGGCGGCCACCATGGTTGCCGGCAGAGAGAGAAAGAGAGAGTCGGCTGGAGAGAGAGAGCTCGGACTGGTTGCCATGGAAGACGCGGCTGGAGCAGGGCTGGGAGGCGATTTGTGGTGGTCGGCGACGGCATGGTGGCGTCGTGCAGGGGTCGCCGGAGCTGCAGGTGGTGGCGCAGCAGCTGGGTTGTGCAGAGGCGACGTGCACTGTAGCAGTTCGCGCAACAGTGCAGTCTGGCCAGAAACTTCGACCATTTGTTCGGTCGACTTCCCGACCTCGGTTTGGGCTGATTTTCGGAGGGTAGCTTCAACTATATGTCAGGTACGACAGGTACAAATTTCGTAATTTTACGTTGAACGGTTTGTTGGGAAATTCGATTTGAAGTTTCGAATTTTCGTTTGGGCTATTTTAGATTTAGCCAAATTATTTAACCTATTGCTAATGGGCTTCACATATATCGTATAGGTTGTCGAGACGGACATTTGGATATATTCGAAATATTTTTTGAACGACTTTGGTCGGCGGGCGTCATATTCGAGCGCCGGTACTGTTCACGGTGGGCCCGAAACGACTGTTCTGTAAGCGAAATTTCAGGTGGGAAATTATACTTCTCACTCCGCATTATTGAAGTAGTTTAGGGGTGCAAAACCCTTATTTAATTTAATATAGATATATTAAATCATTAATTTAAATATCCATAATTAGTGTAGAATCGGAATTGGACTCCGGAATTAATTTAACAAAATTAATTAAATTATTTCCTATGTAATTAAATAATTTCATATATGAATCGAATAGGAATAGATGGCTTAGAATTTCCCTTGAGAATTAAATGAGTTAGTAGAGATTTGTGGAAACTTAGACGTTGTGCTAGGTTCCTTTGCGATACGTGAATTAATTGCTTTAATTTATTTTAAAGGCATGATAAGGGAATTTGAAATATTTTCTAAAGAATTAAAGAAAATATATATTTTGAAAACATGAATGGTATATGAAATTGTTTTCATATGATTTACTTGCTTTATTGTATTTTAAAGCATGAAAAGAGATTTTGAGATTTATATATTACCCTGTGGGTATTTACATAAATATGATGCATTACATATTTATGATTGATGCATGATTGTCATTTGGACCTGGATGCATATTGAGAATATCATGTAGTGTTAAATCATGGTATTGGTATATGTGGGTTGTGAAATCATGTGGGGTGTCTTTATGTCGAATCGTCGGAACAACTGGCCAGGGGGTGTTCCCATCCTACAGAATAATGAGCTGTGAATGGGGTATAGGGTGAGTCGTCTCATTCTCGAAGTTGCGGGTCGTCTCGTGCATCCGTTATACGGATCTTTGGTCACGGGTCGTCTCGTGCAACCGCCTTCCTTGTTGAAAGTGTAGTGTCAAAAACACTTGGGAAGAATCGGTGCAGTACTCTTTCTCCTTGTAAATGGGTGGAGTGCGTGTTCGTTAACCACGTGATGTGGGCAAAAGGTGGTGTATGAGTCACATTGTATATGCATGGCATTTATGTGATTTCATTTGACATGTATACGTGATATTATTACATGTGATGTTGGAGCAGGTTTAATATGTGTTATTATTGCCTGTTGGACTTTGGAGCATGGTATGTATGAATATTGTGAAATTAAATTCATATCTTTATAAAATGCTCAGTTGAAAGTGATAAATGCGAAAACATGAATTAAATGAGAAAATTGTTAAAGTATAAATGAAAAGTGTATCTTTATACTTGTGATTATTTACCTTGTGCCCTTGGGGGAGATTAGGTATATTGGCATAGTGACCTCTGTGGTTAGTTATGTGTTAGCTGTAGAGATTTGAGGTTAGGGATTGATTGAGTATCAATTGTGATCTGAGGCCTTAGAGAAGGCGGTGATAGTTTTGTGGTTTCGGTTGGTTGCATATTACGGATCCTGGATGTTTCTTTCCCACTTAGGGGGAGGTATCCTTTATCGTGCTTTTGAGGTTTTGAGTGCGGTTAGAAGTGGTTGTGATTGAACCTGCCTAGTTAAGTGGAAATGACTTCTTGATTCTGTTAATTATCAATTGTGAAATTAGAGTCATAATGAATTGGAAGAGGTATTGATTGAGACTAGTTATTCCCGTGGTATCGGCCACTAGTTCTCCCTTTTCATGATATTAGGGGGTTTAAGTGATTTTATTAAGTACTCGAGGTACTGTAGCTTGGCAATCTTGTTTCTAGTGCTTAGTTCATTCCTCTAAGCATTTCTTTTATTGTACTCTGTATACTAGTACATGTCTTTGACTTACACGTCATTCCTTGAGTTGTAGGTTACGGCGTGGTGCCGAACCTTTTCCAGGTGTTGTCATTTGATCTCGTGAGGTTGGGAACGGATAGTTGTGTTCCGTGAACCCAATGTAGTACTCTTCCTTCCTTGTCATCTTGGACATTATAGGAATCCGTGGAGTTGTGTTTACCCTTATTTGGCTGTCCTTCGGAAACGGTGTTTTCTAAACTCTTTGTATTTAAAAGGAAAAACCCGTTTTCGCCTACCCCCGTAGCAACTAAAAGTTTTAGTACTTTGTAAAATGATCTTAGGATCTTCTTTAAAAAGATTTTTAACTTCTAAAAGTTGGTAATGGCAACTGACGGAGACCGGGGGCAAGACGGTCATTTTTACTATGTGGTTTCTTGAAAGGAAAACTATTTTATTACTTTTCTTGGGATTCTGAGATTTCGAGAGTTCTTTCTCAATATCTCATCCTGTAGAGTTTTGAAAGGTGTTCCATTGTTTCACCTTTGCTTCCTATCTTTTCTAGGTCTCTGTATGAGGCTTTGTGTTGTTCAGTGCACACATATAGTGTTGCCTTTCACTTTCTTTATTGTTGATGTCACCACTTAGGTGATTTGAGTCGTCACACGTGTTAGGGGCATGGATACCGAGTGGATTGGTTTATTTTGTCCGGGTGTTCTCACTAAACACTTGTGGTGTTCTTTAACCTTGACATTGTTGTCTCGGCTATCTGTTGGTTTAGCATTGGGAAGCCTTTTCCTTTGCCTTGCTTTGGTGACCCTGAGGTGGTCGTTCTTGTGGGTTGAGTTCGTGTACTCTTAGTGATTTGATTGGGTGGTTTTCCTCGCCTACAGTGAGAGTGTTAGTGATGTGATTGACCCTATTGATGATAGTATTATGAGGTCGATATGGTTTATGGCATGGTGATATGATTGAGGTGATCTAGCCTTTAAGAGGTAGATTTTCGTTAGGAATGGGATGAGGTTTGTTATATATATATATATTGTACATTTACAATATATATATATATATATATATATATAGATGACGGTTGTGTTAGTACGCAAGGACGTGAGTACTTTTCCTCCTGTGTTATCGGGGAGTGAGTTATGAGTATTCCTTGGTACTAGTGGTGGATTATGATCCTTGTGGATATTAGAGGTGAGTGTGTTTTCCCTCTGTTGGATTTTCTGAATTGTGTTGTGAGTAATTGAGGAATTGTTAGATTGGATCCTAGTATCGTGTACCTAGTGTACGTGGGTGAGAGTAGTGTAGACTACCGGTGTGGGTACGTACGAGTCTTAGTCGTATCCTATAGGCTCGTGTTATGTACTTATATATATATATATTCTTTTACGGTAGCATATGAGCACGTACCTTGGGCTTTTGTGGCTGGGTTATGTTGTGGGCTATGTATCTCACTGGGTGGTTTAACATTACCTAAACTATTAGAGGATGTGGTAGTTAGAATATCCTTTCCCACTGAGCTTATTTGCTCACAGGGGTATTTCATTTGCCCCCTGGTATTCCCACGCCAGGTTGCAGGAAATATACGGCTATGAGCAGGATGCAGTGCAACGACAGCTTTCTTTTGTTTCCTTGTTACAGGTTTTGGAGTTGCGTTAGGTGATGCGGTTACGGTTGCGGCACGACTGGGTTTGGGGACGATAGGTATCTGCTTTCAGTTTTCTTTACCCATTTGTTATGGGTTTGCCATGTATTTCTTTTGGGAGCCAGTCTGTTGGCCTATCCCTGTTGATGTATATTTATTTCCTGTATTTATTCTTTCAGGATGTATTGTATCTATTTTGTACAGCAAGACACTTTTCTGTATTCTTATTCGAGCGTTTGTGGCTCTGTTGATGTTAGAGGGTTTGGAGGGGTTTTGGATTCTTTCCACTACCTCGGCCCTAGTAGGATTGATGAATGTGGGGCTTGGAAGCCATTGTGATTATTGAATTGCTTTGGGCAGGTTATTGTGTTGTGGTTGTTGTCCGGATGTTTCATTTACAAATGGAACTTTGCCGGATTTTCGTTAGATTCCGCTGCTTTGTTTATTATTCATTTGGGTATGAAATATACCGTTCCATCATTATTCCATATGTTTTCATGGCTAATGATATCTTAGTTGGTTGCTCATCATAATGATCACATTCTGGATCCTTGGATGTCCCAGTTCGGGAGTCTTAGGAATTTAGGGACGTGTCAGCATGATATTAAAGCATTTTTACCCTTTGTGGGTGTTTGATGACAGAAGGTCATTTGTTCTCGTTTCTTTTTACTTCCGCATTCACTCCTTTAGTTCTTAGGCTCGGGTTTCGGAGTCCTAGGAATTTGGGGCGTGACAATACAAGTGATGCTTATTCCATGGGAGTCCAGCTGGATGGATCCCCTGATGAATTACCTGAGAAATGGGACACTCCCGGAGAACAAAGCTAAAGGCCACAGGATCAGGAGGAATTCAGCCCTATATTCAGTCATAAACGGGCAACTCTATCGAAAGTCCTTCTAGGGTCCTTATTTAAAATGCATTACGCCCTCAGAATTAAGAGCAGTGATGCAGGAGATTGACCATGGATCTTGTGGGAACCACTTTGGAGGAAGATCCCTTGCCTATAAAATACTCTCCCAAAGATACTGTTGGCTATATCTGTCACGGGATGTCGAGGACTATGTCTGAAGGTGCAAGCCATACCAGATGGATGGGGACGCTATCCAACGACCGTTGGAATTTCTACACCCAACCATAATCCCAGATCCCTTTGCCCAATGGGGAATGGATATCGTAGGACCTCTCCCGAAGGCAATTATATCAAATTCCTATGTCCTCCTGGCCATTGATTACTTCACCAAATGGGTGGAAGCTGAAGCCTACCATGCCATCAAAAGTAGCCACGTCATCAAGTTCATTTGGACCCACATAATATGTAAAGTCGGGCTACCAAGGACAATTATAAGGGATAATGGGATTAATCTCAACAATAAGGAAGTGAGAGCTTTCTTTGTCGAGCATGGTATCAACCAAAATACATCCTCCGTCGGGTACCCACAGGGGAATGGACAAGATGAAAGAATAAATCAAACCATATTCGACACCCTGGCCAAAAAACTTGAGGAAGACAAAGGGGCCTAGCTCGAGAAGCTACCTAAAGTTCTCTGGTCATACAGAACGACCCCCAGGAAACCGAACAGAGAAACCCCCTTTGCTATGACATATGGCGCCGAGGCTGTGATCCCAATAGAGGTTTGGGTTCGAACCCTTTGGAGCCAAGCCTAAGTGGAAGGACTAAATAACCAGCACCTAGCTCACGACCTTGATCTACTAGATGAAAAAAGGGAAGCTACCGGGATCAGGCTGGCTGCCTACCAACAGCATGTCCGGAACCACTTCAACCAAAAAGTTAAAATAATGGAGTTCCAGGTTAGATACATGGTCCTTAGGTGAAAAATTGGACTCGTAGGCAAGCTCAGGGATCCTTGGGAGGGCCCGTACACCATTACCGAAGTCATCGGGCGCGGAGCATACCGTGTCTGAAGGAACAAAGACGGTAGAATGGAACCAAACTCCCAGAATGCCTCTCGTTTGAAGAGGTACTACCCCTAACAAGCCAGGTTTACTTTTACTTTGATCAATTTTGTAAAAAGACCCCCGCGCCGGATCAATAAAAAATATTCATCAATAAAATTATTTTTCATGGAAAAAATAGCATATAAATATCTACTGATGCAAAAAATAAACCAAGTGTTGTCATGTCTCTCGCATGGCCTAAAGTGCCCGAAAGAAAAAGCACTGATCCAAAAGAGATCAAAATTTTGTGAAAAGTAAACTAAGTGTTGTCATGTCTCTCGCATGGCCTGAAGTGCTCAAAAGACACAACACTGATCTAGAAGATATCAAAAATTTATAAAAAAGTCAACTAGGTTTTGTCATGTCTCTCGTATGGCCCGAAGTACCCGAAATACACAACACTGATCCAGAAGAGATGAAAAATTTACAAAAAAAATGAACTAAGTGTTGTCACGTCTCTCGCATGGCCTAAAGTGCCCGAAAGACACAACACTGATCCAGAAGAGATCAAAAATTTGCAAAAAAACGAACTAAGTGTTGTTATGTCTCTCACATGGTCTGAAGTGCCCGAAAGACACAACACTAATCCAGAAGAGATCAAAATTTTGTCAAAAGTAAACTAAGTGTTGTCATATCTCTCGCAAGGCTTGAAGTGCCCGAAAGACACAATACTGACCCAAAAGATATCTAAATTTTATGAAAAATGAACCAATTGTGGTGATGCCTATCATGTGGCCTCAAGTGCCTAAAAGACACAATACTTTTTGGGTAAAGTAATCTAAGTATTACAGAAGTCAACTGCAAAGGAACCATGATTTTCATTCAAAATATGGGCCCCGGTGGCCAAAGCTTATAATTGTGTTACAAAAGAAGAATCCTACGTTCTACTATCTTGAAACCTAGAAGGAAGCCCAATAAAATTCACTATCTAAGTGCCAGCATCAGTGCCCATCGCATTTGAGTCCACATGAGCAATTGTCGGGTCTAAATCTTGGACAGGAACGGGTTGCATTGAGGATAAGAATTGGAAGTGGACCCTAGAAGAGGTTTGGTCAGGAACTCAAAAAAGAGACCATCATCCAGACCTTCAATCGGATCATTATACAGTGAAACAATGCATGGAGACTCATTCAATTCCTCCATTGAGGCAAAGTCCCTCTCCTCAATAGGTTTCTGGATGTCCAAGAAGCAGGTCCTCCCACTGAACCCGATACAGTACTGTGTAGTGTCGCAGAGATGCTTATACATCTGATTGCCACCCTGATGGCACATATCCACTATTGACCTCTCCACTACCAGGAGATTCTCGATTTCAACCTTCTCCTCTATAAGCTTCTCCTTGGAGGCCCTCAAGCCCTCATTCTCTGCCTTCAAGACTTCAACTTCAGCAGCTAGGGTCCACCGAACTACCTTCATCTCCTTGATCTTCTCTTGGGCCGCCTGAATCTTTTCCTCCTCAGAGATTGCCCTTGTGGTCTGTACCTCCAGCTTATCATTAGATATCAATAGCAAGGTGGCCACCTTTTTCCTTGCATACTCCTTCAACCTCAGGACCTCTGAAGATTTATTGAACAACCTGCAATCCTTCTCTAACTTTATATTATAAGCTTGGGTTAGGTAGAGCATCTGCCAGAAATGCCAGTGTTAGCTAGATCAATGAATAAAATGCAGAAATACAAAATGTGACTGAAGAAACAGCAAGGTCGAAAACGTACCTTCATGGCAATCTCTGGATCGGTCATGGCCAACACTACCCGATTGATCTGTGTCAGCTTCCTTCGACGGGTTGCTCCTTCCCAGATGCAGCCCCAAACTCTGCCACTATGCTTGGCGATGATGCCGTAGTCAGACGGGGCCAAACCGATCGGTCGGAGACATCTTGATCAGATTAGGGATGTTGTGTTCCCACCATATTGGGCTCTACCTCAACTGATCGGAATCCAGGAATAAGGATTTCCCCTAAAGAAGGGACAAAGGGAGAGTATGTAGTACCCTCCCCTGAAGGAGGAGGTGGAGTTACTGGGGGACTTCCCGATGGTTGTGGAGGAACTATCCCAAAGGGAGGAGATGGAATACCCTGGGACGGCTGATTAGCTTGGGCATCCCCTAGTACCGAAAGGTTTGGTTGAGAGCCCGATACTTGCTTTGCCTTCTTCTTAAGGATGGGTGGCGGGATCCTCAACATGGTGTTCTTTCCTTCTGATGTTAGTTCCTGCAAATTAGCACCAGTCAGGTAATTGCCACACATCCTCAGGGGCTGGCCCCAGATTTTAAACTTAAGGATATCAAATCGAGATGAGATATAGTTTGGAGTTTTAAATTGGTCGGGCGCCCCCAGAAACTGTTGCACATGATGACCCAGATTATCATTACACTGTTCTCAATAGCATGACCCTCTATGATAAGGTTTGAAGAAAGTGAATAAATGTTTGTTATACTCTCTAGGGACTACGAATATGGCTGAGCCTGTAAGCTTCTAATTCCCGCTAACCAGGATCATTCTTTCTTTCCACCCCGTATTGGATTTCTCACTACCATCGCACATCTTTCTCCCACTTAAAGGAAAAATATTGTACCGACCCCTACAGTCCTTCTGGTCCTGTATCTTGTAAGAGAACAGGAGCTCAACAAGACCTAGATCTAGGCCCATCTCCCGATTAATCGTCAGGACCATAGCCACGATCCTAAAGAAATTGGGCTCCACTTGAAGCGGAGCCAGACCTAGGGTGGACAGGACATAAAGAAAGAAATGGTGGATCGGGAAATGAAGAACCTGAAGATGAAAGGCCGATATAAATTTTTTATCATCCTTAACTCCCTCCCCCATCTTGAAATTGTATGTTTTGGGATAATTCTTAACTTCCACCCCATCGGGTATTCTATATTTAACCCTCAATTTCTTCATCACAGTATCTACCCTATGTGTAGGGGGAAGGGGATAAGCATATAATTGATATCCAGATCTTCCGGCAGCCAAATCCCCACCCACAACAGCATTTTGGGTGACTTCAAGAGGACTAGATCTGACCCTCCTGACCAACTCTACCGATGAGAAACTAAGGGAGGCATCGGGATCTACAGAAGAAGGGAGACGGTCACTACCCGATCGAGTATGATCGCTATCAGACATATTGACAAAAAGGTAGGAGAGCTTGAAGAAAAAACTTACTCTAAGGTGATTCCGACAAGATTTCGCAAATTTTCCGAGAAAGAGCCGTAGATTCTTGTAATAACAAGAAGAGAAACCAAGTTCTAGAGAGTTTTTGAGAGCCAAAAGATTTGAAGTGCAAGAAGTTTTTCGCAAATGAACTTTGGAGAATTTATAGAGGTTACCGAAGAAGAATAAGGGTCGTGCGCACAAAGAACGGGGCATCGAGTCGTCTCACCAGCCCACTTCACGAAAACCGAAGCCATAAGGGTCGTGTATTTGAAGTTTGAAATAATGATGGTAACTGTTTCATTTAATGCAACCGCCATGTCACCCGACAGGGGTGATGTATGTATTCCTTTCCACACATTTGCTTCTCGATGATGGGCCTTCAGTAAAAAGCCCATGATCAAGAAGTGGGCCTTTGTACGTGCGGATTCTGTCAAGCCTAGTAAAGGAAGAGCCCGCTAGCCCAACAAAGGAAGGAGCTCGAAGGGAAGGCCCACCCCAATGGCCCATTTCGTGAAATATTCTAGAACAAGCTTGAGGAACAAGTTAGTGACGTGGCGAAAGGACAAAAATGATGTAAGCAAGAGAATGTTGCCTTAATGGACTCAAAGCCTAAGAAGGGAATATTTATAACGAAAGCCAAATTTGAATAAAGTATTCTATTATTGTGTTGTGCATTTTTTAGCATCTACAGTCGTAACCGACTGCTCAAGCAGTGACTTGTAAGTCAAAAACATATCCACTAGTATACAAAGGATAGTACAAGGAATGCTTAGGAGAATGAACTAAGCACGAGAAACAAGAATGCAAAGCTACAATACCTCGAGTACTTAATAAAATCACTTAGACCCCTTAATATCATGAAAAGAGAAAACTAGTGGCCGAAACCACGGAAGCAACTAGTTTCAATCAATACCTCTTCCAATTCATTATAACCTCAATTTCACATTTAATACTAACTCTCTATATTACTAACATAATCAAGAAACCATTGTCACTCAACTAGACAAGTTCAATCACAAGCTCGTCTAACCACACTAAAAACCTCAAAAGTACGATAATGATACATTTCTCTAAGTATGAAAGAAATCTCTATTTAGTCAGTACTACGCAACAAACCAAGGCCACAAGACTATCACCCGCCTTATCAAGGCCTCAATTCACCGTTGATACTACACAATCAACTAGGTTTACAATCTTACCACCCGCCTTCTCTAAGGCATCAACTCAAAATCGACTCTACAATCCATCACTAACCTCAACTATCCACAGAGGTCACTACACCAATATAGTTAACCCCCCCCCCCCCCCCCCCCAAGGGTATAAAAGTATATAACCATTAGTATAAGAATATACATTTCATTATACTTTAATAATTACTGCATGTAATCACATTTTCACATTTTTGCACTTTCAGTTGAGCATTTTATAAAAATATGAATTTATTTCTCAATATTCATAATCAACATGCTCTAACATCCACATGTAATAATAGCAGATAATAAACCTACTCAAAAATCCACATGCAATAATATCATAATCAACTTGTAAAATAGAATCACATAAATGCTACACAAATGCAATGTGACTCACACACCCCGTAGTACAATCTTTGCCCATCATAGGTTAATGGATACATACCCTATCCACTTATTTTTAAGGATACAAGCTCATCAAGTAATGTTGAGTACAACACCAACCATTCCCAAGTGAGTTTTCTCTCTATCACTTCAAAAGGGAAGACGGTTGCACGAGAGCCCAACTTTCAACTCCGTGCGCCATGACCACCAAAGTTACGACTCCCAAACCATTATCACCTTTTCAGCTTATTAGTTATGTAGGCGTGAACACCTCTTGACCAGTTTTTGCGACGATCCGACACAAAGCCACTCACACATGATTCCACAACCCACATATACCAATACCATGATTTGACACTACACGATGTCCTCAATATGCATCCAGGTTTCAATAACAATCATGTTCCATCAAAATATATGCTTTTCTCTATACAATATATTATACACCATATAACAATGGTTTATCATAATACATGTTTTTCTCATAGGCAATATATTATGCCAAATTTATCCACATGCTCATAATATCACATTTATAAGAAATAAATCACAACAAACAATTATATTACATAATCATGTTTTCAATTCATCAAATTATCTTTTAATTCACAAGTATAACATTTTCATTTCTTGTTAACATGCTTTTATTTTCATTAAAACAACAATCTACAAATCATAAGTGGAACTAGAATAACGTCTAAGTTCACGTCCCTCATTGCCACATGTCCCCTAACATGTTTTAATTTTGTTAAACACAATCGAAAGAGGAACTAACATCGCGTTCTAAGTTCATGTCCAACTTTTACAAAACAAATTAACCCATTTTAATTCTCAAAGGGTTACTACGCCACCTATTCTCATTCAGTTCAAATAGGTACTAATTTAATTTTGTAGAAAAACAATTCATTTGATTACGCGGAAAATAGCCCATAAATGGCCACCGTGAACAATATTAGTGCCCGAATATGGAGCCCGTCGACCAAAGTGATCCGAAAACTATTTCGAATATACTGAATCGTCCGCCTTGATGACCTATACAATATATATGGAGCTCATTAGCAATAAGTTATTAAATTTGAGCCAATCTAAAATAACCCAAATGAAACTTTGAACCTATAAACGCGATTTATTGACAAATCGCTCAATGATAAAATGTGAAATTTTTACACGTCGTACCTGACACGAAGAAGCATCTACCCTCTGAAAATAAGCTCAAACGGATCTTGGGAAGCTAGACAAATAATTGGCCTAAGTTCCTAGCAAAAATTATCCTGTAGCGCGAACTGCTATAGTGCGCGACCAGCTGCGATCGTTGCCACCACGCCACCACGCCGTCATGCCGTCGCGCCACCATGCCATCATGCCTCCAGCTGCCATCACTCGCCACCGCCACCACCGTCATACCCTCCGATGGTGACCACAATCCCATGTCGTGACTCCACCTAGTGCGGCTCTCTCTCTCTCTCTAGTTATGTCCTTCAACGACTCTTTTTCCTTCCTCTCTCTTTCTCTCACTCTCCCTCCATGAATGAACAAAGAAGAAAAAAACATCATCATGCTTGATGTCGTGTGGAAGAAAAGGTAGAAGATAGTGTCTGTCATCAACTCTCTCTTCTCTTAGATCTGATACCAACATATACATATATATTTCATATTTATATATTTATATATATATTTAAATCAAATTAAATATATATACAATAAATGCCCACATATATACATAATTTCCCAAAATATATCGGGAGCCTCCAAATAATATCGCGCGAATTCGTAAGCCCATGGAATGTCAAAGAAATAATATAACCTGAAATAATTAATCCAGGTTATAAAACCCATTATTAAAATACCGAGTCGAAACTTTAAACGTCAAACAACAAAACGAGTCGCCACCCAGTTGAGGCACTAGACGCAATCCTCTAAACAGAACCGCGTAGTCGGTAACAATAAGAACTCGCGTAAACATCGTCCCTCCAAGTCTGAAACGTAAAAGTGGCGTCATAACCAAAATTAAATCGAAAAAGAATTTCAGGAAAAAAGAAAATAACACGGGGTGTTACACAAAATATGTGGGATAAAGTTTGAAATTTGATTTTTGCCCTTCAAATTACCATTTTACCCTTAAGCGAACGTATAACCTTGAAGTGGTCGGTTTGATGAGTCGTTTAATCTATTTCACTTCCCTTTCATTTTACGATAACCTTTATGGCTTCCCTTAGGTTGAAATGACTATTTCAACCCTGTGTTGGGTCTATGGATAGCGAAAAGTGACATGTGAGGTGAATAGTAATATGAATTGATAGTGATTGGAAGTTTTTGGAGGTCGGTATGCTAGTGATCTAGGAAGTATGATTGTGATCCTTGTTGGGGTATTATGAATATTAGTGTTTCTCCCATGATTGGTGATTGGTGTTATGTTGATTGTTAGTGTTGGACTAGTGGTACGAGTCATTATGATCCCTGAGGTGGTCTGTACTACGTGGCTTGTATTGTTAGTATGCCTCTATATATATATACGTACAGGCATATATATATAGGTGTGTGTTTACTATATAATATTGAGTTATGGTTTCACTACGTGCTAGTTGCCATGTTTGTTGATGCATGGTAAGGGACTAGAGGGGTCTCATATTGGCATGAGTGCCTTGAGGGACAATAGACTGACCTAGAATAGATCCATGTACATGGGTTAGTTCGCACTAGACTTGGACGGTTGGAGGATGTGACAGTTATGATTCCCTTTTTCCTATGGCGCTTTGATGAGCTCACCCCAATGTTTTATACCCTGGTGTTCCACACCAGTTTGAAGGAAATGTTTCAGCTATGGATAGTAGGCAGTGCAACCACACCTTTCTTTTGTTTCCTCATTGCAAGTTCTTGATTTGCGTAGAGTGATACAGATGACTTTGCGGGATTAAGACGTCTTGACGTAGTGTTATTCCTTTTAGCCTTCCTTTGTTGTCCCTTTATATTCGTATCATTGCATCATTGTAGAGATGTATTCTTTCGGCGCCTCGATGTGCCTTGTGTAGTATTTGGTTCTAGCTTCCACTTAGTTGTGTATGGAATTATTCTTATTAATACTATTCCAGTTGTTTTATTATTATTGATGATCTTAGTTGGTCACTCTTTGTATGGATCACACCCCGGAGTCCTCGGATGTCCCGGTTTTGGTGTCTTAAGATTTTAGGGGCGTGACAAAAAATATCTTTGGTCTTTTATAAATTTTTTGAAAATTTTCCCCATACAAAAAGATACCCGAATGTATATCTTTTATAGTATATACATAATAAATAAAAAGTGATCTTAGGATCTTTTTTAAACAGATTTTTAACTTCTAAAAGACGGTGATAGCAACTGACGGAGGTCGGGGTTAAAACGGTCATTTTCATTGTGTAGATTCTTAAAACAAAACCTACTTTTTATTATTTCTCGAGATTCCGAGGCTTGTTTCTTAAGATCTCGATCTATAGTGTTTGGAAGGTGTCTTCTTGTTTCACCTTTACTCCTAATTATTTCTAAGTCTCGTGTATGAGGCTTGTGTTGTTCAGTGCACACACGTAGTGTTGCCTTTCCTGTTCTTTTTGTTTCTTGATCTGGGTGTGTTCCTTAAACATTTGTGGTGTTCTTAAGCTTGACATTGTTGTCCCAGTTATCCATTGGTTTGCATTAGGATCTCTTTTCCTTTGGTTTGTTCTTTACCCTTAGGTGGTCGTTCTGGGAGTAATGTTCATGTACTCCCCATGTTTTGAATTGGTTAGCTTTCCCCACCTATAGTGAGAGCGTTGTTGGTTTGATTAACCTTATTGAGGATAGTATTATTAGATTGATGTGGTAATGCGCTTAGTGGCATTGATGAGGCGATACTATTCAGGTGATTCAGTCCTTTGGAGATAGATCTCCTCTAGGAATGGAATGATGGTTCTTATATATATATGTTGTAAATATATATATATATATATATATATATATATATATATATTGATGATGATTGTGTTAGTACGTAAGGATGTGAGTGTTTTCCCTCCCGTGTTATCGGGGAGTGGGTTGTGAGCCTTCCTTGGTACTAGTTGTGGATTTATCATCTTTTAGATATTAGAGGTGATTGTGATTTTCTCTTTTTAGATCCTATGATTAGCGTTGAGAACGTTTGGTGATTAGTCAGTTGGACTAGGGTATTATGTACTTGGCGTACATTTGTGAGAGTAGTGTAGACTACTAGAGTTGGTACTAGGAGTACATATATATATATACATATATATATGTATATATCCCAGTATACTTACATACGGTAGTATTCGAGTGCGTGCCTTGTGATTCGTGGTCGGGATTTGTAGTGACTATGTATCTTGATGGATGGTTTAGCCTTACCTAAATAGGTAGAGGATGTGGTAGTTAGGATTTTATTTTTTCCACTGAGCTTCTTTGCTCACGGGTGTTTTATGCCCCTAGTATTCCACGTCAGTTTACAGGAAATGTTTGGCTATGGACAGCATGCGGGGCAACGACACATTTCCTTTGTTTTCCTCATTGCAGGTTTTGAAGTTGCGCAAGTTGACGCGGTTACGATTGCAGCGCTGTTGGATTGGTGACAATAGTTAGCTACAGTCGTTTTTTATCATTTAGTTCTTTACCCATATTGTATGGGATTGCTATCTATTTCTCTTGGGGGGCAGTCTCTTGTCATATCCCCTTCTATGTCTCATTTATTTCCAGTATGTATTATTTTGGGGTGCCATTGTATCTCTTTGGCACTGCCATGTGAGTTTCTGTACTCTTATTTGAGCATTGTGGCTTTGTAGATTATGGAGGGTTGTGTAGAGGTAGAGGTGGTTTCTTTCCACTACCTCCACCCTAATAGATTTATCGAATGTTGGGTTGTGTTCCATTATGGTTATTGCACTTTTTATGGGTAGGTTTTCTGTTGAGTAGTGTTTCCGGGATATTCCATTTACAGACGGAACTCTGCCGGATTTTCATTGGATTCTGTTGTGTATTTCTATCATTCAATTGGGTATGGAATATGAAACTTTATTCATTACACCATACGTTTTAATCATTATTGATATTCTCAGTTGGTAGCTCATTTTATGGATCACACCCCGAAGTCCTCGGATGTCCTGGTTCGGGAGTCTTAGGATTTTAGGGTCGTGACACTCGTTATGGGCACTTCAAGTTTCTAGTGATGCCTTTCGGTTTAACTAATTCACCGGCGACATTCATGGGCCTTATGAATCGTATCTTCAATGAGTTCTTGGATAGATTTGTAGTAGTGGTCGTTGACGATATTATAGTGTACTCTGTTACAGAAAGCGAGCACGAGGTTAATCTTAGGACCATTCTTCAAATCCTAAGAGAGCACCGATTGTATGCTAAGTGTGAGCTTTGGCTTCAAGACATAACATTTTTGGGGCATGTTATTTCCGGATGTGGAATTTTAGTGGATCCTTAAAAAATAAAGGCGGTTATAAGCTGAAAGTGGCTAGCTAATGTTTTTGAGGTTCGTAGTTTTCTTGGCTTAGCGGGTTACTATCAGTGGTTCGTGAAGGACTTTTCTCGTTTGGCGGTTCCTACGACTCGCCTCACATGAAAGGGTAACAAGTTTGTGTAAGATGAAAATGTATGAAGAGGCATTCATTGAGTTAAAGACACGTTTAACTACGGCTCCGGTGTTGATTATTCCTGAGCGCGGCATCGGTTACGTGATCAATTGTGATGCTTCTAGCGAGGGATTAGGATGTGTACTTATGCAGTCCAAACGAGTTATGGTTTATGGGTCTCGATAGTTGAATACGCTGAATTACCCTACACATGATTTAGAGCTTGTAGTGGTTCTTTTTATACTACTTGTACGGTGAAAGGTTTGAGGTTTTCTCCGATCACAAGAGTTTACAGGACATATTTACGCAATTGGATTTGAATTTGTGACAGTGTCGTTGGGTCGAGTACATGGAGGACTACACCTTTGCACTCCAGTATCACCCCGGGAAAGCTAATGTGGTTGCGAATGCGTTGAGTCGCAAGTCACAAACATCGTTATCTAGCATATTTATTCGTGAGTGGTAGATGATGGAGGACATTGTAGAGATGGGTCTTTAGTTCCGAGATAGTGGGGAGTCACTAGTGACTTTGTTTAGTATGATTGCACAACCTTCACTTGTGAGTCCCGTGATTGAGGCTCAGGGACAGGATGACAACATTGCTTTAATTCGCACTCGCATTGCTAGTGGCAAGATCGTCGATGATTGGGTTTTGCACTTCGACGGAGGTTATCATTTTAGGGGTTTACTTTATGTACCGTAGACTTACCGTGAGGAGGTTATGTGAGAGTTTCATAGTTCCAGGCTTGTTGTTCACCCATGTGGCACAGAGATGTATCACAATCTTCGGCATCACAATTGGTGGCAGAGAATGAATAAATCAATTGTGAATTTTGTGAGCCATTGTTGTTCTTGTTAGCAGGTCAAGGTTGAGCACCGAGGACCTGTCGGGTTATCGAATCCGTTACCGATCCGTAAGTGAAAATGGGAACATATTTCCATAGACTTCATGATAGGGTTACCAAAGACAAAGAATAAGAAGGATGTAGTGTGGGTGATCATTGATCGACTAATGAAGACTACACATTTTTTACCTATCTGTGAGATGGATAGTGTAGAGATTCTTAATAAGTTGTACGTAAAGGAGATTGTCAAACTTCACGGGGTTCCAGTTACTATTGTTTCGCATTGGGATCCATGATTCATGTCACGATTTTAGCAGGCTTTTTAGAAAGTCTTGGATATGCAGCTACGGTTTAGTACCACTTTCCAATCCTCAGATGGATGGTCAGTCAAATCATACCAATCAAATTATCGAGGACATGCTTCCTCCTTGTGATATTGATTTCAGAGGCAGTTGGAAGTTCATGTATAACAATAGTTATCAGGCCGGTATATAGATGGCACATTTTGAGGCACTGTACCGTAGGCCGTGTCGTTCGCCAACTTGTTGGGCCGAGGTTGGTGATGTCGCACTTTTGGGACCCGATATGGTTCATGAAGCGACCAAGAAGATTAGGTTTACTCGACAACATTTGGTTATAGCACAAAGCCGATAAAACAGCTATGCGGATAAGCGTCGTCATCTTTTGTTCTTTGAGGATGGTGATCATGTGATTCTTAAAGTATCACCTCTAAAGGGCTTGATGTGATTCGGGAAGAGTGGCAAGCTTTTCCCACGATTTATTGGGCCTTTCTAGATTCTTGATCGTATCGGCGAGGTGGTGTACCATTTAGCGTTGCCACCGAATTTGTCACGGGTTTATAATCTTTTTCATGTCTTTATGCTTCCCAAGTATTAGCCAGATCAATCTCATGTCTTGAGTTGGGTGGATGTCGATGTTACCGAGGACGTGTCCTACGACGAACGACCCGTGAGGATCTTAGATGTGCAAGAGCAAGTTTTGCGAGGCAAAACCATCCCGTTAGTTAATGTCTTATGGCACCATTGTGGGGTCGAGGAGGTGACTTGGAAGCGTGAGCGTGAAGTTTAGGAAAAATACTCGGAATGTTTTTCTTCTATAGGTACGTCTTGATTTCGGATTTCGAGGATGAAATCTCCTAAGGTGTGGAGGTTGTAGCGTCCGATATTTTTACGTATTAATTAAAAATATATATTAATAAGTAAATGGTTATGTGATTATGTACTTAATGTGTTTATGTGCTTAGCATGACTTACATGTTTTATGTGAGATTAAATTTATATGTTCCATGTTGTATTTTCATTTTGAGAATAATGAAAAATATTTAAAACAATTTCGGGAAATAAATGACCAAAGGGTAAATTGGTATATTCATATTAAGAAGACTTAGTGGGAATTGTAGAGATTTGGCTAAGTGTTGGTGCATGAGTGGCATGGTGGTAAATAGAGAAGATGACAAGGGGTAAAAGGGTAATTGAGGGTCATGATAGCATTCTTGTAATTAACCTTAAGTTGAGAAGGATTTGGTCATTTCACACTTTTAAGTGTTGTCTCATTCTCAACCTTTGATCTTGAATTTTCGTCCACCTCTATTCTCAACCCTCAGATCATAGGGCCTTGTTTATATGACACATAAATGCAAGAATGCATTATTCTTGGTCTTTCATTTGCAAGACTTCATTTCAACCCGTGGATCATTTATTCACTTTCCTTGCTTTATTCTCAACCCTTGGATGGTGAGAAATGTGAGTGGAGAATCTCTACATCTCTTAGGTCTTACTCATTTTGCAAGACTTCCATTCTCTCAACACAATCTCTTGCTCTCTCCTTCTCTCTTTGCTTGGTATGGTTTAAGGTGGTGTTCTTCAACTACTTTGGTAAGTCTTCTATTCCATTCTAGGGGTTTGTTGCAAGAACCCTAGCTTTCATGTTCATGAATTCCTTATGATGATATTGGTTTTGCCCTTCTTTATTCATATTATGGAAGGTTGAGTGTTGCTTCCAATTACCAAGTGAGTTCCATTGGAAATAGCTTTTGAATTCCTCTTATGAAAAATCTAGTGGTGAGTTCTCTATCTTATACTCATAAGATTTCATTTTTTTCATGAAACCTTAAATTAGCTATCATTAGGGTTTGATTTGATTCTTATGGTTGGAGCCACTTTTGAACGATTTCAGTTTATTGTGACACCATTGTAATCTTGTTGTTCATTGAATGGTGTGTTGCTAGTTGGAAGCTATCATTTTGGGCACTTGAGTTGGTAGCTTGGCTTGGACCTCTTTTGGGCATCCTTGTGTTAGCTTGATTGGATTGAGGTAGGGGAAAAATGAGTTGTTTTAGTTTTTGTACAAGGGTGTGTGAGTCTATGTGTACATATTCCATATATGTATATATATATGCGAGCTGAGTCTTGACAACTTAGATGACGAACTAGGCCCTTGAAAAACATGATTGTGTGATATTAATGCTTGTTGTGAATTATTGCTTATAAGTGTGAAATTGTAAGCATTATGATAATGTGAGTACAATATATTGCATAATGAGATAAACATGTATTGTAATGGAACATGTTATGACCTATTTCTTATAAGTGTGAAATTGTAAGCATGATGATATGTTGGATACAGTATAATGCAAAATGAGAAAAACATGTATTGTGATGAAATATGGTTGTTATTGAAGTCCCGGATGCATTTTTTAGTAGACCGTGTAGTTTCAAGTACATGGGTATTGGTCTATGTGGGTTTTGTAACCATTTGTGAGTAGTCGTGTGTCGGATCGTCGCAACAACTGGCCAGAAGATGTTCCCCACCTACGGAAGTAGTAAGTCCAAAAATGTGATATAGGTTGGGTCGTCCCATCCTCAAAGTCGCGGGTCGCCTCATGCATTCGATTGTCATATCTTTCGTCAGGGGTCATCTCGTGCAACCGCTCTTCCTTATTGAAAGTGAAAGTGTCAAAAATCACTTGGGAAGAATCGATGCGGTACTCTTTTTCATTGTAAATTGGTAGAGTGTGTATTCGTTAACCGTATTGGGTAAAGAGTGTATCTTGAGTGGTTCGTGTCACATTGCATTTAAATTGTCAAATATGTAATTGTGATATTTATGTTGATAGTACACCATATTTTTTAATATCTATGACGTGAGCATGTTGGGGAAATTGTTTGTTGGGTTCGATGGGGTCCCGGATTGGTGTGAGAGCCATGTGGGACAAAGACCGACCTAGGATTCAAACGACCATAACCTTGGGTGGGTTGTACCACTCGGACTACCGAGATTGAGGCAATGACGCTTCCTTTACTAGGCTAATGAGCTCACCCTATGACTTTATATATTTTTTTCAGGTGATGATCCTATTGGGAGAGTTCTGTAGTTTCTTCGAGGATGTGTGGCTTTTTTACCGCCCTTTTGTGCATGGGTGGAGGACCGTACTTACTTTTGTAAGGCATTAATGTGATAAACATGTATCCATATGCTTCTTTTGTTCATGTAAGTCAAATGTATTAAACTATTTTCTTTTGACCAAGCTAGCATGTTAGTTGAGTAGTTATTATTAATGTGTGTCCCTTAGAGTGTTATATGCGGAGACTTTATTCTTTTGGTGCACTTCGGTGCCATAAATGTAAACTATGACATGTTTCTCCTTAAGGCATTTGAAATATTAATCTATGAATCCTTTCATTAAGTGTTGTGTAGTGGATTTTTGATATTGATGTGGTCGTTAGGTGTTCGGCCGAAAATGGCATTTTTTTAGGTTTTCAAACAAACTTTTTCGTTTTCAATGAAAAATCCGTTTTCGCCCACCCCCGTAGCCCCAAATATTTATCTTATTTTAGAAATGGTCTTAAACTCATTTTTATAAAGATTTTGAATTTTACAAACCGACAATAGTTAAAACGGAGACTGGGGGCAAGACAAATAATTTTATGAAACCTTAAATAAGTGTTTTTGTTCAAAGTTCATGTTGTGTTGGATTGACTTGGAATCATGGGACAAATGTGTAGTGATCATTTTATATAATGGATATAGGTATGGAACCATGTTAGTTGATGATTCTGAAATTACCTAGACGATAGTGAAAACAACCTATAGGGGGGGTGAATAGGTTTTTTGTCGATTTTATGATCAATTAAAATTATTAGTGGAAATTCAATTTTAATCAGTCAAAAACCCTAATTTTCAATTCAATTATCAAAAACAAATCAATCAAGAAAATATGAATATAAGTGTAGAAATTTAGATCATGAGAACACACAAAGATTTTTACGTGGAAAACCTTGAAAAGACTCCAAGTAAAAACCACGGATACACTCGGGTATCGATGCACTATGAATCAGATAAATTGTATAGACTCTATGAAAATAGAACTTACAACCTCTATAATTTGCTATTCTTCACTCGACATCTGATATTCTAGATTCAATTGCGCTCCACGAAGCTCTTGCTCCAATCTCCGTACTCTGACGACAATGCTTTTCAACAGATCGAATAACCACGAAGCCTCTTGCTTCGATCTACACACTCAGAGGGCTCCATTATTCAACGGATCAATGCAACCACGTTGCTATAGATGGTGTGTGGATTTTTCATCAACTATAACATCCAATTGTGCATGAGAATTGTCGATGTAAAAGAAATAATTGAATACACTCAATAACAAGAGAGAATTTGTACATATCTAATCATTCAATAATATTCTCTCGCCATATATCTCTGAAGAAAATGAAGCTGTAGAAATTTTGCCGAGAATTTTTCAAGACGTGTCTCCTCTTATTGTAGACTTAGGTATTTATAGACAATGATGATTCAAACTGTAATTTTTCCCTTTCTCGTAATTTCACATCCAAACCTATATTCCGCTGAATATCATATATACAGCATGCACCTTGATGTATATAAGTCGTGGACATATCATAAAACCAACCCATGGGCAAATCAGACATCATAGAAAAATTTAGAAAAAACTTTGCCACATCAACGCTTGAAGCGTAGGCCCTGTACGCTTGAAGCGTAGGTCTAAGTGTACCTTGAAGCGTAAAACTCCCCTTTCCAGCCACTTTGCACTTCTGAAAGCGTAGGCTCAAGCGTGGGTATTTTTGTTAGAACCACTTTTCTCCGCGACTTCGCCAAAACGACCGTCTTAAATCCATGAAACTTTTTGCTTGAAGTGACGGCTTTGGAAAATGTTGTTTTCACCCTCTAGGAGACATTTTTCCTTAATATGCTCACTTTCATGCTTCACTTGTATTATTTACTACTTCAATACTTGATTTTGCCTTTGATGAAGCTTATAGATGTCATTGAAACCAAACCAACCTATCTAACACACAAAATGGTTATTGTATAGAACATGCCATAAATAAACAATACTCAAATATGTTCTTATAGATGCAATCAAATTTGTGGTCATTTTTGGAGGTTTCGAATTAGATCAGCCAAGTGATGGGGAACATCAGCCGATTGATGAAAACTTAAGTTTCTCTCCATTTTTTTCTAGGTTTCAAATAGGGTAGCCTACTGATGGAGAGCCATCAGCCGACTGATGTCCATGAGCAGCCGACTCATAAAATTCGTAGGTCCTTGTTTCAGCCTCGTTTCGACCCCTGTTCACTATTTCGGTCATAACTGGAGCTACGGAGCTCCGATTGGGGCGTTCTTTTGGTTTTTGGAAATATGACTTTGAGCTCTTGAGTTTAGGATTTTGAATCGCTTCATTTGAGTATGCTTTGAGTGGCTTATGGTTACTTGAATGTGATGGTTCATTTTGATCCTCTCGACCACTTGTTGATTTTAGGGGATTAATTGGGTATCTTTTCGAAACGACTTAGGGACTCTCTTATGATGTATTATAGACTTATTTAAAATATCAATAAGGCTATTTTGGTTCCTTGTACCTCCCTTCTTTTTCTTATTTTCATTTTGGTTTCCGCATTACATTACTCTCCTTGATTTTTAAACTCATTCGCGGGTTTTAGAAATTTGGGGCTTGACACTAATCTTCGTTCTCTAAGTTCCCGTAGGACTCTTTCTATTTCTAACTTTGAATATTGGAAGAAGATACATTTTTATTTTAACTTATGATCAGCTAGAAAGTTATCATTCGTCCCTTGCAGGGAGTCATTTGATATCTTTGGTTCAGCGTTGATCGGTAACTCTGTATTACTCTTTCCAGTTTCAGCTGATCGTTATTTCCTTACTTCCTCCATGAAAAAATCTATTAGTATGTCTGAGATAATCTCAGGTACGGGTTTTGTTAATATTTTATTTTCTTCAGGTAATCGTATATCTAGTTGACATGTTAACGAAGTATTGGATATTTTCCTGTTATTCAGTGTCGATTTATCTGAAGTGTCCAAAATGAAACACTCTCTAGTATCTGCTTACTGATAACCAGTTTCAATGATATTTTTCCGAATCTTCATATTCCCGAATGATAAGTCCATAGCACCAATTCTACAGTTTATACAGGCATTCACAGTTGCTAAGAATGGTTGGCCTAGGATTACTGGTATATGTCTAGTGGAATCGGGGACAGGTTCGGTATCTAAAATAACGAAGTCAAAGGGAAAGTAGAATTTATCGATTTGAACAATGACATCCTCTATTATTCCTCATGGTGGTTTAATGGATCTATCAGAAAGTTGTAAAATCATAGACATTTTCGTTAATTCTTCAAGTTAAAATTACTGATAAACATAATAGGGTAATAAGTTCACGCTCACCCCTAAATCAAGAAGAGCTTTCTTTTAGTTGTTGTCAAGAGTGGGAATTTAATCTTTACTTGTTGAAAAATTTCAAACATCTCCTGAATCTTTTTATTTTGTTTTCCGAAAGGAGCGGGCTCTTGTAAGCGTTGTGGAAACGGAGCTTTTGGTTGGTAACTTGTTTCTTCTATTTATCTTTGTTGTTTAGAACTATGTTCTCCTATCACAGGTTCTTAGTTCTTTTTAAAAACTAATTCTTTTTTTCTTCTATTTCTATTCCAAGGTTTATTTCTTCTTTGTCGGAATTTAAGTCTTTTTCTACCTCTGAGTTTACTTTCGCCTTATTATTTTGTTTATTCATCCTTTCCTCGAATTGTTCTTCAGCCTTATTATCTACCACCTTACCACTTTGAAGTGTAGTTATAGCTTGAATCATTTCTATAGTTGGCTTCCCTACAGGTACCATATGCTCGATCAATGTTGCCCCTTAGGGTTCGTTATTGGTTGACTTGGCAACTTCCCTTCTTCTCTTCTATTTATATAATTAGCTATTTGCTCAATTTGGGTTTCTAGTTTAGAGATAGATTGGGAATGTGTATGTAGGAGTTAAGTAACATTTTTGAACTTGTTTAGTACACTCCTGATTTCTTGTTCAAAACCAAGTGGTCTCATAGTTTGTGCATTTGGGGTTCTAAAAGGTGGATGATTAGGAGTTTGATTGAATGGACGAAATTGTTTTGATTGTTGGTTAGGATTTTGGTTAAATGGTCGAAATTGGTTGGTCTGTTGAATAGAATTTTTGTTGTAAGTGTTATTCTGAGTTTTATATGAGAAGTTAGGATGATTACGCCAACCCGGATTATAACTATTTGAAAATGGGTCATTATTTGGATTGGTAAAGGTGACATTAACATCCTTAGTGATATACTCAGATTCTGGTTGCACATAAGGACAATTATTAGCGTAGTGCGAGGGATTAGAATATATCGAACAGACTTCTTGAGGTGTGGGGTTTATGTGAGTGGTTCTCATTAGTAGGTCAAACTTTTTATTTAGTTCATCTACTTTCGATGTGACTTCATACATCTGACTTACTTCAAATGCACAATCGATTCTTTTAGGGTTCGAAAGGATAGTTCGTGGAGCTTTAATATCAAACATATTTTTTCAGGAATCTTCACTAAGATTCTTAAAAAGATCCCATAGAAAGTCTACGGTTTTCTGTGTAAATGTTTTTCCACAGGCTGCATCAATTATATTTTTATGGCCCTCTCCTAGTCCTACATAGAAACTTCGAACTAATTCGTGACTAGGGAATCCATGATGAGGGCATTTTCATAAAATTTCATTAAATTGCTCCCAAGTTTCACAAAATTGTTCTCCAGGTATTTGCAAGAACATTAAGATTGCTCTGCGGGTGTCGTGCGTTTTTCCCATTGGAAGAAATTCATGTAAAATTTCCTTTTGGAGCTTTTTCTAGTTAGTTCAAATATCTTTCGGTATTGTACCATACCAGAGTTTCGCTTTATCGTTTAGAAATGAGAGAATAATCTAATTTTAAAATCATCATCCATACATCCTCTAATACGCACCGTATTACTCACCTCTAAGAATTCATTGATATGATGATACGGGTCCTCGTTAGCGTTTTCATGAAACTTAGGTAACATATTAACTGTAGCGGGTTTAATTTCATATTTGTCCGCTCCTGCTGGTATCGCGATTTCTATTGGGGGAAATTTATTCTTGGGGAGTATAGAAATCTTTAAAGACAACAGGTGGAGCCACTACTATGTTATCACCAATGTTTATATTATTATTTAAATTTTTTCTTCTACTTATTTGGCAAGTTTGTTCGATTTCAGGCTTAAAAGCTTCAAACGGACCATTAATTGAATGACGTCTAAGCATAACAGTAAATACTAATATGGAATAAAAGAGTCAAATATAATAATTGTGGAATGCACAATTACATATTTCCTTTTTTTCTATTCTGATGTTAATATTAAATTTATTTAAATCTTAATAAATATATTTTTATGTAAATATTTTTTTAGTTAGTCTTTTTCAAAAAAGAAATCAGTTTATTGTATTATATTAATTTTTTTGTTGAAAATTTTCTCTTTTCAATAAAGTTGATTTCTGAAACTGTGTAATTAAATAACTATTTTTTTTTTCACGCAAACATCAGATTTTCCATTGATCACTAGTCAGTTTGAATGATCGAAATTTCTTCCGGTCGATTGTAGAGCTTACGGAACGATCGGCCAAATGAGCGATCGGTCACTGATATTGCCGCTCGATCGGAACTGGAGTTCGTGAGTTTTCTAGAACAGTGCACTTTTGAACAGTACTCGTTCTGGCCTGTAAAGAGAAATAAGAAAAATTAAAAACCCTAGTTTGCGGTTGTAGCGAATCCGATTAACGGTATCTTTTTTGGGGTTGTATTCGACTATTTACGGTATAACCTGATTCATAGTTATGGATCTCCCTCTTGGAATTGAGCAAAGAGAGAACTATGTTATGCGGTTAGTGGTTGAGCGATGAAAATCCTAATTTTCTCTCTCTCTTTATCAGAATCACAATTTACTTTCTGTTTTAGTTCATTTAGTTTTAATTCTCAAAATCAAATGAATCAACTTGTTCAAACATAACTCAATACTTTTGAACTGTTGAAGTGAATAACCAAGTTTCTGTGGGTTCGAAATTCCCTTTCTCAAGTTGTTTCTATACTATAATTTGACTTGTGCACTTGCGATAGATAAACCTAGCTGTCATAAGGGATTGTTTTTAACTACTATTTTTGTCACCCCTAGATAGACATCAGTTATCTTGTATTTTGTTTTTATTTTTGTTTTGTTTATTTTTGTTCTCGATTCCCTAAAAACATTAGAATGTAATAAAAATGCATATTTTGGTATTTATGGAGCAAATTATTCATTTTCTCTATTTTTCAATTATGCGAACAAAATAATACAAATTTGGGGGAGGGGTATAGGTTTTTTTTTCAAAACTATTTTTATAAATATTTTAACTTATATCCATATATACTTATATATATATACTAATTTTATATAATTACATGTGTAATTTTACTAGATATTATTTTTATTTTTATAAAGAATAAAATAATTTTTATTTTACTTTTAGTAATACATATAAATATATATGTAGACTAGCTTCGTATATATTTCTATGTATAATGTTTACTAATAATTAAAAAAAAAATCGAAAATAAAATAGTTTTGAAGAAAATTTGGTACAGGAACTATCTAGTAATCGGTAAGGTTCGCAACGAGTACTCGGTGGAACCTGGAACAATTTTATTTTTATTTTTGAAAAATTAAATATATATACTTACTTATTTTAAATTTTCTCTTCAAAATAGGATTTTGACTATAATACTATATAATAGTTTTATATAGTTTAGTAAATTTTACAATAGGACAAGAAAATTCTAGAATACTTTTCATAAATACGAAATCCTGTTCAACATTAGAAAATTGAGCATTAAAGCTAGTTACCTTTTCAATTATTTCCAATTATATGCTTGATCTGTTCTAGTCGTATGAAAATAAAAGTATTTAAAATGAATAATTAACACGATCTAAATTCACCTCTTAGTGGCAAATACGTGAGTAGAATATAGTATAGTTAGGTAGAGAGGGTATCGAACCATAGAAATCAAAGTCGTATCTCAAATAATTGTAAAACAGAAAATTGAATTATAAGATAAACGTTGCTTGGATTGGTTTATTTTATAATCTAATAAACATAAAATAAATATAGTCTATGGTTTTTATCCAACTACACCACTAGTCTCATAATATAGTCCTTTAATCTTATTATTACAAGAGGGAGATACGACTTATACGAATTAGATTAGTAACACTACAAGTAATTGCCTAATCCCCAAAGAGATGCAATCAAATTTAGTTTACTACAGTTCATCTGTGATTGGCATGACCATTGTATGCATCTATACTACAACTACTGCTAAAACATGAAATTAAAAACACACTAATGATCATCTTCTCTTAATATGAACTGTATGTACCTAAAATCTTATCATGTCGTTTAAGAACCATTATGTAAAAACCATTATTTAAACCTTGGATTTCTTACCCCTAGTAAAAACATGGTTGTTCAAGATAAATCATTAATTCAGTCTCAGCTTAAAAAAATAATTAACAAATAAATCTTATTTAGGTAATTTGTTCGGTCTCTCACTATATAATAATCATATAAGTGCTCTTTAGCTTCCCCTTTTTGCAATAAAATCAATTAAAGTTCTACATTACTCGACTAGGCTTTAGTTAAACCCTATATACTGACTAGCCGCTCATGGAGAGAGGAGACTGCGTCCCTGATGAAGCCACCATATTCACGATTGGATAGTTGGTTCTTGAGTTCTTGAGGAGAGCCTCTCTAGAGAGAAACTTTGTATATGAATGATGATATATGATCCAAATGATTCAGGATATCTTCTCTTCATGAAGTCTTCATAGATTTATAGATAAATGTTTGTGTAAATATGTCATGTCTTTGTGTGCACTCCAAGGATTCTTGGTGTAAGGACCAAGTAAAAGCTGTAATTATATCGTTCTGTCCTTCAATATGCTTGTATACAAAGTTAGAATTTTGCAAAATATTCGCGCACATTTCCCAAAGTTGGCGATGCCCGATCAATCAGTGGCTCCTGAATTTTATTATTTCTTTATTCTGCGATTTTGTGCTTCAGCAACTTGTACTCTGCTTCACTGACTTGTACCTTCCTCTAAATTGAGTGCATTTATCCTCCAAGTGTTATTCCGGATTAGGCATATTTCCTAAAAACTCAAAATTAACTCAGATGTGCGTTAAGGCCCATGAAATATGCTTAAAAACGCAACTCAAATAAAAATATCTTATTAATAAAATAAAGAGACTAACAAAGGGTTTATTAACGCCCAGAATAACAAATATTCTTGTCTCATCAATGCTTGATATTCCAGATTTCTGCAAAATACAATCATTCCTCCCCTAAAAAGGACTTGGATCTAGGTCTACAAATATAGGACTTCTTATATTCATTCTTTTACACTTATTCAATAAGTATTAGAGAAGTAGAGCGATATTATGGCTACTGGAAGTTTGAATGAGGAAGAAATCAAGGATGCTACCCCAATGGGAGATTCTCTTGCAGATAATAAGATCAAGTAGTAGTGTGCGTTCAAAGAGTGGCGATTAGAAAAGCTTTATAAACCGGCTAATCTAAGGGTGTTTCCAAACATTGTGTGTGATTTTTACTACAATATGATGTATGATGTTCAGGGAGAAGGTGGTTTGATAGCTCGTACTACTATGCGTTATAATTCAAGATATATTGATGTGACTCCTGAGGCAATTGCCAAGACTTGGGGAATACCTCATGATTTACCTTCGGATCATGATGGAAACATCCGCCTTATTCCATATCCGATTCCATCTTTTCATGCTATGGTGAGAGAAATTTGTGGTGGGCTTCAAAATCCACCAACTCAGTTTTGGATTAAGAAGGTAGAGTTAGAACAAGAACTTTGGTATATTGATGGAATTTTGAACAAACAAGCATGTCCTAAAGACAAAGATGGATCAATATACAGAGAGATGGTGTATGCACACTATTAGTTCAAGAAATGGTTTTGGGTCTCTATACCGGAGTTGGTTTAAGATAAGATGACGGAGTGTTGGCACACTCTTGAGTAGAATTCATGTGGATCGATACATATGGAGGTCAGATTGTTGTTTCCTTTTCTCATCACTGCGTTGAAAGAAGACCAATTAGGAGATTTTTTGGACGCCACTTATGAGCTAATGCATAGGACTAGGAAGAAAATTGATCATGATTAATTCTTTGGAAAAACATCTATATAAGTTAAATAAGTGGTGGGCAAAAGGATTCAATACATGGAATTATGATTTCACCTTATGTGGCTTGAAGTGGAACAGAGAATAAATCTGTAGGATTGGGAATGGATATACTATTATCTCTTTAATTAATTTATTTTTATTTTTACTTTCTTTTTCAAAAAATCCATTTAGGATTGGTTCTATCCTTATTTTTGCATTTAGTTTTCTGTAATTTTTATTTTATAAGATTGTAGGCTCAAGGATAAATCATGTGTGCTATTATTCATAAAAATTTCATTCCCTTGAAAGTTTTGTTTCATATATCTAATATTTCGGTTGATTCAATATAATCTCTTCACATAATATGATCTTGGTTATTGCATAGTGTTTGTATTTTTTTTAACTTGATCATACAAAGCAAGTTTCGGAGAGATACAAGCAATGCAATGTAAGCAACCAGAATTAAGTTTCAAGGGCGGTAACAATTCATTTCTTTATTTATTATTACTTTTAAATTCTGAAGACATGGTCCGATTTAAGTTTCAGGGGGAGGAATTAGTTATTAGATAATGCGTTTTAAGGAATAAGAAAATTAAAAATATTAAAAAATTTGAAATTTGAAATTTTTTATTAAGTACTTCATTCGAAATATGTGATTAAGGTTAAGTATGAGTTACATTGTATACATGTTATGACTAGAAAGATATTATGTATGCAATGAACCCACTCATGAGTACGTAACTGTTTTATTAAATTGATTTGTAAGCTGTTGCCGAAAGAATACATCTCTACAATGATGCAACAATACCAAATACAGGGAAGGGATAGGCCAACAGACTGGCTCCCAAGAGATACAACATCTACGGTCCCAATACAGGGAACAATAAAATGAAATAAAAGGACCAATTCTACATATTAACGTCCCAAATCCCGCAACAGCATCAGTGCCACGAGCCATCCTGCACTCCAATTTGTCCATAGCCGAAACATTTCCTGCAAACTGGTGGTGTAAACCACCAGGCATACCACTATCGGGGTGAGCTCATTGAGCCCCGTAGGAGAAAGAAAATGTAACTGTCACATCCTACGACCATTCAAGTCGAGTGCAAACCAACCCGTGTACATGCTTCTACCATAGGTCAGTCAAATGTCCCACATGTCAATCACACCAATACGAGATCCCAAAAATACATCCCCCTAGTCCCCTACCATGCATCAACAAATAGGGCAACTAGCTATATCACAACAACATGTAATAACTCACACTATATATATATATGCACGTATATATATACATATAGAAATATACAACCAATACAAGATGCGTACTACAGACTCCCTCATAGATCACTATGACTCGTACCCATCAGTCCCACACTGACAATCAACACAATATTATCACAAAATCAAGGGAGAAACACTCTAGGAAGGATAACACTCGCATTTCTTAGGTCACGAGCATACCGAGCTCCAAAACCTCAAATCAGTATCAACTCATACTTTCAATCATTTCACATGTCACTACTAACATCCATAAACCCAACACAGGGGTAAAATAGTCACTTCAACCTAAGGGAAGTCAAGAAGGTTGCCAAAAACCAAAGGAAAGTGGAAGGAATGAAAACAATTGACCTATAGTGATCAAACACCCACACAAGGGTAAAAACATCCTTTCACGTCTAAAAGACGTCAACAAGATCACTCGGGACCGAAATAGAAGTGGAACAAATCCAACGGTACCTTAAACGAACCGTTTAAACAGCCGTGTTCACTCAAGGGTAAAATAGTCCTTTCAGGGTTGGAATAGTAATTTCCAAGTATAAAGAAAAGGTTTGGACGTCAAATAAGTCATAGGAACAAACAGAACCAAATTTGAAAGTATGGGAAGGAAACTACGACATTTTGAAAAATCGGCCGTCGTGACGTGCCGAAGTTCAAAACATACCATCACTTTCAAACTACCATTACACCCTCAAATATGACTCAAATGAAGTTATTCAAAAGTGTAACATCAAGAGCTATAAGTCAGATTTCTAAAACGATAAAGAACAGCTCAATCTGACACTTATAGCTCCAGATATGACCAAAATAGTGAAGCAGCGTCGAAATAAGACTGCCCTGGGACACCCTGGGAAAATCAGTCAACTGACGAAATTCCGTTAGTCGACTCACGGACCCAAAACTACTCCAAATGGTCTGAAACCACTTTAAGCACTTATGAAACATGGGACAAAGTCCTTAACTCATTTAGGAACTTTAGAAATGAGAAAATATCATTTAATCTCGGTTTAGTTTTATCGAAAACACTTTCTTGAAAGTCCGTAAAACTAACCGTCTTGCCCCCGGTCTCGGTTTTAAACACAATCGACTTTCAAAGGCCAAAATATTTTATTTCATGACTTTAAAACCATTTTCAAAACTCAATGTTTTTGTCGGCATCACGAGAGTAGGGGAAAACGGGTTTTTCACTCAAAGACCGAATAGACTCAAACACAAATCTTATGAAAAATCCATTTTCGGGGAAACAAACCAAAACACCAACGACAACATGCGGAGTGACTCAACATCCGACATGAACCAAGAAGAAAGAAGAATGAAGAAGTAAGTCCAAAAATGACAACACTTCAACAAAACCGGGAAAACGGTCTAACAACTCGATTCCCAACCGTGAACTCAATTCACTCTTAAAACGACAACTCATCTCAATTCAGCTATTCTTAGGATATGAAAAGGAAGACCAAGTAGCCAAAACTCAGATACTAACTAGGTTCAATCAAAACCACTTCCAATCCATTCAAACCTCGATTCCCATATAATATCTCCTATCTTAGAATTTTATTGGAATCAAGAACCGTTACCACATAAGTGAATAGGATCAATCCCCACTTCACCTAATCAACTCAAAACCTCAAAGTATAATCATTGATACCTTCCTTAAATGCAAAAGATGTATCAAATGGCCATCATTACATAGCCAATAAAGATCCCTAAACTCTCAAGGATCGTACACCCCTCGAAGGTGCAAAACATCAAGTGGTCAATACCCCACTACCAACAAAGGTCACAAAGCTAACACCCGCTTCTCTAAGGTCTCATTTCACAATCAACCCTATAATACACTATCGACTTTATGTATTACAAGAAAGCCATAGAAAACCAACTCATAACCCCACCTAAGGAATATAAGCATCTAACAACGAGTATAAATATTCATCTCATTTTATACTTCAAAACAAGCATGCAAATCATGTTCTCACATTATTCAATTCCACTTGAGCATTTTAATAACAAATGAATTATATCACAAAATTCACATTAACTATGCTCCTTTATCACATTGAATAATATCATGATATACATGTTAAAGGGAATCACATAAATGTTACGCAAATGCAATGTGATTCAACACCATCCGTGGTAGATGCATGACCACACACCTCATGGAACAAATCTTATGAAACACACTTTGCCCAACACAGGCTAACGAATACGCACTCTACCCATTCACAATGAGAAAAGAGTACCGCACCGATTCTTCCCAAGTGATTTTGATACTTCTCACTTTCAAGAAGGAAAGTGGTTGTACGAGTCGACCTGTGACTAATTATTTGTATACCGAATGCACGAGATGACCCGCAACTTTGAGGTTGGGACAACCCAAACCTATATCAACATTTTTTGTCTTTTTAGTTCCGTAAGTGGGAGACACCTCCTAGCTAGTTGTTGCAACGATTCGACACAAGACTACTCACCCATGGTTACATGACCGGGCGTAGCCCAACACCAATTGAATTATCAATACCGAAAGGTGAACACAATATGTACTATGTCTCAAAAGACCCATGCACCAACATAAATATGTATCTCATCATATTTAAAAACAACATTTCCACAATGTCAACATGAATGTTTTTCACCATTCAACATGCTTTTAAATTTAATTTAAAGTAATAATCAACAAAGATGTTTTCTCATACAGCATCCATGATCCCAAATCATTAAGTTATCCTTTAATACACAAAGATAGCATTTCCATCCATATAACATGCTTATAGTTCAATTGAAGCATTTAAATTTACAAGGATACATTCTCATACACAAGAATGTTCCAAACCATCAAGTTATCCTTTAATTTACAAGGAAAATCATTTCATTCTATTAAACATACTCTTGGTTCAATTAAGAAAGTTTTCACATATCACATCTCAAACATGACATGAAATCCCAAAATACCTCAAAGGTACCAAAGGAACTAGCCTAATCTCATTCCAAGGCTACCTCCCTAACACCCACAGACATATATGTTTAACTACACATACACATACACACCAGATACCCATATACATATCCACATATATATAGGCATACAAGCATACTTTACTATGGGAATTCTCAAGAATAGTCCCTCAACTAGCATGCATTATATTCCTAACAATTTCATTACAAATTACTCCATACACAAGGGTTAATTCCCATAACACATGTTCAACCCCAACCTCACAATTCAAGGATACAGTTAGCAATTTAACTTAAGTCAAGGAATCCTATAATCAAATTCTCATACTCTTTCAATCATAAGATGGCTAGTTAGGAAGTTTTCTCCTACCTCTTGAAGAGCAAAACACAACAACTACCAAGCAAGGCCAATGAAACTCTAGCTCTTCCCCAACCGAAATCCAAGGAACAAACCGGTGGAAAGATTCACCATGACCTCCTAACCATGAATCCAACTCCAAAAAAAGAGGGAAACAAGAATGACCAAGTGGTTTAACAAGAAACCCTAAGCTAGGGTTTGAGTGGAAAACGCACAAGAGTAGAAGAACATTTACCACTTCTTGGCTCAAACCAAAGACAAGGACACCATGAACATCTTCCATGTTGATGGCCAGACAAAACTCCCAACTTAGGGTGATCAAATCAACCCCTAAGTGGATAAGAAGCAAACCGGAGAAAAGAGAGAGCAAGAGATGACAATGGAGAAGGTTTTCCAAATGTGTGCTAACCCTAGGAGTTGTAGAGATTCTCCACTCACAACTCTCACCATCCAATGGCCAATAATAAAGCTAGCAAGTGAAGACCTAATCCAAGGGCTAGGAATAAGTCTTGCCATTGGAATACTTATTACACCACTCACAAAACCCATTAATTTGTTAAACAAGGCCTTATCATCCAAGGGCTTAGAATAAAGATGGGAATGAATAAACCATCCAATGGTTGACATGAAGTCTTGCATATTGAAAGACCAACAATAATGGATTATTGCATTTAAGTGCCAACCAAACAAGGCCTTATGATCCAAGGGTCTAAAACAAAGATGGGAGAATAAAATCAAGGGCTAGGAATGAGACACCACTTGAAATGGTGAAATGACAAAATTATTCTCAACTTAGGGTTAATTACAAGAGTGCCATCAAGCCTCTTAATTACCCTTCTACCCTTCTCATCCTCTCTAATTACAAACATGTCATTCATACCCCAACATTTAGCTAAATCTCTACACTCAAAGTGCTCCAAATATGAAAATACTTATACATCCCTAGGTCATTTATTTCCCGAAATCATTTCTAACTATTCTCATTACTTACATCATGAAAATATAACAAGAAATTCACATAAGTGCTACACCTAACGTCTACACTAAACTAAGGTAACAATTTCGGGAACGCAACACGATTGTCGAAGCTCTAACGAGAAACCATTGCACGAACCCACGTAGTCGTTGGCGACACTCAAATCCACGAACCCATAAGCGAAATACAACAAAGTCATCTCGTTAAGTTAAAAACTTAAATGCAAAACATTTACTCATACCGAGAATACACAAGACGTCATGAATAGGTAACGTCACAAAACGTTAACACTTGGAAAAGAATTCCAGAAAACTGAGAGGAAAATGCGGGGTGTTACATAGTTGGCCATGGTAGAGGGTGAATTCATCGTTGATATAGAAACGCTCTCCTTAATACTCTTCTTCGGATCTCTAGCTATGAATATAGCTCTCAACAATAGTAAGTCTAAATGAATGAACCTCTTGAATGAATGTCTCACAGAACCAACCAGCCTCTATCTATCAGAACCTTTAGAAAATATATCTATATATCTATATTCCCATGAATGATGTATGGTCTTGTATATATAGGCAATGGCTTATAAAGTCCCTTTTCAGTCTTTTCACTCTCAAAATTCATCAAAACCTTAAATTTAAGTGTATATATATGTATACAGAGGTCTGGAGTCGCGAGCACATCTTCCAATTAAGCCCAGGGTGAAATAGGAAAAATCACGCATAAATCCTCAAAGTTGCTGCACTTATGCCTGGGGGCTATGCTTCAAGCGTAGCTGGCCTGCGCTTCAACCATAGGTCCAAGCGTATATTTTGCAATTCTAGCCACTTTTTGGTACTATAAGTGTAGACACAAGGGTAGGGTTTTTATGGAAAACCACATTTCTCCGTGAATGTGCTAAAACATCCGTCTCAAACCCACGATACCTTTTGCTAAAGATGACGACTTCTGAAAATGTCGTTTTTACCCTCCGGGAGCTATTTTTGTCTCGAACTTTCTCTTTGACTCTCCTCTTGGATAGAAAGAACACACTCTTCAGCTAATTCACTAAAGTTAGCTCCATTTATTCATTAAGCTCCTGAAACATGCTTTAACACGCAAACAACATAAAAATACCAAATAATGGAATGAAAGAACGTAACAATAATGAGTTAAGGGGTCAAAACGACTAATATTTCACACCTATCACACCTCCAAACTTACATATTGCTAGTCCCTTTGCAATAAACTCCGAAAACTTTCTTGTGATGATATTTTTACTCTAACTACTCTAACCTAATCCCATGCTTTCAAGAGGGTCGAAGATTACACTTAGCACGTGTAACAAGCCTTTTAAACCCCTAGGTTACCCCTAGTGGACGAGTGAAGCCTTGTGAAGGTTTATAGTGATGGTACCTACAAACATCTCAGTTCTCTACAGTCACGCATTCATGAATTCACACACAAATTTAAATAAGTCATGATACAATGCAAATGATAGGATGGATGCAAATACTCCCACTCATTGCCAAACAACAATTATATCAAGCTTCGTGTCATGAATTGTTCCCACTAAAGTGAATGATTTTGCTACTTTTTACTTAAAATCCAGACAACCTTCCGTGATTTTGTGAACATTCAACTACAATATTTAAGTTTTTCTTCTCCTACTTCATTAATCAAACTTTACCATTTTTCATCAAAACGTAAGTTTTCAACTTTCCACTTTTCATCACTTTTTGTCTTTCTAAGTATCCGGACATTCCAGCGAGGATTTTAAATCCCATGCAATTGGGCCCGAGCTTGTTCCATGGGATTTATTCTCATCAGTCTTCTCCCCTTCAAACGCGAACAGTGATATTTGTGATACCAAGGCCCGATTACTCAGATCAAAGAACTGTTTTTTGCATTTCATTTTCTCAAAACAAAATTCATTTTTCTTCATTTCAACCAAAACATGTCCCCATCTCCACTTTTATTATGGAAAAATTATTTTTCAACTACAGAGTAAAAAATCAACCTATTTCTCATAGTGAATGTGTGTTTGTGCTTATAGGTCAAGGTTGTCCTTCTTAATTTCAATTTCACTTATTCACTCACCCATGTAAAATCACATCACTTCACTAACTTGATCTAATCATTACTCTCATTAATGGGAATATCACATAACATACTACTCATGCATCATATACAAAAACTCAACGAATTGTAATGTAAAGCATTCATGCGTGTAAACAAAGAATTGCTCCAAAATTTATAAAATTTTAATTTTTTTTTGAAAATTTTCGTTCCTTGTAATTCTATACCCTCACCCCCAAAATTAAATCAAACCATATACTCATGGTAAAAAATAATATAGGAGAACAGATACAGTTACCTTTAAAGCTTAATTCTGGATTCCAAAGCAAAGAATGAATCCCCTCCCCCAAACTTTATTTGGATAACTTGTAGATAGCATCAACAAAGCGCAAATATCCAATCATAACAAGGGAAAAAGTTTTTTATCATAAACATCCAAAAATCAACACATTGTTTCCAAGAAATTAAAAATTCTCACTTTTTTCTTTTCTTTTTAAAAATGATTTGTCCTTAAGGGCCTACAATCCTATAAATAAAATAACAATAAAAGAAAATAATAAAAATAAAAATAAAACAAAGATAAAGACGTGGCCTTAAGGGTCTACTGTCTCTCTAGGAATTTAAAAATTGCATAAATTAAATGACCTACTATTTTACAAACCTAGGCTAGAAACTAACTTTCACAGCCTAGGACCAATGTTTAACGTCGCCGGTACGACATGACCACTCAAAGGGTTATCCAACACCATTATTCTCTGCAACATTTCCCCTACTCAGAGGACAAAATATAGGTGATGACTCTCTCAGTGCTCTCACCTGTGAACAACTAGTATTATCCATGACATCATATATAGAACAATAATCACCATATAAAGTACCTCCTCTATCACGTTCTAAATTCACCCCATATACAGGTAATGTGTCGAACATATCCTCCTTCAACACCTTATGTAAGGTTCCCTCCACCAATTCATCATTCTCCATTAAACTAACATATGCCATAAATTCCAGTCCTAGATCAATCTCCTTATAAATCTTTAGCCGACGACCACGCCCTTTTAACCTCTCATTCTCCAAACTACCTCTCTATGGGGGTAAACCGATTTAACTCTAAATGGTCTATCCTTTCTTAACCGGATCTTACCTGCAAACAATTTTAGTTTCAAATTACGTCGTCGTCCCTTCCGGCCGAGCTCAAGGAACTTAAGTCGAACATGTTTAGCATGATGTAATCTTTTCCGAGCTATGTAACTTCGAACATCCTCATACGCATAATTTCGTTTCCCTTCACACTCATTTCTTAATTGCGGAACTTCCCAGGCATACAACCTTTCTACCATGTTTATACTCAGCACTCGCTCATCTAAAAAGGGGTCCTTAAGAGGGATATCATCCTTGGTAGGTTCTATGACAGTTTATGGTAAATGATCAGCTCTCACAGTCTTCACCCTCTTTTTGTCTTTCAATACATCATCCTCCCTATACAACACCATCTCAGGAACCGTACTCTCATATGCCAACTTCTGTGGAGGAATAAGTTGAGGTTTAATTAACTCTTTTGATTATCTCTCTAACGGCGAGTACAACGTAGCTCCTAACGCAGTAATAATTTTCAAATTAGATAGTTGTTGGTCCTCCAAATTTTCAAAATTCACCTCCAATCTTTTAATCACTAAGGTCTTCTCTTGACCTTTAGTTCTATCATACAACCCAATCTTATAAAGTGAGTTGTAAGGCACCAATGCTACTGGTGACACAAATGGAGATTTAGGCAAATCTCTTAACTCCTCCCATGTGTCAAACTTTGCATTTGACATTTCAATCACAACATCAAAGTCATTCCTTGCTCGACTCCTCTGAGGTACCTCTTCCTCAACCATCTTATCAATATTAAAACACTCGGCTGGTTCTGGTAATTGATCGTTGATATCAAATACATTCATCCTCATATCTAGATTCCCAAAAGATATATCCATAACCCTTGTCCTACAATCAACGCATGCATTTTCCGTAGCCAAAAATGGCCTTCCTAAGATAATAGGGATATGTTTTCTTGATCTGTGGTCAGGTTCCAAGTCTAATACCAGAAAGTCCATAGGATAGTAGAATTTACCCACTTGAACAATTACATCCTCTAGAATTCCTCTTGGTTGTTTAGTTGATCTATCTGCCAATTGAAGCATGTGCTTTCCCAACCTAGCTATTGATAGACTTAGTAAGGTAACAAATTAACACTTGTACCAAGGTCAAGAAGAGCTCTAGCAATCTTTTGGTCACCAATGACACAAAAAATAATGGGAGCACCGGGATCTTTCCTCTTAGGTGGAGTATCATTCAATAAGATCGAACATAGTTGTTCAGCCAAGAAAAACTTCTTCGGGACCTTAGTTTTGCTTCTACGCTTTTAGGTACAGAGGTCCTTCAAAAACTTAGCATAGGGTGGTATTTAGTCTATAATGTCTAAGAAAGGCAAATTAATCTTGACTTGTCAGAATGTCTTCAACATGTATGACTATATCTTTACCATTTTTGGCTGGATCTCTAAGACGTTAAGGAAATGTTGTTTCCTCCTCATATGGTGCCCTTTCTAGCTCTTCATCTTCCTTCACTTGAGATTTATCTTTCTGGACTCTGTCAACCTCCTTTCTTCGCTCTTCTTCAGAAAATGTTTAGATTGATTTTTAAACTCCCCAAAAACATGATTTTTAAACTCCTTCAAGGAGTTTATCACCTCTTCTTCAAATCCATGTGGTCTTGGTGGTGGATTTTGAGTTGGATATTGATGTTGGAGATGATTTTGAGGATATTGAAGGTAAATGATTTGTATTGAATGGTTGGAGGGCTTGAGAATTATTGGATGGTTGGAGAACTTGAGAATTATAGGATGGTTGTTTGGGTTGGTAATTTGACTTAGGATTTCTAGCCATGATTGTTGACTCTGTTGGAACCTTGGCTGTAGGTTGTATGATTGTTGTCTCTCAGGGAACCTTAATTGTGGGTTGGATGATTGCCCTTGTTGGAACTTTAGTAGTGGATTCTCTGTATTGGTAGATTTGTAAGACAAAAGTGGGAGATTTCTTGTAAGAGCATTATTGGAATAGTTCCACGACGCGTTCACATCAACAACCATTATCTTCTGACACTCATGTTGGAAATACTTAGCTTCGACTTCAAACATCTCTCTAAGAGGGGAATGATTTCTCTGGAGAAGCTTTTAAAATCTTTCTAATTTCTCTCCTATCAACACCATTAAATCTCTCACATCATTATGATTCACAACATAAGCTCTGTCAGATCTTTTATCTATTGCACCTCTAGACCTCATGTCAGATTCATATTGAATTGTATTCTCACTAATACTGTCAAATAAGTCTAAGAGTTCTTTTGCCGGTTGTAGGATAAATTGCCCTTTTGTTGCCTCTAATTCTTATGCTTATCTCCAAGTCTCATGTAAAAATTCTTGGCTATATCATGTTCAGCGAACATATGGTGGGGACACTTATATAAGATTTCACTATATATCTCTCATGCATCATGGAACTTCTCACCAGACAATTCTCTAAAACTTTTGATCGCATCTTGTGCCTCTAAGGTCTTTCCTATGGGATAATGTTGCTCTATGAATTCTGATTTAAGGGCTTCCTAATCAATTTTAATTGCCTTATCTAATTTGACATACCATCTTTTAGCTTTTTCTCTTAACGACCAAGGCAATAGACACACTCGCAAATCATTCTTAGATAGATTATCTTACCTAACAGTCGAGGAAACCTCTAATAAATCATTAATATGCCAGTATTGGTCTTCTATCCCAAGGACAGGAAATTTTGGAAGGATATTGATTAAACTCGTTTTGTTCTTGAAGTGTTTCGCGCTTTATTCTTTTGGGAAATCAGCATAGGAATCATATACATCCGGTGCATAGTATTTTTTCAAAGATGTAACTGGTGTCCCTTGTAGATTGGCTCTTTGGTCAACCATCTTCTCGGAATCCATTGACGTATTTCGGCCTAAAATCAACTAGGCTCACTGCAATGTAGTGAGTTTTATTCACGACCCTTTTCCACTCAAAAACCTCACCTCATTTGTGAAAATTGGAGTTTTAGATAGTTTCCACAAACGCTGCAGATTTTTTTTTTTCATAAAATAAAACTAACTACATCTAAACTCTTCTAACTATTAACAAAAATAAAGCTAAAATTAAGTGCAAAATTAAGAGAAACTAAAACTCACAAGAGGTCCAACGACGAAACTTTCACTGTTCCGACAAATCCCTTTGTGCTTCTCAGAGTACCTTGCAAAAGCATAAAAAATTTAACTTTAAATATAATACAATAACGCAATGTAAATAAACTACTAAAACTAATGAGCAATGCTTAGTCCCCGGCAATGGCGCCAAAAACTTGGTGTAACGTCAGGTGTGTAAAAATATATACTCCCTCAGTCCAAATTTACTTATTCACGTTTAACCAAAAAGCACTCACATATTTTTGTCAAACTGGACAACTAAAATGGGACGGAGGTAGTAGTTAAAAATGACACCATAACGATGCTAGTTTTTACCCTACGCTAGGTTTTAACAGGTATCAATTGTAGAATAGCAAAATGGCTTGAGTAAGGGATATCGATCCCACAGAAACTGAGATTGTTCACTTTAATAATTTAGAAGCACCGAATTATATTTTATGAGAACTTGTTTGTTTAGGTGTTCAAAAACCAAATTATATATTTTAACTATAAATTATCTAAAAAACAAGTAAATCGGTTGTGATTCAGATGAGAGAGAAAACTAGGGCTTTCATCACTCAACCACTAACCACATAATATAGTTCATCATCGTTTCAACTGTAAGAGGGAAATATGTAATTGTGAATCAGGTCGTATCACAGATAGCTAAATACGACCCCAAGAAGGAGTACCATCAACCGGATCGCGACAACCCGTCTCTTGATTGACCTAACTAGTACATGCCAATTATATTATTCTAATCTACTCCTAATGCATGAAAATAAACTAAAGCATGTCCATTAAATCGCCAAGGCACGGCGTGTGTCAACCTAGGGTTTCAAGTTTCATTACTACCATTGTATAGAAAACCATGATTAAGCATCCGAGTTCCAGCCTATATTGAATAATCATAATTGTGCAAAATACTATATTTCTTCCATCTAAGACAAGAATTTAGAATAAAAATATAATTTTATATTGCAAATCACTACGGTCTCTTAACAACTACAATCATCACAGTATGGTCATAGTTTCCCCTCGATTACAGTTAAAAACAATAAAAGAACTACATTACTTGGCTAGGGTTTTGCTAGAAAACCCTAGATACCGAGTTAGTTGGGCATGGTAGAAGGTGACTGCATCGTTGATGTAGAAACGCTCTCCATAATCCTCTTCTTCGGATCTGTAGGTATGAATATAGCTCTCAACAGCAGCAAGTCTGAATGAATAAACCTCTTGAATGAATGTCTCACAGAACCAACCAGCCTCTATCTATCAGAACCTCTAGACAAATATATCTATATATCTATATTCCCGTAAATGATGTATGGTCTTGTATATATAGGCAATGGTTTAAAGAGGCCCTTTTCAGTCTTTTCATTCTCAAAACTCTCATCAAAACCCTAAATTTAACTGTATATACATATATATACAGAGGTCTAGAGTTACGGGCACGTATTCCAATTTAGTCCGAGGTGAAATAGGAAAAATCACGCAGAAATCCTCAAAGTTGCCGCACTTACGCTTGGGGGCTACGCTTAAAGCGTAGCTGACCTGCACTTCAAGCGTATGTCCAGGTGTGGATTTTGCAATTCTAGCCACTTTTTGGTACTGCAAGCGTATGCACAAGGATAGGGTTTTTATGGAAAACCACTTTTCTCCGTGAATGCACCCAAACATCCGTCTCTAACGCTCGATACTTTTTGCTGAAGATAACGGCTTCTAAACATGTTGTTTTTACCTCTATGACTCATTTTTGTCTCGGACTGCCTCTTTGACTCTCCTCTTGGATAAAAAGAAGACACTCTTCAGTTAATACACTGAAGTTAGCTCCATTTCTTCATTGAGCTGCTGAAACATGCTTTAACACGCAAACAACATAAATTACCAAATAATGGAATGAAAGAACGTAACAATACTGAGTTAAGGGGTCAAAAATACTAATATTTGACACCTATCATCGTCCCAAAAATTCAATATTTAATCCGCTTGCGAAGTCCTAAAACTCAACTTTTTAGAAAATGGATCAAAACACAATTTTGATCGGACTCGTTCGTCAATACTAGTTTAGAAAAGTTAAGTAAGTCATATGAAATCAAAATAATGGAACAAAACTCACCAAATTGAAAGAAATGATTGATTTCCAAAAATTAAGCTTTGGAGACTTTTCGAGTTCTTCACGCGAATCTGGAAAAAACCCCATCTAATCCAACGATCCACAGGCAAAGAATGATGAGGAATTGGATGGTTAAATGGTAGGATCAAACCTCTCAAAGAGTGGTGAAGAATTCCGGGAGAGAGTAGAGTTTGAATGGAGAATGGGGGGGAACTAACGACGAGCATGTTTATAACTGGCCCGCAGCTACGTTTCAAGCGTAGCTTGACCTACCCTGGGCCCAAAAAAACATTATTCTCTTTTGCCATCATCTCATCCCGTCTTCAACTCCACACTTCTTAAATGCTTCCTATGCTTCCTTGACACTCCATACTTAAATGATGATGACCTCACGACTCGATTTTACAGACTCGATCTTAAATACAAAAATAACTAATTTACTGTCTACAGATACAAACTAGGCTTCAAAGCTACTCTTCTTTACCTAGTACCAATGTTAAACATTGTTGGTATGACATTGCCACTTCTCAATACTCCGGATCAAGTTTATCCAGCTCGGGTGGTGGTTCAGTTAAATTGATCATTTCTACCACACACTCAACTAGTTGTACCTCTATATAATGTTTCAATCTTCATCCATTCACGACAAACATCTTTCCAATGTCGGGATCATCGAGCTCCACTACTCCATGGGGGAAAACCTTCATAATCTTGTATTGCCCATCCCATCTTGATTGGAGCTTGCTAGGAAACAACTTGAGTCTCGAATTAAACAGCCAGACTTTTTGGCCGGGCTAAAAAACATTCTTTCTAATATTTTTATCATGAAAAGCTTTTGTTCGAGCCTTGTAAATCCGAGAGTTTTCATACGCATTATTTCTCAGCTCCTCCAGCTCTTAAAGTTGGAGCTTCCACTGCAGGCCAATTTTTTTCATATCAAAATTCAATCTTCGAATAACCCAATTTGCTCAGTGTTCTAGCTCTACAGGGAGAAGGCATGCTTTACCATACACAACATGATATAGCAACATACCAAATGATGTTTTAAACGCAGTTATGTATGCCCAAAGTGCATCATTAAGCCTTCGAGGCCAATCCATCAAATCCGGATGCATAGTTTTTTCCATAATATTTTTAATCTCCATAGTAGAAACCTCCACTTGACCTTGTGATTGGGGGTGATATGGCGTACCAATTCTATGAGTGACACCATACTTTTCACAAAGCGCGGAAAGAAACTGGTTGTCAAAATGGCTTCCACCATTACTGATAAGAACTCTTAGTATTCCAAATCGTGAGAAAATGTTCGATTTTAAAAATTCTTCCACCACTTCATGGTCAGCACGTTTGGTGGCTATCGCTTCTACCCATTTGTAAAAAAAATCAACCCCCACAAGTATGTACTCCTTATCTGTTTTCCAAAATGGTCCCACAAAATCAATACCCCACACATCAAATAATTCTATAATCAGAATCGGGGTTAAATGCATTATGTCTCCTCGAGATATGGATCCAAGATTTTGACATCGCAAACATGTCTTGCAAAACTTGAAAGAATCTTTGAATATGGAAGGCTAGTAAAATCCACTATGCATCACCTTATGGGCTATGTTTAGAGCTCCGAAATGCCCTCCACGCTTTAGCGTGTGACAAAATGTCAGTATGCTTTGCACCTCACTCTCGGGAATGCATTTTCTAATAATCTAACCAGATCAATACTTGTACAAACACGGATTGTCCCAGCTATAAAATTTGACTTGGCTGAAGAATCGGTATTTCTTATTCTTAAACAATCATTTTGGGATTCGACCTGTGGCTTATAATTGATAATGTCAGCATACCACGGTATTTGTTCCACACAAAAACACCGAATAAATGTTCATCTGGGAATGAATCCTTAAGAGGAGTAATTTCCTTTATGGATTTGACAATAATCCTCGACAAATGATCTGTAACAACATTCTCTGAA